>OU342740.1:425817889-427034495 GCA_910589775.1 Avena eriantha
TGAACCCAATGTCTGTACATGCTAGGCTCGTCAAGGTTAACCTTAGTTTCTGCATGTGCAAATCTGGCTTGCACCCGTTGTATGCACACGTAGAGTCTATCACACCCGATCATCACGAGATGCTTCGAAACGACGAGTCTTAGCAACGGTGCCAACTAAGGATGAACACTTTATTACTTGATATTTAGTGAGAGGGATCATCTTATAATGCTACCGTCGCGATCTAAGCAATACAAGATGCATAAAGGATTAACATCACAGGCAATTCATAATATGTGATATGATATGGCCTTTCTTCTTGTGCCTTTGATCTCCATCTCCAAAGCATGGACAAGATTTCCATCATCACCCGGCGTGGCGTCAAGGTCCGTGGCGCCGCTTCATGATTGTCCATCATCACTAGCAACTATTACAACTACTTGGAATAAAGCTATTACAAGATGAATAGACACGCAGGTCTTAACAGAATTAAAAGACAACCATTAGGCCTCCTGCCGGTTGCCATATTACAACAAGGATCATTGCATACATCAAATATAATCATAATCACATGATGGCCATATCACATCACAAAACCCCTGCAAAAACAAGTTAGACGCCTCTAATTTTCTTTGCATGTTTTACGTGGTTTGGGGCTTTCGCATAAGACCGATCTTACCTACGAACAAGGACCACAACGTTGATACAAGTGTTGTCAAGATGCTCATTGTAAATTGAATCTTAACTATGGTGGGAGAGACAGACACCCGCAAAGCCACTTGTGCAAAGCAAGTTGCACGTCAAGCGTGGAGCAAGTCTCATGTGCGATGACATGTAATGTTAGCCCGAGCCGCTTCATCCCACCATGCCGCAAGATGCAAAGTACAACGCTAAGACAACCGACAACAAAAGCATCAACGCCCACAACATCATTGTGTTCTACTCGTGCAACAGATCTACGCATAGATACGGCTCTGATACCACTGATGGGTTCGTAGCATGGAAAACAAAAAATTTCTACCGCAAGAACGAACAAAACCTAGATCTAATCTAGATAAAGCCAAGATCTAATCTATTAGACATGAGCAACGAGATAGATGGGAACTAACCCTCGTAGATCCGAAAGCGTTAACGAGATTAGATCTCGTGGTTGATGTAGTCGATCACTTGCCGATCATCAAGATCGTGTGGACGATCCTTCCGGCGTCGCGATCTAGAAGCGCTTCCGCCCTCGGTCAAGTAGATGATCCTTCCGGCGTCGCGTTCCAGCAGCGCTTTCCGCCCTTGGTCAAGTAGACGATCCTTCCGGCGCCACGATTCGGCAGCGCTTCCGCAGTCGGTCACACGTGCGGAGTCGAAGCAGACCTTCCTCTCCCCGTTCCAGCGAGCAGCGGAGGTAGTAGATCTTCTCCACGGAATCCCAGCAGCACGACGGCGTGGTGGTGGTGGTGGAGTAGAGAATTCTGCAGGGCTTCGCCTATGCCTGTGCAGAATATGGTGGAGGAGAGAGGCGGCAGAGATTGGACGTTATGAGAGCTTCTGTGGAGGGGGCGCCCCTGCCCTTCTATTTAAGGGGAGGAGGCGCGCCTGGGGAGGGGGAGTCCTTGTAGGACTCCCCTCCTCTATGGCCAACGAATTTGGGGAGGGGGGAGGAGTCCTCCTCCCCCACGAATCCGTGTCTTGACCCACCAGGACTCCTTGATCCCTATCTTGATTTTCAAGCAAACTCCAAGATATCTTCTAGAACCTTCCGGAACATTCCGAAACCTTCTAGAATCCTCATACAAACACTCCGGAACATTTCCTATCTCATAAAATGATCTCCTATATATGAATCTTATTCTCCGGACCATTCCGGATCTCCTCGTGATGTCCCGGATCCATTCCGAGACTCCGAACAACATTCGGTCTCCAACGCACATTCCATATCTACTTAAAACAACTTCGAACCTTAAGTGTGTCACCCTACGGTTCGTGAATATGTAGACATGATAGAGACACATCTCCTATCAATAACCATCAGCGGGACCTGGAGATCCATAATGGCTCCCACATACTCAACGATGACTTCGCGATCGATTGAACCACTTACATATGAAACCAATTCCCTTTGTCTCGCGATACTATACTTATCCGAGGTTTGATCGTCAGCATCTCCATACCTAGTTCTACCTCGTTACTGATAAGTACTCTTTACTCGTTCCGTGATATGTCATCCCTTGTGACCCAGTCACATGCTTGCAAGCTAATTAGATGACATTCCACCGAGAGGGCCCAGAGCATATCTATCCGTCATATGGATGGACAAATCCCAATCTTGGTCTATGCGCTTCAACACATACTTTCAGAATACCCAATGACACCTTTATGACCACCCAGTTACGCAGCGGTGTTTGATGTCATCAAAGTACCCATCCGGTGATGGTGATTAACATAACCTCATGGTCGAAGGATTAGGTTACTATGTATTTTAAAGCTTATAGCAAACGAACTTGATGACTTGATCTTATGCTATGCTTACTACGGGTGTGTGTCCATCACATCATTCTCCTAATGATATGATCTTGTTATTAACGACATCCAATGTCCATGATCAGGAAACCATGATCATCCATTAATCAACAAGCTAGTTTAACAAGAGGCTTACTAGGGACTCTTTTATGTTTACAAAACACACATGTATTAGTGTTTCCTAATAATACAATTATAGCATGGGATGTAAACATTTATCATAAACATAAAGATATAGTAATAACCACTTTATTATTGCCTCTTGGGCATATCTCCAACAGTCTCCCACTTGCACTAGAGTCAATAATCTAGTTAAAAACTTGTGCATTCAACACCTATGGCTTTCTGGTGTTGTATAGACACCATTGCTAGTGGTAAACATAATCTTCGGATCTGACACTTCCAGGTCCGTGTGTATTTGCATGTCCTTGCGTCTCTACGCATTACTCATTCTCCAATGAGATGGCATTGTAAAAATTTGGTCCTTTGGTGAGACCTTTAGTTCCTCGGGATTAAATCATGTTGATACAATTTTCATACAATGTATCTTCATAGTATTATCCCGCTATGAACCACACCTAGTTTGATAACAAACTACTTAACACAAATGCCCTCCTTTGCTACTACTATAGCAGTTTATATACTTAGCCTTTTGTTGTAGTATCTGTCACAATGTTTTAACTTTGGTACTCAACCAAATCCGTTATGGAACTTCCTTTCATTACATTGTGCCACCCATAGTTTAAATTGAGATAAACTTAATTTGTATCTTGTGACAAAACTAGTATCAATGTAACACTTTACAATGAACTAACTTTAACTATTTGTCACTTATACATGGTATATTCTTAGTTCTTCCAAAGCTCATAAGAATATCTTTACTATTGTCCAATGATCATCTTATGAATCATTCTGGTATATGCTCATAACATTTAGAGCATAGGACATATCTGGATGTGTACATCTCAAAGAATGATTGATCAAAATATTCTTGTAATTTCACCAAGTGTCAAAACACTTGAATCTCGTGTCAACACACTCGAATCTTGATTCAGTCCTTTCCGTGCATCAAGAACCTTTCTTGTTGTTTCTATATTGAACTCATTCAACATCTTATCTATGTACATTTGGCAAAACCATATTAGCGCCTCAATCTATCCATATAGACATTGATGCCTAATTCTTGGGTTATGCCTAAGTCTTTCATCAAAATGAAATTCTTAACCTATGTCAATACAAGATACATCATTTCCAATCAACAATATGTCCTCTACATAATGTATTAGAAATATGTCTCAGCGCTCCCACTTAATTTCTTGCAAATGCAAGCATCTTCATCATCTCCGATGAATTTAAACTCTTTTAACAGTTTCATCATGGTGAAGATTCCAACTCCGCTATGCTTACTTCAACCATTGAAGTTTTGCATACTCTTTTAGCATCCTTTGAATTAACAAAACCCTTTGGATCGTGTCATGTACATGTCCTAGGTAACCATTCTATTAGAAGAACTTGTTTTGTTTGTTTCAACTACCATATACCAAAATATATGAAGTGGTTGCTACATTAATCCGTCCAGACTAAACATCGCTATGAAAGATCAAATCTTATCATAGTCAATTCCTTGAACATTGTCGTAAACTCTTTCCGATATGTCGACTATTTCATAGATTTGAAACATCCATGTCTATTTCTTTATAGATCCAAACACGACCGATAGGCTTCACGCCTTTCCGGAGGGTCTTCAAAGTTCAGAAACTTGATTTCTCGTGTATGGATACTATCACGGATTCCATGACTTCTAGTCATTTTATGGAGTCAGGGCCCATCATCGCTTCTTTGCATGTAGTCGGTTCATTATTGTCAAAACAATAACGACTTGCTTATCAAATCTTACTATTTGATTCTTACTGACCCACACGGTTCTATAGGAACTCTAATCTCCGAGATCACACCTTTTGTAATCACGAGAGCCATGAGCATTGTGGCCGCCACCGGGACACTTTCCGGTGCTGCGCTACTTAGCACATATAGCTAAGGTTCAACAACCTTATCAAAGTTCTACTGTCCTCCCACTTAACTTTACACGAAAAATTCCTTCTCAAGAAACTTGACGTTCCAAGTAACAAACTCTTTTGTCCTCGGTGTTATGGAGAAATTCCCAACAAATTCTTTGGGATAACCTACAAAGACGTGCTTATCCGACTTTGGTTGTAAACATTTTACTTATGCATAACATACCAAAATTTAAGAAAAGACAATTCGGGTTTTATCCCAAACCATGACTTATACGGTGTCATTTCAACGGATCACGATGGAGCTCTTTTCAGTGTAAAAGCGGTAGTCACTAAAGCTTTAATCTTTAAAACATAATGGCGGTTTTATAAATGACACCCTTGATCTTACCATCTCAAACATGGTTTGATTTTATCTCTCGAATATGCCATAATCCTATGGTTTATCGGGAAACACAAATCACAGAACAATTCCTCAAGTCTTAGGTGTTTTTGCTAAACATGTAACTCAAATATCTTCCTTTATGATCGAATCATAAACTCTTTATTTTCTTGTTACAATGATTTTCCACTTCATCTTGAAAGTCTTTGAACATTTTTCAAATGTTTCATACTTCTTCCTTATTGAGTAAGTATATATATATTCACTCAAATTCTCGGAGAAAGCATATGGAGTTGAAATCCATCGCTCTTGACTACATAATGGGCTTCATATATCAATATGTAAAAGTTCCAATAAGCCAGTCATTCGTTCCTTTTGGCCTATGAACGAAGTTTTAATTATTTGTAGAAAGTTTCACAAGCGTCATTTGATCAAAATCAAAAGACTCCAAAATTCCATCAACATGGAGTTTCTTCATGTTTTCTTTCCAATACAATTTAAACAGCGATGTCACTTCGCAAGTGATCTTTCAATCATTTGTCTTGCGACATTTTAGCAATAGTGTTTATGGATGTGATTTCTCCCACCAGACTTGTAAAAGTTCATCCATCCTTTATGGAATACGGTAATTATTTGAACAACCATTGTTCTCGTAATACCGGAACAAAATAACAAATCTTGAAGGCTAGATTTGACGTCAACGAAAAACACAATAACACTTTATTTGTTTTCGATGAACATCATCACTTATTCTCTTTCTAGTTACTTAGGCCATTGTAGTTCATGAATTGCGTTGTCCTGTATGACACTTCATACCAACTAATTTGGTATCCAATACCTAAGAACCACATTGTTTAACAAGCAAGGAATACAACCATAACATGTATATCTTCTATATACCCAAGTTGGACATCTCCAACCTTATAATTTCTGCCAAATATTTTATAGATTCTCTTTCAGCAATTCCTTTTTCTTTTAAAAGAATCTATCAACATCAATAGTGGTGTCATTCACATGACACATAGTACAAAGTGTGTATAGTCAAATACCAATACCTTTGGACTTGCACTTTGAAGTGGATCACCATCATCAAATGTTTGGTGTTCTTTCAAAAATCCATTCTTTAGTAATCTATTAGTGTAGTAAACATTTTACTTACATCTTCTATTCATCCTTATCATGACATCTTTCATGATCAAGCTGCTATAGCTTATAAAGGTGAATTGCGAGTATAATGTTTCTTTTTCAAAACCTTTTGGAGGATTAGGACGACTAGCGTCTCCAACCTTCACAAATTCTCATCAAATATGAGGACGTATACTCTATCATGTTGTAACCAACACATAGTTTTAGATATCGCAATACCTTTCACATATGATGGTTTCTGAAACATTGCTTTCAGCTCTTAGATAAACTTGATATTAAAAACAATCTTTTGAGTATCAAGAATCATGGAGGCAAACATGATACTTTAGATACTAACATTGGAATTCTTACTCTTGATTTAATACTACTTATTAAACTTCATGGAGTAAATAGAGTTTGCTGAAAGTTTGCAATAGGACTTATAATCTTTAAATTGACATTCAAAACAATACGATACCAGTTCGTAAAGTAAATATCCAGAATTTCTATAGTTCCACTATCTCAACTATAACTAAGCGTAAGGTGGTGAACGGATGCCAATGACTACAACAAACTATGCAAATTCACTTTGATTGTGTTTATGATAAATTGAGTTCGACTAATCCAAATTACAAACGAACTCCCACTCAAAACAACATCCCTCAAGTTGTTTTAGTGATTACATGAACCAAATCCACTACACCAAGTCCGATCATCACGTGAGATGATGTAGCTTTAAAGGCGAACAATCAACATGTTCATCATATCATCCATATGACTCATGCTTTACCTTTCGGTATTCTGTGTTCCGAGACCATGTCTGTACATGCTAGGCTCGTCAAGGTTAACCTTAGTTTCTGCATGTGCAAATCTGGCTTGCACCCGTTGTATGCACACGTAGAGTCTATCACACCCGATCATCACGAGATGCTTCGAAACGACGAGTCTTAGCAACGGTGCCAACTAAGGATGAACACTTTATTACTTGATATTTAGTGAGAGGGATCATCTTATAATGCTACCGTCGCGATCTAAGCAATACAAGATGCATAAAGGATTAACATCACAGGCAATTCATAATATGTGATATGATATGGCCTTTCTTCTTGTGCCTTTGATCTCCATCTCCAAAGCATGGACAAGATTTCCATCATCACCGGCGTGGCGTCAAGGTCCGTGGCGCCGCTTCATGATTGTCCATCATCACTAGCAACTATTACAACTACTTGGAATAAAGCTATTACAAGATGAATAGACACGCAGGTCTTAACAGAATTAAAAGACAACCATTAGGCTCCTGCCGGTTGCCATATTACAACAAGGATCATTGCATACATCAAATATAATCATAATCACATGATGGCCATATCACATCACAAAACCCCTGCAAAAACAAGTTAGACGCCTCTAATTTTCTTTGCATGTTTTACGTGGTTTGGGGCTTTCGCATAAGACCGATCTTACCTACGAACAAGGACCACAACGTTGATACAAGTGTTGTCAAGATGCTCATTGTAAATTGAATCTTAACTATGGTGGGAGAGACAGACACCGGCAAAGCCACTTGTGCAAAGCAAGTTGCACGTCAAGCGTGGAGCAAGTCTCATGTGCGATGACATGTAATGTTAGCCCGAGCCGCTTCATCCCACCATGCCGCAAGATGCAAAGTACACGCTAAGACACCGACAACAAAAGCATCAACGCCCACAACATCATTGTGTTCTACTCATGCAACAGATCTACGCATAGATACGGCTCTGATACCACTGATGGGTTCGTAGCATGGAAAACAAAAAATTTCTACCGCAAGAACGAACAAAACCTAGATCTAATCTAGATAAAAGCCAAGATCTAATCTATTAGACATGAGCAACGAGATAGATGGGAACTAACCCTCGTAGATCCGAAAGCGTTAACGAGATTAGATCTCGTGGTTGATGTAGTCGATCACTTGCCGATCTCAAGATCGTGTGGACGATCCTTCCGGCGTCGCGATCTAGAAGCGCTTCCGCCCTCGGTCAAGTAGATGATCCTTCCAGCGTCGCGTTCCAGCAGCGCTTCCGCCCTTGGTCAAGTAGACGATCCTTCCGGCGCCACGATTCGGCAGCGCTTCCGCAGTCGGTCACACGTGCGGAGTCGAAGCAGACCTTCCTCTCCCCGTTCCAGCGAGCAGCGGAGGTAGTAGATCTTCTCCACGGAATCCCAGCAGCACGACGGCGTGGTGGTGGTGGTGGAGTAGAGAATTCTGCAGGGCTTCGCCTATGCCTGTGCAGAATATGGTGGAGGAGAGAGGCGGCAGAGATTGGACGTTATGAGAGCTTCTGTGGAGGGGGCGCCCCTGCCCTTCTATTTAAGGGGAGGAGGCGCGCCTGGGGAGGGGGAGTCCTTGTAGGACTCCCCTCCTCTATGGCCAACGAATTTGGGGAGGGGGGAGGAGTCCTCCTCCCCCACGAATCCGTGTCTTGACCCACCAGGACTCCTTGATCCCTATCTTGATTTTCAAGCAAACTCCAAGATATCTTCTAGAACCTTCCGGAACATTCCGAAACCTTCTAGAATCCTCATACAAACACTCCGGAACATTTCCTATCTCATAAAATGATCTCCTATATATGAATCTTATTCTCCGGACCATTCCGGATCTCCTCGTGATGTCCCGGATCCATTCCGAGACTCCGAACAACATTCGGTCTCCAACGCACATTCCATATCTACTTAAAACAACTTCGAACCTTAAGTGTGTCACCCTACGGTTCGTGAATATGTAGACATGATAGAGACACATCTCCTATCAATAACCATCAGCGGGACCTGGAGATCCATAATGGCTCCCACATACTCAACGATGACTTCGCGATCGATTGAACCACTTACATATGAAACCAATTCCCTTTGTCTCGCGATACTATACTTATCCGAGGTTTGATCGTCAGCATCTCCATACCTAGTTCTACCTCGTTACTGATAAGTACTCTTTACTCGTTCCGTGATATGTCATCCCTTGTGACCCAGTCACATGCTTGCAAGCTAATTAGATGACATTCCACCGAGAGGGCCCAGAGCATATCTATCCGTCATATGGATGGACAAATCCCAATCTTGGTCTATGCGCTTCAACACATACTTTCAGAATACCCAATGACACCTTTATGACCACCCAGTTACGCAGCGGTGTTTGATGTCATCAAAGTACCCATCCGGTGATGGTGATTAACATAACCTCATGGTCGAAGGATTAGGTTACTATGTATTTTAAAGCTTATAGCAAACGAACTTGATGACTTGATCTTATGCTATGCTTACTACGGGTGTGTGTCCATCACATCATTCTCCTAATGATATGATCTTGTTATTAACGACATCCAATGTCCATGATCAGGAAACCATGATCATCCATTAATCAACAAGCTAGTTTAACAAGAGGCTTACTAGGGACTCTTTTATGTTTACAAAACACACATGTATTAGTGTTTCCTAATAATACAATTATAGCATGGGATGTAAACATTTATCATAAACATAAAGATATAGTAATAACCACTTTATTATTGCCTCTTGGGCATATCTCCAACAGTTATAAGCTGAAATCTCATGCCCCTTACTTACGAAGACCGAACCTCATGCTACTCAACTTTAGTCACAAGTAAGCTCTTATCATTGTAAGTACATGTGTATCATAAAGAACCGCCAACGGGGTACCCCTTGCACATGATACAGGAGCTATCCCATAATCAAAATGACAAGGCAAGCAGACAATGAGCATCTCAGCGATCTTTTTATTTGCTATTTGCATAGGTTTTTATTGATGATGCTTCATAGAGTGCTCATTATGGTTATGCTGCAGATTTCCACCATGATTAGGCATGGCTTAGGCTAGCGGCCCAGGCGTTTCTCTAACACACATACAAACTCCATGATTTTACAAGTTCCACTTTTATTTCACACCGCCGGGATCCGTAAGCAAAATAACATGATATCAACGGGGTACAAAGTACAGGTGCAATGTTGAAAGCGTTCCCCATGGTACATGGTTCTGCTAATTTCAACTTATAAAGTGCAAGCATATATGCAACAAAGAAGGACCCAGTGGTTCAAGTTTCTTAGATGCAAAAAGTAAAGTGTGCCATCAAGTTCGTGAGAGCTTTAATCACTAGTTTTCTCATAACAAGTTTAATTTGGAAGGTAAACAAAAGCATGAATATACTTGGATTAACATAAGCTAGTAGGTAGGTATGGTGGACTCTTTGCAATAACTTGGTTTAGGTAGTTGGATGCATGAGTGGAACTCATACTTTGTTGTGGAGGCTAGCAAAAGACTGGGAGCGACAAACTAAGAGAGCAATAATGGCCATAATCATGCAGAGCGACAAAACATCATTGATAAAAGCATAAAGTGATACTACAAGTTGAAAACTAAAGGATCATAAAGGCTATGGTGACTTGAGATAGTCATAACATGGTGTGAGCATGTGCCAAGTCAACCCAATAAAGCATCAAAGGAGAATACCAATATACTATGCTTTAATATGCTAAAACAACACATGATTCATCCAAGGCACATTAAGCAATCTCAATTGTTTATAACAAGTCATGCTATAGCAAAGAATACTAAGCATAAAGCCAAAACAATATCAAGCATGGCATGACAAAGCATAGGCCACAGTTAAAAACGAGCTCTTTTTACCACATAAGCATGAACTTTCCTACTCTTTTCCAAACCAAACCAAACTATTTGCAAACCAATGTATGAAAGAGGGGGTACAACCAATTTATTCAGCAAACTAAGCAAACCAAGCAAACTAGAAACCAAAACAAAAACAAAAAAGAAGACGCTCCAAGAAAAACACAATTGTGCATGAAACAATAAAAATGAAGCGTTTGGAAGAAACCTGGGATTTTTATTGATGAAGAAGGGGATGCCTTGGGCATCCCAAGCTTTGACGCTTGTACTTCTTGGATATTTCTTGGGGTGACACGCGTGGCATCCCCAAGCTTGAGATTTAGTCCATTCTTCATCTCATTACTCATTCCTTCCATACACCTGAAATTTTTCCTTCATACAGAACTTCACACAATCTTTATTAGCAACATTAGTGCACTCAAGATAAATAAGTCTTAAAGTTCAGTTCTGACACCAAATAAACTTCCATTAGAACACTAGATACTGTAGCACTTCCCTCAAAAAGCTCAATTCCCCAAAAGAACTCAAAAAGGAACCCACAAGAAGCAAATGCAGAAAATGGCAGAAATCTATCAAAACAGACCAGCAGGTAAAGACGAATTTTTTCGAAGACCTTCCGTTGCTCAAATCAAAACGTGTTGAACTAACGAAATTTAGATAACAACCTGGGTCAGAAGCACAAAAATTGACGCCTCAAAAATATGTTCAGAGATTTTACACGAATTTTTACGGTGAAGCACAAAAATCTGTTTCAGGACAGCAACTTTCCGAATCATTACTTCTCTCTCATTAGAGGTTACTCTTGGCACAAAAAGCAAATAAAAACGATAAGGAGAGGTTATTACAGAGGTAATAACATCAAAGACTCATCTAAACTTTTGGTTTATCTCCCAATAAGTACTTTTTTAACGCCTTTAAGTTAGGCATAAGAAGCAAGAAAAAGAATCAAGTATTCTCAAATGAAGAAGCATTAAGATTAATACCAGAAATATCTTCAACAAGGCAAGGTATATCATCCAAATAAGTTCTAGAGGATCCTCTCTCAATGCTCTTAGGTTCACTATTCTCATCAAAAGGGTTTGCAGGAACAATCCAATCAAGATTCTTTTCTATGGCATCATGTATTGCTATTAGTTTAAAGGGTGTTGGTATCTTAGGTTCCTCCCCATTAGGTTCGGTTTTGTTCATCTTTTCTCATGTACCAACAACATCTACACATGATCCTAGCATATTGAAACGTTCAAAGACTTTCCTAGCTTCCTTGGCAACATCATAGAACTCCTTAAACAAAGTTTCTAAAATGAAATCCCTCTTTTCAGGATCCTCAATTTCTTTAAGCTTAAGAAACATTACTTGCATTAAGGGGTTGAGGTTAACAAACCTAGCTTATAACATGTGAATTAAAGAAGCTGAAGCAATCTCGTAGTTTGGAGCAAGTTCTACAAGGGATCTATCCTCAGTATCTTCATGCTTACTAACATGATTAAAGAATTCTTCAATGTTATCTTTCCCAATTATAGAACCACTACCAATTGGAAGGTCTTTCAAGGTGAATGTAGGGATCAACATGGTGATCTAAGGAAGAGGTGACAATAAAGGAGACTTAATTTTTGTGTGTTTTTGAATAAGAAAGCAAACAAGTAAAACTAATTTTTTTGTGTTTTTGAAGAAAAAAACAAGCAAACAAAGCAAAAAGAAACTAAGCAAAACAAAAACAACAAAGTAAAGAGATTGGTTATGAGGGACTCCCCTTGTGAAGATGTCCTTGACTCCCCGGCAACGGCGCCAGAAAATCGCTTGATGGCTCAATGCACGGCGCCCAGAAAACTGCTTGATGGCGGTGTTGATGTAGAGCTCGTTGGGAACCCCAAGAGGAAGGTATGATGAGCACAGCAGCAAGTTTCCCTCAGTTATGAAACCAAGGTTTAATCGAACCAGTAGGAGCAAGGAAAAACCCCAAAGGTGTTACTAGCTGAGCTTTGGAAGGGCGCACTACCGGTGCTAGTAGCAACGTGGAGACCTGCACAACACAACCACAGAACTTTGTCCCCAACTTGCGATGAGGTTGTCAATCTCACCGTGTTTTGTGGAAAACAAAGGATTAAACGTATCGAATGGAAAGAAGTAATAGTTTGTAGAAAGTAAACACAAAGAAGTAAACAGTTGTAGATTGTATGTAAAGAAAAAGACCGGGATCCGTAGTTCACTAGAGGTGGCTCTCCTTAAGATAGATAACATGCTGGGTGAACAAATTACAGCGGGGCAATTGACAAACACCAAGAAAAGCAATACATGCATATACTAATCATCTTGACTCTTTTGAGACTTGATTGGGCATTACAACATTATACATAGACCGCCATCCAACTGCATCTATGACTAATAATCAACCTTCAGGTTATCATCCGAACCCCCTCCAGTATTAAGTTGCAAGCAACAGATTGTTGCTTTACGAACTGCGTGTAAAGTAAACAATACGATTGTTCTATGAACAAAGGATTGTTGTTTTCTCCCTAGTAGCAACAGCACATCTAGTACCTTAGAGATTCATGTCACTTCCCCAGATTACCAGAGGCATGAACCCACTATCGACCATAAATACTAACTCTTGGAGTTGCTAGCATCTACTCGGCCAAGATAGCTACTAACAACGGAAAGCATGCAAGATCACAAATAACAAAGACATGATAGAATCAATAATCAATCTGAAATAGCATCTCAATATCCATCGGATCCCCACAAACACAACATGCAGAATTACAAATAGATGATCTTGATCATGAACGGAGCTCACAAGATGTAGACATGAAAGCACAAAGGAGGAGAACCAGCCATCTAGCTACTACATGGATCCATAGTCCAAGCATGAACTACTCACGCATCATACCGGAGGCTTGCATGGTGATGAAGAAGGCCTCCAGGGTGAATTCCCCTCTCCGGCAGGGTGCCGGGAAGAGCTTCAGATCCCTCCCGATCTAGGGATGGAGATGACGGCGGCTATAGACTCTTTCATGGATTTTTGATCGGGTACTTAGGGTTTTCGTCCCGAGGGTAATATATAGGCGGAAGGAGAGGCCGAGGGGGTGCCGGGAGCGGCCACACCACCCCCTGGCGCGGGCCAGGCCTGGCCACGCGGCTAGGTGGTGTGGTGGATCCCTGGCCCTTCTCCGTCTCGTATTCTGGCACTTGATGACTTCCGGAAAAATAGGCACTTTGGCTTTTGTCCCGTCCAATTCCGAGAATATTCATTTTCTGACTTTCCTGGAACCAAAAACAGTAGAAAACAGGCAGCTGGCACTGTGGCTCTTGTTAATAGGTTAGTCTAAGAAATCATATGAAAAGTACTCCAAAGTTGGAACAAAACACAAGAAAGTGGATAAAACCAAGCATGGAACATCAAAAATTATAGATACATTTGCAATGTATAAGTGAAGCATCATATATATTAGGCCTTAAAATCTATAGAGATAGATCAAGGTGCCTAATTGGACTATCGCAGAGTACATACCTTGATAAGATATTAAAGAAGTTTAATATGGACGGAAGTAAGAAGGGGTTCTTACCGATGTTGCAAGGCAAGACATTGAATAAGACTCAAAGTCCGGCTACGGCAGAAGAAAGAGAGATAATAAATAAGATCCCCTATGCCTCAGCCATAGGCTCTATAATATATGCCATGCTATGTACAGGACCGGATGTGGCACATGCTATTAGTTTGACTAGTAGGTACCAATCTGATCCAGGTTCGGAACACTAGATAGCGGTTAAGAATATCCTTAAGTACTTGAGAAGAACTAGGGATATGTTTCTTGTATACAGAGGTGAAGAAGAGCTGGTCGCTAAGTGTTATATCGATGCTAGCTTTTACACCGATCCAGATGACTCTAAGTCTCAATCCGGATACGTATTTATTTTGAACGGAGCAACGGTTAGTTGGAGGAGTTACAAACAACCTGTGGTGGCTGGATCAACGACGGAGGCAGAATATGTTGCTGCTTCAGAAGCATCGCATGAAGCGGTTTGTATGAAGGAGTTCATAACGGAACTAAGTGTGGTCCCTAGTGCATTGGACCCAATGGTGATCTATTGTGACAACAATGGATCCATAGCCAACGCCAAGGAACCAAGGTCTCACAAGAATTCCAAGCATATTAAGCGCCGGTTTCACTCCATCCGTGAGCATGTCAAGGATGGAGATATAAAGATTTGTAAAGTACACACGGACCTAAATGTAGCAGATCCGTTGACTAAAGTTCTCCCTAGGGCAAAACATGATCAACACCAGAACTCCATGGGTGTTAGATTTATCACTATGTAAACTAGATTATTGTCTCTAGTGCAAGTGGGAGACTAAAGAAAATATGCCCTGAGAGGCAATAATAAAGTTGTTATTATGTATTCCTCGTATATGATAGATGTTTATTTTGCATGCTATAATTGTATTGATCGGAAACGTCAATACATGTGTGTTTAATAAACAAAAATGGTTCCTAGTTATGCCTCTCTTATAGACTAGCTTGTTGATTAACAAGATGATCAAGGTTTCCTGATCATGGACATTGGATATTGTTAATAACAAGGTCACAACATTTGTGAAATGATGTGATGAAAATTCATCCGAAGTATAGCATTACGATCAAGTCATTATGTTTATATTGCTATAACATCATACGAAGTAATCTTTATCCTTAGACCATGAGATCATGTTAATTGCTAACACCAGAAGAGTATCTTGATAACATCAAACGTCACACCATAACAAGGTGACTATAAATGTGGGTTCAGTGCTACGAAGGTGTTATGTTGAGGCTCATGGATCAAGAGTGAAAATTTTCAATCCCGATGATGGATAGATATACTCTGTGCCCTCTCGGTGATATCACATTAAGATAGCTTGCAAGCAAGTGATGTGATCACTAGAATGTTATATCATAGTAACGATAAAAGAGTGCATGTCGGTAACGAGATCAAACTAGGTATCAGGATACCGATGATCGAATCTTGGACATGTATTATATCATGAGACAAAGGGATTAAGTTACTAGCGTTAAAGGTTCTCACGATCACAGAAGTCATCGTTGAATGTGTAGGAGTCTGTATGAATCTCCAGGTCCCGCTTCTGACTATTGACCTGAGAGGAGTCTCAATCATGTCTACATTATTCGCGAACCGTAGGGTGACACACTTAAGGGTTACCGGACACCATTTTGGAGCACATATGTTTCAGATGAAAGGATTGCAAAGTGCAGGAATTGTTTCCATAGAAACCGGAATTGTTCCGGGTGAAATTGCAGAAAGTGGTTCTACATGTGATATTGAAATGTTGCAAGGGGTTTTATGTGAATGTTTGTTAATTAAAGTGATTAACAAAATTCTGAATAAATTTAATAAAAGAGTTTTATTAAATGAGAGAGCATTAAACTTAGAGAATTTTAATGCATTTAAAGTGGAGACTTTAAAAGAGAATGTGAAGGGGCATTTTAGTGTGGAGGAGTTACCACCACATGAATGGGGGAGGTGAGGGGTCACCCCCATGGGGCGCCAGCCATGGGGAGGGGTACCCCCCTCCTCCTATAAAAGGCCACCCCTCTCACCCTTCTTCCTCACACCTCCTCGTGAAGGATCTCTCTCCCCCTCTAGAATTATTCTCCCATGGTCTCGGATTAGTGAGATACATGTTCCCGGTAGCATTTCGTCTGGAAGGAGTTGCTGCTTCCGCTGCATCACTGGAGCGAGGAGGTGGAGGTTGTCCGGTGGCTTGAACGTGTGTGCGAGGACGGATGCGCTGCTGATTTGCGGCGCTCGGACTTCTACATGATCTTGAGATCGGCAAGTGTACGACTATATCAACCACGAGTTCCTACTCGTTAACAAAACTCGTTGTCTTCGAGGGTAAGTTCTTCATGGATGTATGTCCACCCGTTACTCTGTATCTAGTAGATAGATCTTGGCGTATAGTTCTCATCGTAGATTTTTTTTTTGTTTTCTATGCTACGGACCCAACAATAATTTAATCTACTAAAGAAAAATAATAATTTAATTATTTGAACTAATAAAGTTGGACAGAAGATTTAAACCATTAAATCCTCTATAGTAATATATAAAAATGAGAAAAATCCTAAAAATAAATAAAAGTATAATAGTGAATATATTACACTAGAAAAATACTAAGGAGGGTATTCCATAAGATTTTAGGATTTGTGAAGAAATAAATATATAACAAGGTTGAAAAATACTATTTCTTGTCTTGAAGACAAAAAGAATGTGTTTTATTTTATTTATAAAACAATATAAATTCGTTTTCACTTTATCTAAGCCATTTAGAATTTGTAGCTTAAAGGAATAATATTCTTTTCTCTATAAAGATGAAGGAAATAATTGTCATACTTTAAAATTACTTTTTACCTAATTATTGAGGTAAATCATCCAAAGTAGGATATGATCCATATACTATACGTAAAACCGGCCATAACCATGGTTTATTATAGAACCTAAATGGTTATTATTACGTAACAAATTTATTTAGCTCCAGCCTGGTTTCGTTTTGCGGCGGTAGTTGGTGACACACACCGTTGAGCCGGGTTGGTGCTTAGAGTGTGGTCGGCCGGTAAGTCAGTTTATTGATGAGAAGCTCGCGTCTGGGTTGGTAGTAGAGGTGGTACGGTGGTGACACACATGCATGCGGCGTAGCGTCGTCGAAACACACCTGGCACTGTGCAATGTCCATCGCTAGCTCAGACGATCACTTCATTTACGAGAAGCTCCCATGCCTGCCAGTCTTCAAGGTTGGTGACGATGATTAGTACTCACCTCCATTTATGTTGATACTACTATGTAAGTATACTTATATTAATTAATCTCTGGTACCTCATCGACCGATCGACCTGACAGCTCCGCCTCGGCCTCGACCTGCTACTCCATCGCTACTTCATGCTACTACTACTATGTCTCAACTTCCTCGTGTGCATGCTGATTGTGCTAGTAGTATAGGTCTTTGTGGAAGGTCGTGAAGAACCTGTCTTCATTAATGGGAGGATGCATTTCACTTCCTTTCATTCTTTAATAATATCTGTCGACATAAAGGGGAAAGTTTGGAAGGAAATTAAAGTGCCGACCGGCCATGAATTCGGTTCCATTGGACAGTCTCAGGGGTATTTGCATTACTGGGATATAGAGAGTGATTTCCAGCTCTTTGTTTGGGTTCTTGAGGACTATACTGTGTTGGAAACTGGACCCTAAAGCACACCGTTGATGTTTTGGAACTGTTCGGAAGGCATTCTCCCACATATGACGAGTGCTACGATGCTGCATTCCATTCAGATTGTAATTTGATTTTCGTTATTGGAGGGGAGATGACAGTACTGTCTTATGATATGGATAGTCGGAAAGCTCAGGTTATCTGCAGATACCTAAAGGACAAGGACTCCTGGGTGGTGTACCTTATATTCCCTATTTTGCAAAGTGGCCTACAAATGGGTGCCCTCTAAAAATCATTTGTTGGATATGAGCCGGATTTTATTGTTTTGTTGAACCAGCTTGGATATATGTACTAACTCCTATGTCACTAACGAAGGAGCCGGTTCAGCTTAACTGAACTGAACTTCAGTTTTTTTTCTTTCTTTTTTATGTGCCTTCTTGTGTTAGGGGAAGATAAGTTTGTTCAATGGTATACTTGTAATTTAGACTGCAGAATACCACACAAGTTCGCTTCAGTTAGATGTTTATTCAATCTTTGGTTTGGTTCAGCTGTACATGAACAGTATTTTCTCCTCGAGTTCTGGCATACCATACGGTAACTTGAGAATATTCTTCCTTTCCACAACGTATAACGTTCTAAATTGTGCATGGAATTTCCTAGGATGCAAAGTCAGTTCCACTCAGATTTTTAGTTGATGGTTTTAAGGATCTGAATTGATTTCGAAATTACAGCAAGATGTATATATCTGTCAATTTGGAATAAAAACGAGGCTGCACATGTAGCGCCATACTAGTACCTGTGGCTGGCATGCATTCGAAAGCTCAACAGGATTGATGTCACATAGCCTCTTATATGCGATGTTGTTGCTCATAGAAAAATCAAATCGACAAATCAAAATTATACCTGGGCCAGTGCCTTTTCAGATCAAAGTCGGACGCATTCAACTTTGATGTTTTGGCTTTAGAAAACACTGCCTTCTGAAACACTGTGCAATACATTTATCTCGTAAATCTCTCTTATACGTTACTTAATAGCCAAAGCTCGTTAACGCAGTGTGCGTGGCTGAATCCCCATCATAGTCACCAAATTACCAATCTCTCTTATAAGATAGCCTCTTATATCTGTTAGAGCTATATTATGTATTGTGTATTTCCCCGTTTGTATGAGGGGTTTTCTGCATATTCTTCACACATGTACATGTATATATTGTGGCCTTTGGCCCCCTGATAATACAAGTTGCATATTCATGACATGGTATCAGAGCCCAGGTTAGGGTTCCCGCACGCGCAACTCGTGCACTGTTTCAACAAGTTTTTTTTTCCCGATCACCGTCGATCGGCTTCCTCGCCATTGGTCTTCTTCCCGGTCGCCGTTGGTCGCTGCTTCTGTCCCAGTTTGCTGAGCGGTTGGCCGCTCCGCTCCTCCCCGTCTCGGTCGCCACCGCCGCCTCCTGTCCCGGCCCTCCTGGCCCAGCCACTCCGCTCGCCCGGCCTGCCTCAATTTCCGCCAGAATTTGCGCGGGCCACGGGCTGGTCCGCTAAAGTCTGGCCCGTTGGCCAGGTTTGTTGGTGATGTTGATCGGTAGTTGGTATGTTGTCCGGCTTTTTTGTCGTTTTTATTTCCTGGGTTGTTGTTTTGTTTTAGTTGATTAAGAAATAAGCTCTTTTCCATTTTTTTAATCACGTTTTTTATGCTTTTCTAATGAGACGCAGCATGTCTTGCAACTATATTTTTTATTCTCGGTTGTAACTGGCCTTGCAAACGAGTTTTAAAATTTTACATCAAATTTATTTGAGTAGAAAATAGTTCATTAGATTTTGAATCGCCATTTTTTCATGATCTCTATGAGTTGTGATTGGACCTGCAACTAAGATGTTTTTTTATCTAGTTGCAATTATACTTGCAACTGAATTTATGAATTGATTTTAAATTGACTAAGAATAAAGCTATTTCCATTATTTATTTATCTAAATCGTGATTTTTTCGTGCTTTTTTATGAGTTGCAATAGGACTTGTAATTGGTTTCTTTCATTCTCGGTTGCAACTGGATTTGCAATCAAGTTTTAAAATTTTACGTCAAATTCATTTTAGAGAATGAAGCTAATCCATACTATTTTGAATCACCATTCTTTTTGTGCTCCCTCTGAGTTGAAATCCGACTCGCAACTAAGATCTTTTTTATACAGTTGAAACTATACTTGCAACTGAGTTTTAATTGATTTTAAATTTACTAAGAATAAAGCTTTCTCCATTTTTTTTTCAATCGGCGGTTTTTCGTCCTTTCCTAATCAGTTGCAAAATGACTTGCAATTGGTTTATTTAATCCAATTGCAACTAAACTTGCAAATGAGTTTTGGAATTCTACATCAAATTCATTCGAGAATGAAAGCAATCCATCAGATTTTAACTCTATCTTTTTCGTGCCTCCTATAAGTTGCAATCGGACTTGCAACTAAGATGTTTTTATCCAGCTGCAACTATACTTGCAACTGAGTTTTGAATTGATTTTAAATTAACTAAGAATTAAGTTATGTCCCTTTTTTATTTTTGTCGTGAATTAGCAAATTCATTTCTTAATTTCTTAGTAGCTAGAATGATTATTTTGTTCTACTAAAGCGGAAAAGAAGCATTGCGTACAACATCCACGTTATCGGTAGGTATTGAACACAATGAGCAAACAAATCAGAAACTAAAACCGGAAATTCACTTTAGAGGACGGGCTCATTGAAGCCGTTTTTTGAATTTTTCAAAAATCATCAAATATTTTTGAAAAAATATCTACGTGTAGCCACTAATACGAAATACATGTATCTAAATTTTCAAAGAAAAATATATAATATTTCGAGCGAAGCAAAAAAGACAAATATGGAAAAATTTGGAATGACGGGGGTCCATTTAAAATTACACGGTTTATGTTCAGATCTGAAATTTTGTCCTTTTTACTGAAAACATAATACAAAATATTTTCACATAATTTTTCGTATACACGTATTATAAATGATTATCTATGTCCCTATATTTGTTTCAAATTTTTCTAAAACTTTAGTTTTAAACTTTTCAAAAACAAAGGGCTCCACGGAGCCCGGACGCCATATCGACACTCTCGAACTAAAACGTGTTACTTTACTGTACCCGACCATTCAGTATGCAAAGCTGGCATACGGGTCGGCTGGCCGGGTGCGCTCCTACACTCTTAGAGCAGCTCTAACTGTATCTGTAAAACCGCTGGAACTGTAAAATTCCGCGGATTTACATGCCCACGCGAAATCGACCGCTCTAACGGAGCCCATAAATCAGCCTGCCCATAATTTTTTTAGAGTGGCCCGTTAACCGCCCAGCTTGACCTGTACAAATAAAGGCCACGTCAGCGAGTAGGGGGTCCAAACCTGTTCTCTCAACCCCTCCCAACCATAGCGCCATCGCCAGCTCGAACTCCGACGAGCAATCGCGCACACCCAAGCGAGATCGAGGTCATGTCTTCGCGTAGAGGTAGCTGCGGGGTTGGCGGAGGGAGATGCAGAGGAGGGGCGGCGGCGACCGTCCTCCACGTCGCGTCGCCGACGACGCGCATGCCAAGTTTGTCCGGTCAGAGGGCGCGAAGAAGCGCGTCGCCCTCAAGTGGGTGAACCGCAACGTGTCCCCGTTGCCGTCTCTTTGCGCCGGCGTGGTGGCTGGCGGTGAGGGACGACTGGAGCCACGAGCAGCTCGCCCCCAGGTACGCGCACGCCGGGGAGGGATCCTCGCGCGACCTAGCTCCTCGCTCCCCACCCTCCTTCAACAGCTTCAGCACGTCGTCCCCTCCGACGACGACCGTCGTAGGCGCGGCGGACTACACCTATGACAGCCACGAGGAGCGCATCGCCATGGAGCTCATGGTGCGCGAGTCCGAGCTCGCTGTCGACATGAAGCTCGAGATCGAGCGAGCCGAGCAGCAATGGGCCATTGCCCTCGTTGAAGCATGCGAGGCCAGGGAGAGGGAGGCCAACAGCAACGTTGCCGCCCTCGTCAAGGTCGAGCTCGCCGACCTCATCGACCTCACCGACGAGTGAGGTCCTCGCCGCCACAACGCTGCTGTGCCCTGCAACCCCCGCCGAGAGGTTCATTTTTGGTTTAGGACGCGGCTGCGCCCCGTAGTATTAATTCCCAACCGGCTTTTGATTCACCCTAATCTATGTAAATATATGTATGAATCGCAATTAGGAATTTTGATCAAAAGCGTGTTCGTCGTTCAATTTACCTGCGTTCGCATATTTTCAAGTTTGTAGTTCGATTTACGGGCACCATTCTGCGCGAGCTGTTTTCGAACTGTAAAACCCGTTGACTGTAAACACGTTATACAGTTTGTGTTTTTACGGATTCCGTTAGAACTACTCTTAGTATGAACAAAAGCAAAAATAAATGAGCTGAACCTCTTGGCGCTGATGTCCCATGGATTTCAATAGAGAGGTTGGCCGGGCATACTTGGTTGTGTCGATTGTATGCATTAAGAGTGGAAGAAATTCCCAAAGGCTTGGCAGGGGTAGTATTGCAGTAAAATTCATGTTTCAGTGATTGTGATTGAGGCAGTCGCATCGCAAGACTTATGGATTTAGCATTATTTGTTGGATTGCCAGGACCAACAAGTAATATCAATGTCTTGCATAGATTCCATCTATTTTCAAAACTTGGCAGTAGAGATGCCGCGGCTTGCAATTACCATGACTACACAATAGGCTTTTAAAAAAATCGATGACATATATTCTAATTGGAAAACCTTAGGGGAGACCATCCATGCCCCAGAAACAAGGAAAGAAGCTGTATTTGTCGAGACACGAGAGGCAACCCACAAGGATATTGAGAGCTTTCGGTGTTTTGCAAACTAGATTTGCTATTGTACGAGGTTCTGCTTGTTTTCGGGGCATGAAATCTCTCAAAAACATCATAAGATGTTGTGTCATTTTTTACAACATGATCATCGAGGACGAGAGAGGGTTAGACTTAGAGTTTTTCTATGACAATGTTGGTAGCCGGGTGAAACCACAAAGGAATCTCGATGGCTTTCAAGCTTTTCTCGAGTCCTACTAGCAAGTTGAACCAACAAGATCTCATCGACCACCACTGGGCGAGGCATGGCCACCCATGATCACATTTGGTATCCCAATTGTGTATGTGTGACATGAACAATTATTTAGTTTATGTTTGAACTAATTGTTTAATTATTTGATTGGTACTATTGTTGTAATTTGATTTGAATAATATTGTAATGTGGATGATTATTTTATTCTAACTATATTTTTATTGAATCAAATTGCATATGTTTTGACAGTAGTATATCACAAAATTTCCTACTCCCTCACAAACTCAAGAACTTAAGGGCTCACGAGCGATCAGAATGAACTGGGCCGCCCTTACAGGCCCATCTAGACTAGAGTCCACACTTCTCCCGATGTAACTCTCGGTTGTTTCCAGAAAAAAAAAACTCTCACAAGGAAGACAGAGCCGACGATCGATTCCCCACCGCAAACCCTAGTCTCGGCGATACTAGGTGGCGATGCTGCCACGACGAGGCTGCCGGGAGCAGGACCACTCGCCGGCGACCGGCCACAAGGGACGCGATGAGGACACTCCGTCGCATGCCCCGCCATCGTCCGCCGTCAATGCTGCAGTAGCTTATGAGGTTTGTTCTTCTGATCTTCTTTCCAAGAAAAATGAAATCGGCGACCTGAACGAAGTACTGAATTTTTGAACATCGAATTTATCACCTAGAAAAAGACCTAATTCTTGGACATCCTTCGAATATTTATGGGGAAATCTAAAAATTGTGTGTCCCTTGCTTGAATCATAACGACTCTCTCTTCCGTTTGTAGAAGAAGAAAAAGAAGCCGGATCAGGAGCACCAGCAGGCCGCACTGCCAGACGACCTCCTCACCCAGATCCTGTCACAGGTATCCTACAGGTCGCTCTGCCGCTTCAAGTGTGTCTCAAAGCCATGGCTTGTGCTTTGCTCCAGCCTCGACATCCACAGGAGGTCACCGCGGGCCGTGTCCGGCTTCTACTTCATTGCCAATAGCAGCAGCAAGGGCCTCACTTCCCATGATTTGACCACGGGTGGCCTCCCGCTGGCTGATCCAACTCTGGCATTTTGGGGCGGCCATGAACACATCGCTATCAAACAGTGCCGTGGCGGCGGCATTCTCTTCTGCAAATGCTGGGAGTCGTGTTCTCAAGAAAAAAACAGTTATGTTGTTCGCAATCCTGGCACCGAGGAGTGGATCGTGTTGCCGCTTGTAGAATTCCCGGACCAAGTGGATGGTCACCGTTTTGATTTATATGGAGCTGATCGTTTTTTGTGTTACGATAGAGTCAACCCCTCCAGATTTGTGGTAGTTCTGCCCATGACAAATCGGTTTGGACAAACCAGAGAAGTGGCTATCTACTCGTCGGAGACTGGACGATGGACTTCCATGGAAAAAGTCAGTCGAGTTCCGAAACTATGTTGTTGATGGATTGTGGTAAACGGGCTATCTTCTTGGATGGCAGGATGCATTTCACTTCCTTTCCTTCTTCAATAGTAACAGTGGACATAGAGGGGAAAAGGTTTGGAGTGAAATTGAAGTGTCAAACGATTATGGTTTTGGTTTCATTGGACAGTCTCAGGGATATTTGTATTGCCAACTCTGTGTTTGCGTTCTTGAGGATTATGGTAGTGGGAACTGGCCATAAATCACACATTTAGCATCTTGAAACTGTTTGGAACGGATTATCCTCATGATGACAAGGCCTATGATATTACAATCCATCCAGATTGTAAATTGATTTGCCTTACTGGCTGGGAGATGACAGTATCGTACGATATGTATAATCAGAGAGTGTATGTTATCTATGCTTCTAAACAACTTCTGGGTGGTGTGCCTTATATTCCCTGTTTTTCAGAATGGCCAGTCAGATCGTCACTGAAGGTTGCAGCAACACACTGATAAAAATCATTTGTTGAATATGGGTCCAATCTTCTTGTTTTTGTGGCACTAGTGTATGTAGTTTAGACTGGGCAGCACCACACAACTTTTCGATTGCTTGTTCTGTTTAAGCTGTCCATGATCAATATTTCCTTCTTGAATTCTGATAGACCATATTGTACCGTAAAGAACCTCCTTGTCCATTACCTAGCCTTCCCAGTTTTGTATCGAGTCTCTAGTATGCAAATTCAGTCCTTTTCTTGAATTTCAATGGATGGTTTGAAGGACCTATGTTGATTCTATAATTTTGTAATTTCCAGCAAGTTGAATTTATGTTTTTGAATCTGGGACATATAGGAAGGCTGCATATGTAGCACCAGTATAGGCATGCATTGCACAACCCAAAGAGGATTTTAGCATAAGCTCCAATCTCGTGTTATGACAGGAAAAGCTCCTACTATTATTTCCTCTTCAGTCAATCATTTAAATCAAATGACAGTGGAAAAAAAATCCCTTCTCAGTTGTCCTCAGATTTGTTCCCTTCTTTGCTTGAAACCCCAAATAATTTCAAATCCAGACAAAATAAATCTTATTTTTTATAGCAATAAGCCATGTGCGCCACGGTGGCGACCGGTGTCAGTGCACCAGGTCGAGGTCCATGGCGGGCATGGCGCGTAGGTGCGTGTGTGTTGTGCTTCTGCTGTGTGTGTGCGTTTCTGTTAGGCGTTAGCGAGTTAGGCGGAGGACTTGGTCCAGCAACAGGCCGGCCGCGGCGATCGCGTTAGAGCGCGTCTTGCGCGAGCTGGGGTGTGCAGGTCATGGCGAGGTGGGTGTGTAAGTGCGCGTGTGTGCGCGACGTGGGCACGGGCAGGAGTGCAAGCTCCGCCTATAAATCCACCCCTCTGTAAATCACTGCAGCTAACGAGTCAGAGCTTGCAATATCAAAAAAGGCCGTCGGTGCGGCGGGTGTTAGTGCGCCCAGAAAAAATCAGAGTTGCCCCCTATTCATCTTCCACCTCCGTCCGTGCGTGAGAGAGAGAGAGAGTGCTAGCTAGAGCTAGCACCGACAATTTTTCTATAATCCTATCATACTCTCATCTAATTTCCTGGAGTTGCACTCGATCGTGACTCAACTATATTTTGTCTCCAAGATATATGTATCATGACAGGGACTGTGAAACAGATGTAGTAACTAATACTATCGGTACTATAGGAAGCCTATAGTATTATATGAATCTGGTGGTGTTTGGGTGCATGTCTACTTGTGGCACTAGCTTGGATATGCACTTACTCCGTTTCTTAATCTGGTGGTGTTTGGGTGCACGCCTATTTGTGGCTTCGCACGTACTGGGCAGTGTTTTGGTTCATTGATAATGTTCAGTTAGGGCATGTGCAATGGTTGATAAGACAATCTTATCTTATACATGACACGTAATTTTGATATGATGATAAAACATTATGTACAATAGGTTATTTTTTAGTCTTATCTGACAGATATCCCTAAAAATATGATGAGACATATTGTGCTAAGAGATCATCTCTTGGCTAAGATAAACCATAGGTCTTTTTTGTTTCTCTCTCCCCCAACTCAGCAATCATCATATGTGGCATTGTTAAGATAAGACCATTGTACGTGCCCTTATATGAATCAATCTAGTCAGTTAATCTACTTGTGTGGGCTAAATTTGAGAGAATTATTATCTATGATTGAAATGAAAAAAATTATTCTTTCTTGCAGAAATATTTACCGTGCAATTTGTTTCCAAATATTTATGATATGCTATTTTTCTGCAGTTGGAAGCATTACTCTCCCATTTTCTTTATTTGAAATGGTACACTGTTTTGCAGTAATGGAAACATAATACAGAGAGGGTACGGAAAATATGCGGCTTATCAGAACATAATATTTTCTTATGTTGTTTCTTTCTTTCATTTTGGCGGAAGATAACTTGATTTCTCTAGGGGTAGAGAACATAATACTTCTTTCAATAGTATGTTTGCAGTTTAGACTGGGGTAAGACCACACAAGTTTGCTAGTCATCACTGTACTTTTCAATTCTTTCTTTTGGTTAAGCTGTCCATGACCAATATTTTCCTCTTGAATTCTGGTAGATCACACCGTAACTTACAGAACCTCCTTGTCCATTACTGAGCCTTCTAAGTTTTGTTATCGTGTCCCAAGTATGCAAAATCGGTCCTTTCCAGAATTTTAATTGATGGCTTCAAGGATCTATGTTGATTCTGTAAATTCGAAATTACAGCAAGATGAATTTCTTTTCTTGAATATGGAACTTGTAGGCAGGCTGCATATGTAGCACCAGTACTGCCTTTGAACTCTGGCATGCATTGGACAACTTAACATGAATTTAACATAAGTTGTAACCTCATGTTTATTGTCATTCAGTTTCAGGACAGGAAAATCTCCTAAAATCTTCCTCTTTGGTCAATCATATATAAGTCAAAGAACCATGGAACAAAAACCCCTTTCACTCATTGCTGCAGCGTCCAAGTTTATTCCACATGTAGCTTCCGCACTGATGGCGAAGCTCTTGCAGTGCACCTTGGGCTGGACTTGGCACACGCTATGGGTTGCAATTGCCATAGAAGCAGAATTAGACCCTAGAAGTCATCAAGTATTGCTCAGCTGAAGAACAAATGTGGAACGAAGCCACTGCTGTTTATGCTGATTGGTCTTATTTTACTTCAAAAATTCATGTAATTGGGTTGATGAGCCCCGTTGTAGACGATGTAACTGCTATTTTCATATCAATAGAGCTAGCCATGGTGGCGTTCTAATAATCTAATTTATCCCCATTGTTTGATTGAAACCCTAATTAAATTCATTCGTCAAACTCAAACATTACAAGCTAAGCCTAATCAAAACAAAACTTGAATTTCTTGGAATCCTACCATACCTGCTCTCACTGAACAGATTAGTAGTATCTTTATCAATTTAAGGCAAGAGTGATCTAATCCCATGACGTAGCACTTGTGACTCAACTTATTTTGACTCCTAGATAGTACGTTGTCATGATAGGTACTGTGAAAAGAATGGTGCAAATTAAGAGAAAGCCTAATCATCAACAGAAAATATCGCAAGGGCCGGCTGAGAAAAATATACAGATTCAGTACGAGCCACTTTGGAGGCACATGACCACTTGGCTAATTCACTAGCTTTGCTTCTAATCACAAATGATAGCACCGAGTCACATAATCTAATACGTTTTAGCAAGACACTAATCATATTGAGATGCCCCTTAACCATGTTTGTTAAACAGCCGGCCGCCATCAGTCCCAAAAAGGGGACGTCTCAAACAAATCCATCAGACAGCAAGTTGGGCAACTTGCCCTTCACAGACAAACAGCAATAATGCACAGCTTCAGGTTCAGACGTCACCGTCTCAAAACCATCAGCCGCACAAGCCACTCTCCCATGATCCCCATCTCCACCACACCTGATAGGATATCATCACAGCTCTGAACCCATATCCAGTCTGCCATGCATTTTGCTGCCAGCTTGATCATTCATTACTGGAAATTGCCAGTGACCTATCACTGTTCTGTGCTAGAGACTAATAACAAGCACTGACCAAGCCAAGTATGCAGGTGCTTGGTTCAGCTACATAAAACAGAGTTTGGTGAGAAGAAAGTACATCCATGCAAAGGTGGGTAGCAACATGTTACACCAATATTCTGTTTGTTAATTCACAACTTTGTACATGTACTTTGCATAAGCACATTTGTTGCCTTTCCATATATAATAACATGAGTGGTGCCAAGGAAGTACTGGAACCCTACATCAGGAGACATGGCTAACCTATCGACAAAGCGGCAATCATACAAGAAGGCAGGAAGGGGGCAGGCAGGTGAGGCAGATGGCACAAACACCCTGCATTAATCTACAACCAACTGAAGCGGTATCTGTGTCAGCATCCAGTAATCCCTTGACCGGAACAAAGCACAATGATTTGCACCTCCCACCAAATAATGCTCCCTTCTTTCTGTCATGCTTTCCTTCCTGGCAATAGGATAACACAGGTGGCTGCCGTTCATTTCTTGTTTTGTTTCCCACTGATCATTTACAACACTGCTCAGTGGATGGTGCTCCAAGGAAACATCAAAAGGAAAGCCTTTTGTCAAGTGTCCTGCCGCCTGCACTCTTCTTTTGACCGGAGATTGCCAGCTCAGAATTCCCGGGCATAGATGATGCCTTCTACAGTTCTCCATCACCTCTGATCTTGACAGACCGGTCACACACCCACATATTGTCCAATGACATGGACAGAAGCTGGTCATTGCAAGATAGTGGGCACTATCAAGACCAGTTTGGCCAGACAGACAGACAGACAGTTTGGACACCATGGGGTAACCATAATTTGAGGCTTTTGAGCTTTCAGTAGGTATTTAACTGGATACATTGACCTACTGTGAGCAATCATCTTCCAGATTTAGCTTTCAGTAGGTGATTAACTGGATACATTGGATGCTTTCTCGAGCTTTTGATTCATGGAGTCTTCAGTTGAAACAACCCATCAGCGTTTTCCTTACCCTATCGACAACACGGTTCCTATTAGTCAGGCTGTTTGATAAGGGGAATTCTTTGCTGTCATCCAGCAGAAACCGGTAGACCTCCCATTGGCGCTCCGATGCTGTTTGTCTCCCGATTTCAGCCTGAAATGAGGAAGGGAAAACATAAACAACAACTCCATTGTGAAAACTTATTTTGTACCTTCAGATTTAGCTTGTAGCGCTTACGGAGAAAATGCAGATCCCGAGTGCTTTTAGAGCCAAAGTAGCATCATAGAATACACGTGGCCGCCCCTTCCCGGACAGTTCAACAGGGTTGGCCACGAGGAGTTCTGTGTCAGGTCCACGGTTGACGATCATCACCCTGAGAGGATGGAGCATCTCGGACCTCATGCGTGACTGCAGAGCATCCTGTTTCTCCGAATCAATAACCTTCTTTCCATCTGCTTGCTTGATAAAAAGATCCACCTCTCGAAAACCTTTCTTATCCGACCAGAACCGCCCATAAGTGACCTATAAATAGAGTACCAAATCATGATAATAAGACATGAACAATAATTAGAACTATATAGAGGTGATAAATAGGCACAGTGATGCATATCTATAGCTACTTTTCTTTGTAAGCTGTCAATGTTGCGGTCTTTGGTGACTATGCAATGGCCAGCCCAGCCACACATTGGTAGTAAAAGAGAGGAGAATAATTTGTATGGTTGTAAAAGCAAACAAGGATTAAGCAATACTTTATTTCTTCTATAACTACTTTTTCTTTGTAAGCTGTCAATGTTGCAGTCTTTTGGTGACTATGCAATGGCCGGCCACACATTAGGAGTAAAAGAGAGGAGAATAATTTATATGGTTATAAAAGCAAACAAGGATTGGGCAATAGTTTATTTCTTTTGAAAGGCCATGCTGCCAAAACTTCAACCTAGTTATCTATGTGATTGTCAGTATTTTTCAGATATTCAGAATGTCCACAGTCCTCCCAGTACTTATTTTTCACACAACCTGAATTTTGCATGGGGTATACTATTGAGGATTAAGAAGTTGTAACAAATCATTAGCTAGGCACAAAAAATGCATATGTATATCTTCAAGTACCTTAATGTTGCAGTCCTTGAGTGTTCTCAACATGTCATAAATGAGCCCCTTCTGATCTACACAAATAATCTGGAGCAGTGTGTGCGCGGGGCTCAAGGAATTGTCAAATTTGATGCTGGCCTTCTGCACCTTTTTCATCTCTGCAGAAAGAGATCCTGAACTGCTCTCGCAGTCATCTAGTTCCAACCTGAACAATTCTTCAGAGATTGTCGGAGGAAGAGAAGAGAATCCTTGCTGGAACCCTTCTGCTGATAGGATTTCGCAAGTTAGGGAAGGACCTAAGGTAGCGATCAGCATCAAGCAAGTTCCTTCCTGCCTTTCCTTCGTATGCAACAATTCCCTTCAGATAGAAACAATAACTGTCAAATATATAGTAGAGTTATAATGCCACCAACCGACACCATTTGTAATAGGCAGCAATTGACATTATAGCAGCAGCAATAGAGTGTCAAAGGTGAAGTTAATGCTTCAACAAAACGCATAAAGCAACGGACTTCAAGACAGCGACTTACATGCCGTCAGTGATGAAGAAGAGGTTCACAACCCTCCCGTCAGGCGTTGTCGACACTTTGACTCTCTGGATTATAAGCTCCAGGTCCGACAGGATATGCGTCACGTCTGAAAATCACATGGTGTAAAAAAAATCTGGATGCACAGACATTTAGAGCAAGAGGCAGCGCGTGACGTCCTCACCGTGCAACAGCCCCTTGCGGTCATCCGAGAAGAGCTTGAGGAGGTAGAACTGCGGGGGGCCCGGTGGGTTGATGTCATGGTAGAATGGGATGGCGTATGACGAAGGGCACATCGACATTAGCCGGTTCTTGAGGCTATCCCAGCGGATGTTGATGGACTGTGAGCGCGGCACAACCCAGAAAATCACGTAGCACCATTGCCCGTCTGTGGACACGTCTGCTAAATCCAACAGAGACACGAATTTTAGACGACAACAATGATAGAGTTAAAGACATGGATTGTTGAATTATGAAAAAAAGAGCTCCAACAGTGTACAAGTGAAAAGGTTGCAACGTCTTGTCAGTGTTATGCTTATGATTGAAGTGATTAACTGTGTGCACACAGTATTATGGACATGAAAAGTCAGGTGCCAACGCCTATGATTAAACAGCAGGGACACAGTAACATGTACTCATAAATTTGAAGCGCTACCGACTGACAGTGATCATACAGCCTATGATTAAGCAGCAGGGACACGTCTGCTAAATCCGACAGAGACACGAGGTTTAGACGACAACGATGACGATAGAGTAAAAGACATGGATTACAGAATTATTATGAAGCTGCAGACGAAACAGGGTCCTGTAGAGGTGAAGAGGTTGCAACGTTTTTGTCAGTTTTTTATGCTGATGATCGAACCGCTGATGGTTAACTGTGTGCACACAGTATTATGAACATGGAAAGTCAGGTGCCAACGCCTATGATTGAACATCAAGCTCACAGTAAATTTGAAGCGCTACCGACCGACTGACAGTGATGATACAGTAACACGGACAGGAATTCAGAGGAGATGGCAACTTGGCCTGGGAAAAGAAAGCCTACCTTTTCCAGAATCTAAAAGAAGATACATGATGCAAACAGAACAAATTACACGTGAGTGAGAGCTTTACTTGCAATTCTGGGAAATCGACGAACAAGAAACAGCCAAAAAAAAAATCCAGACCTTTCAGAGCCGAGAAATTGCAAACAGGTCGAAAAGGGGTGTCAGGAAGAGGGGAAAGCCATTCCTCCACCCTCACCAACCACGCTAACAACACAGTAGATAAAAGGGCAAAAGAGATAATTGTGAGACAATGACGAAGCAACTAACACCACCCAGCCTCGATACCGGAAAGAAGAAATCCATGCAATTCGCTCCCGGAAATCGCAATCGAACCAAGTAGTAATTCGATTTCCGCGAGGACAGACTGCAGGTGAATCGAGGCGAAGAATTTGGGAACAGGGTATTTTTTTTTTAGAATGGAAAAGAGTAAATTTGGGGCGGGAGGGCTCACCGCCGCGGGTGATGCGGAGGCCGAACTCGAGGATGGTGCGGCAGAGGTCGCAGCCGAGGCCGGCCTGGTCGGGGCAGTTGACGGTGATGACGTTGTCCTCCCCGTCCCCCGCCGCCAGCTCCATCACCACCGCGTCCTCCGCGCCGAACCCCGGCCCGGGGCCGCCTCCACCCAGCACCATCCTCCCTCCTCCTCCTCCTCCTGCGCGCCCCCCTCCCGCCACAGGCATCTCCCGAGCGCCGAGATCCCTGATCCTTCCCGGCCTCTCCTCCCTGCCCCCGTCCGTCCGTCCCTCGTGCGTGGCTGCGCTGGGTCGGGTTGGAAACTTGGAACTGTGGAGCAGTCCCGTGGTTTTTTTTTTTGTATGGATGGTGCGAGGCGGCGGGGCCGTTTCTATCGGTGGCTTGCAGGCGGGGCCCGCGGCTGAGTCAGCGTGCGCGAGGCGCGTGCGGCGGGAGGTGGATCGGGGCCCACCTGTCAGCAAGCGGACGGAACCAAGTTTGTTTCGTTTCTGGTAGGCGTACCCGCGGGCTGGATCGATTCTGGTATTCTGGTACGAGTCACTGTGGTCAAACCTAAGACAGCTAGGCAATGCACCGAGATGGGGTGTACTATAAAACACGTGATACATTTTTTTTTCACGTAGCGATGACTATATACACTAGCACGAGTCGTAGAACTTGTTGCAGAACCAAATAGGCGTTGCCGTCCCATACATCACCGGAGCTAGGCAAAGTTTGTCATAGTAGAACTGGTTGTAGTAGACTGAGGGGAAGTTATCGTGCTAAGTCTTCAAAGGATCAGCACACCAGATCAGCAACCATCGTCAATGTTGACAACCGTAGATCGAAAGAGACAGATATTAAACCATACCAACAAACACGAAAATTGACCGGATCTCAGAAGATCCGTCGGACGCACCACTCCACGCGTCCTCCGCTGGCACTAGATGTACCACCAGAGCGAGGACAGGATGTGAAGAACCTTATTTTTTCTGTTTTTTCTGTTCAAAAAAGATGTACACCGCTTCACATCCCAAAGAAGACACTAGAAAAAGCCAAAACAAAGGACGGTAACCCTCTTGTTGGCGAGATGCCATGCTCTACCACGCCTTCAAGGCCCTAAGGTCACCGGAGCCGGATGGACCGGTGATGTCACCAGCGAGGGGGAAGGAACCCTAGATGGTTTTACACAGTGACTTTCGACCGCCTCTCTCTCATGCCTCGTACCGGTTCAAAAACACACATGATACATTCAGTAGACAAATACTACGTTATCTTGTGTTTGGTTTCTCACTCGGTGTTTTCAGTATCTCAGATGGTGGGAAAGACAATGCGATCTTATCCATCTAATCCATTTCATCTCTAGATGGAACGTTCGCTAAATAAATAATAATATTTGTTGCATTTAGTGCCACATCGGGTAATTAAGGAGGTGTATGATAAAGGTGAGGATGTCCGTTTTTACCATGCTAGTATTTTTTTTGGGAGATGCTCTTGGTTGGGCCTAGTTCGTGGGCCTAGACGCTCCTATAGCGGACCAATGACACATGTTGGCTGGAGACACGAGTTAACTAGATCTATAGGATTGCGGTAACAAATATGTTGTCTTAAAAGGTATTCGTCTTAATTGAGGCTTGCTTGTTGTACTTGTGCTAAATATCAATTATTCAACACCAATGGTTTTCATCAAACTTATTGAGCCTGAGTATCCAAAGGTTAACAAGAAGATCCAAGAAGAGTGGATCTAAGGTATTGCCCACTCGACTCCAAGCTAGCGAGTGAACCACTCCTACCAACACACATTATATTTGTCAAGTTGATTAGACTATAGCATAGCCACTCCTCTTGAACCTTCTACACTCGCCCTCTAAGGGAGGAAACACCTATAGGAGGAGTACTACTGCAAGACAACGAGAAAAACTTGATGTGTCCCTATAGTAACGAAACATGTAGGATGGCGTAGCTGTGCAAGGGAACAACGAAATCGATGCCACCCTCACATGGCTTTGGAGGAACAAGTTGAGAGAGGGGAAGAGAAACATGGGAAAAAAAGCATCAGGCAGAGACAGCAACTGATGCACTAGACATCGAACAATGAAGATTTAGGGTTTTCCATAAAATACCAAAGTGGCGTTATTCATAAGAAAATCAGGCAGAGGCGGGCCAAGCTAGGGCCAAAACATTGCATTATCCCTTTGCCCTGACATCGCCGCTTCATAGCTACGTCTCCAAGGAAGATGGGGTTGGTCGAAGAGGGAGACAAACGACGCTTTTTTCTTTGAATCAGGCTTTCATCCCGCTTTATAAATAAAGCACACAGGTGAGACCGCTGCTAGGCCAGACAACACAACGCCCAAAGACAGATACACAACACGATACACGATGCTAGGGCAGCAGCACACACACACCCAAACTAAAACAAGGAAAAAACACAAAGGAATGGAGACGGAGATGGATCGACTAGACGAGGAAGACCGTCACCGCTGCGCCCTCCGAAGAATGCCCACCAGGCTCCTAGCCCCGACTCGCCAAGCACCAAGCAGCACCCTCAAGAGGGAAAGCGACCGCTGCTGCCCGGACCAGATACTGGCCCTAGGATTTCCCCCGGCACACAGGGGAGTGGAGGAAGGGAAGCCACGACGCCCTCCAGGAAGGGAGATGCCACCCGCGGGCGGCACCGCGTCGGTGTCGGGCGAGCCGACAAGGATTTCTCCCGAGGTCCCTACCCACAACCCCCGGACGAGCCGTTGCACAGGAGACCCACGAGGGAGAGGCCTCGCCACCACCAAAACTTGCCGCCCATGAGCATGCGCCACTCCGGTCCCGTCTTCGACATCATCGTCTCACCGAGCAAGTCGACGCGAGGTCTGCAACATCGCGACACAGGTAGGAAAGAAACATGGCCCATAGTACCGCGGCCACGCGGGAGGGAACCTCGTCCACCGCCGGAGGCGGTAGTCGACTGGACGCGGCCACAGACAAAACATTCCTCCAAAGGTCCGGCCGAGTCCAGCAGACCCGTAAAGCCTCCACGGAGGCAAACCAGTCCCATGGCGGTCCGGCCGGGCCCTGCCGGGCCCGTAAAGTCCGCCACCACGCTGCAACAGGCCGACCGAGGAAACCGCGGAACCCGTCCCCCTACCCGCCACGACCTACACAGTAGCCAGAACAGAGTCGGCCGGCCTGCCTGCCCCAGATCCGGGCCCAAAAGGGCTCGATCTGGGCCACCATGACCCTGCCCGCCCCGAGCTCTGATTGCCACAGCTGCGTCACGCTGCCCCGCCACCCACAACCGCGCCGCCGCGCCGACACGCCCCCAGCCGCCGCTGGACCTCCGCCGCCCCAGGCACACCGCTGCCAAAGAAGAGGCCCCGACCCCCTCCAACGCCGCGGGGAGAAGAAGGCCCCCGCCAACGGCGCCACACGGGCAGCGCCCGGCGGCCCTGGCCCGCGGCGGCGACGGGAGGGAGGAGAGGGACGGGTCGAGAGGGCCGGGGAGGGAGGCGGTGCTCCCGTCGCCCTCGGGGGGGGGGGGGGGGGGCGAGAGGAGCGACCCGGTTTTGTTCTCACAAACAACGCTTTTTGGATATTTTAAATGAAGCAATGACAAATAATATAGCTCGGTGTCCAGACTTTTTTTTGTTTGAGCTAACGGTCTCCGGAGAGGGTGGATATAGCATTTTTCTCTGAGTGACTCATCCCCTCTAGGCCACACGTGGTGGTGATGGATGGGTGGCTACCAACCGCCGTCTTTCTATTCTGCCTCACCACCAAAAGTTTTCTTTCCATTTCTGGGAAGACATTGCAGATCTCAGCAGCACGCATCTAAACGCAGGAATACAGATCATAGAAACCTCGTGGAGGCATGGAGAGATGAGATGCCCAACGTCATCTATGTTTTCCTTTCCCTGACATCGATCGTTGCCGGATAAGTTTGGAAAATCTGTTATCGGCTGGACCTCTTATGGCTTAGCTGTCTAGTTTCAGGAGAAGGAAAGCCTATTTGTCTCCGAAAACCAAAAGAGGAGAAATGAATGATGGACCGGTCGTCTCTCTGTTTTCATGTGAAGCTAGTTAGCTAGCTAGCGCAATCAGTGCACCCTGCAACGTATCCATGCCATGCACGTATGGCACGCGGTGCGGTGCCGCATATTTTTGTTACCATGTGCGTCATGTATGGTTACAGTCTAATATCTGAATTTTAAATTCTGCACTTGAACGTAGGCCGGGTGTTCAAAAACCTCCGTACAAAATGGTTTAGAACGAAACGATTAAATGAGTGCACTCACGACGAATGTTCTCCAAAATTCTTGGAATATTTATCAGATCGTTTAGCAGGTTTATTTGAAGGGCATCCTCCAAAGATCTCAAGATCTGTGGATGGATAGTACGATTACAAAATTAAATTATTTACCCTCAGATGCAACTAAGTGGTAGATCAAGAATCTAGTATTAAATTCACTGGTGGAAAAAGGGCCTCTAGTCCCGGTTCATAAGGGTCATTGTCACTCGGGACTAATGCTAGTCCTGGTTCGGGCACGAACCGGGACCGATGAGTCTCCACGTGGGCGGGCGCGCGACGAGGGGGGAGGGGGATCATTGGTCTCGGTTCGTGGAACAAATCAGGACCAATGGGTCTCCACGTGGGAGCGCGAGAGACGAGCGGGGGTGGATCGTTGGTCCCGGTTCGTGACACGAACTGGGATCGTTGGTCTCTATGCCGCGGCAGGATTTTCCGGGTATTTTTATGCCGCGGCAGGATTTTCGGCTATTTTTGTGCCGCGGCAGGGTTTTATTTTATTTATTTATTTGGTGTTTTGTATTTAGTTTAATGGTACTACATATATACAACAATAATGAAATCACGATATATATATTACACATCATGCATGATCACAAATATATTATACACCGTCTCATCCATCTTCTTGGTCGAAACATATTAATTACAAAAGGTACTCACACGAATTTGATCTAATTTACATCTTCTTTTTTACACTTCACCCTTCCAAATGAAGCAGGTAATAGTATTCTCCTTTCGGATCTATGACTTGTTCTAACAAGAATCCGGCAATTTCCTCTTGAATTGCTTGCACGCGTTCTTGTGATAGAAGACCGTCCCGTATCCGTTCGGTCTAATTTAAAGAAGAGGATCAATATATATGAATGAAACTAAACACAATTGGTGGTAATAAAATAAAGTTGTGATTATTGTTTATCGTACTTCAATTTTTTTGATGTTCCGGTCTACGCCCTTCTCTTTGGTCGTCTGGTGAATGAACTCGCAGACATAGTATCCATGTAAGTTATTACCAGCTTCCTGCCTCAAGCACTTTACGAGAACGGAGTTCAATCAAAATAATAATCAAGCATGATAATGGTGGTATTGAAACTAGAATCAAAGAGATGCGTGGATCTAGCAAGTAGTACTTATAGTTAATGGTTGAAATGTAAGCTCTGGCTTCCAAACACCCCTAGTTTTGGCGGTGAACCGTTTTCAAGCCTTTTGGAGGCATTTCTGCATGTCCGCCCACTTTTTTAATGGTGTGCGTTTCGAGTCCAGGACTTTTACTACTCCGGTGTCAACAGAAATGATTAACAGAATATAGTATAAGCTGGACACACTAACAAAATATAACACGAGTCAATTATACGCTTAACATCGAGTAAGCGAAAATAGAATGTGTACAAGACAGTAACACTCACCCAGCGTTGTAAGAAAATAGTATTTCCCTTCTGTTGCTAAAATGCTTCAACGCTTATAGCAAGTTATCCTCTGTATCTTTGGGTTTCGTTTTTAGAGTAACTTCATGAACGAAATTGCAGTCAACAAACCCAAGGTCATAGATTTGTCCTTTATTGCATTCGAGAATCTTTATTCTGCATATATAATTAGATAGTGATGAGTAAGATTATACAAGTAACGAATGAGCTGAGCTAGAAAGACTTAATTACAAAAATTAATAATACTTAGAAACAATAGGCACTGACGATAGTTTTGTCGAGGGCGTCTTGTTGGTAAAACTGAAATAATTCTGGAAATTCAATCAGTAGGAAGCCATCTCCATAACCGTAATGGTGGTGTTTATATGCAACATAGATCCAGTTTTTGGATTCAGCACAGGCTTGAATGTACGAGTTATGCAATCTTCGCATTTTTGTTGGTAGATCTTTGACTAATTCGGGTTTGATGAGAGGAGCCCCGTACTGGTACACGTATGTTGTTTCTTGGTACCCCTCGAACTCATCCATACGGCTCATGTACTCAGTAATAGACAGTCCATATAATTGGGCCTTTTCTCCGTACAGTCGAACAAACTCCGGATCAATGTTCGGATCATGCCGCTCCTAGGCTCTCCACTCATTGGTATCGTACACTTTGAGCGGTTCGATCGATTGATTTTTCTGTTATCCGAGCTGGGCAACTTCTTTCCCGACTCTCCGCTCTTTTGCCTCAGCCGACTTGGTAATAGAGCGATTATAGTCTGATGTGAGCGCTATGGGTTGGTGAAGCTGAATCTTAAGCGCGGCTGCTTTGGCTTTATCTTCTGCGGTGACCGGAAGAATGGGCTCTATCGCCTTTTTCTTGTTAGCCATGTCAATCTTCCACTTTTCATAATGGGCATCTGCAGCCGCGGCAGTTTCCTCATTTGTCTTCTCGCAAGGTAGCTTCTTTATATTCTTATGAGGTGCTTTTGGGAGGGGCGATAGCTTACGTTTCGGTGATCGGAACGTGCTTTTGCTTCTACTGGTGGTGCTTCCCCTCTTAGTATACTTCCGCTTTTGTCTCTAAGGCTCAGGGGACGGCGACGGCTGACGGGGCGGCGGAGACGGCTGACGGGGCGGCGGAGACGGCTGAGGCGGCGATGGAGACGGTTGCGCTGAGTGGTGAGGCGGTGAAGGCGACGGTTGCGCTGGAGAATTGTGAGGTGGCGGCGAAGGTGGATTGCTGCTCTGAGGACTGAGTGGCCTTGGCGACACATAATTTGGAAGCATGATGCGCTCCTTTGGCCATAGAATAGTCCCCCCTTTGGCTTCTCCTAGTTGAGTCAGCTCCATATCTTCCCCTGCAGGGTGGTCTAGCTTCAACTCCTCAAAATCTTCCTTCACCTCATCCACCGTGACGACAGCGTACCCTTTTGGAACCGTTCTGCAATGCCAAGTTGGGTTAGGCGCAATTGGTACGGCCATGCCGACCGCCGCCGTCACCCTTAAGTTCATAACCTGCACCTTTAGTTCACAAGTTTTGGTCTCCGTGATATCATCCACTAGGTAGCGTTTAGGAGGAGATGTCGTCGGTGCATCATCATCAACATCATGGAGCTGTGTGGAAGCGACGCTGCTTTTCTTATTCGATAGGGCGCCGGTACCCTCGAATGCAGCTTCTACCACGTGCCGCTGAGATTGGCCGCTAGTACCTTGCTGGCTAAGTCTGTCAAGTTGATCCTGGTGCCACTTTAATGCTTCTTCTACATTACGCAGCCGGTCTGCAGCGGCCGCTTTCTCAGCTGCCTCATTTTCCTTTCTCCTCTGATGGCTTTTATCGGGATATCTCTTCATTTCCGTGGGGAAGGCAACCTTCCACGACTTGGAGCCTGGTGTACCTCGTGTTCGTCCGTCGTGTTCAGGATTTTTAAGGGCGCGTGTGAGCTCGTCGTTCTCTCTATCAGGAATGAATCGTCCCGCTGCAACATCTACTGCATTTCTAATATCGTCGATGGGCAGTAGGGGATCATCTTTGTGTTTCTGATTATATATTGCCCTCCCTTCTTTGTCCAACGTGCCCCCATGGCCGTAAAACCAGTTTCTCGCCCGTGGTGTCCATGTTGCGGGCTCTGGTCTGATCCCGGCAGCTATGTAATTGACCTCAAGTGCATCCCACTTACGCATGCAACCGACGTAGCCAGCAGGCCACATGTTATGATGGTACACTTTCTTAGCAACGTTCTCCGTATTTATTCTAAACCTTTCCTTAGCTTTCTCCGATGTCTTGTACTTCACAAAATCCTCCCACTGGTGTCTTAACTTAGCATAGCCGCCTTGAGTGAAATCCGGAGTCTTCTCTACCTTGACAAAGTTATTGTACAGTTTCTTCTTCCAGTTCTTGAATGCATTGGCCATCTTGATAAGAGCAAACTTCTTGACTCTTTGCACAAGCTCCATTCTTGCTCTCTCCACCTCATCTGGATTCACATCTGGCATCGGCAGGAGGAAATTAATCACGAGCTTCTCAAAAAGCTTATCTTTGGCGGTGTCGCCGACATACGGGACTCCACCGTCGCTTGGCCGATTCCATTCTTGAACGGTGATCGGGATGTAGTCCCTCGCAAGAACTCCGCATTGCTTGACAAATTTTCTTGCGACATCGACGGGAACTTGCGTTCGCCATCTACACCGACCACTTCGATCCTATACCTCACAGTGTCATCGAACTTTTTTGTTGGGCCTCGTTTCGTTCTTACGGAAGAAGTTCTCGATCCGGAGGGCTAAAAGAAGAAAGAGTGTTAATATATGCATGTATATATATAGACAGCAGCATTTTAATTACAAAAATACATATATACACCTCACCGGTGTTTGCGAGATTTAAGGTTCCACCGGAGCCGTCACCTTCTCCCTCATCGGCTTCTCCCTTGTCCCAGGCTTCGGCTTCTACCTCACTGGAGCCGTGTCCTCGGTTGAGAGACTCATCTCCCTAACCGGAATCATTCAGAAACTCACTGGTGACATCGATATCGATATCTTTATTTTCGTAGATCATTAAGTGGAGGATGTTTTCCTGATGTTCTGGAATCATAGTATCTTGCTGTGTTGGATCCATAGTATCTGCAAAGATGATGATATGACAAGTTAATTAGTATTGTAATGAAACCCTATAGCATGCTTGGAAATTGAAGCGGGATCCGAGGGGTCCAAACCCTAATACAGGAGAGATCCTCGGATCACCTACAAGGGTTCATTTGTTCTTCTAATTAAACTTGTGATTAAAGTTGTTGAACAATGCATGATATTGATGGTAAAGTGTAGATTTCATTTTTCTGAACATTTTGATATATTATTTGTATTTTTCTGACTTATAAATAATTACTTATTAAGTTTATAAGATTTATCCTTTTTCTGAAATTATTAAAACAATTATTAAACCTTTATTGGTCAGCATAGATAAAGGCTGATGTCACCTAAGGCTGGGGAACCTTTTCTCACTGATGTAGCGCCTAACCACAGTGACTGATTAGTGGGGCCAGGGCCACATCGGGCTGCCATGCTGGTAGAGCTTGCTCGACGCCCACGTCAGGGCCACATGAGCGCCACCTGGGCGCCACATGGGCTCGCCGGAGGGTGCGTCGGCCGGCGGTGGTTAGCGGCAGTAGAGTGCTTGCTGGATAGCGCAGAAGTCGGGTTCGAACGAGCGCATTGCGAGGAAGCTAACGGTGGTCGTGCCACCCCTTATTGGTCATCGGAGCGTCGTTTGCGACGACGTTCGATGGCGGCGGACAGTGGCGCTCGGCGACAGAAGGAAACAGAGCAAGAGAGAGAGAAATGAGAGGTCCTGGAGGACCAGCGGCTCACCACGAAGACAATGGACGGGTCGACGAGGCCGGAGGAGCTCGGAAGCAGCGGCAATGGCGATGACCGGAGTCAGAGCAGACGATGACCGTGGCATCGATTTCCAGCGTGCGCGGTCCATTCCTCAGACGGTGGTGGTGCGGCGGCGGCGGGCGTCAACGCGTGAAGTGGCCGCTCTGGATTTGGGTAGCCTGACGGCGTGACTTTGCTCCGCCGCAAATTTTCCTTAGCCGCGCGTCGATGTGTGATACATTGCAAATGTATCTATAATTTTTGATGTTCCATGCTTGGTTTTATCCACTTTCTTGTGTTTTGTCCACACTTTGGAGTACTTTTCATATGATTTCTTGGACTAGCCTATTAACAAGAGCCACAGTGCTAGCTGCCTATTTTCTGCTGTTTTTGGTTCCAGGAAAGTCAGAAAATCAATATTCTCGGAATTGCACGGGACAAAAGCCAAAGTGCCTATTTTTCCGGAAGTCATCAGATGCCAGAATACGAGACGGAGAAGGGCTAGGGGCCGGCCACACCACCTAGTCGCGCGGCCAGGCCTGGCCCGTGCCAGGGGGTGGTCTGGCCGCCCCCAGCACCCCCTCGGCCTCTCCTTGCGCCTATAAGATGCCTTCGAGATGAAAACCCTAAGTACCCGATCAAAAATCCACGAAAGAGCATGTAGCCGCCATCATCTCCATCCCTAGATCGGGAGGGATCTGAAGCTCTTCTCGGCACCCTGCCGAAGAGGGGAATTCACCCTGGAGGCCTTCTTCATCACCATGCAAGCCTCCGGTGTGATGTGTGAGTATTTCATCTCTAGACTACGGGTCCATGTAGTAGCTAGATGGTTGGTTCTCCTCCGTTGTGCTTTCATGTCTAGATCTTGTGAGCTCCGTTCATGATCAAGATCATCTACTTGTAATCATACATGTTGTGTTTGCAGGGATCCGATGGATATTGAGATGCTATTTCAGATTGATTATTGATTCTATCATGTCTTTGTTATTTGTGATCTTGCATGCTTTTCGTTGTTAGTAGCTATCTTGGCCAAGTAGATGCTAGCAACTCCAAGAGTTAGTATTTATGCTCGATAGTGGGTTCATGCCTCTGGTAATCTGGGGAAGTGACAGAAATCTCTAAGGTACTAGATGTGATGTTGCTACTAGGGAGAAAACAACAATCCTTTGTTCATAGAACAATCGTATTGTTTACTTTACACGCAATTTGTAAAGCAATAATCTGTTGCTTGCAACTTGATACTAGAGGGGGTTCGGATGATAACCTGGAGGTGGATTATTAGTCATGGATGCAGTTGGATGGCGGTCTATGTATAATGTTGTAATGCCCAATCAAGTTCCAAAGGAGTCAAGATGATTAGTATATGCATGTATTGCTTTCTCGATGTTTGTCAATTGCCCCGCTGTAATTTGTTCACCCACCATGTTATCTATCTTAAGGAGAGCCACCTCTAGTGAACTATGGATCCCGGTCCTTTTCTTTTACATACAATCTACAAATTGTTTACTGCTTTGTGTTTACTTTCTGCAAACTATTACTTCCTTCCATTCGATACGTTTAATCCTTTGTTTTCAGCAAAACACAGTGAGATTGACAACCTCATCGCAAGTTGGGGACAGAGTTCTGTGGTTGTGTTATGCAGGTCTCCATGTTGCTACTAGCACCAGTAGTGCGCCCTGCCAAGGCTCAGGTAGCAACACCTTTGGGGTGTTTCCTTGCTTCTACTGGTTCGATTAAACCTTGGTTTCATAACTGAGGGAAACTTGCTGCTGTGCTCATCATACCTTCCTCTTGGGGTTCCCAACGAGCTCTACATCCACACTGAGTGTAGCATCCCAATTGTCTAACAATTGTAATGCTACTTGGTCTAGTAAGATAATGGCTACTTCCTATATATAATTGTGGCATCATAATTATATCATGCTCATGTCATCATGCCACCTTGCATTTGAGCATCATATAAAACTCTTTTTCTTTTGGTTCTTCTCTCACATGCATTATTAATTGTATTTGCCTCTTGATATTGTATTTGGTTATTGATATATTGTCTAAATGCCCAAGTTGAGTTGGGGGCATATCTTTTATTCACCTCCATTATCTTTTCTTTTCACCGCTTCATAATTCCACCATCCTACTAGTCCATGAGCTTGCAATTCTTTTTCTTTTGATTTTATCCTAGCTCATGTGGTGGGGTGGATCTAATCCTACTTATCCTTTGCTTGGATTTTATTCCACTTATGGGAAATGCATAAGAATAATGGCATCATATTATTATTGTTTTCACAAAATAAATCATGGCATTATTATTTTTGCATGGGCCATGCAAACTTCTTCACCACCTTTTCTCTCATTGGTTTTGCTTTATTTTTTAATGGATATTACCTTGTGGACCATCTCCATCCATTCCACCATTCCCATATCCTCACCAACATCTCTTTCTTTTATTTTATTTTCTCCATGCATGATCCATATGAGGCCTTCTCCCATGACCCTTTATCTTTCTCTCTTCTTGGTTTCTCTTCCACCTCATCTCATGTTAATTCAAGGCACTCATCATTTTCTCTTGGGTGATCTTTTAAACAAGTTTTCAAGGCTAAAAGTTAATCAAATCTCTAACCCTAGTTCTTCTTCTTTTCTCTCTAAACCTAGTCTAACTTAAACCCTAACTCTAATCTCCCTTCTCTCTCTCTCTCCACCATGATGAACACCTGACCCCTCTCTCTCCCTGGCCCACACCTCAGCTAACCCTACCCCTCTCTCTAACCTAGACAAAACCCTAACCCGAGACTACCCCATCTATCTAGCCCGAGCTACCCCCTCTTCTTTCTCTCTTTTCTCTACTGCGTGCTAGCCCCACCCTGCAGCCACCACACTGTCCCTGGTCCACCTGCAGCCTTCCCCTGCCATGCCCACCTACCCCAGCCCCACCCTGCAGCCACCACGCTGTCCCTGGTCCACCTGCAGCCTTCCCCTGCCATGCCCACCTACCCCAGCCCGACCTGCACGTGCTCGAGGTGAAAGAGAGGAAAAGGCCGAAGCCACTTTCCCCAACCCCGACTCCCACACGTCTCCTCTCTCTCCCTCTCGCATTACCCTCCTCCATACGCCTCCTGGAAGCTCCCAGATCCGCCCCGAGCTTGCCCTCCTCTCCTCCTTCTTCCTCTTTGTCGCCAAGACCTGCCGCCGTTCGCCGCCAGCACCGCGTCGCCCCCGTCGTTCCAGCCGGCCAGCACGATGTAGAGGTGGCCTAGAAGACCAAGGGCAGTCCCCTACCTCGACTCGTACACGCCGACGCGAAGGAGAAGCCCCCCAGCATTGCCAGATCCTTCGCCGCCCCCGAAACCCTAGATCGCCGGAGCGCCTGCATCCCCGACGATCCGCCGCGTCCCTCCTTGATCTGACCCCTCCGGCCAACCCGCGGTGAGTCTCTCTCCCTCCCTGACATGCTCCGCCTAGCCGTCGCCGCCTAGCTTCGCCGTTCCTTTTGCCGAACGCTCTCAGTGCGTCGCCGCTCGCCGTTGTCTGCAACCTCCCCGCGCCGCACAGAGCCTTAGCTAGGCCCCAAACCCCCTCCTAACAGCTCCCCTAGCCTACCGCACTGGCTAGCCCCCTCAGCGCGGCCGCCCGCGACCCGGGTTCGATCCCCCGCCCTGCGCCGCGCGCCGTTTTCCCGTCAGACTGAGGAGAAGAAGAACAGTACCAGGGCCTGTGGTATTTTTACAAAAGCCCCCTCTTTTTAATTTCGCTCTCAACCCGCGGTACCTCGTGGCCCACTAGTCAGCCGCTCTGGCAATCTTGCCGAAAACCCCCCAGATTTCTCCGGCCGTAACCCGCGCTCGAGCTCTAGCCCCACCTGTCAGTCGCTGTAGTCCCCCACCCCTGGCACGTGGGCCGTAGCCGCTGGGCCCGCTTGTCAACCGCGTGGGCTAGCCAGAGCCGCGGTAGAAAAAGGTTTTCTGCGTGCGTGGCCCCAGTCCGCTTGGTCCCACCCGTCAGTGACTATGGCTGGGATGGGCTGAGTAAGAACAGTATTTCCTGTGCCTGTTTTAATTAAACCTTTTCAAAATTTGCTTTTAAATTCAAATTCAATTCAGATTCAAATAACTTTTCAAATATAAATCCAAATAATACAAGTAATATATGTTTTGGAATCAGAAAAATGTGAGGAATTCAAATATGCCATTCAAAATAATGTTTGAGCACTTTAAAATTTCGAGATGATTAAAATTACAATAAAATGCCCTTTTCCTTAATTAATTAATAACTTTAATTCTATAACTCCAAATTGGGCAAATAATATGTCTAAATCGATCAGCGCGACGAGCCCATTCTAACTATGCAGTCCTTGTTCTGAAATGAAGCATGCATCATGTTGTTATTAGAAATCTGAACTGTTTATGACAATAAAACTTGGTTAAATAAATGCTAAAATGCTTTATTTCTTGTATCCACACCTCACCTTTGCCATGCTACTTTAATGCCATGTAAAGTGTGCATCATTCATCATGGCATGCTTGTTTGCTTGTCGCACTTTAATACATATGCTTGTGCAATTTATTTATGTTGGCCCTTGTTTGTTTGGTTCTTCTTCGAATAGACGTCCAGCAGGAGAATTACCAGGAATCACAGGAGTATTACCCAGATCCATCTCTCGATTCAACTGAGCTGCCAGGCAAGCACTACCACATGCTTGCATACATACAGTACCTATTGCCACTATCTTATTCTTGCATCATTGAGTCGCGATTGCATTAAATTGAATCCCAAGTACTGCATAGCCTTTACTTTTGAACCCCACCGAAGCTTGTTCCTCCATCCCATGAGCCATTACTACAGGAATTGTTTGAGCCATGCGAGTCGTAGAAAAGCATGTTAAGGGTATGTGAGTGTCTGATGGATCACGAGGTGCCTAAACAACTTAACCTGAGTAGTAATGGGATAACTAAAGAAAGAGGCACCGGTGAGCATTATCTGCTATTTGGTTTTTCATGCTCACTTGTGTCCCGTAGGACCCCGAGTACTTGATTCCTGTTACTTGACTATTCGCACTATCCACATCCGGGAGGCCTTATGGACCCCCTTGAGTCAGATCCTGATTCATTCTTATTTCTTGGGGCAACAAATTAGTTTGGGGGCTTTATTACTATCCTGTACTTATGCCATGTTACTGCTTTATTAAGATTGTGCGAGGAGCACCTGTACTGTTTTGGATCGTGGAATGTTTTCGCGGTATCGACAAGCCCAGTCACATTTTCGGGTTCCCCGTCGTTTACAGCCATTGACACAAACCTTGGGTCCGTCTCGAAGCCGGCCAACTTCGTTGCGGGTAGCTTAATGGGGTGGCCCCCTGAAATATTTCTGAATCCTGTGATTGCTTTGTCGTGAATGCCTCGTTTGGTTTTGATTTGGTTTTTCCGAGGTTGATCGAGTGTGTGTTGCTATTCGTGCACCCCTGCAGGGTAAATCTTTCTGAAAGCCGTGTCCACGGTTATGGACGACTTGGAGCACAGTTTCTCGATCATAGATAAGTATAACTAAAGTACCGCTTTTAAATTGACTAAGTACTTGACTAGTAAATAGTGTAATACTCATGGATTGGTTAATAAAACTGCCAACGGATGATGGGGGTTGTTCGTCCGCTTCCTCGTTGGTAAGCGAGGAGGAGGATGGATCTGTTAAGTATACTGTTATCACTGTTGTTCTTAATTAACGGACATCTGTGTATCATTGGTTAGGCGGATGGTTAGCGAGTATCTGTAGAATTGTTAGGTATTATCTTTTGCTGCAATTGCGTCACCCCAGGTTGTGTCCCCTTTAGCGACATAAAGACTTGCTGAGTACCCCTAGGGTCTCACACGATAAATTGTTTGATTCAGATGAACAGGTGTACCCGCAAGATGGATACTGGGTGGAAGAGACAGATGATGTTGGCAACGATCGTTCGGTGTAGAGATTCCGGGAACGGGGATCCGTGTGATCTGTGGGCGGGATGTGTTTATTTATGGGGCATCTTATGCCAATTTGCTTCTTATCCGTACTCGGATATTGTTTTCCGCTTCCGCCTGATACTCTGATGTGTGATGTATGAGGAGCTATCCTAAATTATTATATCTATCTAGGACATTTGGATCTTGCCGTATGGCGTTGCAATATTTCTATTTCTTTTAGATGGAATGGCTCTGAGGACTGTTGTATGTGGCTTGCATACATACTCATTTGTGTATGTAGTTGATCCCTTCGCCTGCCGATTACGCCGCGCGTTCTTGTTTCGTTGTCTGAAAGTGGTTAGGATGGCCGAAAGGTCTACCGTGAGTGGCCCTGGGCCCCACCGTACTATTTTAACCACTTTCGTTCATCCAGGCATGTAACTAAGAGCGTAATTCACCGAGGTAGTTACAATTGGTATCAGAGCCATCCCGCCCTTCAGGGTCTCAGCCAAATGGTCGTTGTCAGTCTAGCAAATATTTTGGTAGTTATGTATACTAGGGAAAAACAAAACGTGAGAGTAGGACTGCTTCCATTTTTCTTCTTACCCACCCACCCACCCTTTTCTGGTAAGGAAGTGTAACGTTTTCAATCCTCGTCTAAAATTCAAACTAGGATTCACGTGTTCTGGGTTCCGTAGTACCATAGGTTGTGTTTGTGTTTGTGTGTGTGCGTGTGTGAATTCCTTGTCTATCTGTTCCATCCAAATGTTATCACTATCTGCCTTTTGGTTATCAACTGTTGGTACATTCCATACCGACAGGCCTTTGTAAACCGACGCGATCTATTCTGATTCGTTGTATACCGATGCGATCTATCTTACTCTTTGTTATCCGACGTTATCTTGTTGGGGTGTTCTCTTTCGTAGTTACCAATCTTTAGGTTCATCTTAAGAAGAAGGTGTTGGGATATGTGTTTTACTGATTTATGTGCGGAGTAATGATTTGAGTGCGGGATGGAGTCGCGACCATACCACTACTGTTATCATTTGCTCTTGTATGTTGAACTAGTAGAGTTACTAATCTTGATTCGTTAAGTGGTTTTGCGCATATAGTGGTATTTTAATGCCGAAATTTGCGGAAATTTTTTCTTTGTTAGTTTGTATACCACACTCCTTGTTTAGTCGTGTGCGTTATGCTTAATATCTTCTAGTTGCCTTGAACTTTGTTGATATTTTAATATCATCTCAGTGAATTGCATCCTTTAATCTTGGTTAATTCCATTTTGGTACTATTTTGGATTATTATCATTCTCCATTATAGTACTGACTTGTGTTTTATATCAATCACAGGATGGCACCACCACGCCGTTCTGAGGAGGATATACCACCTGAACTCGGGGCTGCTTTGGCAAGTATTGCAAATGCTTTGGGCACTATGCAGCAGAACCAGCAGCGCTTCGAGGAAAGCGTGAGGTGGAATGAGTTTGTTCCGCTACCTCCACCTCCCAAGCGAGGAGACATCAAGAGTTTTCTCAAGTTCAACCCACGTCAATTTGAAGTGTCTGATCAGCCACTTGATGCGGACGATTGGCTTCGTGAAGTGTCAAGGTTGCTAATGACTGCGGATGTTCCCGAGCAAGAATGGGTCAAGTGTGCTACTCACCTTTTGAAGGGAGATGCAGCTCTTTGGTGGGAAATTTACCTCAAGGCAGATCTTTCTGGTTTTCAGCCTACTTGGGAGCGGTTCACTGCTGCTTTCAAAGAGCAATATCTGTCAGAAATTGTCATGGAAAGGATGAAGGAAGTGTTTCTCAACCTCAAGCAGGGCACTGACAATGTCAACACCTACATCAGAAACTTCATGAACCTTTCTCGTTATGGTGGCGATGAGATCTCTGATGACAAGAAGAAGCAAAAGAGGTTTCGGCAAGGCCTCAATGCTTCCATCAAATATGCAATCACTCATGCAAGGCCGGCATCTTTTCTGGAACTTCAACACACAGCTCTGCAGGAAGAAGCAAGTAGGTAAGTGTTTGAGGAGTCAAAGAAACACAGCCGTGATACAACAAGCTCTTCTGCTATGACAGCTCCTGCTAAGCGTCGTGTCTAGGTTCCTAACACCCCACCGTCGCTCCCTGCTCCACCAAGACCTTCAAGCTACGCACCAAGGCCACCAAACTCCTTCACTGCGGCTCCCAGGGGCTACAACCACAACTACCCTGGAGCGCCAGGCGGAGTCCCTAGCTACGTTGCTCCACGTCCACCTGGTGCTAGCTATACTTGTGGAAACACTGGGCATCAGCACTGGAATTGTCCATTGAACAACAAAGCTCTTCCACCACCACCTCCAAGACCTGCGGCAAGTGCTCCTATGATTCGTGCACCTCCACCTCGGGCTCTCAACATAAACACTAAGCCGGGGTCTACGGTTGCTCGTGCCAACTGTGTCAACGTTGCTCAAGCTGAGCATGCACCTAGAGTTGTCTTGGGTATGCTTCCTGTTAACTCAGTTCCTGCACGAGTTTTGTTTGATTCTGGTGCTTCACATTCTTTCGTTTCTCACAAATTTGCAAATGAGCATGAGCTTGTTATAGACCAGCTGGATAAAAAGTTAATGGTTCTTTCTCCCGGGGCAAGATTGTTATCTACCAAGATCAGCCATGGCAATCAAATTGAGATTGGTGGCTCTTCGTTTCCGGCTTCCTTAATTATTCTGGGCAATTCTGATATTGATGTTATCTTGGGCATGGATTGATTAACAGCAAATGCAGCTGTGATTGATTGTGCTGAACGTTCGGTTTCTCTGAAAATTCCTGAAGGCCATATAGTCTATTCTCCAAGTCTGACTCCTGCAATTCAGCTTTATTCTTTGGCGGCTCTGAATGATGATGCTATGGAAGGTATTCAGAGTGTTCCTGTAGTCTGTGAGTTTCCAGATGTTTTTCCTGAAGAGTTGCCAGGTATGCCTCCGGATCGTGAGGTTGAGTTTGTCATTGAACTTGAACCTGGTACCGCTCCTATTTCCAAGCGGCCTTATAAAATGGGTCCTGCTGAGTTGGCTGAGCTCAAACGTCAGTTGGATGAACAAGAGAAGTTGGGTTTCATTCAGCACAGTACTTCTTCTTGGGGTAGTCCAACCATCTTTGTCAAGAAGAGAGACAAGACTGGTAGACTTTGTGTCGACTATCAGGCACTCAATGCTAAAACAATCAAGAATAAATATCCCCTTCCACGGATTAATAATCTCTTCGATCAGCTAGCTGGAGCTGTGGTATTCTCTAAGCTTGATTTGAGAAGTGGTTATCATCAAATCAAGATCCGCAAGGAAGATGTTCCTAAAACAGCTTTCACCACCCGCTATGGCCTGTATGAGTACACGGTCATGTCTTTCGGTCTCACCAATGCACCTGCCACCTTCTTGAGGCTTATGAACTCGGTTTTCATGGAGTATCTTGATAAGTTCGTTGTGGTCTATCTGGATGACATTCTAGTCTATTCTAAGTCAAAAGAAGAACATGAAGAGCACCTTCGGTGTGTCCTAAACAAGCTTCGTGAGAACCGCCTGTATGCAAAGTTCTCCAAGTGTGAATTCTGGCTGCCTCAAGTCACATACCTTGGTCACGTCATCTCTGCCAAGGGCATTGCCATCAACCTAGAAACTATTAAGACAATTATGGACTGGCTTCTACCCATAAATGTCAAAGAAGTCCGGAGTTTCCTTGGTTTGGCTAGTTACTGCCGTCGCTTTGTTCAAAATTTCTCCAAGATTGCGAAGCCTCTTACCGATCTCCTCAAGAAAGGCAAGAAATACCTTTGGACTCCTGCATGTCAAGCAAGCTTTGAAACACTCAAAGAAAAGCTCACTTCCACACCAGTCTTGGTTCCTCCAGATACATCAAAGCCTTTCCAAATATTCTGTGATGCTTCATTGCAAGGGTTGGGTGCGGTCCTTATGCAAGAAAAGCAAGTTGTTGCTTATGCATCTCGTCAGTTGAAGACGCATGAGATCAACTATCCTACACATGACCTCGAACTCGCAGCAGTTGTCTTTGCTTTGAAAGTATGGAGGCATTACTTGCTTGGCAACCGTTGTGAGATCTTTTCTGATCACAAGAGTCTGAAGTATATCTTCACACAGCCTGATCTCAACCTTCGTCAGAGGAGGTGGATTGAAACAATAAATGATTTCGATTTGACCATCAACTACACTCCGGGAAAAGCCAATGTCATGGCCGATGCTCTCAGCCAAAAAGCTTATGTTAACAACCTCATGGTGGAAGAACAACAGCCTCTCTTGTGCGAGGAATTCCGCAAGCTCAACCTTGAAATTGTGGATCAAGGTTATCTTCTGAACCTTCTAGCAACACCTCTTTTGGAAGAAAAGGTCCGTTCCATTCAACTTGGGGATCCTTACACTAAAAAGATCATCTCCAACATTCAACTTTCGAAGTACGAGTCTTTCCATGTTGATGATCAAGGCACTCTTTTCTTTGAACACCGGATGTTTGTTCCGAACTACCTGGGTTTAAGAGAGCAAGTTCTCAAGGAGGCGCATGATTCTGTTCTTTCTATCCACCCTGGAAGCACTAAGATGTACATGGACTTGAAAACACAATATTGGTGGCCTGGATTGAAAGGATATTGTTCCAAGTATGTCTCGGAGTGCGATGTTTGTCGCAGAGTTAAAACTGTCCATCAGAAACCTTCTGGTCTTCTACAGCCATTGAAGCCTCTGGAATGGAAATGGGAGAAAGTAGAGATGGACTTTATCACTGGTTTTCCAAGGTCGCAGAAGGGCAACAATGCAATCTTTGTTGTCATTGACAGGCTTTCCAAAGTAGCTCACTTCTTTCCAGTCAAGGAAACAATTTCTGCAATTCAGTTGGCTGAGCTCTATATCAACAGAATTGTCTCTCTGTATGGAGTCCCTCTTGAGATCAGTTCAGACCGTGGAAGCATCTTCACTTCCAAGTTCTGGGGAAGTTTCCAAAATGCTTTGGGAACAAAATTGAACTTCAGCACAACTTACCACCCTCAGTCGCAAGGACAAGTTGAAAGGATCAATCAGATTCTGGAAGATATGCTCCGTGCTTGCGTCATCTCTTTCGGCATGAAGTGGGAAGAATGTCTTCCTTATGCTGAATTCTCTTACTACAACAGCTTCCAGAAAAGTCTAAAGATGGCACCATTTGAGGCTCTCTATGGTCGCAAATGCAGAACTCCGATTGGTTGGTCAGGCGCAGGTGAAAGAATATTGTTTGGCCCCGACATTGTAACTCAAGCGGAGGAGAAAGTTCACATCATTCTTGAAAATCTGAAGATTGCTCAAAGTCGCCAGAAGAGCAATTATGACAGAAAGCACACGAACATGGAGTATGTCCCTGGTGATCTCGTTTACCTTCGTGTCACTCCCATGAGAGGCACGCACCGCTTTGGTATCAAAGGAAAGCTGGCTCCTAGATACATCGGTCCTTTCAAAATTCGTGGAAGAAGAGGAGAAGTTGCTTATGCTCTTGAGCTCCCTGAACAACTCAAAGTCCATGATGTTTTCCACATCTCTCAACTCAAGAAGTGCTTCAAGGATCCCGGCAGGACCGTGGACCATGAACTCATCAATCTCCAAGAAGATCTGTCTTATCAAGAACACCCCACAAAAATTCTTGAAGTCGCAGAAAGAAGGACTCGCAACAAGTCCATCAAGTTCTGCAAGGTGTAGTGGTCGCACCATTCCGTTGATGAAGCCACCTGGGAACATGAAGATGACCTCCGTGCCAAGTACCCTACCCTCTTTTAGTCTTCTTCTTCTTCCTAGAATCTCGGGGCGAGATTCCTGTTTAGTGGGGGAGAGTTGTAGCATCCCAATTGTCTAATAATTGTAATGCTACTTGGTCTAGTAAGATAATGGCTACTTCCTATATATAATTGTGGCATCATAATTATATCATGCTCATGTCATCATGCCACCTTGCATTTGAGCATCATATAAAACTCTTTTTCTTTTGGTTCTTCTCTCACATGCATTATTAATTGTATTTGCCTCTTGATATTGTATTTGGTTATTGATATATTGTCTAAATTCCCAAGTTGAGTTGGGGGCATATCTTTTATTCACCTCCATTATCTTTTCTTTTCACCACTTTATAATTCCACCATCCTACTAGTCCATGAGCTTGCAATTCTTTTTCTTTTGATTTTATCCTAGCTCATGTGGTGGGGTGGATCTAATCCTACTTATCCTTTGCTTGGCTTTTATTCCACTTATGGGAAATGCATAAGAATAATGGCATCATATTATTATTGTTTTCACAAAATAAATCATGGCATTATTATTTTTGCATGGGCCATGCAAACTTCTTCACCACCTTTTCTCTCATTGGTTTTCCCTTTATTTTTTAATGGATATTACCTTGTGGACCATCTCCATCCATTCCACCATTCCCATATCCTCACCAACATCTCTTTCTTTTATTTTATTTTCTCCATGCATGATCCATATGAGGCGTTCTCCCATGACCCTTTATCTTTCTCTCTTCTTGGTTTCTCTTCCACCTCATCTCATGTTAATTCAAGGCACTCATCATTTTCTCTTGGGTGATCTTTTAAACAAGTTTTCAAGGCTAAAAATTAATCAAATCTCTAACCCTAGTTCTTCTTCTTTTCTCTCTAAACCTAGTCTAACTTAAACCCTAACTCTAATCTCCCTTCTCTCTCTCTCTCCACCATGATGAACACCTGACCCCTCTCTCTCCCTGGCCCACACCTCAGCTAACCCTACCCCTCTCTCTAACCTAGACAAAACCCTAACCCGAGACTACCCCATCTATCTAGCCCGAGCTACCCCCTCTTCTTTCTCTCTTTTCTCTACCGCGTGCTAGCCCCACCCTGTAGCCACCACGCTGTCCCTGGTCCACCTGCAGCCTTCCCCTGCCATGCCCACCTACCCCAGCCCGACCTGCACATGCTCGAGGTGAAAGAGAGGAAAAGGCCGAAGCCACTTTCCCCAACCCCGACTCCCACACGTCTCCTCTCTCTCCCTCTCGCATTACCCTCCTCCATACGCCTCCTGGCAGCTCCCAGATCCGCCCCGAGCTTGCCCTCCTCTCCTCCTTCTTCCTCTTCGTCGCCAAGACCTGCCGCCGTTCGCCGCCAGCACCGCGTCGCCCCCGTCGTTCCAACCGGCCAGCACAACGTAGAGGTGGCCTGGAAGACCAAGGGTAGTCCCCTACCTCGACTCGTACACGCCGACGCGAAGGAGAAGCCCCCCAGCACCGCCAGATCCTTCGCCACCCCCGAAACCCTAGATCGCCGGAGCGCCTGCATCCCCAATGATCCGCCGCGTCCCTCCTCGATCTGACCCCTCCGGCCAACCCGCGGTGAGTCTCTCTCCCTCCCTGACATGCTCCGCCTCGCCATCGCCGCCTAGCTTCGCCGTTCCTTTTGCCGAACGCTCTCAGTGCGTCGCCACTCGCCGTTGTCTGCAACCTCCCCGCGCCGCACAGAGCCTTAGCTAGGCCCCAAACCCCCTCCTAACAGCTCCCCTAGCCTACCGCACTGGCTAGCCCCCTCAGCGCGGCCGCCCGCGACCCGGGTTCGATCCCCCGCCCCGCGCCGTGCGCCGTTTTCCCGTCAGACCGAGGAGAAGAAGAACAGTACCATGGCCTGTGGTATTTTTACAAAAGCCCCCTCTTTTTAATTTCGCTCTCAACCCGCGGTACCTCGTGGCCCACTAGTCAGCCGCTCTAGCAATCTTGCCGAAAACCCCCCAGATTTCTCCAGCCGTAACCCGCGCTCCAGCTCTAGCCCCACCTGTCAGTCGCTGCAGTCCCCCACCCCTGGCACGTGGGCCGTAGCCGCTGGGCCCGCTTGTCAACCGCGTGGGCTAGCCAGAGCCGCGGTAGAAAAAGGTTTTCTGCGCGCGTGGCCCCAGTCCGCTTGGTCCCACTCGTCAGTGACTATGGCTGGGACGGGCTGAGTAAGAAAAGTATTTCCTGTGCCTGTTTTAATTAAACATTTTCAAAATTTGCTTTTAAATTCAAATTCAATTCAGATTCAAATAACTTTTCAAATATAAATCTAAATAATACAAGTAATATATGTTTTGGAATCAGAAAAATGTGAGGAATTCAAATATGCCATTCAAAATAATGTTTGAGCACTTTAAAATTTCGAGATGATTAAAATTACAATAAAATGCCCTTTTCCTTAATTAATTAATAACTTTAATTCTATAACTCCAAATTGGGCAAATAATATGTCTAAATCGATCAGCGCGACGAGCCCGTTCTAACTATGCAGTCCTTGTTCTGAAATGAAGCATGCATCATGTTGTTATTAGAAATCTGAACTGTTTATGACAATAAAACTTGGTTAAATAAATGCCAAAATGCTTTATTTCTTGTATCCACACCTCACCTTTGCCATGCTACTTTAATGCCATGTAAAGTGTGCATCATTCATCATGGCATGCTTGTTTGCTTGTCGCACTTTAATACATATGCTTGTGCAATTTATTTATGTTGGCCCTTGTTTGTTTGGTTCTTCTTCGAATAGACGTCCAGCAGGAGAATTACCAGGAATCACAGGAGTACTACCCAGATCCATCTCTCGATTCAACTGAGCTGCCAGGAAAGCACTACCACATGCTTGCATACATACAGTACCTATTGCCTCTATCTTATTCTTGCATCATTGAGTCGCGATTGCATTAAATTGAATCCCAAGTACTGCATAGCCTTTACTTTTGAACCCCACCGAAGCTTGTTCCTCCATCCCATGAGCCATTACTACAGGAGTTGTTTGAGCCATGCGAGTCGTAGAAAAGCATGTTAAGGGTATGTGAGTGTCTGATGGATCACGAGGTGCCTAAACAACTTAACCTGAGTAGTAATGGGATAACTAAAGAAAGAGGCACCGGTGAGCAATATCTGCTATTTGGTTTTTCATGCTCACTTGTGTCCCGTAGGACCTCGAGTACTTGATTCCTGTTCCTTGACTATTCGCACTATCAACATCCGGGAGGCCTTATGGACCCCCCTGAGCCAGAGCCTGATTCATTCTTATTTCTTGGGGCCACAAAGTAGTTTGGGGGCATTATTACTATCCTGTACTTATGCCATGTTACTGCTTTATTAAGATTGTGCGAGGAGCACCTGTACTGTTTTGGATCGTGGAATGTTTTCGCGGTATCGACAAGCCCAGTCAAATTTTCGGGTTCCCCGTCGTTTACAGCCATTGACACAAACCTTGGGTCCGTCTCGGAGCCGGCCAACTTCGTTGCGGGTGGCTTAATGGGGTGGCCCCCTGAAATATTTCTGAATTCTGTGATTGCTTTGTCGTGAATGCCTCGCTGGGTTTTGATTTGGTTTTTCCGAGGTTGATCGAGTGTGTCTTGCTATTCGTGCACCCCTGCAGGGTAAATCTTTCTGAAAGCCGTGTCCGCGGTTATGGACGACTTGGAGCACAGTTTCTCGATCATAGACAAGTATAACTAAAGTACCGCTTTTAAATTGACTAAGTACTTGACTAGTAAATAGTGTAATACTCATGGAATGGTTAATAAAACTGCCAACTATGATGGGGGTTGTTCGTCCGCTTCCTCATTGGTATGCGAGGAGGAGGATGGATCTGTTAATTATACTGTTATCACTGTTGTTCTTAATTAACGGACATCCGTGTATCATTGGTTAGGCGGATGGTTAGCGAGTATCTGTAGAATTGTTAGGTATTATCTTTTGCTGCAATTGCGTCACCCCAGGTTGTGTCCCCTTTAGCGGCATAAATACTTGCTGAGTACCCCTAGGGTCTCACACGACAAATTGTTTGATTCAGATGAACAGGTGTACCCGCAAGATGGATACTGGGTGGAAGAGATAGATGATGTTGGCAACGATCGTTTGGTGTAGAGATTCCGGGAACGGGGATCCGTGTGATCTGTGGGCGGGATGTGTTTATTTACGGGGCATCTTATGCCAATTTGCTTCTTATCCGCACTCGGATCTTGTTTTCCGCTTCTACCTGATACTCTGATGTGTGATGTATGAGGAGCTATCCTAAATTATTATATCTATCTAGGACATTTGGATCTTGCCGTATGGCGTTGCAATATTTCTATTTCTTTTAGATGGAATGGCTCTGAGGACTGTTGTATGTGGCTTTCATACATACTCATTTGTGTATGTAGTTGATCCCTTCGCCTGCCGATTACGCCGCTCGTTCTTGTTCTGTTGTCTGAAAGTGGTTAGGACGGCTGAAAGGTCCACCGTGAGTGGCCCTGGGCCCCACCGTACTATTTTAACCACTTTCATACATCTAGGTATGTAACTAAGAGCGTAATTCACCGAGGTAGTTACACTGAGCCATCAAGCATTTTTATGGCGCCGTTGCCGGGGAGTCAAGGACATCTTCACAAGGGGAGTCCCTCATAACCAATATCTTTACTTTGTTATTTTTGATTTGCTTATTTCCTTTTTGTTTTGTTTGCTTGTTTCTTTATTCAAAAACACAAAAAAACTAGTTTTACTAGTTTGCTTTCTTTATTAAAAACGCAAAAAAATTAATTCTCCTTTAGTTGTCGCCCCTTCCTTAGCTCACCATGTTGATCCCTTGCAGAAATTGGTAGTGGTTCTATAATTGGGAAAGATAATATTGAAGAATTCTTTAATCATGTTAGTAAACAGGAGGATACTAAGGATAGATCCCTTGCAGAACTTGCTCCAAACTATGAGATTGCTGCAGCTTCTTTAATTCATATGTTGGAAGCTAGGTTCGTTAACCTCAACCCCTTAATACAAGTAATGTTTCTTAAGCTTAGAGAAATCGAGGACCCTGAAAAGAGGGATTTTATTCTAGAAACTTTGTTTAAGGAGTTCTATGATGTTGCCAAAGAAGCTAGAAAAGTCTTTGAACGTTTCAATATGCTAGACTCATGTGTAGATGTTGTTGGTACACGAGAAAAGATGAACAAAACTGAACCTAATGGGGAGGAACCTAAGATACCAATACCCTTTAAACTAGTAGCAATGCATGAAGCTATAGAAAAGAATCTTGATTGGATTGTTCCTGAAAAACCTTTTTATGAAAATAGTTAACCTAGGAGCATTGAGAGAGGATCCTCTAGAATTTATTTGGATGATATACCTTGCCTTGTTGAAGATATTTCTGATATTAATCTTAATGCTTCTTCATTTGAGAACACTTGATTCTTTTTCTTGCTTCTTATGCCTAACTTAAAGGCGTTAAAGAAAAGTACTTATTTGGAGATAACCCAAAAGTTTTAGATGAGTCTTGGAAGTTATTACTTCAGTAATAACCGCTCCTTATCCTTTTTATTTGCTTTTTGTGCTAAGAGTAACCTCTAATGAGAGAGAAGTAATGATTGGGAAAGTTGTTGTCCCGAAACGGATTTCTGTTCTTCACCATAAAAATTCGTGTAAAATCTCTGAACGTCTTTTTGAGGCGTGAATTTTTGTGTTTCTGCCCCATGTTGTTATCTAACTTTCGTTAGTTCAACACTTTTTTATTTGAGCAACAGAAAGTCTGCGAAAAAATTCGTCCTTACCTGCTGGTCTGTTTTGACAGATTTCTGCCATTTTCTGCATTTGCTTCTTGTTGGTTCCTTTTTGAGTTCTTTTGGGGAATTGAGCTTTTTGAGGGAAGTGCTATAGTAGCTAGTGTTCTAATGGAATTTTATTTGGTGTTAGAACTGAACCTTAAGACTTACTTATCTTGAGTGCACTAATGTTGCTAATAAAGATTGTGTGAAGTTTTGTATGGAGGAAAAATTTCAGCTGTATGGAAGGAATAAGTAATGATATGAAGGATGGACTAAAGCTCAAGCTTGGGGATGCCACACGTGTCACCCCACGAAAGATCCAAGAAGTACAAGCGTCGAAGCTTGGGTACGCCCAAGGCATCCCCCTCTTCATCAATAAAAATCCCAGGTTTCTTCCAAACGCTTCATTTTTATTGTTTCATGCACAGTTGTGTTGTTCTTGGCGCGTCTTCTTTTTCGTTATTTCGTTTTGGTTTTCCATTTGCTTTGTTTGCTTAGTTTTCTGAATAAATTGGTTGGACCCCCTCTTTCATACATTGGTTTTCAAATAGTTTGGTTTGGTTTGGAAAAGAGTAGGAAAGTTCATGCTTATGTGGTAAAAAGAGCTTGTTTTTGACTGTGGCCTATGCTTTGTCATGCCATGCTTGATATTGTTTTGGATTTATGCTTAGTATTCTTTGCTGTAGCATGACTTGTTATAAACAATTGAGATTGCTTAATGTGCCTTGGATGAATCATGCGTTGTTTTAGCATATTAAAGCATAGTATAGTGGTATTCTCCTTTGATGCTTTATTTGGGTTGACTTGGCGCATGCTCACACCATGTTATGACTATACCAAGTCACCATAGGCTTTATGATCCTTTAGTTTTCAACTTGTAGTATCACTTTATGCTTTGATCAATGATGTTTTGTCTCTCTGCATGATTATGGCCACTATTGCTCTCTTAGTTTGTCGCTCCCAGTCTTTTGCTAGCCTCCACAAGCAAGTATGAGTTCCACTCGTGCATCCAACTCCCTAAACCAAGTTATTCCAAAGAGTCCACCGTACCTACCTACTAGCTTATGCTATTCCAAGTATATTTATGCTTTTGTTTACCTTCCAAATTAAACTTGTTATGAGAAAACTAGTGATTAAAGCTCTCACGAACTTGATGGCACACTTTACTTTTTTGCATCTAATAAACTTGAACCATTGGGTCCTTCTTTGTTGCGTATATGCTTGCACTTTATAAGTTGAAATTAGCAGAACCATGTATCATGGGGAACACTTTCAACATTGCACTTGTACTTTGTACCCCATTGATATCATGTTCTTTTGCTTATGGATCCGGACGGTGTGAAATAAAAGTGGAACTTGTAAGATCATGGAGTTTGTAGGTGTGTTAGAGAAACGCCTAGGCCGCTAGCCTAAGCCATGCCTAATCATGGTGGAAACTTGCAGCATCACCATAATGAGCACTCTATGAAGCATCCTCAATAAAAACCTATGCAAATAGCAAATAAAAAGATCGCTGAGATGCTCATTGTCTGCTTGCCTTGTCATTTTGATTATGAGATAGCTCCTGTATCATGTGCAAGGGGTACCCCGTTGGTGGTTCTTTATGATACACATGTACTAACAATGACAAGAGCTTACTCGTGACTAAAGTTGAGTAGCATGAGGTTCGGTCTTCATAAGTAAGTGGCATGAGATTTCGGTTTATAACTTGTCAAGCATATCCTCATAGTTGTGTCACTTTAACCTTAATCACCTTCAAGATGCTTATGATAGGGGCAATGAGAGCTGAAAGCTATAAGTACCATAATTTTTGGAAGCTCTTTATGAAACTTGAATCCCTACTTCCTTCTACGAAGGCATTTCTCCCACTTATATATTGAGTCTCCACCTTCTATCTTTATGCACCTACTTTGAGAGCATAGTGGCCATTTAGTCCTATGTGCATTGTCCCAAGACTAGTTGATTGATACATAACTTGATATTGCTTGTTTTAAACTATTTGTATCTAGTCACTCTTATGAACTTTGAAGGTGTCCTATGCATTTATATTTTCTATTCTGTGAGGGACAAGCTGAATACTATTATGCTATGTTTTCTTTATGTGAAACAAACAAACGTCTTGCAAAGCATTGTTATTCATGAATCTTTTGTTTGTACCTTTTCATGTTGCATCATAGTTTTTTGTCTTATTGCTAGAACTTTGTCTTTCACATTACGATTGAAGTACTATGATCCCAGCTTTGAATGTTTTACAAATACTTTGATCAAGTCTTGATAGTGCATGTCACCTCAAAAATTATTCTTTGTTTTTATCACTTACCTACTCGAGGACGAGCAGGAGTTAAGCTTAGGGATGTTGATACATTGCAAATGTATCTATAATTTTTGATTTTCCATGCTTGGTTTTATCCACTTTCTTGTGTTTTGTCCACACTTTGGAGTACTTTTCATATGATTTCTTGGACTAACCTATTAACAAGGGCCATAGTGCCAGCTGCCTCTTTTCTGTTGTTTTTTGTTCCAGGAAAGTTAGAAAATGAATATTCTCGGAATTGGACGAGACAAAAGCCAAAGTGCCTATTTTTCCGGAAGTCATCAGATGCCAGAATACAAGACGAAGAAGGGCTGGGGGACGGCCACACCACCTAGCCACGCGGCCAGGCCTGGCCCGCGCCAGGGGGTGGTCTAGCCGCCCCCAGCACCCCCTCGGCCTCTCCTTCCGCCTATAAGATGCCCTCGGGATGAAACCCTAAGTACCTGATCTAAAATCCACGAAAGAGTCTGTAGCCGCCGTCATCTCCATCCCTAGATTGGGAGGGATCTGAAGCTCTTCCCGGCACCCTGCCAGAGAGGGGAATTCACCCTGGAGGCCTTCTTCATCATCATGCAAGCCTCTGGTGTGATGCGTGAGTAGTTCATCTCTGGACTACGGGTCCATGTAGTAGCTAGATGGCCAGTTCTCCTCCTTTGTGCTTTCATGTTTAGATCTTGTGAGCTCCGTTCATGATCAAGATCATCTATTTGTAATTCTGCATGTTGTGTTTGCGGGGATCTGATGGATATTGAGATGCTATTTCAGATTGATTATTGATTCTATCATGTCTTTGTTATTTGTGATCTTGCATGCTTTCCGTTGTTAGTAGCTATCTTGGCCAAGTAGATGCTAGCAACTCCAAGAGTTAGTATTTATGCTCGATAGTGGGTCCATGCCTCTGGTAATCTGGGAAGTGACAGAAATCTCTAAGGTACTAGATGTGCTGTTGCTACTAGGGAGAAAACAACAATCCTTTGTTCATAGAACAATCGTATTGTTTACATTACACACAATTCGTAAAGCAATAATCTGTTGCTTGCAACTTAATACTGGAGGGGGTTCGGATGATAAACTGAAGGTGGATTATTAGTCATAGATGCAGTTGGATGGCGGTCTATGTATAATGTTGCAATGCCCAATAAAGTTCCAAAGGAGTCAAGATGATTAGTATATGTATGTATTGCTTTCTCGATGTTTGTCAATTGCCCCGGTGTAATTTGTTCACCCAGCATGTTATCTATCTTAAGGAGAGCCACCTCTAGTGAACTATGGATCCCGGTCCTTTTCTTTTACATACAATCTACAAATTGTTTACTGCTTTGTGTTTACTTTCTGCAAACTATTACTTCCTTCCATTCGATACGTTTAATCCTTTGTTTTCAGCAAAACGCGGTGAGATTGACAACCTCATCGCAAGTTGGGGACAGAGTTCTGTGGTTGTGTTGTGTAGGTCTCCATGTTGCTACTAGCACCGGTAGTGCGCCCTGCCAAGGCTCAGCTAGCAACACCTTTGGGGTGTTTCCTTGCTTCTACTGGTTCGATTAAACCTTGGTTTCATAACTGAGGGAAACTTGTGAAGGAAATATGCCCTGAGAGGCAATAATAAAGTTGTTATTATGTATTCCTTATATATGATAGATGTTTATTTTACATGCTAGAATTGTATTGATCGGAAACATCAATACATGTGTGTTTAATAAACAAAAAGGGTTCCTAGTTATGCCTCTCTTATAGACTAGCTTGTTGATTAACAAGATGATCAAGGTTTCCTGATCATGGACATTGGATGTTGTTAATAACAAGGTCACAACATTTGTGAAATGATGTGATGAACATTCATCCAAAGTATAGCATTACGATCAAGTCATTATGTTTATATTGCTATAACATCATACGAAGTAATCTTTATCCTTAGACCATGAGATCATGTTAATTGCTAACACCTGAAGAGTATCTTGATAACATCAAACGTCACACCATAACAGGGTGACTATAAAGATGGGTTTAGTGCTACGAAGGTGTTATGTTGAGGCTCATGGATCAAGAGTGGAATTTGTCAATCCCAATGACGGATAGAGATACTCTGGGCCCTCTTGGTGATATCACATTGAGATAGCTTGCAAGCAAGTGATGTGATCACTAGAATGTTATATCACGGGAACGAGAAAAGAGTGCATGTCGGTAACGAGATCAAACTAGGTATTTGGATACCGATTATCGAATCTTGGACATGTATTATATCAAGAGACAAAGGGATTAAATTACAAACGTTAAAGGTTCTCACGATCACAGAAGTCATCGTTGAATATGCAGGAGTCAGTATGGATCTCCAAGTCCCGCTTCTGATTATTGATCTGAGAGGAGTCCCAATCATGTCTGCATTATTTGCGAACCATAGGGTGACACACTTAAGAGTTACCGGACACCATTTTGGAGCACATATGTTTCAGACAAAAGAATTGCAAGGCGCAGGAATTGTTTCGATAGAAACCGGAAATTGTTTCAGGTGAAATTGCAGAAAGTGGTTCTGCATGTGATATTGAAATATTGCAAGGGGTTATATGTGAATGTTTGTTAATTAAAGTAATTAACAAAAATCTGAATAAATTTAATAAAAGAGTTTTATTAAATGAGAGAGCATTAAACTTAGAGAATTTTAATGCATTTAAAGTAGGGACTTTAAAAAGGAATGTGAAGAGGCATTTTAATGTGGAGGGGTTACCACCACATGAATGGAGGAGGTGAAGGGTCACCACCCCCATGCGCCGGCCATGGAGAGGAGGGGCACCCCCCTCCTCCTATAAAAGGCCACCCTCTCACTCATTCCTCCTTACACCTCCTTGTGAAGCATCTCTCTCCCCCTCTAGAATTATTCCCCCATGGTCTCGGATTAGCGAGATACATGTTCCCGGTGGCATTTCGTTTGGAAGGAGTTGCTGCTTCCATTGGATCGCTGGAGCGAGGAGGTGGAGGTTGTCCGGTGGCTTGAACGTGTGTGCGAGTACGGATGCGCTGCTGAGCTGCGGCGCTCGGACTTCCTCACGATCTTGAGATCGGCAAGTGTACGACTACATCAACCACGAGTTCTTACTCGTTAACAAAACTCGCTGTCTTCGAGGGTAAGTTCTCGTTGGATGTATGTCCACCCGTTGCTTTGTACCTAGTATATAGATCTTGGCGTGTAGTTCTGATCGTAGAATTTTTTTTGTTTTCTATGTTGCGGACCCAACAACTTGCTGCTGTGGTCATCATACCTTCCTCTTGGGGTTCCCAACGAGCTCTACATCAACACTGAGCCATCAATGTGATCTGTGATTTGGGGGAGTTGGGGAGGAGGAAGGGCCGGGGCTGTTAAATGTATAGGCCTTTGGTCCCGGTTCATCCCAGCAACCGGGACCGTTGATCCTTTGGTCCCGGTTGGTGGGACGAACCGGGACCAATGGTCTGGGCAGGAGCGTTGCTGTGCTACCACGTGCGCGGGCCTTTGGTCCCGGTTCGACCCAATAACCGGGACCAAAGGATCAACGGTCCTGGTTGTTGGGACGAACCGGGACCAAAGGCATGTTGATGGCAGCGCGCGCACCAAGGATCACCGGTCCCGGTTGGTGGGACAAACCGGGATCGTTGACATGTTTTTCAGATTTTGGCAAATCTTTTGGTCTTCCCGCCATTTTCAAACTTGTTTTCTTCTTTAATTAATAAGATGTTTCAATTTAAGATGATTATTTATTTGTAATTTCAAAAAACTTATAACAGGAAAAGTGCTTCAATTTAAATAAATAATCAAAAACCATTTTCTATTTTCAAATATTTTTATTTGAACTATACAATTTTACTATTTTCAATTAAAATTGCATTACCAAATATTTATTGCATAATTTGGAATTTGAAAAAACTTTCAACAGGGAAAGTGCTTCAATTTAAATAACAAATCAAAAACCATTTTTTGTTTTCAAATATTTTTATTTGAACTATACAATTTTACTATTTTCATTTAAAATTGCATTAACAAATATTTATTGCATAATTTGGAATTTCAAAAAACTTTTAACAGGAAAAGTGCTTCAATTTAAATAACTAATCAAAAACCGTTTCTGTTTTCAAATATTTTTATTTGAACTATAAAAATTTACTATTTTCAATTAAAATTGCATTAACGAATATTTATTGCATAATTTGGAATTTTAAAAAACTTTTCAAGATTTGAACTACAAGTCCATGATATAATGCTTGTGAATTTTTAAAAAAATCATTCAACATGCTATTTCATCAGAGATCCACTTCAAGTTCAGCGAGGCTCATCCCCGGGCTAAGCAGCTTCATGCCCGCCGTTTTGAATATAGTTTGAAACAGGCATAATAAATTCAAAAATGATCCAAACAATGTGAAACCTTCGCGTGGTGTCATATTATGTGTCACAGTTGCAAGGAAAAATATTGAACTTGAAAAATTGCAAACATCATAAAATATCCTTCACAAAATGACCTATCATGTCCGAGGTTTCATGGCATTTAGGTCAAACCACCAATGTTATGTCTAGAATCAGGGCATAGTTTGTGATAATGTGCCCATATTGTGCAGACATGTGCATCTTGGGATGGCTTATGATGTTGAAGGAGGAAGGTTTCCTTTTCGACGCACAAAAAAGCCAATTTCCATTTTTGAGGTGCCGAAATCGGGGTGTTCTGTGAAGCAACCACCAAATTAAAGTTTGGCATTGGTACCAACCCATTTTTCAAAAATACTAGACCACCTGATATGGACAATTTCCCAACCGGTGTATCTGGAACCTTTTTGTCCATCCCTCATGAAAAAGACAAATTCCTGCCGAATCGGTAGGAGGTTGCCAAGATTTGAATTACAAGTACATGATATAATGCTTGTGAATTTAAAAAAAAAATATTTATAGGTTCACAACATGCTATTTCATCAGAGATCCACTTCAAGTTCAGCGAGGCTCAGCCCCGGGCTAAGAAGCTTCATGCTCGCCGTTTTGAATATAGTTTGAAACGGGCATAAGAAATTCAAAAATGATCCAAACAATGTGAAACCTTCGTGTGGTGTCATATTATGTGTCACAGCTGCAAGGAAAAATATTGAACTTCAAAAATTGCAAACATCATAAAAAATCCTTCACAAAATGACCTATCATGTTCGAGGTTTCATGGCATTTAGGTCAAACCACCAATGTTATGGCTAGAATCAGGGCATAGTTTGTGATAATCTGTCCATATCGTGAACACATGTGCATCTTGGGATGGCTTACGATGTTGCAGGAGGAAGTTTTCCTTTTCGACCCACGAAAAAGCCAATTTCCATTTTTGAGGTGCGGAAATCAGGGTGTTCTGTGAAGCAACCACCAAATTAAAGTTTGGCATTGGTACCAACCCATTTTAAAAAAATACTAGACCACCTTATATGGACATTTTCCCAACCGGTGTATCTGGAACCTTTCCGTCCATCCCTGATGAAAAAGACAAATTCCTGCTGAATCGGTAGGAGGTTGCCAAGATTTGAACTACAAGTACATGATATAATGCTTTTGAATTTTTAAATCATTTATAGGTTCACAACATGCTATTTCATCAAAGATCCACTTCAAGTTCAGCGAGGCTCATCCCCGGGCTAAGAAGCTTCATGCCTGCCGTTTTGAATATAGTTTGAAACGGGCATAAGAAATTCAAAAATGATCCAAACAATGTGAAACCTTCGCATGGTGTCATATTATGTGTCACAGTTGCAAGGAAAAATATTGAACTTGAAAAATTGCAAACATCATAAAAAATCCATCACAAAATGACCTATCATGTTCAAGGTTTCATGGCATTTAGGTCAAACCACCAATGTTATGGCTAGAATCAGGGCATATTTTGTGATAATGTGCCCATATTGTGCACACATGTGCATATTGGGATGGCTTACGATGTTGCAGGAGGAAGTTTTCCTTTTCGACCCACGAAAAAGCCAATTTCCATTTTTGAGGTGCCGAAATCGGGGTGTTCTGTGAAGCAACCACCAAATTAAAGTTTGGCATTGGTACCAACCCATTTTTCAAAAATACTAGACCACCTTATATGGACAATTTCCCAACCGTTGTATCTGGAACCTTTCTGTCCATCCCTCATGAAAAAGACAAATTCCTGCCGAATTGGTAGGAGGTTGCCAAGATATGAACTACAAGTACATGATATAATGCTTGTGAATTTTAAAAAAAATCATTTATAGGTTCACAACATGCTATTTCATCAGAGATCCACTTCAAGTTCAGCGAGGCTCAGCCCCGGGCTAAGAAGCTTCATGCCCGCCGTTTTGAATATAGTTTAAAACGGGCATAAGAAATTCAAAAATGATCCAAACAATGTGAAACCTTCGCGTGGTGTCATATTATGTGTCACAGTTGCAAGGAAAAATATTGAACTTGAAAAAATGCAAACATCATAAAAAATTCTTCACAAAATGACCTATCATGTTCGAGGTTTCATGGCATTTAGGTCAAACCACCAATGTTATGGCTAGAATCTGGAATATTTTGTGATAATGTGCCCATATTGTGCACACATGTGCATCTTGGGATGCCTTATGATGTTGCAGGAGGAAGTTTTCCTTTTCGACCCACGAAAAAGCCAATTTCTATTTTTGAGGTACCGAAATCGGGGTGTTCTGTGAAGCAACCACCAAATTAAAGTTTGGCATTGGTACCAACCCATTTAAAAAAAATACTAGACCACCTTATATGGATAATTTCCCAACCGGTGTATCTAGAACCTTTCTATCCATCCCTCATGAAAAAGACAAATTCCTGCCGAATCGGTAGGAGGTTGCCAAGATTTGAACTACAAGTACATCATATAATGCTTGTGAATTTTAAAAAAAATCATTTATAGGTTCACAACATGCTATTTCATCAGAGATCCACTTCAAGTTCAGCGAGGCTCAGCCCCGGGCTAAGAAGCTTCATACCCACCGTTTTGAATATAGTTTGAAACGGGCATAAGAAATTCAAAAATGATCCAAACAATGTAAAACCTTTGCGTGGTGTCATATTATGTGTCACAGTTGCAAGGAAAAATATTGAACTTGAAAAATTGCAAACATCATATAAAAATCCTTCAAAAATCATGTTCGAGATTTCATGGCATTTACGTCAAACCACCAATGTTATGGCTAGAATCAGGGCATAGTTTGTGATAATGTGTCCATATTGTGCACACATGTGCATCTTGGGATGGCTTACGATGTTGTAGGAGGATGTTTTTCTTTTCGACGCACGAAAAAGCCAATTTCAATTTTTGAGGTGCCGAAATCGGGGTGTTCTGTGAAGCAACCACCAAATTAATGTTTGGCATTGGTACCAACCCATTTTTCAAAAATACTAGACCACCTTATATGGACAATTTCCTAACCGGTGTATCTGGAACCTTTCTGTCCATCCCTCATGAAAAAGACAAATTCCTGCCGAATCGGTAGGAGGTTGCCAAGATTTGAACTACAAGTACATGATATAATGATTGTGAATTTTAAAAAAAAAATCATTTATAGGTTCACAACATGCTATTTCATCAGAGATCCACTTTAAGTTCAGCGAGGCTCAACTCCGAGCTAAGAAGCTTCATGCCCGCCGTTTTGAATATAGTTTGAACTTTTAGTCCCGGTTGGAGGCACCAACTTGGACTAAAGATATGATGAACTTTTATTTCCAGTTGGAGGCACCAACCGGGACTAAATGTGGATGTGGCGACAACATGTCAACACTATGTCCTCAGTGGGCAGCACTAAGCCAGCAAATGACGACACTATTTTGGGTGGGTGGTAGTTGTTGGGTCCACAGCATAGAAAACAAAAAATTTCCTACGATGAGAACTATACGCCAAGATCTATCTACTAGGTACAGAGCAACGGGTGGACATACATCCATCGAGAACTTACTCTCGAAGACAACAAGTTTTTTAACGAGTAGGAACTCGTGGTTGATGTAGTCGTACCCTTGCCGATCTCAAGATCGTGTGGAAGTCCGAGCGCCGCAAATCAGTAGCGCATCCGTACTCGCACACACGTTCAAGCCACCAGACAACCTCCACCTCCTCGCTCTAGCGATCTAGCAGAAGCAGCAACTCCTTCCAGACGAAATGCCACTGGGAACATGTATCTCGGTAATCCGAGACCATGGGGGAATAATTCTAGAGGGGGAGAGAGATCCTTCACGAGGAGGTGTGAGGAAGAAGGGGAGTGAGGGGGCCTTTTATAGGAGGAGGGGGGTACCCCTCCCCCATGGCCGGCGCCCATGGGAGGGTGACTCCTCACCTCCCCCATTCATGTGGTGGTAACCCCTCCACATTAAAATGCCCCTTCACATTCTCTTTTAAAGTCTCCACTTTAAATGCATTAAATTTCTCCAAATTTAATGCTCTCTCATTTAATAAAACTCTTTTATTATTTTTATTCAAAATTTTGTTAATTAATTTAATTAACAAACATTCACATAAAACCCCCTGCAACCTTTCAATATTACATGTAGAACCAATTTCAGCAATTTCACCCGAAATAGTTTCGATGTCTATTGAAATAATTCCAGCGCTTTGCAATTCTTTCGTCTGAAACGTATGTGCTCCAAAATGGTGTCCGGTAACTCTTAAGTGTGTGACCCTACGGTTCCCGAATACTGCAGATATGATTGAGACTCCTCTCAGATCAATAATCAGAAGCGGGACCTGGAGATCCATACTGATTCCTACACATTAAACGATGACTTCTAAGATCATGAGAACCTTTAATGCTAGTAACTAAATCTCTTTGTCCCGCGATATATTACATGTCCGAGATTCGATCATTGGTATCTCCATACCTAGTTTGATCTAGTTACCAACGTGCACTCTTTTCTCGTTCCCGTGATATAACATTCTAGTGATCACATCACTTGCTTGCAAGCTATCTTAATGTGATATCACCGACAGGGTCTAGAGTATATCTATCCGTCATCGGGATTGACAAATTCCACTCTTGATCCATGAGCCTCAACATAACACCTTCGTAGCATTGAACCCATCTGTATAGTCACCCTATTACTGTGTGACGTTTGATGTTATCAAGATACTCTTTCGGTGTTAGCAATTAACATGATCTCATGGTCTAAGGATAAAGATTACTTCTTATGATGTTACAGCAATATAAACATAATGACTTGATCGTAATGCTCTACTTCGGATGAATGTTCATCACGTCATTTCACAAATGCTGTGACCTTGTTATTAACAACATCTAATGTCCATGATCAGGAAACCTTGATCATCTTGTTAACCAACAAGCTAGTCTATAAGAGAGGCATAACTAGGAACCCTTTTTTTTTATTAAACACACATGTATTGACGTTTCCGATCAATACAATTATAGCATGCAAAATAAACATTTATCATAAACATGGAATAAGATAATGACCACTTTATTATTGCCTCTCGGGCATATTCCCTTCAGTCTCCCACTTGCACTAGAGTCAATAATCTAGTTTGAAAAACTTTGCATATTGAACACCTATGGCTTTCTGGTGTTGCATATACGTGATTGCTAGTGGTTAACATAATCTCCGGATCTGACAGTTTCAGGTCCGTGTGTATTTGCATGTCTTTGCGTCTCTATGCATCACTCATTCTCAAATGAGATGGCATTGTATAAATTTGGTTCTTTGGTGAGACCTTTAGTTTGTTCGGGTTAAAATATGTTGATATTATTGTCACACAATATATCTTCATAGTATTAGCCCACTTTGAACCACACCTAGTTTGATAACAAACTACTTAACCTTAACAGAAATGCCCTCCTTTGCTGCTACTATAGCAGTTATATACTTAGCCTTTTGTTGTAGTTTCCGTCACAATGTCTCAACTTTGGAACTCATCCAAATCCATCATTGAGATAAATTTAATTTGTATCTTGTGACAAAAATAGTATCAATGTAACACTTTACAATGAACTACCTTTAACTATTTGTCATTTATACATGATATATTCTTAGTTCTTTCAAAGCTCATAAGAATATCTTTACTATCGTCCAATGATCATCTTATGAATCATTCTGGTATGTGCTCATAACATTTAGAGCATAGGACATTTTGGATATATATACATATCATGGTATAATCGATCAAAATCTTCGTGTGATTTTACTCACCAAGTGTTGAAACACTTGAATCTTGATACAATTCTTTCCATGCAGCAAGAACCTTTCTTGTTGTTTCCATATTGAACCCTTTCAATATCTCATATATGTATGTCTGGCACAACCATATTAGCGCCTTAATCTATCCATATAGATATTGATGCCAAATATTCTGCGTTTTCCCAAGTCTTTCATCGAAATCTTATTTTAATGAAATTCTTAACTTGTGTCAATACAAGATACATCATTTCCAATCAACAATATGTCCTCTACATAATGTATTAGAAATATGTCTCAGCGCTCCCACTTAATTTCTTGCAAATGCAAGCATCTTCATCATCTCCGATGAATTTAAACTCTTTTAACAGTTTCATCATGGTGAAGATTCCAACTCCGCTATGCTTACTTCAACTATTGAAGTTTGCATGCCCTTTTAGCACCCTTTGAATTAACAAAACCCTTCGGACCGTGTCTTGTACACGTCCTAGGTAACCATTCTATTAGAAGAACATTGTTTTGTTTGTTCAACTACCATACATCAAATTATATGTAGTGGTTGCTACATTAATCCATCAAGACTAAATATCGCTATGAAAGATCAAATCTTGTCATAGTCAACTCCTTGAACATTGTCGTAAATTTTTTTTCCGACATGTCGACTATTTCATAGATGTTAAACATCCATGTCTTGTTTCTTTATAGATCCAAACACGACCGATAGGCTTCACGCCTTTCCGGAGGGTCTTCCAAGTTTAGAAACTTGATTTCTCGTGTATGGATACTATCACGGATTCTATGACTTCTAGTCATTTTATGGAGTCAGGGCCCATCATCGCTTCTTTGCATGTAGTCGGTTCATCATTGTCAAAACAATAATGACTTGCTTATCAAATCACACTATTTGATTCTTACTGACCCACACGGTTCAATAGGAACTCTAATCTCCTAAGATCACACCCTTTGTAATCACGGGATCCATGAGCATTGTGGCCGCCACCACGCTACTTAGCACATATAGCTAAAGTTCAACAACCTTATCATAGTTCTATTGTCTTCCCACTTAACTTTTCGTGAAAAATTCCTTCTCAAGAAACTTGACGTTTCAAGTAACAAACTCTTTTGTCCTCGGTGTTATGGAGAAATTCCCAACAAATTCTTTGGGATAACCTACAAAGACGTGCTTATCCAGCTTTGGTTGTAAACATTTTACTTATGCATAGCATACCAAAATTTAAGAAAAGACAATTTGGGTTTTATCCCAAACCATAACTTATATGGTGGCATTTCAACGGATCATGATGGTGCTCTTTTCAGTGTAAAAGCGATAGTCTCTAAAGCTTCAATCCTTAAAACATAATGGCAGTTTTATAAATGGCACCTTTGATCTTATCATGTCAAGCATGGTTTGATTTCATCCCTCGAATATGCCATACTCCTATGGTTTATCGGGAAACACAAATCATGGAACAATTTCTCAAATCTTAGGTGTTTTTGCAAACATGTAACTCAAATATCTTCCTTTATGATTGAATCATAAACTCTTTATTTTCTTATTACAATGATTTTCCACTTCATCTTGAAAATCTTTGAATTTTTTTCAAATGTTTCATACTTCTTCCTTATTAAGTAAATATATAGATATATTCACTCAAATTTCTGGAGAAAGCATATGAAGCAAAAAACATCCATCGCATATGGCTACACATAATGGACTATGTACATCAACATGCATAATATCCAATAAGTTAGTCATTCGTTCCTCTTTGGCCTATGGACGGAGTTTCAATTATCTCGAGGAAAGTTTCACAAGCGTCAATTGATTAAAATCAAAGACTCCAAAAATCCATCAACATGGAGTTTCTTCATGTTTTCTTTCCAATATAATTTAAAACAACGATGTCACTTCATAAGTGATATTTTAATCATTTGTCTTGTGACATTTTAGCAACAGTGTTTTATGGATGTGATTTCTCCCACTAGACTTGTAAAAGTTCATCCATCCTTTATGGAATACGGTAATTATTTGAACAACCATTGTTCTCATAATACCGGAACAAAATAACAATTATTAAAACAAATCTTGAAGGCTAGGTTTGACGACAACGAAAAACACAATAACACTTTATTTGTTTTCGATGAACATCATCACTTATTCTCTTGCTAGTTACTTAGGCCATTGTAGTTCATGAATTGAGTTGTCCTGTATGACACTTCATACCAACCAATTCGGTATCCAATACCTCAGAACCATATTGTTTAACAAGCAAGGAATACAACCATAACATGTATATCTTTTATATACCTAAGTTGGACATCTCCAACCTTTTATTTTCTGCCAAATATTTTATAGATTCTCTTTTAGCAATTCCTTTTCTTTTAAAAGAATCTATCAACATCAATAGTGGTGTCATTCACATGACACATAGTACAAAGCATGTATAGTAAAATACTAATACCTTTGGACTTGCACTTTGAAGTGGATCACCATCATCAAATGTTTGGTGTTCTTTCAAAAATGCATTCTTTAGTAATCTATCAGTGTAGTAAACATTTTACTTACATCTTCTATTCATCCTTATCATGACAACTTTAATGATCAAGCTACTATATCCTATAAGCAAGAATCGTGAGTATAATGTTAGTTCGCAAAACCTTTTTGGGAGATCCAGATGCCTAGCATCTCCATCCTTCACAAATTCTCATTCAATATGAGAACATGTATTTTGCTAAATTATACTCTATCATAATGCAACCAAAAACATTGTTTTAGATATCACAATATCTTTCACACATGATGGTTTCTGAAACAATTTTCAGCTCTTATATAATCTTGATATTAAAACATCTTTTGAATATCAATAATCATGGAGGCAAACATGATACTTTAGATACTAACAATGCAATTCATACTCTTGATTTAATACTACTTATTAAACTTCATGGAGTAGATAGAGTTTGCTGAAAGTTTGCAATAGGACTTATAAACTTTAAATTGACATTCAAAACGATATGATACCAGTTCGTAAAGTAAATATCCAGAATTCTATAGTTCTATTATCTCAATTAAATCTAAGCATAAGGTAGTGAACAGATGCCAATGACTACAACAAATTATGCAAATTCACTTTGATTTAGTTTATGACAAATTGAGTTCGACTAATCCAAATTAGAAATGAACTCCCACTCAAAAACGACATCCCTCGTGCCTTTTTGGTGATTACATGAACCAAATCCACTACACCAAGTCCGATCATCACGTGAGTTGATGTAGCTTCAAAGGCGAGCATCTATATGGGCATCATATCAACTATATGACTCATGCTTAACCTTTCAATCCGTGTTCCGAGGCCATGTCTGTACATGCTAGGCTCGTCAAGTAAGAACCTTAGTATTCGCGTGTGTAAAACTGTCTTACACCCGTCGTATGAAAGCGTAGAGTCGAGAACACTCGATCATCACGTGATGTCTTGAAACACGATCCATAAAATGGTGCATACTTAAGGATAAACACATTTTATCTTGATATCTAAATGAGGGATCATCTTACAATGCTACCAAAAGCGCCAAACTAGCAGTGTAAGATGCTAACATGTAATGTGTAAAGTGGGATGATATGGTCCATGCATTTGATCTCTATCATTTGCATCGTGGTATGATCTCTATCATTCCTTTGTGTGTAAGGCCAAGGTCTATGGAACTTACATGTTGAGTGTGTTGTAAGAGTATCTATCATACATCTACTTACAATAATACCATATCAATACACTAGCGCAGCAACGATCTAAACTAGATGCCTCTAATTTATCAATTGCAAGTTTTACGTGGCTTAGGGATTCGGAGATAGAACCGTTCTCACCTATGAACATGAACCACAACGAGGATAACCAAGTTATTAGCAACTCATTGTAAATCAGATATTGACTATAGTAGGAGATATAGACACCCGCCAGCCACTTATGCAAAACTAGTTGCATGTCAGTCGTGGAACCGGTCTCATGTACGATGACATGTAAGGTTGGTCCGGGCCGCTTCATCCCACTATGCCACCAATATCCAAAATACATAGAAGATGCAATAACATGATCATCATCGCTCACATATAAACATATGTGTACTACCCGTGCAAAGCACTTACACATAGTTCAGGCTCTGATACCACTGTTGGATTCGCAGCATAGAAAACAAAATTTTTCCTACGATGAGAACTATACGCCAAGATCTATCTACTAGGTATAGAGCAACGAGTGGACATACATCCATCGAGAACTTACCCTCGAAGACAACGAGTTTTGTTAACGAGTAGGAACTCATGGTTGATGTAGTCGTACACTTGCCGATCTCAAGATCGTGTGGAAGTCCTAGCGCCGCAAATCAGCAGCGCATCCGTACTCGCACACACGTTCAAGCCACCAGACAACCTCCACCTCCTCGCTCTAGCGATCCAGTGGAAGCAGCAACTCCTTCTAGATGAAATGCCACCGGGAACATGTATCTCGCTAATCCGAGACCATGGGAGAATAATTCTAGAGGGGGAGAGAGATCCTTCACGAGGAGGTGCGAGGAAGAAAGGGAGTGAGGGGGCCTTTTATAGGAGGAGGGGGGTACCCCTCCCCCATGGCCGGCGCCCATGGGAGGGTGACTCCCCACCTCCCCCGTTCATGTGGTGGTAACCCCTCCACATTAAAATGCCCCTTCACATTCTCTTTTAAAGTCTTCACTTTAAATGCATTAAATTTCTCCAAATTTAATGCTCTCTCATTTAATAAAACTCATTTATTATTTTTATTCAGAATTTTGTTATTTACTTTAATTAAAAAACATTCACATAAAAGCCCCTGCAACATTTCAATATTACATGTAGAACCAATTTTAGCAATTTCACCCGAAACAGTTTCGGTGTCTATTGAAATAATTCCAGCGCTTTGCAATTCTTTCGTCTGAAACATATGTGCTCCAAAATGGTGTCCGGTAACTCTTAAGTGTGTCACCCTACGGTTCGCGAATACTGCAGACATGATTGAGACTCCTCTTAGATCAATAATCAGAAGCGGGACCAGGAAATCCATACTGATTCCTACACATTCAACGATGACTTCTATGATCGTGAGAACCTTTAATGCTAGTAACTAAATACCTTTGTCCCGCGATATATTACATGTCCGAGATTCGATCATTGGTATCTCCATACCTATTTGATCTCGTTATCGACATGCACTCTTTTCTCATTCCCATGATATAACATTCTAGTGATCACATCACTTGCTTGCAAGCTATCTTAATGTGATATCACCGAGAGGGCCCAGAGTATATCTATCCGTCATCGGGATTGACAAATTCCACTCTTGATCCATGAGCCTCAACATAACACCTTCGTAGCACTGAACACATCTTTATAGTCACCCTGTTACAGTGTGACGTTTGATGTTATCAAGATACTCTTCCGGTGTTAGCAATTAACATGATCTCATGGTCTAACGACAAAGATTACTTCGTATGATGTTATAGCAATATAAACATAATGACTTGATCGTAATGCTATACTTCGGATGAATGTTCATCACATCATTTCAAAAATGCTGTGACCTTGTTATTAACAACATCCAATGTCCATGATCAGGAAACCTTGATCATCTTGTTAATCAACAAGCTAGTCTATAAGAGAGGCATAACTAGGAACCCTTTTTGTTTATTAAACACACATGTATTGGCGTTTCCGATCAATACAATTATAGCATGCAAAATAAACATTTATCATAAACATAAGATAATAACCACTTTATTATTGCCTCTCGGGCATATTCCCTTCAACAGCACTATGTCAGGGGTGAGTATGTCGACATTATGTCATCAGTGCCAGGGGTGGGTGGCAGCACTATGTAAATAGAGGCACTCCTTAATTTAATTTGGTAGCTCCCTGACGTGTTCATGTTTCTGGTTTGCTTAAACGGTCGGTGATTAAAATGCTAGGGCGCCACTATATATATGTACGCCTTCATAGTTTTGGTTCTTATTTTTGTTGCAATGGATTTTAGTACTAATCAAAAAACAAAATTAAAGCCAACAACCAAGACTAAAGATATGATGAACCTTTAGTCCTGGTTGGAGGCACCAACCGGGATTAAATGTGGGCAGCACTATGCCAGAGGTGAGTGTGTCGACATTATGTCATCAGTGCCCGACACTATGTTGTGCTGCTTAATTGATAAATAGGTATGCATTCTTGTGAAGAACTGCAAGATGGTGTGCGAGACTAGGGACAGCACTACGGTGGAGCTTCTTGTAATGCCCGGAAAATTATTCCCAATTAGAATTGCCTGTTATTTTAATTTTGTGCATCACCATGACATCATGCATATTTTTTCCCTAAAATATTTTCGCCAAAAGACTATTTTATTTTCTAATTAGTCCCCTCCTTTAATTACAAATTAGATCCTTGGTCTTTTCCGGGTCTTTTATTTGTCTAAAAACTATTTAGAAAAGTCTCTCTAAAAATAAAACAAATAAAATAAATGTTTTGTGGGGGAGTCGACCAGTCGCCAGGCCTAAAAGCCCAGCAGCCAGCCAACTACACCCCACCGAAAACCTTAGTTAACCCTAACCTACCCCTCCTTCACACACACGCACTCCTCTTGCCGCCACCACACACAGCCGCCACCTCTTGTCACGTTGCAATGCAATGCAACACACGCACGGACTTGGTCTACCCCACGCAGCGCACGCGACCAAGCATGCCCACTACCGCACGTGTACGGTACATGGACTCGATCCCATCGCCTCGCCTACCTCTCGATCCCCTCCCCTGTTGCTTGCCACCAACCACCGCCAGGCACCCCATCTCCTCCTCCTGTCGAGAACCTCCTCGCCGGCGCTCGGCCTCGTGCCCTGGCCCTGCCGGCATGGCGCCCAGCCACCACCGCTCGGCTTCCCTGTTCCCAGGGGCCTGTCAACCTCGCTCCTCGAGCCTCGCCACATCTATCCTCACCAACCCCGCCGATGTTCTCTGTCAGCGAGTGCTGCTAGCTCGTCGACCTCCCCGCGTGGAGCCCTGGACGTCGCCGCCTCCGTGCAGCCCATCGTCAGCCATCGCCGCGGCCTCCCGTCTCCTCTGTGTCAAGCTCGCCACCCCTCCTCTCCACCGCACCGCCGACTCGCCGGCCCCGCTCGTCGCCAGCAGGCCTCACCGACCTCACCCCCTTCTGAGCCGAGCCCCGCCGGCAAGCTCCATCGTGCCAAGGCCGTTGTCCGCAACCTCGACATCCCCTCGGTGTTGGCGCCCTCACGTCTGCCCCTTCCTACCGCTAGAGATGAAGACAAGGGCCGCATGCCCCTGTGTTGGAGTTCTCAGGTGTCCTTCTTAAGTGCTCTTGCTCGATTGTGCGTACATCTGTTTATGCCTGTGTATTCCCATGTGTGTTGCTGCAAGCTATCGGAGCGTTTGGAGTTCTTATTGGTTTGATCCCGTGTGACCAAGGTCGACACTGATAAGATCTTCTTCACGGAACCAAAGACACCGATTCCGGAACCGATGGTCGAGACCCTGAATACCCTGATCCCGGAGTCCGAAGACCGATCCCGGCGAGCTTGAACTCGAACCCTTGGCGATCCCCAAGATCTTCGACCCTCGATGTGTGACCCCTTTTCCTTGAAGCCCTATTTTATAAATGTTATATACTTGTTGCATTAAATCATTCATCTCGCATACATATCATCGTTGCTGGGGGTATTCAGGCGATTCATCTAAATTAATATGTAGACTATATGTGGGCTATTCTAGTCTTATAATTTCCTCCATTTAAATATGTGTAGCGAACCGATGACATGTTTTATCTTGTTAAGTCAACATTTAATTTGCGGGGTAGCTAAATAACTTGAACCTCATATTTAATTGTCAGGATTTCCATTCCGCTTAATATTGTTAAGATAGGCTATATATTGCCATGTCATGCATCATATCATGAGCATGCCGGATCTTTGCCGTAGTATTAAATATTGCATCCGATGTTTCTTCTAGTGCTTTGCTTCTTCACCGGTTAGGACGATGCGTCGGTGCGAGATGCGACAAGCCTTCGGTCACTGACTTTGTCTCTCAGGCGAGCATTCTCCCCCCTTCTACCTATTTTGCATTTATAGTCTTTACTTCCTTCCTTTGATATATTGCTATCCTTATTGTCGATGCTTTAGTACCGTTCCCTCTTTTACCTGCTCCACTTTATTGCCATGGTTATCCTATTGCCTTTGTTTGAGTAGCTAGCTTTGTCCTTGCGAGTCGTAGTGCATGCTTAGGTCTGCTGCCCGCTCTCATATAGGTGAACCGTGATATATGGTTATGGTTGATAACATGATAAGTTAAATTGGTGATGTTAGTTATGGTTATGGTTATGGTTTCACCTAATGATAAGGCCCCGACAGGGACCACCTATAGGAACTGCTTGAGCCGCCCCAGGACCCGTTGGTTCTACGATACTAGTTCTGAGTTGATCGCGCTAACCAAACGTGGGGGCCCCTGGGATACCCCCCTCAACTACCGGCACTATTCATTTATCCAGAGGGTCACAAAATTGGTTTTCCATTTGGTGCATACGCATAATATGTCCTCGGACATGGGTTGAGTTGTGATATGATTTTGGTGGACTGCCATGGCTTGCATTGCATAAAATCGGGATACCGTGCCGGAGGTGGGATGGAGCTCTACAAGTTATCTTCCGATCATCGACCGGCCGTAGACTCAAACGCTATGCCACCTTGAGGCTCGGCCGTGCCTCTTGGCTGGGTAAAATATAGTAGGTGATACCTCTAGATATGCGCGTAGTTATGGGACAGTTCTTATTGTGAGATTCGGAAGGTGCGCATATTATGTTGCCTAAAGGGTTGAACATGCGTTTTGGTACAGTAGTGCACCCATGCAGGGTAAATCTTTTCGAGAAGTCGTGTGTCCACGGTTATGGGCGCCTCAGGAGTACGGTGTCATGATCATAGACAACGCCACTAATGTTTTGCCTCTAATAATATGACTAGTAATTAGCCTTATCAACTAAACCACCTGCTTAATTAAAATTGCCACCGTGTGTGTTCTGCAAGTGGACTTCCTCGACTGGTCTTCGAGGGGGAAACCTTCGGATGGGTTATGTTTGGTGTTATATTATACTTATCGTATATCTCTCTTATCTCGCTCTAATAGCCGAAGTTGTAGTGTGTCTCTATAAGTTAGATAGCACAAGCTTTGCTGCCGCTGAACCCACCATACCTATGTAGGCGAGGACCGCCGAATTCTAGCCTCGCCGTGTACTGACCGCTCTCGTTTTCCTTTGCCCTTTGTAGGCACCCCTTTGGCTTTGACATGTATGAGATCGACGACGTTAGCAAGGTTACTCTTCCGGCTTGGCCTGGGCAGGGTTTATGGATACCCCTTGGTTATTCTTCATGACTCTTAGTCCAATTTGGATCTTGTCCGTACTCGAACACTATTTTGCTTTCTTCGATATTTGTATCTTCGAATTGTATCATTTGTGTTCTTGACTCATTGAGTCATTGTTGTATATATTAGTTCTTGTGGATTCTATTGTAAACTACTGTGATGTAACTACTTGTAATCAAATCCCACCCACACGAAAGTGTTTGGTGGGCGTCCTTGAATCGCTTCTATGCGGGTTTTGGCGGAAAATGCTAAGATCTGCATAGACTCGATTTCGGGGCGTTACACTTCTCGAAGATGTCTTAGGATCCCGTCCTCAGACATCTTCGAGGAGCTCGCCGTAGAGGCACTCTCTAATATGTGAAATTAGTTAGCTCCACCAGCATACTGATCTAGCTAGAGAAGATATAAACTGAAAGATGGTGTACGAGAGCAGGGACACGACTGCGGTAGAGCTTCTCGAAGATGTCTTAGGATCCCGTCCTCAGACATCTTCGAGGAGCTCGCCATAGAGGCACTCCGTAATTTAATTTGGTAGCTCCCCGACGTGTTCATGTTTCTGGTTTGCTTAAACGGTCGGTGATTAAAATGCTAGGGCGCCACTATATATATGTATGCCTTCATAATTTTGGTTCTTATTTTTGTTGCAATGGATTTTAGTACTAATCTAAAAAAACAAAATTAAAGCCAACAACCGGGACTAAAGATATGATGAACCTTTAGTCCCGGTTGGAGGCACCAACCGGGACTAAATGTGGGCAGCACTAAGCCAATAAATGACGACACTATTTTGGGTGGGTGGCAGCACTATACCAAGGGTGAGTGTGTCGACATTATGTCATTAGTGCCAGGGGTGGGTGGCAGCACTATGCGGGTGGGTGGCAGCACTATGTCCATAGAGGCACTCCCTAATTTAATTTGGTAGCTCCCCAACGTGTTCATGTTTCTGGTTTGCTTAAACGGTCGGTGATTAAAATGTAAGGGCGCCACTATATATATGTATGCCTTCATACATCACATAAAGTTTTCACACATCACATAAAGTTTCCATACATTACATAGATTTACATAGGGTTTAGGGTTTAGGGTATGAATCCTTCGTCGCGTATGTCGATCCCTTGCCTATGATCGCTTCTTAGGTTGTAACCATGGAGCATCTTCTTTGCTTAACATGATGCTTGGGTCAACTTTCACGGTGAGGAGCGGAATTTCATCAACTTTATCATAATCTGCTGACATGTTTGTCTTGTCCTTGACTCCCGTGATGTTTCTTTTCCCTGAAAGAACTATGTGACGCCTGGGCTCATCGTCTGATGTATTCGTTTCCTTATTTTTTTTCTTTTTTTCGGTCTAGAGGACATGTCCTTCACATAAAAAACCTGAGCCACATCATTCGCTAGGACGAATGGTTCGTCTCTGTAACCAATATTCTTGAGATCCACTGTTGTCATTCCATACAACTGGTCTACCTTTACCCCTTCTCCATTCATGTTGACCCAACTGCACCGAAACAAAGGGACCTTAAAAGTAGGTCCATAGTCAAGTTCCCATATCTCCTCTATGTAACCATAGTATGCGTCTTTTTTCCCATTCTCGCATGTTGCATCAAAGTGGACACCACTGTTTTGTTTGGTGCTCTTTTTATCTTGGGCAATCGTGTAAAATGTATTCCCATTTATCTCGTTCCCTTGGAAAGTCAATACAGTCACAGATGGTGTCGCGGCCAACAAGTAGAGCTGATCTCCAATAGTGGTGTCATTCATGAGATGTAATTGCAACCAAGTGCCGAAAGTCTCCATGTGATTTTCTTTAATCCAGTATTCATCCTTCCCCGGGAACTTGGAGCGTACAATATTCATGTGTTCCTCGATATTTGGAGCCACGAAGGTAGAACTTTGTAGAACTGTGTAGTGTGCTTGATTCAAAGAATGCCCGTCCCTAAATATCATTGCCTTCTTTCCTAGCGTGCCTTTTCCACTCAGTCTCCCCTCATACCGTGATTCAGGAACACCAATCGGCTTTAGGTCAGGAAGAGAGTCTACACAGAACCCAATGACCTCCTCTGTTCCATAGCCCTTGGAGATGCTTCCTTCTGGCCTAGCACGGTTACGAACATATTTCTTTAAGACTCCCATGAACCTCTCGAAGGGGAACATATTGTGCAGAAATATAGGACCGAGAATGTAAATCTCTTCGACTAGGTGAACTAAGAGATGCGTCATAATATTGAAGAAGGAGGGGGGAACACCAACTCACAACTGACAAGACATTGTACCACATCCTTCTGTAGCCTTTCCAGACTTTCTCGATCGATTACCTTCTGAGATATTGCATTGAGGAATGCACATAGCTTCACAATGGCTAATCGAACATTTTCCGGTAGAAGCCCCCCTCAATGCAACCGGAAGCAACTGCGTCATAATCACGTGGCAATCATGAGACTTCAGGTTCTGAAATTTTTTCTCTGCCATATTTATTATTCCCTTTATATTTGACGAGAAGCCAGCCGGGACCTTGATACTGTAAAGGACTTCAAAAAAGATTTCCTTCTCTGCTTTGGTAAGAGTGTAGCTACTTAAGTATTCACATCCTTTATCAGTATGCTTGTTGTATGGGTTTTTGATACGTTGCTAGTCCTCCCGTGCTTCTGGTGTATCTTTTGTCTTCCCATACACACCCAGGAAGCCTAGCAGGTTCACGCAAAGATTCTTCGTCACGTGCATCACGTCGATTGAAGAATGGACCTCTAGGTCTTTCAAATACTCAAGCTCCCAAAATATAGATTTGTTTTTCCACATGGCCATGTGTCCGGTAATGGGGTCTTTCGGAACAGATTGACCACCAGGACCCTTTCTAAAGATTACTTCTAGGTCCTTCACCATACCAAATACATCAGCACCTTTAGGGAGCTTAGACTTCTTCCGGTAATCTGCCTCACTGTTGAAATGCTTGCCTTTCTTTCTTACTTGATGATTGGTCAGAAGAAATTTGCGACACCCCAGGTACACAAACTTCTTACATTTATCCAAATATGTACCTTTAGTCTTATCTAAACACTGCGTGCATGCATTGTATCCCTTGTTTGATTGTCCTGAAATGTTACTAAGAGCAGGCCAACCATTGATGGTTACGAACAACAATGCTCGTAGGTCAAATGGCTCCTGTTTGTGCTCATCCCACACCTTTACACCTAGTTCTGCCCACAACTACAAAATTTCATCGACTAATGGCCTTAGGTACACATCAATGTCATTGCCGGGTTGCTTCGGTCCTTGGATGAGCACTGGCATCATAATGAACTTTTGCTTCATGCACAACCAAGGAGGAAGGTTGTAGATACATAGAGTCATTGGCCAGGTGCTGTGACTACAGCTCTGCTCCCCAAAAGGATTCATGCCGTCTGTACTTAGACCAAACCATAAGTTCCTCGCGTCACCTGCAAAGTTCGAGTACTTTTTGTCGATGTTTCTCCACTGCGATCCATTGGCGGGGTGTCTCAGTTTCCCGTCTTTCTTACGCTCTTCTTTGTGCCATCGCAACAACCTGGCATGATCTTTGTTTCTGAACAGACGTTTCAACCGTGGTATTATAGGAGCATACCACATAACCTTAGCAGGAACCCTCTTCCTGGGGGGCTCGTCATCGCCCTCAACATCACCAGGGTCATCTTGTCTGATCTTGTATCGGCATGTAGTGCATACCGGGCATTTATCCATATTTTTGTACTTCTCACCGCGGTATAGGATACAGTTATTAATGCATGCATGTATCTTCTCCACATCTAATCCTAGAGGGAAGATAGTCTTCTTTGCTTCGTACGTTGTCTCGGGCAGCTCGTTATCCTTCGGAAGCTTCGGCTTCATTATTTTCAGTAACTTGTCAAATCCCTTGTCAGATAAGCCAGTCTCTGCCTTCCATTTCAGCAGTTCAAGTGTGGTACCGAACTTTGTGCTGCCATCTTCGCAATTTGGGTACAACAACTTTTTGTGATCCTTTTGCATGGCCTCCAACTTAAGCTTCTCCCTTTCTGTATCGCATTGTTGCTTTGCATCAGAAATGACCCAACCAAGACCATCAGCGGGCTCATCTGATGCCTGTTGTTCTTCTTCATTGCCGCCTCCCTCCTCTTCATTGTCTTCCATTGCAATATCACCGTATTCTTCAGGGGACATAGGATAGCTGTCATCATCCTCCTCTTCTTCATTTTCTTCCAGCCTAACCCCTCTTTCTCCGTGCATGGCCCAACAATAATATCCGGGCATGAAACCTCGCCGAAGCAGATGGCTTTGAAGGATTCTTAGGGCAGAGTGCTCCGCCACGTTCCGATAGTCGACGCAGGGACAAGGCATAAAATTATCCACTTTGTTTGCCTTAGCCAAATCGATAAATTTATGCAGGCCTGCAATAAAATCGAAATCGCGTCGGTCGCCGTACATCCATCACATCCGCGCATCGATCTGCGTCATAATAATTAACCATGACAATGACATCATGAATAGTGAAATGACCACCCTACATGGACAAATACAATATTTTTTGTATCAATTACAGATAAAGAAGATAAGGTTGCTAACCTCGGCTGAGGATACTGTGTTGTGCGAACTTAAGCGTGGCTCGGTCATTTCATCTAACACCTTGTGTGCAGTGTGAAGAAAAAAAACCTAGCATCCACCTCCCACACAAAATTCTAGAAAAAATAAGTGGATGGCTGGGCTTATATATAGCTAGGGGAGGGTTTTTGGTCCCGGTTAATGCCATGAACCAGGACCAAAGCCCCTCCCGCGCGACACGTGGTGGCCCAGCAACGCGCCCCCACCCAGGTCATTGGTCCCAGTTGATGGCACGACCCGGGACTAGTGACCTAGGTGGGGGGCGCGTTGCTGGGCCGCCACGTGTCGCGCGGGAGGGGCTTTGGTCCCGGTTCATGGCATTAACCGGGACCAATGCCCATCGTCGCTTCGTCGTCCCCGTGTATAAATATGAGGCCACAGCGCGTCGATTTCGCCATTGCCTCGGCCTCTCTGCAGTCGATCTCCACCGACCCCTTTCGCCATCGCCTTGGCCTCTCTGCACCTCTCCACCCCGCCGTCGTCTCGCCTCCCTCCCTCTCCAATCTCCACCACACCGCCATGGAGGTGCCCACGCTAAACTTCTACGAGGCGGCGATGTTTGCGTACTACGGCATCCTCGCGCCGCCGCGCGCGACGGTGTCCGTCGGATGGCGCATCAGCGAGGCGGGTGTGCCGGTGGCTCCACTCCTCGTCCCCGGCGGATACGAGATGGAGAGCGTCATCGCGGAGCGTCGCTGCCAGATGCCCGTGTGGAAGAGGGCGTTGCCCCGGTACGCGGCGGCCAGCGAGTACTGGCCCCGGCTGTTCAAGAAGGAGCGGAAGGCCAAGCTTGGCAACCGCATCGTGGACGGGCGCGTGGTGCACCCGGATTTCCGCAACCGAGAAGGACAGGAGATGCATCGCCATCAACGCCGCTAGCTGCGCAGAGGAGCTCCGTCTCCCGAACAATGCCGAAATCGTGGAGGTTTCGTCCAACGACGACGAGGAAGCCGGCGGCTCGGAGGACAGTGGCAGCGGAAGTGCAATTGCCGACTAGGAAAATTTGTAAAATCGCACATTTGTTTGGAATGAATTTGTGGTCGAATTAATAAAATGTCTCGATTTAGATCTTTGTCTCGATTAATTTGTGGAAGATTTTTTCAAAAATACTGATCAATTCAATTTCCGCCTCGAATTAATTTCTGCCCCGAATTAATTTAGATTGTGCCGGATTGCGGACCGTCGCGGGGTTTTAGGTCCCGGTTCGTGGCATGACCCGGGACCAATGCTCCGCAGAGCGCCACGTGTGCGTCGCGGTGGCATTGGTCCCAGTTCATGCCACGAACCGGGACCAATGCTTAGAGATGAACCGGGACCAATGTCCAGGCGGCATGAACCGAGACCGGTGCCTGGCATTGGTCCCGATTAAGGAAACGAATCGGGACCAATGGTATTTGGGTGCTGGACCAAAGACCTTTTTTTAACATTGATTGTGGGATTCGTATTGCTGTAATCTATTGAAAATCTTGTCAAAAAATATCTCTTGAAAATTTTAAGCATTGTCTCATATTTTTCGGGCTAAAAAGAATCTCTTGAACTTCTATTAGGGAGCTATTTGAGTTATCTCGTATTTTCTGGGCTGAATTAATCACCCACTTGCGGTTCAAATCCTCATTTGAATCACATATGAGGGTGTAGTTTTCGTGAGAAATTTTTCTTTCAATGTGGTCATGAAAATTGATATTCTTAACAGATGTGACATAATCGCAATATACACCCGTTGAGCGGAAAACACACACATGTAGGTCCCATTTGTTAGTTTTGTCTTCTAGCTCATGTGTTGACCCAACATGTCCGAGCGCGGATGTGCGGGACGTGCACGGCCTACCAGCGGCTCGACCCATCCGTGCACCTAATTTGGGCAATGATTGTATCGGCCCGGACAACGCGCGTGTCCTCCAGTGTCCTCCCTTCACCTTTGGTGGTCCCTCCCGCCAGTGGCACACAAACCATCCCACTTCTCCCTCCAAAAACCCTCTCCCAAATTTCCACTAGCAGGAGCGATAGGGAAGGCGATGGATCCCGCCGCCATGGTCGAAGTTGTTTCCTCCGGCATTCCCGCCGCCAAGAAGTGCGGCCGGCCGAAGAAGCTTGGCAAGGACCTAGCAGCAGAGGAGCGGAAAAACTGAGTAGGAGAAGCGCGCTGGCCGGCGGGTAGCGGCGCGAGCTCGACTCGTCGCAACCAAGATCGAGAAGGAGCGCCAGGAGAATGAGGAGCGCTTCCTCGCCACGCAGAACAGGGTCAACAGCAACAAGCTGGCAGTGAATGCTGCCAAGCACGCTGTCAACATGATGAAGCAGGAGGCACTGACCGCTGCTTTTGGTGGCACCCTGGCCTTCGATGGCGAAGCGTTCTCTATTCCCGGCCTGTCAATGGTCGGCGCGTCCTCTACCGGCTCCGTCACTTTCACGCCTTGCGGCCAGCCACTAGGTCAGCCCAGGATGCCAACCCCACATACACCTTCGCTTGGAGGCCACACTAGGATCGTGGCCTCGCTCTCCTAGTCGTCCATCCCTGCACGACTTCGTCGGAGGCGAGAGCGCTCGCCATCGACCTCAACCGCACTCCAACAACCGTGGACATAACCCCGGAGGCGTCGAAGAAGCGGTGGTCCATCTCCACCACAGACATGCCGGCCCCAGTCAACCTGTTTGGCAAAATGTCTGACGAGCCACCGACAGACGACGGCACAGTATGGTCACGACAATTGCGTTTGCCAGTATACTTCTCCCGCCTCTTTATCATGGCCAAATTGGGTGTAGGATTTTGTGTCCAACGATGCTGAGGACATCATGTACGCCATGATCAATGAGGGTGGCGACGACAATGGCGACAACGGAGAGACCCAACAAGATGCCTACAACATTGCGAATGAGTCATTGTTTGAAAACGATGGCACTTCCACGGGCGAGGGGGTCACCACCGCGTCGCTGGCCGCTTCACTTGCGGCGTCACTTGTCGACATCAAGAAGTTGAGCTAACGAACCCCGAGCTACACCACCGACGAGGACAAGATCCTATGCAAGGCATGGATGGAGATTTCACAAGAACCACTATGCATCGCCGAGCAAAAGGTCTTTGCCTACTGGCAAAAGGTAGGAAAGTTCTTCTATGAGCATAGAAAATTCAGGAAGGACGCCTTCTATAGCGATCACAATGATCTCTCCCTCTCCAAGCGATGGGGAACCATCCGTGCCGAGTGTAGTAAGTTCCAAGGCTCCTACGAGATGGTGACGAAAATAAAAATAAGCGGCATGATGCCGGTTGACATGGTAAAACCACTTCCTCTCCTTTCGATGTCTTGCATATGCATTGAACCATTGTTGGCATCCATATGTATAGGTCATAAAAGCAATGTAGCACTTCAAGAAGATGAATGATAACAAGGCCTTCACGTTGTCCCATTGTTGGACGGTTGATCAAGGACTGCAAAAAAGGGAGACTAGCTAAGCCCTTTGGAAAGAACTTGACAACAAGAAAAAGGGCAAGGGCAATGCTTATGCGGGAGGTATCATCGACCTAGACGATGCCAATGGCGAAGGCTTCATCAACCCTGTAGGCGAAGGGACTACCGCCCGTGCCTGCCGGCCTGGAGGCCACAAGGCTACGAAGGCCGACATCGCCCACCAGCCTGGTTCCTTGGCATTCCAAGAGACCTTGAGGAAGATCCTAGAGAAGAAGGAACAGATCATTGCCGAGAGGGAAGAGAGGCGGCACAAAGTGAAAGAGGCCACCGCCATGACCTTTATCGAGCTCTAGACGAGGTCTATTGAGGTGGAGGAGGCCAACGCCAAGGTCAGGCTAATGGTGATCAAGGCCAAGGCAAAGGCGAAGGAGGCCAAAGCCAAGGCCAAAAGAGGCAGAGGCCAGGTCTAGGGTGGCGGAGGCAGAGGTCAAGGCCAAGGAGGACGAAGCCAAGATCATGGCCGAGGAGAATGCCATCATGCTCACCGACCTAGGCACCATCGCCGATCCCGATCGCATGGTCGCGAGGAGGCAGCAGACCATCCGGGCTCGCGATGCTTGAACGGCAATGGCGATGGCGACTGCAACTTTTTGGGCAGAGAAGCTGCCATTTTTTGAACATTGTGTATGATATTGCCCCCTTTTGCACATTCCAGATCCACTGGGCACTTGTTGGTGATGCCAAAGGGCGATGGCACACGTCTGCCATTTTATTTGATAATCAATTTGTCACCCGTTTGACACACGACTGCTTGTCAATTTGAGTGTTTGAGCTCATTGGCAAAGCCTTGGCTAGCGATGGCGCCAAGGAACGCCAGGGTAGACAAATGGATCGCGCTGCTGGCCGGATAGCGATCCAAAAGCGACTACGGCCCGACCCAAACGGATAGAACGGGCCGTTTTGGTCACCCGTTTGGATCGGCCGGTGAAGATGCCCTAAAGTTGTTGTATGTCGCTCGCTCTGCTGTTTGCGCCACGTCCTGCCACCCCTTTTTCCACAATCGATCGTTTATTAGCTGATTTTGCATATGCCTGATGTTGGGCCCCAAAAGTGTCACAAACTAATTAAGAAAAATGTAAGAAAAAATATGTGTGGTGTAGGAGAAACACGGAGAACAGGTGGGAGTGTGTTCGAAATTTAGGGTTATCGTCCTGTCAAATTCTGGAAAAACTAGCATCAAATGTCTTGCACGTGCAAACGTGCTAGCCTAGGCATATAAAAGTGTTTTATACTCCCTCCATTTTTAAAATTATGTCATAGATTTGTGTATCTTAAGAGTGAGCTAGCCAGTTGTCAATAGTTAACTAGCGTGCTTAGCCACTGATCTATTATCGGTCGACGGCGATACGGTATATACACACTCACACAGGTCATATATATATATATATATATATATATATATATATATATATATATATATATATATATAATGGAGGGAAAACGACGATCCAGACTGACCGCAGGAGGAAAACGACGCGCTGCTAGCTAGCTAGCGGCATGCATCGCCTCCGCTCGTTGTTCTCAGCTCGTGCATGTGGTGTGGTGTTGCCGTGCGAGGAGCACCAACGGGCGGCGCCATTTCAGCACCGTCAAAAGCTTAATCATGTTCCTCAGGTTACTCTCGCGATCTATCGAGCCGTTGATCGGCCGACCTGCCTGCCTCTTGCTTGCATCGCGGAGCCAGGAGAGATTCTTCTTAATTTCTAGCCGTATCTTTTCTTAGCTCTAGAAATTCAAGTCCTGTGGTTCATTTCAGACGCAGTTTCTCCATCGCCGAGTCACTAAAGGACAATATATATATATATATATGTCCGCATCAAAGATGTTTTTCAAAGATTTGCGATGATGATGGCACTCCTCCAGTCCATTTTTTTTTTTGCGCAATCATGGAGATTTTATTCCTCAAACAATAGGATTACAATCAGCTGATATAAGCTGTGAAGCCCAACATGCAGTACTACCCTCCGATCTACCATAGTTTGCTAGACAATGTGCAACCCTATTTTGTTCACGATCTATTTTCACGAGGACAAAATCTCTAAGACTCAACAGGCGTTTAACTTCATCAAATAACATTGCCATTGTCATCCCTTAGGATCATACCAGCACCAGCACGGCCTTCCGCGTCAAAGGAGCCATCAACAGACAATGCAACCTATCCATGCTACGGCAGAGGCCAGGGAGGACATGGCATAATAGAAGATGCTCCCTGAGGCTTGACTGAAGTAACGCATGGTCATTTCCTCCACCGACTGTTGTCGAATTTGGAACAGTGTATCAAAATAGCCGCATAGATAATTGCGTGTTACCTCCGGAGGCGGAATTGATTTGTTATGCGTCAGGTCACTCCTCAACTGCAAAATTCGCCACAAAAGCATGATAACCATGTCTCTAGTTTGAACTGAGATCATCTCCAGTAGATCAAAAAGCCACTCGCCAAAATTATTTTGAATAGTTCGATGGTCAGGAATCGGCCAAACCACGCCCATACACTCCCAAATCTTCAAAGCATTTGGACATGCAACCAATGCATGATAGGAGTCCTCCCTAGCCGTCCCACACACTCTGCATGTATCGATGACAAGTATATGATGTGCACTCGTGTTAGCATCAGTAGCCAAAGCACCTGATACTGTTTTCCATACAAAGATTTTCATCTTTTGTGGTAGTTTAGATTTCCAAATCAGATTCCATTCAGGATGGCTTCCATCAGGACGACAACTAGAAGCCCCCCCGGACGTATTATAAATGTCACCAAACACTGCAAGATGGTACGCACTCCGAACTGTAAAATTTCTAGATTTATCCGGATGCCAAGCCAAAAAATCATTCTGTAATTTCGGAGAAGTTCTGATCTTAACAATGGCTTCAACATCGACAGGACGAAAGTATGAACTTTATCGTGATAGATTCCACGCCCCATTCTCATCCATAAAATCAGAAACTCTGTTAAAATGTCCGCATCAAAGATACTCCAAAGATTTGCAACCATGTATATATGTCCGCATCAAACATACTACCAGCTTTGTCGTAGCATGTTCGAATCTTCTCTATCTCTCTCGACTCAATATGCATTGTTACACGGTCGTACATAGAGCTTCCTCAGGTAGCTTTCCGTTGCAAATTTTTCTTACGAAATTCCACTGATCTATTAATAATCATCAATAAATGTAAAAAAAATATTGAAAATAATTAATAGCTAACACGACTACAGACACTAGCAAACGATGAAGACACCGCCATTCTCGTCCCTCCATCACTGGAGTCAGGCAAAGCTTATGGAAACCGAGCTTGTTGCGATAGACAGTTGAGAATTCGTCGTGCTAAAAAAACCCCAAAGGATCAGCGCATCAGAGCAGTAACCATCTTCGAAGATGACAACTGTAGATCAGCTCTGTGTTGCACTTGTACAGAAATAAAAGTGGATTTTAAAATTTGAGTACAATAGCACCTCTTTCTCCCGCACAATATTAAGACGTTTTAGCAAGCTCAACACAGAGAGAGAGAGTTGTTGGCAGTTGGCGCTGAACCGTTGTTGCGTCGGCGGTTTCATACCTAGTTTACAGAAAAATGTAAAACTCTAACCAACTTTTGGAACTCCTAATACATATAGCATTCGGACACCAAAGACTATATTATTAGGCCTAGTTTGGCAACAAAGTTTTCCTTAAATTGAAGTATTACAAAACTGAACTATTTCAGTGCATAGGGAAGGAATACTGTAGTTTCCTCATAGGGTTAATTGGATATATGCTATTGCAATTTCCGCGAATTTGAGAAAGCAATTCTCAACTTTGGAAAAGTGCCACTAGAATTATGTGTACCTTTGACAGATGCCATTACACCCACTTCCATAGCATATACTAGTCAATATACGTTGTATTCTCTGCGGTATGTACGTACAGACGGTGGGGTCCACCAGAATTAGCGGAAAAAATATAAGTTGGTGACAAATATTGGAATAAAACTAGAACAATATAAAAAATGGAAATCACACATGCACTTGGATAAAAATTTCTCATAAAAGCTACATATTGAGTACAGTATCATAGTATCAAAGGGACACCAACATAGCTCAAGAATATATATATCCAAGGGTCGTAGCTCCAAGTCCAAATTAGAGACAGCAAAAGAGGACAGGGACAGCAACGCTACACAATTTATAGGCAACGCAACTCCAGGTCCACCATCTGTACGTACCAATGAAAAAATAGCGCGCTAACTTAAATAGCGCGGGCTTCAAAAAACGCTACGAATGCTATAACGTGCTAATAGCGCGCTATTTTTCAAAATAGCGTTTCACAAAAAAGTATGAAAAACAGGATTTTAGCAGCTACAAAATCACAGATATAGCAATCTGCAGCTATAAAACCACAGATATAACATTCTGCAACCAAACATCAACTAGGAACGGAGGCAGGGCGAAGGCGTGAAGCATTGAAGCTAGGCGTGAAGGCGTCCCAGGCGGAGGCGATTCCATGCGGATGCGCGTTGATTCCAGGCGGATCCGCTGCACCCGTCGTTGCGGCGTCGCCTCTCTGAGGTAGTGGAGGAGCTGATCTGAAAACTGACGTTCTAGGTGTTAACCCGTTAGGGTTAGTTGGATAGGGATTTAGGGTAGACCACTGGGCCATGATGGGACAAAATGGGGAATTTGCTACTAAAAATCAATGGAAAAAATAGCGCCCCTAGGAGGTAACGTCAAATAGCGCGCATAGCGCCGTATTTAGCGCGCGTAACGCCGTAGCGTCCCTAGAATGTATAGCGTAGCGTCCAGCTCCTGAAAACGCTATAGCGGCGCTAATAGCGTTAAATAGCGCGCTATTTTTTTCATTGGTACGTACGTACCGCAGAAAATACAATGTATATTGACTAGTATATGCTATGAAAAGTGGGTGTATGGCATCTGTCAAAGGTACACATAATTCTAGTGGCATTTTTCCAAAGTTGAGAATTGCAGTGGCATTTCTCAAATTCGCGAAAATTGCAATGGCGTCTATCCAATTAACCCTTCCTTATACTGTAGTATTTCTCAGTTTTGGAAAATACGGCATGGCGTTTGGAAAGTGTTGTTTAAATTTAACATACCTTTGACTGATTGTTACTTTGCATGTATAATCTCTTTTGGCCGGTAGATGCACGTCTGATTGTAGGAACGATAGGTTCATGGGAGGGTACGTCTCATGGCATCATGTTCTTGAGATGTACTACGGCTGTTGTTTCATGCCTTTATCGGGCAATGCTAGGGAAGTGCTAGGTGCTAGAGGACCCGCGTTGAACATGAGGAGCCGGAGCGTCAGCGTCCAGGTCAGCCACCAGCGGAGAGCTCGGCAAGGAGAACAAGCCAATGCATCTTGGCCAGGCTGTGAAAGCTAACCTAAGGATATCACGCAGGTGAAGCAAACGGCTGAGATCTATACTAGAAATGGTCTGGAATCATGCATGAAACCAGGACAAGGAGACATTAGTACGTGCGGATCGCCAAAATCTGATCGGTGGCGCGCGCGTCCGTCCACACGGAGATCTCGGCATGAATACCATGCCCTAGACGGAAGCAATAGAGCAATCAAGTTTAGAAGAAATCAGCCTGTGACCATTGGAATCAAATCAGAGTAGAACGGACCTTGTTTTCTAGGTGGTGAGCTTGCTCTTTTCCTGCCAGAAAAAGAGGACATCATCATATGGATATAGATATTGCCAGCACTATATTTTGCGGGGCTCATTGTTTTCAGGTCGTACATGTGGTGGCTCATTTTTTTTCAGGCTACTCGCGATCGACCCGTCGATCGGTCGACCTACCTCTTGCTTGCATCGCGGAGCCAGGAGATTATTAATTTCTAGCCGTATCTTATCTTGGCTCTAGAAATTGAAGTCCTTTGTGGTTCATTTCCAACGTAGTTTCTTGATCGCGAGTCACTAAAGGACAATATATATGTCCGCATCAAAGATGTTTTCCAGAGATTTGGCGATGAAGATGGTAGTATGTTTGGATTTTCTTTATCTCTCTCGATCACTCGTTAGTGTCTTCTGACAGTCTTCTCCTTGCCCTTTCGGTTAGCGTCTCTCGCTCGCTCGTAACGATACTCAATGGTATTGTTACACAGTTGCACATCAGGATGGCAATGGGTACGTGATACATTGCAAATGTATCTATAATTTTTGATGTTCCATGCTTAATTTTATCTACTTTCTTGTGTTTTGTTCCAACTTTGGAGTACTTTTCATCTGATTTCTTGGACTAACCTATTAACAAGAGCCACAGTGCCAGCTCCCTGTTTTCCGCTGTTTTTGGTTCCAAGAAAGTCAGAAAATGAATATTCTCGGAATTGGACGGGACAAAAGCCAAAGTGCCTATTTTTCTGGAAGTCATCAAGTGCCAGAATACGAGACGGAGAGGCGCCAGAGGCCGGCCACACCACCTGGCCGCGCCAGGGGGTGGTGTGGTGGCCCCTGGCACCCCCTCGGTCTCCCCTTCCGCCTATAAGATTGCCCTCGGGACGTAAACCCTAAGTACCCGATCAAAAATCCACGAAAGAATCTGTAGCCGCCGTCATCTCCATCCCTAGATCGGGAGGGATTTGAAGCGCTTTCCGGCACCCTGCCGGAGAGGGGAATTCACCCTGGAGGCCTTCTTCATCACCATGCAAGCCTCCGGTGTGATGCGTGAGTAGTTCATCCTTGGACTATGGATCTATGTAGTAGCTAGATGGTGGTTCTCCTCCTTTGTGCTTTCATGTTTAGATCTTGTGAGCTATGTTCATGATCAAGATCATCTATTTGTAATTCTACATGTTGTATTTGCAGGGATCCGATGGATATTGAGATGCTATTTCAGATTGATTGTTGATTCTATCATGTATTTGTTTTTGTTGATCTTGCATGCTTTTCGTTGTTAGTAGCTATCTTGGCCAAGTAGATGCTAGCAACTCCAAGAGTTAGTATTTATGCTCGATAGTGGGTTCATGCCTCTAGTAATCTGGGGAAGTGACAGAAATCTCTCAGGTACTAGATGTGCTGTTGCTACTAGGAAGAAAACAACAATCCTTTGTTCATATAACAATCGTATTGTTTACTTTACACGCAGTTCGTAAAGCAATAATCTGTTGCTTGCAACTTAATACTGGAGGGGGTTCGGATGATAACCTGAAGGTGGATTATTAGTCATAGATGCAGTTGGATGGCGGTCTATGTATAATGTTGTAATGCCTAATCAAGTCTCAAAGGAGTCAATATGATTAGTATATGCATGTATTGCTTTCTCGATGTTTGTCAATTGCCCCGCTGTAATTTGTTCACCCAGCATGTTATCTATCTTAAGGAGAGCCACCTCTAGTGAACTATGGATCCCGGTCCTTGTCTTTTACATTCAATCTACAATCTTTTACTGCTTTGTATTTACTTTCTGCAAACTATTACTTCTTTCCATTAGATACGTTTAATCCTTTGTTTTCCACAAAACACGGTGAGATTGACAACCTCATCGCAAGTTGGAGACAAAGTTATGTGGTTGTGTTGTGCAGGTCTCCATGTTGCTACTAGCACCGGTAGTACGCCCTGCCAAAGCTCAGCTAGTAACACCTTTGGGGTGTTTCCTTGCTCCTACTGGTTCGATTAAACCTTGGTTTCATAACTGAGGGAAACTTGCTGATGTGCTATCATACCTTCCTCTTGGGGTTCCCAACGAGCCCTACATGAACACCGCCATCAAGCATTTTTCTGGGCGCCGTGCATTGAGCCATCAAGCATTTTTATGGCACCGTTGCCGGGGAGTCAAGGACATCTTCATAAGGATTGAACTATTTTTCAAGGAACCTATTGGACTCTGCTGCTGGAGGTACCTTTATGACCATCACTTTGGGTGCTGCAACAAAACTTCTGGACATTATGATGGTTAATTATTCTGAATGGCATACTGAGAGAGCTCCACAAGGTAAGAAGGTAAATTCTGTTGAGGAAACCTCCTCCTTGAGTGATAAAATTGATATTATTATGTCTATGCTTGATAAAATCCGTCGGGTCTAGCAAGGGCGGGTCTAGGGGTGATAAACCCATACCGGTAGACAAACGAACCCGCCAAACCCTAACCACACACCTAACCTATCCCCTAACACTAACCACATGTCCACACCACGCACACAACACACACACATACAACACAACTCACGTCCAAGCAACACGCACACGGCGTCCACGACCCACACCCTCACTTACCAGGCTACCTGTAGCACCCTCAAATCGGCCCTATGCAAGTTTTAGCCCTTTCCGCCAAACCCGCATAGAAACGATTCAAGGACGCCCATCAGGCACTTTCGTGCGGGTGGAAAACGAAGTAATACCATTACACAACAGTCCTCGATGGGACCCACAGAACAGATATTTATACCACACGACTCCACGAGTCAAGAATACAGATATACAATACAAAGATCCAATCACTTTGAAAACGATAGAGCGTCCGGCTACGGACAAGATGCAAATGGGGCTAAGAGCCCTGAAGAATAACCAATGGCGTCCATACCCTGCCCAGGCCAAGCCGGAAGGGTAACCCTGCTAACGACGTCGATCTCAAACCTGCTACAACAAAAGGGGTGCCGACAAAGGGCAAAGGAAAAAGAGGAGCGTCAGTACTGAGGCCAGTACACGGCGAGGCTAGAATTCGGCGGCTCTCGCCTACATAGGTATGGTGGGCTGAAGCGGCAGCGCAGCGGCAGTAAACAACCTATAGATACTCGATACAACTGGCGGTTATCAGAGAGGGATAAGAAAGACCTATTCGGATCCAACCTGAAGCTAGCACCAAACAAACCCATCCTGGTATTTTCCCCCTCGAGACCAAACGAGGAAGTCGGACCAAGGAACTCACACAGTTGGCAATTTTATTCATCCCATTATAGTTGCAGCATTTACTAGTCAGGTATAGATAGCGTGGGCCGTCCTGACAGCATAAGTAGTGGGCAGTTTTAATCACCATTCCGTTGTAGTTGGAACATTTACTAGTCAGATATCATTGTCCTGAGGAATCCCAAAACCCAACAGTTGTTGTCACTTTTATCACATTCCATTGGAGTTGCAATACTTACTAGGCAGATAGAACAAAACAATCCAGGTCCACCAGTGGTTGGCATTTTTAATATCCATTCCGTTATAGTGAAGCTGGTTACTAGTCAGATATATTAAGTCAAATTTATAGCACTACTTTAGTTATGCTTGTCTATAATCGAGATACTGTGCTCCAAGTCGTCCATAACCGTGGACATGGCTTTCAGAAAGTTTTACCCTGTAGGGGTGCACAAATAGCAACACACACTCGATCAACCTCGAAAAAACCAACTCAAAACCCAACGAGCCATTCACGACAAAGCGATCACAGGATTCATGAATATTTCAGGGGGCCACCCCACTAAGCTACCCGCAATGAAGTTGGCCAGCTCCGGAACGGACCCAGGGTTTGTGTGGACGGCTGTAAACGACAAGGAACCCGAGAGTGTGACTGGGCTTGTCGATACAGCGAAAACGTGTCACGATCCTAAACAGTACAGGTGCTCCACGCACAATCGTAAATAAAGCAGTAACATGGCATAAGTACATGATAGTAATAAATCCCCAAACTACTTTGTGGCCCCAAGAAATAGAAATGAATCAAGCTCTGGCTCAGGGGGGTCCATAAGGCCTCCCGGATGTGGATAGTGCGAAAAATCAAGGAACAGGTATCAAGTACTCGGGGTCCTACGGGACACAAGTGAGCGTGGAAGAACCAAATAACATCTATTACCCACCGATGCCTCTGCATTAGTTATATCTAGCATTTTAATAGTTGTATTTAAAGCCATGATTATCTCCACCAATAAGCATCTCCACAAATAAACATCTGCCATCATTCCAACAACTATGGTACTCGACAACACAAGATCGCACCTGAGCAAGCAACTACGACTCGCAAGGCCAGCTATCTACCAAACACGGGTAATAGGAGGTGTCCAAGGCAATATAGAGGTTGCACGGGATATAACTGGTGCACGGAAACTAAAGCATCGCGACACGGATAACAATAGATCAACAGGAGGAAATAAAGACTATAAATGCAAAATAGGTAGAAGGGGGAGAGATGCTCGCCTGGGAAACACTGCCGAAGGTTCATATCCGGAGAACTTGTCGATACTCGCATCAACTCATCGGCCTAATCCGCGAAGAAGCAAATCACTAAAAAAACACCGGATGCAATATTTAATACTACGGTAGAAGATCCGGCATGATTATGATATGCATGCGAGATGCACAATTTAATATGTGACAGTCGATAATGTCATATTATAAAAATAATGGGGGTCTCGGATAGGGAATCACATTAGGGTTCGGCGAACTTGGGTTCTGGGGTTTGGGGTTCGATAGGGTTCGACGGGGATCGGTCTCAGTGGAACGGTCTTGGACAACAGAAGTATATCTTGCCGCATCCGGGAAGAAGGACTTGGTTTGGCGTCGGGGGCGCATCGGACTCGCCCTGGTCGGTGTCGATCTTGTCGTCGCGAAGATCTTGTCGGGTCCGCGTATCGGGTCGGTCTTGGCGTTCGGGGCGGAGATCTTGGCATCCCGGGTCTAGGCGTCTTCGATCGATGGCGAACTTTTCGAGCGGTTGGGATCGGAGATCTTGTCAGGGTCTTTCGGGTAGCGTCGAGCGATCTCACACGTGCGACCATCTTCTAAACACTGTCACATGGACACGAACAAAACAGCGTTGCAGAAAGAAACAAGTGGAATCTACCCCACTCAACACCGTTCGTCAGTAGCAGCAGGCCTGCAGATACGCACCATATGACATGTTACAACAACAGAGAGACCAAGCTGGGCATAGGGAGCAGAGGGCTCGCGGCCATCGGGACATCACCTGCCCGCAAGGACGAGAACACGGGGCGATGGCGATGCTCTGCTGGGAGCACGGGGTGTCACATGGAGGGGCGGCGATGGTCGCTGTCGGTCAGCCTCGGCGGCGACGCGCGGGACGAGGTGGGGCTCGACGACGCGCCGGGGAAGCAGGACCGGAGGTAGGCGGGGAGGAGGCCGAGCAGAAGCTGCTCACGGGCGGCGGGCGCGCCGGGCGCGGCCGACGAGAAGGAGGCGGCTCGGGTTGCAGCGGGGTGAGGCCGAGGTGCTGGGGAAGGGGCTCGTCCCGGACCGGAGGAAGGCGGCGCTCGGCAAGGCAGATAGGGGGCCCGCGGCAGCGGAGGTCTTGGCGAGCGGGGGCGGAGAGGTCGCGGTCGGCAGCGTCGTCGGCTCCAGAGGAGAAGGGGTAGAGGCTCAGGGACGGGCGCAGACGGGACGACGGCGAGGTGGGATGGAGGCGGCCGAGCGCCGGGAACACGAGCCGGCGACGAGGAGGTCGACCGAGGGCGCGGAGACGAGAGCGGGCACGGGAACGGCGAGCTGAGCGGCGACGAGGGTCGACGACGAGGAGGCGCGGGCCAGCGACGCGCTGGAAGACGGCTAGGGCGGGTTGACGGCGCATCTGGTGGCGGGGCCCGACAAGGACGGCGGCGAGGTCGGCCCGGTGAGACGGCACGGGGCCGGAGGCGACGACGACCGGAACGAGGGGGATGGCGACGAGGCGGGGGCCCCGTGGTGGCGGTCGATGGCGGCCTCGGCGCTGGCGGGGGGGAAGACCGTGGCGGGGAGGCAGAGGGGAGATGGGGTTGCCGGGGGGAAGAGAGAGCGCGCGGCGCGCGGGGGAGAGATGGGGTTGGTGGCGTCGCGTTCGGTGGCCCCAGGCGATAGGTGGAGGGCGGCAGACGGACCAGGTGGTGGGGAAACGGACAAGGCGGGGTGGGGGAACCCGAGGTGGCAAGCGGGCTAGGGGCTGTCGGCGGCAGGTGGAGTGGACGGGCGCGCGTGGTGGTGGACCAGCGCGCACGCGCGGGCGGGAAAACGGTGGCGGTGTGTGTCCGCGCGTGGGGCTGCTGGTGGGCTGGTGGGTGTTGGAGATATGCCCAAGAGGCAATAATAAAAGTGATTATTATTATATCTTTGTGTTTATGATGAATGTTTACATCCCATGCTATAATTGTATTATTAGGAAACACTAATACATGTGTGTTTTGTAAACATATAAGAGTCCCTAGTAAGCCTCTTGTTGAACTAGCTTGTTGATTAATTGATGATCATGGTTTCCTGATCATGGACATTGGATGTGATTAATAACAAGGTTATATCATTAGGAGAATGATGTGATGGACACACACCCATAGTAAGCGTAGCATAAGATCAAGTCATTAAAGTTCATATTGCTGTAAGCTTTCAAAATACATAGTAACCTATTCCTTCGACCATGAGGTTATGTTAATCACCATCACCGGATGGATACTTTGATGACATCAAACGCCGCTTCGTAACTGGGTGGTTATAAAAGTGTCATTGGGTATTCTGAAAGTATGTGTTGAAGCTCATGAACCAAGATTGGGATTTGTCCATCCATATGACGGATAGATATGCTCTGGGCCCTCTCGGTGGAATGTCATCTGGTTAGCTTGCAAGCATGTGACTAGGTCACAAGGGATGACATATCACGGAACGAGTAAAGAGTACTTATCAGTAACGAGGTAGAACTAGGTATGGAGATACCGACGATCAAACCTCGGATAAGTATAATATCGTGAGACAAAGGGAATTAGTTTCGTATGTAAATGGTTCAATCGATCGCGAAGTCATCGTTGAGTATGTGGGAGCCATTATGGATCTCCAGGTCCCGCTGATGGTTATTGATATGAGATGTGTCTCTATCATGTCTACATATTCACGAACCGTAGGGTGACACACTTAAGGTTCGAAGTTGTTTTAAGTAGATATGGAATGTGCGTTGGAGACCGAATGTTGTTCGGAGTCTCGGAATGGATCCGGGACATCACGAGGAGATCCGGAATGGTCCGGAGAATAAGATTCATATATAGGAGATCATTTTATGAGATAGGAAATGTTCCGGAGTGTTTGCATGAGGATTCTAGAAGGTTTCGGAATGTTCCGGAAGGTTCTGGAAGATATCTTGGAGTTTGCTTGAAAATCAAGATAGGGATCAAGGAGTCCTGGTGGGTCAAGATACGGATTCGTGGGGGAGGAGGACTCCTCCCCCCACCTCCAATCCGCCGGCCAAGGGAGGAGAGGAGTCCTACAAGGACTCCCCTCCCCATGGCGCCATCCCCTCTTTAAATAGAGGGGCAGGGGGCGCCCCCTCCTCTCTTGCTCCCATAACGTCCAATCTCTGCCGCCTCTCTCCTCCACCATATTCTGCACAGGCATAGGCAAAGCCCTGCAGAATTCTCTACTCCACCACCACCACCACGCCGTCGTGCTGCTGGGATTCCGTGGAGAAGATCTACTACCTCCGCTGCTCGCTGGAACGGGGAGAGGAAGGTCTGCTTCGACTCCGCACGTGTGACCGACTGCGGAAGCGCTGCCGAATTGCGGCGCCGGAAGGATCGTCTAATTGACCAAGGGCGGAAGCGCTGCTGGAACGCGACGCCGAAAGGATCGTCTACTTGACCGAGGGCGGAAGCGCTGCTGGAACGCGACGCCGGAAGGATCGTCCACACGATCTTGAGATCGGCAAGTGATCGACTACATCAACCACGAGATCTAATCTCGTTAACGCTTTCGGATCTACGAGGGTTAGTTCCTATCTATCTCGTTGCTCATGTCTCATAGATTAGATCTTGGCTTTTATCTGGATTGGATCTAGGTTTTGTTCGTTCTTGCGGTAGAAATTTTTTGTTTTCCATGCTACGCACCCATCAGTGGTATCAGAGCCGTATCTATGCGTAGATCTGTTGCACGAGTAGAACACAATGGTTTTGTGGGCGTTGATGCTTTTGTTGTCGGTGTCTTAGCGTGTACTTTGCATCTTGCGGTATGGTGGGATGAAGCGGCTCGGGCTAACATTACATGTCATCGCACATGAGACTTGCTCCACGCTTGACGTGCAACTTGCCTTGCACAAGTGGCTTTGCGGGTGTCTGTCTCTCTCACCATAGTTAAGATTCAATTTACAATGAGCATCTTGACAACACTTGTATCAACGTTGTGGTTCATGTTCGTAGGTAAGATCGGTCTTATGCGAAAGCCCCAAACCACGTAAAACTTGCAAAGAAAATTAGAGGCGTCTAACTTGTTTTTGCAGGGGTTTTGTGATGTGATATGGCCAACATGTGATTGTGATTGTATTTGATGTATGCAATGATCCTTGTTGTAATATGGCAACCGGCAGGAGCCTAATGGTTGTCTTTAATTCTGTTAAGACCTGCGTGTCTATTCATCTTGTAATAGCTTTATTCCAAGTAGTTGTAATAGTTGCTGGCGATGATGGACAACCATGAAGCGGCGCCACTGACCTTGACGCAATGCTGGTGATGATGGAGATCATGTTCGTGCTTTGGAGATGGAGATCAAAGGCACAAGAAGAAAAGGCCATATCATATCACACTTATTATGAATTGCCTGTGATGTTAATCCTTTATGCATCTTGTATTGCTTAGATCGCGACGGTAGCATTATAAGATGATCCCTCTCACTAAATATCAAGTAATAAAGTGTTCACCCTTAGTTGGCACCGTTGCTAAGACTCGTCGTTTCGAAGCATCTCGTGATGATCGGATGTGATAGATTCTACGTGTGCATACAACGGGTGCAAGCCAGATTTGCACATGCGGAAACTAAGGTTGTCTTGACGAGCCTAGCATGTACAGACATGGTCTCGGAACACGGAATACCGAAAGGTAGAGCATGAGTCATATAATTGATATGATGAACATGAAGATTGTTCGCCGATGAAACTACATCTTCTCTCGTGAAGATCGGACTTGGTGTAGTGGACTTGGTTCGTGTAATCACTAAGACAATGTGAGGGATGTTGTTTTGAGTGGGAGTTCACCTAGTTAGTTTGATAATTAAACTTGAACTCAATTTGTCATAAACTTAGTCTAAAACTACTTGCAAATTGTTGTAGATTATGGCGACCCCCTCCATCAATTTCAATGCGTTCCTAGAGAAAGAAAAGCTTAAAAATAATGGAAGCAATTTCACGGACTGGTTTCGTGGACTGAAGATCGTCCTCAGGGCTGGTCAGTTGACCTATGTGCTCGATGCACCGCTAGGTGACCCACCTGCAGATAATGCCACCGATGACGAAAAGAATGTTTTCGCCACTCGGAAGAATCATTACTCCACAGTTCAGTGTGCCATCCTGTACGGTTTAGAAGCGGAGCTCCAACAGCGTTTTGAGCACCACGACCCGTTCGAGATCATTAAGGAGCTCAGGCTAATTTTTGAGACTCGCGCGGCAATGGAGAGCTATGAGGCCTCCGAGAAATTCTTTAACTGTAAGATGGAAGAAGGAAGCTCCGTTAGCGAGCACGTGCTCACCATGTCTGGGTACGCTAAGAAGCTCCAAGAGTTGGGAATATCGATTCCTAATGAATTGGGGATTCACCGTCTCCTTCAATCACTGCCACCAAGTTACAAGAACTTTGTGATGAACTACAACATGCACTGCATGAACAAGACGTTGCCTGAACTGTCGTCCATGCTAAAAACTGCTGAAGTGGAGATCAAGAAGGAGCACCAAGTGTTGATGGTCAATAAGACCACCAATTTCAAGAAACGGGGTAAGCCTAAGAACAAGGGCAACTTCAAGAAGGACGGCAAGAAAGCTGCCGCACCTGCTAAGAAGCCCAAGGCTGGTCCTAATCCTGAAACTGAGTGCTTCTACTGCAAGGGAGCTGGTCACTGGAAGCGTAACTGCCCCAAGTACCTGGCGGATCTGAAGAACGGCAACATCAAGAAGAAAGGTATATTTGATATATGTGTTATAGATGTGTATCTTACTAGTAATCGTAGTAGTGCCTGGGTATTTGATACTGGTTCGGTTGCTCATATATGTAACTCGAAACAGGAGCTACGGAATAAACGAAGACTGGCAAGAGATGAGGTGACGATGCGCGTTGGAAATGGCTCCAAGGTTGATGTGATCGCCGTCGGCACGCTCCCTCTACATCTACCTTCGGGATTAGTTTTAAATTTAAATAATTGTTATTTGGTGCCTGCGTTAAGCATGAACATTATATCTGGATCCTGTTTATTGCGAGACGGTTACTCTTTTAAATCTGAGAATAAAGGTTGTTCGATTTATATGAGTAATATCTTTTATGGTAATGCACCTGAGATGAATGGTTTATTCTTACTGAATCTCGATAGTAGTGATACACATGTTCACAACATAGATGCTAAACGAATTAAATTGAATGATAATTCTACATACATGTGGCCCTGTCGTCTTGGTCACATTGGAGTGAAGCGTATGAAGAAACTCCATTCTGATGGACTTCTTGAATCACTTGATTTTGAATCACTTGAAAGATGCGAAGCATGTCTAATGGGAAAATGACTAAGACTCCATTCTCTGGGACAATGGAGCGAGCTACAGACTTATTGGAAATAATACATACCGATGTGTGCGGTCCAATGAGTGTAGCATCGCGTGGTGGATATCGTTATGTTCTCACCTTCACGGATGACTTGAGTAGATATGGGTATGTCTACTTCATGAAACATAAGTCCGAAACTTTCGAGAAGTTTAAGGAATTTCAAAGTGAAGTGGAGAATCATCGTAACAAGAAGATTAAGTTTCTGCGTTCTGATCGCGGGGGTGAATATCTAAGTTACGAGTTTGGCATGCATTTAAAGAAATGTGGAATACTTTCACAGTTGACACCGCCGGGAACACCACAGCGTAATGGTGTGTCCGAACGTCGTAATCGAACTCTCTTAGATATGGTTCGGTCTATGATGTCTCTTACAGATTTACCGTTATCATTTTGGGGCTATGCATTAGAGACAGCCGCATTCACTTTAAATAGGGCACCATCTAAATCCGTTGAAACGACACCGTACGAATTGTGGTTTGGTAAGAAACCTAAGTTGTCGTTCCTTAAAGTTTGGGGTTGCGAAGCATACGTAAAGAAGTTACAACCTGATAAGCTAGAACCCAAAGCGGAGAAATGCGTCTTCATAGGATACCCTAAAGAAACAATTGGGTATACCTTCTATCATAGATCCGAAGGCAAAGTTTTTGTTGCAAAGAATGGATCCTTTCTTGAGAAGGAGTTTCTCTCGAAAGAAGTGACTGGAAGGAAAGTAGAACTCGATGAGGTTATTGAACCTTCTCTCGGATTTGAGAGTAGCGCAGCACCGGAAGATGTTTTGGTGCCGCCTGCACCAATTGAAGAGGAAGCTAATGATAATGATCACGAAACTTCGAACGAAGTTACTACTGAACCTCGCAGGTCAACGAGGGTTCGTACCACTCCTGATTGGTATGACTCTGCCTTGAACGTCATGTTGGTGGACAACGCCGATGACCCTGCGACATATGAAGAAGCTATGGTGAGCCCGGATTCCAACAAATGGCTAGAAGCCATGAAATCCGAAATGGGATCCATGTACGAAAACCAAGTGTGGACTTTGGTGGACTTACCGGATGGCCGTAAGGCTGTCGAGAACAAATGGATTTTCAAGAGAAAAACAGATGCTGATGGTAATGTTACCGTCTATAAAGCTCGACTTGTCGCGAAAGGGTTCCGACAAATTCAAGGAGTTGACTATGATGAGACATTCTCACCAGTAGCGAAGCTAAAGTCTGTGAGGATTTTGTTAGCAATTGCTGCATATTTCGATTATGAGATTTGGCAGATGGATGTCAAAACGGCGTTCCTTAATGGTGACATTGAGGAAGAGTTGTATATGGTACAACCTAAGGGTTTTGTCGATCCTAAAGATGCTAACAAGGTATGCAAACTTCAGCGCTCCATTTATGGACTGAAGCAAGCATCCCGTAGTTGGAATCAACGTTTTGATAAGGTAATCAAAAACTTTGGATTTATACAAACTTATGGAGAAGCTTGTATTTACAAGAAAGTGAGTGGGAGCTCTGTAGCATTCCTAGTACTGTATGTAGATGACATATTGTTGATTGGGAATGATATAGAACTTCTTAATAGCGTCAAAACCTATTTGAATAATAGTTTTTCAATGAAGGATCTTGGCGAAGCGGCATACATTCTAGGCATCAAGATTTATAGAGATAGATCAAGACGCCTAATAGGGCTTTCACAAAGTACATACTTGGACAAAGTTCTAAAGAAGTTTAGAATGGAAGATAGCAAGAAAGGGTTCGTGCCCATGTTGTCAGGTAAGACCTTGAGTAAAACTCAAAGTCCAGCTACGGCAGAAGATAGAGAGAAAATGAATAAAATTCCCTATGCCTCAGCCATAGGTTCTATCATGTATGCCAAGCTGTGTACAAGACCGGATATAGCACATGCTGTTAGTTTGACTAGCAGATATCGAAGTGATCCTGGAGAGGAACACTGGACAGCGGTCAAGAATATCCTAAAGTACCTAAATAGGACTAAGGATATGGTTCTTTCTTATGGAGGTGATGAACAGCTTGTTGTAAACGGTTACACCGATGCTAGTTGGAACACCGATCCGGATGACTCAAAGTCACAGTCGGGTTACGTATTTATTTTGAATGGTGCTGCAGTAAGCTGGAGGAGTGCGAAGCAAAGCGTTGTGGCGAAATCTTCAACTGAATCGGAATACATAGCTGCTTCGGAGGCTGCACAAGAAGCCGTTTGGATGAAGGAATTCATTACTGAACTCGGCGTGGTTCCCAGTGCATTGGACCCGATGGCCATCTACTGTGACAACACAGGTGCCATAGCTAATGCGCAGGAGCCAAGGTCACATAGCAAGCTGAAGCACATCAAGCTACGTTTCCACGCTATTCGCGAGTATGTCCGAGATGGTGACATAAAGATTTGCAAAGTACACACTGATCTGAATGTGGCAGATCCGTTGACTAAACCTCTCCCTAGGGCAAAACATGACCAACACCAAAACGCCATGGGTGTTCGGTATATTACCATGTAATCTAGATTATTGACTCTAGTGCAAGTGGGAGACTGTTGGAGATATGCCCAAGAGGCAATAATAAAAGTGATTATTATTATATCTTTGTGTTTATGATGAATGTTTACATCCCATGCTATAATTGTATTATTAGGAAACACTAATACATGTGTGTTTTGTAAACATATAAGAGTCCCTAGTAAGCCTCTTGTTGAACTAGCTTGTTGATTAATTGATGATCATGGTTTCCTGATCATGGACATTGGATGTGATTAATAACAAGGTTATATCATTAGGAGAATGATGTGATGGACACACACCCATAGTAAGCGTAGCATAAGATCAAGTCATTAAAGTTCATATTGCTGTAAGCTTTCAAAATACATAGTAACCTATTCCTTCGACCATGAGGTTATGTTAATCACCATCACCGGATGGATACTTTGATGACATCAAACGCCGCTTCGTAACTGGGTGGTTATAAAAGTGTCATTGGGTATTCTGAAAGTATGTGTTGAAGCTCATGAACCAAGATTGGGATTTGTCCATCCATATGACGGATAGATATGCTCTGGGCCCTCTCGGTGGAATGTCATCTGGTTAGCTTGCAAGCATGTGACTAGGTCACAAGGGATGACATATCACGGAACGAGTAAAGAGTACTTATCAGTAACGAGGTAGAACTAGGTATGGAGATACCGACGATCAAACCTCGGATAAGTATAATATCGTGAGACAAAGGGAATTAGTTTCGTATGTAAATGGTTCAATCGATCGCGAAGTCATCGTTGAGTATGTGGGAGCCATTATGGATCTCCAGGTCCCGCTGATGGTTATTGATATGAGATGTGTCTCTATCATGTCTACATATTCACGAACCGTAGGGTGACACACTTAAGGTTCGAAGTTGTTTTAAGTAGATATGGAATGTGCGTTGGAGACCGAATGTTGTTCGGAGTCTCGGAATGGATCCGGGACATCACGAGGAGATCCGGAATGGTCCGGAGAATAAGATTCATATATAGGAGATCATTTTATGAGATAGGAAATGTTCCGGAGTGTTTGCATGAGGATTCTAGAAGGTTTCGGAATGTTCCGGAAGGTTCTGGAAGATATCTTGGAGTTTGCTTGAAAATCAAGATAGGGATCAAGGAGTCCTGGTGGGTCAAGATACGGATTCGTGGGGGAGGAGGACTCCTCCCCCCACCTCCAATCCGCCGGCCAAGGGAGGAGAGGAGTCCTACAAGGACTCCCCTCCCCATGGCGCCATCCCCTCTTTAAATAGAGGGGCAGGGGGCGCCCCCTCCTCTCTTGCTCCCATAACGTCCAATCTCTGCCGCCTCTCTCCTCCACCATATTCTGCACAGGCATAGGCAAAGCCCTGCAGAATTCTCTACTCCACCACCACCACCACGCCGTCGTGCTGCTGGGATTCCGTGGAGAAGATCTACTACCTCCGCTGCTCGCTGGAACGGGGAGAGGAAGGTCTGCTTCGACTCCGCACGTGTGACTGACTGCGGAAGCGCTGCCGAATTGCGGCGCCGGAAGGATCGTCTAATTGACCAAGGGCGGAAGCGCTGCTGGAACGCGACGCCGAAAGGATCGTCTACTTGACCGAGGGCGGAAGCGCTGCTGGAACGCGACGCCGGAAGGATCGTCCACACGATCTTGAGATCGGCAAGTGATCGACTACATCAACCACGAGATCTAATCTCGTTAACGCTTTCGGATCTACGAGGGTTAGTTCCTATCTATCTCGTTGCTCATGTCTCATAGATTAGATCTTGGCTTTTATCTGGATTGGATCTAGGTTTTGTTCGTTCTTGCGGTAGAAATTTTTTGTTTTCCATGCTACGAACCCATCAGTGGGGTGAGGTGGCAGCGGTTGAATGGATGAAGAAAAGGGCCAGACTGACGTGGCGCAATGGGATAGGTTAGGTTTATGTAGGAAGAGGTTTAGATAGTTTAGACTAAGGTTTGGAGGTGGCCGGTCAGGCTTTCGGGGCTGGCGGGCTGCCTCCTAAAAACAAATTGAAATTTTTATTTATTTAAACGGGGCTTTTGAAAACTGTTGGTAGACGAAACAAAATAATCTGGAGACCCGGGTTTTGATTTGAATAAAGACGGGAATATTTAGAAAACAAAACTAGGCGGTTCAAAAATAGTTTAGACAAAAACCATGCATGATGATGACGATGCTCAAATGCAATGTGGCATGATGACATGAGCACGCGGTCATGATGATGCAATGCACAAAGACAACGCGATTTTCTAGTAGTGGTTTTTTCGGGGCGCCACACTACCACACCGCGCTCCTACCACGCAATTCTCCTACGGCATGGCATGGACAATTCAAAGATCACAAGAAGGATTGCACTATCTTCCTTGAAGCCGTGGAAGATTATGAGACTTGGATTTGGCATGCATTTTTGGAATGCCGGGGTCCTACAATGATATCAATGTTCTTCAATGGTCTCCTCTTATGTCAAGGATTATATTGCGTGAATGTCCACAAGTAGAGTTTGAAGCAAATGGCCAAAATACAACTATGGCTATTATCTTGCAGATGACATCTATCCAATGTGGCAAACTTTTGTAAAGCCGGTTCACAAACCCAAAGGTAAGAAAGAAAACGATTTTCATGGCGCACAAGCGGCGGCTAGGAAAGATGTGGAGAGAACTTTTGGGATTTTGCAAGCCCAATTTACTATTGTGAGAGGATCGGCTAGATTTTAGGACTAAGAATGACTTTGGTGCATCATGACTACTTGTGTCATCATGCATAACATGATCATAGAGGATGATCGTGGCAAAGATGTAGATTGCAGCCACCACTATGACTTGATGGAGATTCCCGTGCAAGTGCATAGGAGAGAGCATACCATATTGAATTGCATGCACTAGCCAACGCAACCAACAGTCCGAACAAATGGAAAGGACTATGACAATTTATTTCAATGCTTACCCTATGTCTTTGCCCTTTGGCCTATTGTGACGTTTGTTTGGGGAGCCGCAATATTTGTTTTTAATTCTTGCGTTGGCCAGAATTTGATCATAGGACCTCCTGCTCTTGTACCATATTGAATTGCATGCACTAGACAACCCAACCAACAGTCCGAACTAATGGAAAGGACTAGACAATTTATTTCAACACTCACCCTACGTCTTTGCCCTTTGGCCTATTGTGACGTTTGTTTGGGGAGCCGCAATATTTGTTTTTAATTCTTGCATTGGCCAGAATTTGATCCTAGGACCTCCTGCTCTGATACCATATTGAATTGCATGCACTAGCCAACACAACCAACAGTCCGAATAAATGGAATGGGCTAGACAATTTATTTCAACACGTTTCATTGCCTCGTATCATGCCATTCGCGACAATGAGATCCATGATAATATTCAAAAAGATCTCATCGAGGAGTGGTGGAAATGGTTTGAAGTACAACATTGAGCCCTCCTTTTATTTGTTGTTTGTTGTATTGTTAGAAAATAGTTTGCTGTAGTGTTGATGAGAAACTTGTTGTATTTGTTGGTGAACAATTCCTATATTTGTTGTATTTTTCATGTACCATTTGGTTGTGTTGTAATAATGACTAGACAATTTTTTGTTGAACTTATTTGGATTTGTTTGATCTTCTTGATCCTATAGTTCATTGTGAAACATGTTTGTGTGGACGCCGGGCGCTGCATTTTGCCGCGCCTGCTGGGGGTTCTTTTTTTGCTCTATTTTCGCGCGTCCACCGGAGGAGAAACACCGCGCGCGTTGCATAGCATTTTTACAGCGCCACGATATCGCGCTTCTGTTGGAGTTGCTCTAACAGCATTGAACGGAAGTGGAATGAACATGGACACGAAATGCGTCACACTCGGTTTGAATAGGCCACCTAGATGCACTGAACTAAAGAAAGTATGGAGCTCTGTCCTCTCAAAACTCTGGAATTTCTTGTCATGGCCACGATGTTGACCATGCCAAAGCAAGACCAAGTCCTAGTAGACAAGGATCCAGGCTGACAAGTGGGATAAGTACAACAAAGTTGTTGCCTTTGATGTTGGTGTCATGAGTGAGTTGTTAGCTTGTTGTGTATGGTTTGATGCGCTTATAAGCCGTGTTCCTAGCACGTAATCGACAACTATGAATTGAATAGATCGTAATTCTACATCTCTCCTTTTTGTCTTCTCCCTATCATCTTCTTCTTCTTCTTCTTCTTTCCCCCAATTCTATCCAGACCTAAGGGTATTAGTGGTATCATAGACTCGTCGGTCTTCTCCTCGTGGTTGTGGGTGTGCTACGCCTTGGTTGTGTTGAAATTCCCCCTTCTCGATCTATCGCTCACCATGGCACGAAGAAGCAGGGCGTGTGGTTTTTTTTTTTTTAAACATGGCGTGTGGGAGCACAGCTTCTATGACATAGCGAGGATCTCACCACCAAGCTCGTGACCGCCTCGACACCATGGATAATGCCAACTCTATATTTTGCGGGGCTTTGGGGCCAAGTTGATGGCACGTCCCCTTATTAAGGCTAATATAGGCATATCTAGAATATGGACTACATGAGCCCTTTCGTTTTGCTAAAATATAGGGCGAAGCTACGCGTCTCCCGGGGGATCAAAACTTGCGATCCCCGGGTCCTCCTGTTGACACGTGTCCCTTCTAATTCCCGCTTTTACTACACCGTGTCCCGCTTTTGCTATATAACGCCCCGCTTTTGCTACATGTTGCAGGAAACGGTTCGACCTAAAAAATAGAAAAACGGTGTAGACCTCGCTGGAGATTTCGCCGGAGACGCCGCCGGCGACCGTGTAGCAAACAAGTTGTGCTAGTGTAGCATATTCGACCTCGCCGGAGACTCGCCGGAGGCTTTCGCCGGTAGACCTCACCGGAGACCTCGTCGGAGTTTCGCCGGAAACTATGTAGCAAAAGAATTATGCTAATGTAGCAAAAGCGAAGAATAATTGTAGCAATTTTTTTGTATTAGTGTAGTTTTTTTTCCGCCGGAGACATCGCTGGGATCTTGCCGAAATTCATAGGTGCAGAAAAAAGTGTAGCAGTTGGAGAACATCGAGGTAGCAAAACCGAAACGGATACATAGCAAAACATAAATGAGTATGTAGCAAAAACTAGTCACTGCTTCGCCCAAGTAGCAACATCATGCACTCATGGTAGCAACATCGTAGACCCAAGGTAGCAGAGCCATCTGTCGTCGGTAGCAACGGTCTATACCCAGGGTAGCAAAAAGCCACCGACATCGGTAGCAACGTCCCTGACCATGGGTAGCAACGGTGCCGACCGTCGGTAGCAAATCCATCCTTCGTAGGTAGCATGCACGGGATGCGCCATCTCCAAATCGCTGGTCCCGCCGGAGTTGGGAGAGAGGGCTGCGGAGAGGGCAGTGTCCGGCGAGGCCCCTGCCGATGGCGACCCCATGGTCCTCGACGCCGGCTGCGAGCAAGACGGAGCAGCGGGGCGACGCGCGGCCGACAGCAAGAAGGGAGCGGGGCGACGCGCGTCAGTTCGTGGCTTGGCGGCTCGACGGTGCGGCGACGCGGACGCGGCAGCACGGCGGCGCGGTGGCACGTCGAGGCGGGCGCGGCAAGTGGGGCTGGCGGCGGCGCGTGCGTGAAAGCTGCATGGAAGGAAGCTGTGCGTTGCGCGAACCGTCCACGCGGGAGATAAAATCACGAGCCCCGGGGGAGTGGTATCATTTTCCTAAAATATATGGACCTACATGTACCCTTTCGTTTTGCTACAGTTAAGCGAAAGTTGAAAAGCCTGGTTATTACTCGAGGGTGGCCAAACTGGTCTCGTTCCACAACTCCTTTTCCGTTCCCTTGCTCGCAGAAAAATAAAAACCATATACGCTCCTTCCAACGATTGAATGCGACCGATCGACGACCGTGGTGAAGGCCAGCGATCGGATCTTCGGTGTCGTTCCTGGGTTGGAATCGCAGCCGGCGACCATGACCAAGGCCTCGAGGGCAGGAGCGGCGCATCTCCGCCGCAGCCTCCCGGAGGAGATAGCCGTCTGGGAGATCCTCGTTCGCCTCCCTCCTAAATCCCTCCTCCGCTGCCGTGCCGTCTGCCGCGCCTGGCGCCGTGCCACCTCGACCAGCCTGTTCCTGTTGGATCACCACCGCCGCCAGCCCTCCCTCCCCATCGTCTCCAGCTCCGAATACGGCGTCGCTCGTCACAAAAGCATCCTATCTTTCGGTCACCGAGCCGCCGGAGTCGACCTCCAACCCGTTGCCCGACTTAACGATTCCTTCAGCGTGTCCGCCTCCTGCGACGGCCTCCTCGTCCTCTCCAAGCGTGGCAAGTATGGCGTCTGCTTCTCCCTCTGTAACCCGGCCACACTTCAGCATGCTCTCTTCGGGCAACCCTCTAGATTCGCTTTTCTAGGGATGTATCCGCATCGCCCTACCGGCGAGTACCGTCTGTTACTGCAGCAGACTGTCGCAAATAAGATTGGCTGCTACGTCTACGCATTAGGTTCTGACCAGCCACCGAGGTATATCGGGGGGCTTGAGCTGGCTGCGTTTTCGTGCTTACTCGAACCTGTCCTAGTCCGTGACAGCCTGCATTGGTACCCAGTGCATTACCGGGGTGACCCGCGACAGTATCCGGCTGGAAGCAAAGTTGTAATAGTATTTGACACCGTATCCGAGTCATTCCGACATATGAGTGCTCCACTTGTTCCCGCCAATTCATATATCATTGAGATGGATGGCGCGCTTGGCATCTATAACTATGAGAGTGCAATGCAAATTGTTGATATATGGATGTTCGGTAACTACCAAACTGAGGTTTGGAGGCACATGTACAGCGTCAAATTGCCGGATGAAGAAATTAGGCGGCGGTTTGGATGGTTGGATGATATTTGGTATGTCAGTGTTCAGTTGGTGGACGGTGATCTTCTCTTGCTGGTCAGCAGCGGCGGGAGACTGTTTCACGTTGATGTTAAAGGCAAGCTTGTTAAAAACTTCCATCATGATGGCCGACTTTTCTATCCTTATATACTTCAGCTGAAACACACTCTTGTTCAACATACCTTCTTCACGGCACTAGAAGCTTATGGTGTGAACGCTTCGCCTTTTGTCTGACGGCTATTGTACGAGGTGGTTATTCTCGACGGTCTTGCTGTCATATCCTCATGAGTCTTCTGTGAATTGGATCAATTATGAGTCTGCTGATTTCTTCCTCTTTTTTTTTGCATTGATGTATATAAAGTTGTGGTCAGAAGCTCTGACTGTTTTGTGGTTGCATGAAATATATGCATTGTATGGTACCAAGTCATTTTGCTCTGTTTCGAAATATTTGCCAACTGTTTTGCCTCGTGCCTCTGTTTATTCTTGGGATGGGGAATTGACTTTCCTTTATTTATTTTATTATCTGGTTGTTCTTCTTACTAGTCAATTTTAACAATCTATATGCTACAAGTCCCTGTTCCTTGAACTGAAGAATTGACCTCACCATTTTCATCTTGTTGTTTTCTTAATAGTCAGTGTACACCCTTTCTTGTAGCTGATGACAAGAACAGGCAGATTTTCCTCTTTGTTGACATGCAAAGCTGCATCTAAGTTTTAGAAGACCTTGGGATTGCAACACTACTCTTAAATTAAATGGTTGAATCATAGTTGCTTTGCCAATTAAATGTTCTATTAGAAAAAATATTCATGCATCCATTGCTGCTGGTTAGGTAGGCTTAATAATTAAGCTCACCATTATAGAGAGAATTGGACACGGTTATACTTGCCTCGTTCCGAAGGAGTTGTAGTATTTCCAGAGAGGTGCCTCCATCCCGACACCAATTTCAGTTGCATTGTCTGGAGTGTTGTCTTATTATTTCCCTTTGGCTGCAAACCATTATAAGTATTCATGCTTCATGCAATGCTCAATCTGAACGTTAATAGGAGAAATTACACCTTAACACAGAAATAGATTTTGTCGTCATTGCATATGTCCCAAGCACGGACAAGAGTAAAGTTATTCTAATAAGAATAAAAGTCTGGCACGTTGTGCCTTCCTTGTTCTGAAGACAGTTAGCCTTGAGGAGACTAATAGGATCAGGATTGGAGCAAGTAGAACTAGACATTTTGTATTGACAAGAGTTGTAGTGTTCTTGTCGAAAAGACTGGCAGTGGCAACCTGAATATCCACGCACACATTTTCTGTGTGTGCTTCCATCCTGACACCATGTGATGTTCAACCTTAACACAAGCCGTACAAGGAAAAATAAGTTTTGCATTGAGCAGCACAGCCCCAGACCCAATTGTGTGACAGTATAGTCGTAGTAGAAATGCCACTGCAGAGTAACTGCTCTCAGCTTGTTCAATGCCATATATGTAGTACTCCGTCCGTTTTAAAATATAAGATGTTTTAGCTTTATGAAAGAAGTGTATCTAGACCCTTTTCAATATGTAGGTTCATTTAGGTTTAGAGTAAACCTAGATATACTCCTTCCACATAGTTAAAATATCTTATATTTTGAAACGAAGGGAGTACATTCAAAAGACGAACATCCAGGGTTAACTAACTGATCCAGCAAGTCACTTTATTAATCAAGCCGTGTCATGCATCGACAGATGGCCATTCCTGTACCGCGAGGGAACTCAGCAAGTTGTAGCAAGTCACACTCACGCTAGAAGCACAGAAAGCATGATAATTCAAAGATCACCAAACCGGCATCTAGAATAGGCAACGCTGGTCCATCAACAATAGCTGGTGAACATGCATCCATGGTACATATAATGTACAACTCAAACGCATTGAGCAAAAAAGTCACACAAGGTAGTTGAGTACAACAATTCTTAAACAGGTTAGGTGTAGCTATTCTTGGAGTTGGAATGTTACAACAGTATGATGCAGGCAAAGTTTGCAAGTTGGCCATTCGTAGGAAAAAGTTTATCGGTGGCGTTTGAAGAAAAAGGTTAGTGACGATGAACCCACACGCCACTAACTTCACGCCACCGGTAACAGGTACTGCTGATGCGTGCTTGAATGCTACCAGTAAATTAGGCGCTAGTGGTGCGCGCCATGAACACCACCACTAGTATCCTCATTGGTGGTGTTCTCATAAAACGCCACTAGTTAGTTGACCTCTAGTGGTGTTCTTGCTTGTCTAAACGCTACTAACTTTAATTCGAAAATTTAAAAAATCACTAGAAATCTTGATTATAACAACAATATCAAATAATAGGATACAACAATATTGGACATCATTCAGAATACAACAAAAACCACTAGTAGAGAACGGGCTTATAGGCCCAGTCCGTAACTGGCACTAGTCCCGGTTTCGCACCCGGGACTGCTAAATCGGGACTAGAGACCCCTATCTCTAGTCTCGGTTTGCTACGGACCGGAACTAGAGGCCACCACATGTCAGCAACAATGCGGTGGGGGTTGGAGGACCTCTAGTCCCAGGCCGTGACACAACCCGGGACTAAAGCTCTTCCTGCCACGGCAGAGAAGTCTGCTCTCAAGGCTTGCCGCCATGTCCAACGTCAGCCCCACACTTTTGGAAAGTCGGATTTCTCGCTGCATTTGTCCTTCCTCCTGGTTGCTGTGTGGAACGTCTCCATGGCTTCCTCTGTTTACCTTCATTTCATGACGTGTGGTTTTCTGTTTGATGGTAGCTCTTTTCATTTTTTATAGGTTTCTTCTTCCAGCTGAAGGCAGGGAATGGCAACGATGAGGTCACATTGCCCCTCTCATACGTCGGTGGCCAAAAGGAGGATCTGATGCCCCTCGCCATAGGGTTTTTGGATCCAGACCTATTGGGCTGAAACTTTGTTTTCCACTCTTTAATTTTTTTCACCACTTTCATTCATGTCTCTCTGCATGGGTATCCTAATCCCGTCACTGCAAATAAGGTCCCCCGTAATCTCGTCATACTCACTCTCATGCCTAAGGAACCAATTTCTTGCCCTCAAATCGTATTCATCGTGTATTGGTTCTGGAATGATCCCTTTATCACGCATCTCTTTCTCTATTTATCCCACTTTGGCATGGCAATCGCATAGCGCCTCGTCCCAGGTTATGGTGATATTTATTTTTTGCAGCATTTATCTTGTTTTTTCCTGATATTTTCTTAGCAGGTTCTGACTTCTTGTAGTTCACAAATGCATCCTAGTAAGGCTGTTGCTTCGTTAGATAGCCTTCGAATTTTGGATCAGCCTTGTCTTTCCGATACTTTTGCCATAATGCTTTCTTTCAGTTCTTGAATAGTTCGACCATCTTCGAAAGAGTCCACTTCTTAACTTTCTTCCTCAATGCAGCTGTGTCGGCATCATCATATTCTGGCAGGGTGAAATGTGCCATGAGGTCATTCCAAAGACCCTCTCTGTACCTGTCGACGACATACTCACTCTCTTCCGCCCCTTTGGTCTTATTCCACTCTCGAATGGTGATCGGGATGCGATCCCTAACCATAACTCTGCATTATTGTACAAATACATTTTTAGCCTTTTCAGGTTCCAAGGGTTCGCCCGTGGTGATACCACCATAATTCTATAACGCGTAGATGTGTCCAACTTTTTGGCCGGGCCTTGTTTGGAATATTTTTTGCTCGATGTGGAGGCCTACGAGAAGAAACATTCATCAATTTATATATATACAACTCAATTAATGCATTTACTGATCACCGGACTTCATATATACCTCGCCAGAGAGGGGGCGACGCGCGGCACGACGACGGTTGGAGGTGATGGTGGCGGCGCGGCCGGCCGGCCGGAGAGGGGGACGACGAAACGCAGAGAGGGGAACACGCGCGTGGCGGTGGTTGGGGTGGTGGCGGCCGGAGAGGGGGACGTGGCACACGTGGTGGCTGCTAGAGAGGAGGGCGATGTTCGGGCAGCATGTCGGCGTTGTGCATCGTCGTCATCATCTTCCTCGCCCCGACCTGCTGCAGTGAGATGGGGATTGGGGAGTGAAGCGGCGCGAAATATATGGGAGGGACCTTTAGTCCCGGTCTATCGTCTGCATGATTCGCTACATCGTCGGGGGAGATCATCCTCGTCTGCGGTGCCCTCCACAGAGCCACAAGAAGGGTGGCGGTGGTGAAGGCCGCGGGCGTAGCGGCGTTGTCATCCGGGAGCCCCCTCCCCACGCGTCGTGAATCCGAGGCCGGAGTGGCAGGTGCCCCCGGAATATGCTATGGCTGGGCTGAGGATTCAGCAGCGTGCATCTAGGAACGACGATAATGACGAAGACGAAGATGACCCTGAAGATGTGTACTATAGGGCTAGATATGAGCACTAAAGGGGGGGTCCTTTAGTCCTGATTCTGTAGTCCCAGTATTTTAATATTATCTTGAGTGTTAGTCCCGATTTGTGGCTGGACCGGGACTAAATAAAGGGGAACCATTAGTCCCGATTCCGTATTCACGGATTTTTAGTATTATCTTGAGTGTTAGTCCTGATTTGTGGCTGGACCGAGACTAAAGGGGGGCCTTTAGTCCCTATTCATTAGTCCCAGTTTGGAAAGCGGGACTAATGGACCTTTTACTACTATGACTTTCCCGAACTATGAAGATGTTGTTCTATTCTTGGACCGGAGAGCTAACTAATTTCACATATTAGGGAGTGCCTTTATGGCCAGCTTAAGGGAGATACCGAAGGACTAGGCTCCTCCGGCATCTCCCTGAAGCTGGCTGTAGTGTTGTCCCTTCTCTCACACACCATCTTGCAGTTCATAACTTCTCTAGCTAGATCGATACATCGGAGAGCTAACTAATTTCACATATTAGGGAGTGCCTCTATGTCTAGCTTCAGGGAGATGCCTGAGGACTGAATCCTTAGGAATCTCCCTAAAGTTAGCCGTAGTGTTGTCCATGCTCTCGCACAACATATTTTTTGTAGTTGATAACTTCACAAGGATGCCAATTTATGGACTAAGCAGCACAACGTAGTGTCGACACTCACGACATAATGTTGGCACTCACCCCTATCATAGTGCTACCACCCACTGAAATAGTGGTGCCACTCACTGGCATAGTGCCGCCACTAACGAAATAATGTCGACACTCACGTTTAGTCCCGGATGGTGTATCCAATGGAGACTACAAGTTCATCTTTAATCCCAGTTGGAGACAACATCTGGGACTAAACATGCTCGCGTCGGCTCCAGTCTGCCACAACCCCTTAAGTTCCGGTTGGTTTCTTCAACCGGGACTAAAGATATTTGAAAAATACCAAACTTGGTATATTGATTATGTCACAAAATATTACATAAAAAGGTTTAATATATTATTACACAACACCAACATCCCTATCTAGTGTTGTGGTTTTCTTCAGCGTTGTAGCCATGGAGAATCTTTGTCATTTAACAGGCTGCTTGGGTCAGTTTTCACTTTGAATGCCAGAATTTCATGAAACATATTATAATCTTCTGACATGTATGTCTTGTCATCCACTCCCACGATGTTTCTTTTCCCTAAAAGAACTATGTGGCGCTTTGGCTCTTTGGACAATGTATTCTTTTGATGATTTCTTTTTCTCGGTTTGGTAGACATGTCCTTCACATAGAAAACCTGAGCCACATTGTTGGCTAGGACGAATGGTTCGTCCATGTACGCAAGATTGTTGAGATCCACTGTTGTCATGCCGTAATTTTTGTCTACATGTACCCCGCCTCCTATTAGCGTGACCCATTTGCACTGAAACAAAGGGACCTTAAAAGTAGGTCCATAGTCAAGTTGCCATATCTCCTCTATATACCCATAATATGTGTCATTTTTCCCATTGTCATCTGTTGCATCAAAGCGGACACCATTGTTTTGGTTGGTGCTCTTTTTATCTTGGGCGGCCGTGTAAAATGTATTCCCATTTATCTCGTACCCTTGAAAATTACATATAGTCGAAGATGGTAACCTGGCCAACAAGTACAGTTGATCTCCAACAATGGTGTTATTCATGATATGTATTTGCAACCAACTGCCGAAAGTCTTCTTGTGTTCCCCTTTAAGCCAGTAGTCAGGCTTCCCCTGGTTTTCGGAGCGTAGAATATTCTTGTGTTTCTCGATATACGGAGCCACCACGGTGAAATTGTGTAGTACTATGTAGTGTGCTTGAGTGAAAGAATGACCGTCCCTACAAAACATTGATTTCTTCCTAGTGTGCCTTTTCTAGTTTGCCTCCCCTCATACCGAGATTCGGGAACACCAATCGGCTTAAGGCCAGGAAGAAAGTCAACACAAAACTCAATGACCTCCTCTGTTCCATAGCCCTTAGAGATTCTTCCTTATGTCCTAGCACGGTTATGAACATATTTCTTTAAGACTACCATGAATCTCTTGAAGGAGAACATATTGTGTAGAAACACAGGACCAAGAATTCTAATATCTTCGACTAGGTGAACTAGGAGGTACGTCATAATATTAAAGAAGGATGGCGGGAATAACGACTTGAAGCTGACCAGACATTGGACTACATCAATCTGTAACCCTGATAGAATTTCTGGATTTATTACCTTCTGAGAAATTGCATTGAGGAATACATACCTTCACAATGGCTAGTCGAACATTTTCTGGTAGAATTCCTCTCAATGCAACCAGAAGCAGTTGCGTCATAAGCACATGGCAGTCATGAGACTTTAGGTTTTGGAATTTTTCTCTTTCATATTTACAATTCCCTTTATATTCGACGAGAAGTAAGACGGGACCTTGATACTGAAAAGGACTTCAAAAAAGATTTCCTTCTCTTGTTTGGTAAGAGCGTAGCTAGAAGGCCCTTAAAACTTCCCTGGATGCATGCCATCTCATCTTTTATGATGTTGCTGGTCCTCCTGTGCTTCTGGGTATCTTTTGACTTCTCATACAAGCCCAGGAAGCCTAAAATATTCACGCAAAGATTCTTCTTCAGGTGCATCACTTCAATTGCTGACGGACCTCTTTCCAAAGATTACAGGTGCATCACTTCATACGCATCATTTCAATGGCAATGCACTTCCCAATAGGGTAGCTCCCAAAATATAGATTTCTTCTTCCACATGGATGCGTGTCCATTGGCATCTTTCGGATTAGGTTGTCCTCCAGGACCCTTTCCAAAGATTACATTTAAATCCTTGACCATACGAAATACATTAGCACCAGTACGAGGGTCAAGCTTCGTCTGGTTTTCTGCCTTGCCATTGAAATGCTTGCCTTTTTTCCTTCAAGGATGCCTGGGCGCAAGAACACGACGATTGTACGGGCATTCTTCCTACATTTACCCAAATATATACTTTCAGTCTTATCTAAACAATGCGTGCATGCATTATATCCTTTGTTCGTCTATCCTGAAATGTTACTCGGAGCAGGCCAATTATTGATGGTTACCAACAACAACGCTTGTAGGTCAAATTCCCGCTGTTTGTGCTCATCCCACACACGTACACCTGATTTGTCCCATGACTGTAAAAGTTCATCAACTAAAGACCTTAGGTACATATCAATGTCGTGTCGGGTTGTTTCGGGCCTGGATGAGCACTGACATCATAATGAAGTTCTGCTTCATGCACAACCAAGGAGGAAGGTTGTAGATACATAGTCACATACCAGGTGCTATGACTGGAGCTTTGCTTCCCAAAAGGACAAATGCCATCGATGCTTAGACCAAACCATAAGTTCCTTGCGTCACCAACAAAGTCTGGGAAGTCTCTCTCGATTTTTCTCCACTGCCGACCATCAGCGGGGTGCCTCAATATCCCGTCTTTCTTACGGTCTTCCATGTACCATCGCAACAACTTGGCATGCTCTTTGTTTCTGAACAAACGTTTCAACCGTGGTATTATAGAAGCATACCACATCACCTTGGCAGGAACCCTCTTCCTGTGTGGCTCGCCCTGAACATCACCAGGATCATCTTTTCTGATCTTGTACCGCAATGCAGTGCATACCGGACATTTATCTATATTTTCGTACTTCTCACCGCGGTAAAGGATGCAGTCATTAGGGCATGCATGTATCTTATGCACGTCTAATCCTAGAGGGCAGACACGCTTCTTTACTTCGTACGTACTCGCGGGCAATTCGTTCTTTCTTGGAAGCATCTTCTTCATTATTACCAGCAACTTTTCAAATCCCGAGTCAGTCAAACCGGTATATTCCTATAACAACACCAATAGTCCAACCACTCCAATAGCGATGTCTTCAAGAGGAAAACAGTGCACAAGCGTCATCATTGCTCAATCAAATATCAGAGGTTTTCACCCTAGAGAAAGTCCTCACTCACAAAACAATGCCTTCAACAAGGCCATTGCAAGACACAGCAAATTAAGGCGAGACCTTGGATTTTGACCATGTAAGAGCATCTCCACTCGGGGGAATCAAAGGCCCCCCATAGCATTTTGGGGGGCACCGCCACGAAATTTCGAGCCCAGCCGCGAGCCCTAATTTTTTTTGGCGCCGGCGTGACCCAGTTATTTACCCGGCGGCCCGAGGCCAAACCCAATGTACAGGGAGGCAAGCGGGGGCGCCAGATGGATGTGTGTCAAGGCGGGTGGCGGGAAGAGAAGGAGGGAGCCTGCGCACCAAACCCCGCCTGGTCAAAGCTGGCCCGCATGGCAGCCACATAGAGCCGGTCTTCTTCCTCGCCATCAGCGCTGAGTAATGGTCCTGCTCTCCGCATCCTTTCCAGGGAACGGCAGCGGGCGGTGCAGCCGACGTGTCTTGTCAAAGGGGCAGGGTGGCGTTAATGCCCACCGCTCACCTCCCCCTTCTCCCCATTGTAAAAACCCTCGGCGGTTTCCATTGCCGCCGCACACGCATTATCTCGACGGCGAGCTCCACCATCACCTCCCCCAAGCGTCGTCTTCTTCTCCCTCGGTGATGGCAGGCTACGATGGCGTGGTGTCCAACGGCTTTGGCCGCCTTTGACTCCATGTCGACGAGGCGTAGGTGCTATGGAGCGCCGGCCACCCCGTCCCGTCGTCTTTTCAGCTTCCGACAGGGTGGTCAGTGAGCCACAGCGGCCTCCCTATGCCGCCCATCCCCACCGGCGCGGCCCACAGAGCCGCGATCTACGAGCACTACTAGGAATCGCTCACCGACGAGGAGCGCAATGACCCCCAGTGGGATCCCGATAACTGAAGGAAATATGCCCTAAGAGGCAATAATAAAGTTGTTATTATATATTCCTTATATATGATAGATGTTTATTTTACATGCTAGAATTGTATTGATCGGAAACATCAATACATGTGTGTTTAATAAAAAAAAGGGTTCCTAGTTATGCCTCTCTTATAGACTAGCTTGTTGATTAACAAGATGATCAAGTTTTCCTGATCATGGACATTTGATGTTGTTAATAACAAGGTCACACCATTGGTGGAATGATGTGATGAACATTCATCCGAAGTATAGCATTACGATCAAGTCATTATGTTTATATTTCTATAACATCATACGAAGTAATCTTTATCCTTAGACCATGAGATCATGTTAATTGCTAACACCGGAAGAGTATCTTGATAACATCAAACGTCACACCGTAACAGGGTGACTATAAAGATGGGTTCAGTACTACGAAGGTGCTATGTTGAGGCTGATGGATCAAGAGTGGAATTTGTCAATCCAGATGACGGATAGATATACTCTGGGCCCTCTCGGTGATATCACATTAAGATAGCTTGCAAGCAAGTGATGTGATCACTAGAATGTTATATCACGGGAACGAGAAAAGAGTGCATGTCGGTAACGAGATCAAACTAGGTATGGAGATACCGATGATCGAATCTCGAACATGTAATATATCGAGAGACAAAGGGATTTAGTTACAAGCGTTAAAGGTTCTCACGATCACATAAGTCATCGTTGAATGTGTAGGAGTCAGTACGGATCTCCAGGTCCCGCTGCTGATTATTGATCGGAGAAGGGTCTCGATAATGTCTGCAATATTCACGAACCGTAGGGTGGCACACTTAAGAGTTACCGGACACCATTTTGGAGCACATATGTTTCAGACGAAAGAATTGCAAAGCGCATGAATTGCTTCAATAGAAACCGGAAATTGTTTCGGGTGAAATTGCAGAAAGTGGTTTTGCATGAGATATTGAAATATTGCAAGGGGCTATATGTGAATGTTTGTTAATTCAATTAATTAACAAAATTCTGAATAAATTTAATAAAAAGAGTTTGATTAAATGAGAGAGCATTAAATTTGGAGAAATTTAATGCATTTAAAGTGGAGACTTTAAAAGGGAATGTGAAGAGGCATTTTAATGTGGAGGGGTTACCACCACATGAATGGGGGAGGTGAGGGGTCACCCCCATGCGCCGGCCATGGAGAGAGGGGGCACCCCCTCCTCCTATAAAAGGCCACCCATTCCCTCCTTCATCCACACACCTCCTTGTGAAGGATCTCTCTCCCTCTCTAGAATTATTCCCCCATGGTCTCGGATTATCGAGATACATGTTCCCGGTGGCATTTCGTCTGGAAGGAGTTGCTGCTTCCGCAGGATCGCTGGAGCGAGGAGGTGGAGGTTGTCCGGTGGCTTGAACGTGTGTGCGAGTGCGGATGCGCTGCTGAGTTGCGGCTCTCGGGCTTCCTCACGGTCTTGAGATCGGCAAGTGTACGACTACATCAACCACGAGTTCCTACTCGTTAACAAAACTCGTTGTCTTCTAGGGTAAGTTCTCGTTGGATGTATGTCCACCCGTTGCTTTGTACCTAGTAGATAGATCTTGGCGTGTAGTTCACACCGTAGGAATTTTTTGTTTTCTATGCTGCGGACCCAACAGTGTTATCAGAGCCTGATCTATGCGTAGGGGCTTTGCACGGGTAGTACACATATGTTTACATGTGGGCGATGATGATCATGTTATTGCATCTTCTATGTATATTGGATATTGGTGGCATAGTGGGATGAAGCGGCCCGGACCAACCTTACATGTCATCGTACATGAGACTGGTTCCACGACTGACATGCAACTTGTTTTGCACAAGTGGTTGGCGGGTGTCTGTCTCTCCTACTATAGTCAATATCTGATTTACAGCGAGTTGCTAATAACTTAGTTATCCCCGTTGTGGTTCATGTTCGTAGGTGAGAACGGTTCTATCTCCAAAAGCCCTAAGCCACGTAAAACTTGCAATTGATAATTTAGAGGCGTCTAGTTTAGATCGTTGCTGGGCTAGTGTATTGATATGGTATTGTTGTAAGTAGATGTACGATAGATACTCTTACAACACACTCAACGTGTAAGTTCCATAGACCTTGGCCTTACACACAAAGGAATAATAGAGATCATACCACGATGCAAGTGATAGAGATCAAATGCATGGACCATTTCATCTCACTTTACACATTAGATGTTAGCATCTTATACTACTAGTTTGCGCTTTTGGTAGCATTATAAGATGATCCCTCATTTAGATATCAAGATAAAAATGTGTTCTTCCTTAAGTATGCACTGTTCTGTGGATCGTGTTTCGAGACATCACATGATGATCGGGTGTACTCGAATCTACGCTTTCATAGGAACGGGTGTAAGACAGTTTTACACACGAGAATACTAAGGTTCTTACTTGGCGAGCCTAGCATGTACAGACATGGCCTCGGAATACGGACCGAAAGGTTAAGCATGAGTCATATAGTTGATATGATGCCCCTATAGATGCTCGCCTTTGAAGCTACATCAACTCACGTGATGATCGGACTTGGTGTAGTGGATTTGGTTCATGTAATCACCAAAAAGACACGAGGGATGTCGTTTTTGAGTGGGAGTTCATTAGTAATTTGGATTAGTTGAACTCAATCTATCATAAACTTAGTCTAAATAAAATTTACAAATTCTATTGTAGATGGCACCACCTGCTTTTAATTTCAATGTGTTCATGGAGAAAGAGAAACTTGCTACAAATGGTAGCAACTTCACCAACTGGGCTATGAATTTGAGGATTCTCCTCACTGCTGCACAAAAGCAATATGTGCTAGATGCGCCGCTAGGCCCCCCACCAGCTCCTGATGCCCCTGACGAGGAAAAGAATGTCTATGTGACTCGTCAGGAGGACCACAACTTAGTTCATTGCGGCATAGTGTATGGGCTAGAGCCAGAACTTCGAAAACGTTTCGAAAATGGCAATGCCTTTGATACCATGGGAGAATTGAAAATGATTCTCGATACCCATGCTACCGTAGAGAGTTATAATGCTACAGAAAAGTTCTTTAGCTGCATGATGGAGGAAAACAGCTCCGTTAGTGAGCACGTACTCAAAATGTCTGGGTACGCCGATAAGCTTGTGTCCTTGGGAATAACGATTCCCATTGACTTAGGCATACATCGTGTTCTCCAATCTCTGCCACCTAGCTACAAGAGCTTCGGGATGAACTATAATATGCAGGGCATGAAGAAGTCTCTTCCCGAGCTTCTGTCAATGCCTAAGACTGTAGAAGTGGAGATTAGGAAAGAACATCAAGTGTTGATGATCAATGTTCAAGAAAGACAAGAAAGGCAAGCACAAGGGAAAGAAGGGTGGCAAGTCTGTTGCCACGCCTGAAAAGAAACCCCGAGCTGGCCCTAAGTTTGACACCGAGTGCTACTATTGTAAGGGGACTGGCCATTGGAAGTGCAACTGCCCCAAGTATTTGGCGGACAAGAAGTCCGACAAGGAAAACAAAGGTATATGTGATATACATGTTATTGATGTGTACTTAACTAGTACTCGCAGTAGCACCTGGGTATTTGATACGGGATCGGTTGCTAATATATGTAACTCGGTTCAGGGGCTATGGAACAAGCGACAACTAGCAAGGGATGAGGTTAGAATGCGGGTCAGCAATGGATCAAAAGTTGATGTGATCGCCGTCGGGACGCTACCTCTCCATTTGCCATCGGGATTAGTTATAAACCTAAATAATTGTTATTTAGTGCCTGCACTGAGCATGAACATTGTATCTGGATCGTGTTTGATGCAAAGTAGTCATTCCTTTAAATCTGAAAACAATGGTTGTTCGATTTATAAGAATGATATCTTTTATGGTCATGCACCTATGTTGAATGGCCTATTTCTGTTGGATCTCGATAGTAATATTACACACATTCATAATGTTAATGCTAAAAAGATTAAACTTGATGATGATATGTCTACATATATGTGGCACTGCCGTCTAGGTCATATTGGCGTTAAACGCATGAAGAAACTCCATTCTGATGGACTTTTGGAATCACTTGATTTTGAATCATTTGATACATGTGAGCCATGCCTTATGGGCAAGATGACTAGAACGTTGTTTTCCGGTTCAATGGAACGGGCGACAGATCTATTGGAAATCATACATACTAATGTGTGTGGACCAATGAGTGTGTCAACGCGAGGTGGATATCGTTAATTTGTTACTTTCACGGATGATTTGAGTAGATATGGGTATATCTATTTGATGAAACACAACTCTGAAAGTTTTGAAAAGTTCAAGGAATTTCAGAATGAAGTGGAAAATCATCGTAATAGAAAGATCAAATTTCTACGGTCTAACCGTGGAGGAGAGTATTTAAATTATGAGTTTAGCACACACATGAAAGAGTGTGGAATAGTTTCACAACTCACGCCTGCCGGAACACCATATCGTAATGGTGTGTCGGAACGTCGTAATCGTACCTTATTGGATATGGTTCGATCTATGATGTCTCTGACTGACTTGCCACTGTCATTTTGGGGTTATGCACTGGAAACAGCTGTATTCACTTTAAATCGGGCACCATCTAAATCCGTTGAAACGACACCGTATGAATTATGGTTTGGAAACAAACCTAAGCTTTCATTTCTTAAAGTTTGGGGATGTGATGTTTATGTGAAGAAACTTCAACCGGATAAACTCGAACCCAAAGCGGAAAAATGCGTCTTCATAGGATACCCTAAGGAAATAATTGGGTATACCTTCTATCACAGATCCGAGGACAAGGTTTTTATTGCCAAGAATGGATCATTTCTTGAGAAGGAGTTTCTCGCAAAAGGTGTGAGTAGTTGGAAGGCAGAACTCGAAGAGGTTATTGAACCTTCTCTTCATGGAATGTCGAGTGGCGCAGCACTGGAAGTTGTTTCGGAGTTGACTTCACCTGATGAAGAGAGAGCTAATGATAATGATCATGAAACTCCGAAAGAGGACACTACCGAACCTCCCAGGTCAAGCAGGACACGTGCAGCTCCTGAACTATACGGCAATCTTGTTGTGAATTTCATGGTTGATGAAATGGATGACCCTGCGATGTATGAAGAAGTGATGATGACCCTGCATTCCAACAAATGGCTAGAAGCCATGAAATCTGAGATGGAATCCATGTACGAGAACCAAGTTTGGAACTTGGTGGACTTACCTCACGACCAAAAGGCCGTTGAGAATAAATGGATTTTCAAAAGAAAAACTGATGCTGATGGTAATGTGACCATCTATAAGGCTCGACTTGTCGCAAAGGGGTTTCGACAAATTCAAGGAGTTGACTACGATGAGACATTCTCTCCGGTAGCGATGCTTAAGTCGGTTAGGATTATGTTAGCAATTGCTGCATATTTCGATTATGAAATATGGCAGATGGATGTCAAAACTGCGTTCCTCAATGGTAATATTGAAGAAGAGTTGTATATGATACAACCTAAGGGTTTTGTCGATCCTAAGGATGCTAATAAGGTATGAAAACTTCAGCGATCCATCTATGGACTGAAGCAAGCATCCCGGAGTTGGAATCTCCGCTTTGATGAGGTGATCAGAGAGTTTGGATTTGTCCAAACTTATGGAGAGGCTTGTATTTACAAGAAAGTGAGTGGGAGCAATGTGGCATTTCTGATATTATATGTGGATGACATATTATTGATTGGAAATGATATAGATCTTTTAAACAGTGTTAAAAGTTATCTAAATAGCAAATTTTCGATGAAAGACCTTGGTGAAGCATCATATATATTAGGCATTAAAATCTATAGAGATATATCAAGGTGCCTAATTGGGCTATCGCAGAGTACATACCTTCATAAGATATTAAAGAAGTTTAATATGGACGAAAGTAAGAAGGGGTGCTTACCTATGTTGCAAGGCAAGACATTGAGTAAGGCTCAAAGTCCGGCTATGGCGGAAGAAAGAGAGATGATGGATAAGATCCCCTATGCCTCGGCCATAGGCTCTATTATGTATGTCATGCTATGTACAAGACCGGATGTGGCACATGCTATTAGTTTGACTAGTAGGTACCAATCTGATCTAGGTTCGGAACACTGGATGGCGGTAAAGAACATCCTCAAGTACTTGAGAAGAACTAAGGATATGTTTCTTATATACGGAGGTGAAAAAGAGCTAGTCGCTAAGTGTTATGTCGATGCTAGCTTTGACACCGATCCGGATGACTCTAAGTCTCAATCCGGAAATGTATTTCTCTCGAACGGAGCAGCAGTTAGTTGGAGGAGTTCCAAACAACCTGTGGTGGCTGGATCAACGACGGAGGCGAAATATGTTGCTGCTTCAGAAGCGGCATAGGAGGCGGTTTTGATGAAAGAGTTCGTTACGGAACTAGGTGTGGTTCCCAGTGCGTTGGACCCAATGGTGATCCATTGTGACAATAATGGAGCCATAGCCAACGCAAAGGGTCTCACAAGAATTCCAAGCATATTAAGCGCCGGTTTCACTCCATCCGCAAGCATGTCAAGGATGGAGATATAAAGACTTGTAAAGTACACACGGACGTAAATGTAGCAGATCCGTTGACTAAAGTTCTCCCTAGGGCAAAACATGATCAACACCAGAACTCCATGGGTGTTAGATTTATCACTATGTGAACTAGATTATTGTCTCTAGTGCAAGTGGGAGACTGAAGGAAATATGCCTGAGAGGCAATAATAAAGTTGTTATTATATATTCCTTATATATGATAGATGTTTATTTTACATGCTAGAATTGTATTGATCGGAAACATCAATACATGTGTGTTCAATAAACAAAAAGGGTTCCTAGTTATGCCTCTCTTATAGAGTAGCTTGTTGATTAACAAGATGATCAAGGTTTCCTGATCATGGACATTAGATGTTGTTAATAACAAGGTCACACCATTGGTGGAATGATGTGATGAACATTCATCCGAAGTATAGCATTATGATCAAGTCATTATGTTTATATTGCTATAACATCATACGAAGTAATCTTTATCCTTAGACCATGAGATCATGTTAATTCCTAACACTAGAAGAATATCTTGATAACATCAAACATCACACCGTAACAGGGTGACTATAAAGATGGGTTCAGTACTACGAAGGTGTTATGTTGAGGCTCATGGATCAAGAGTGGAATTTGTCAATCCAGATGATGGATAGATATACTCTGGGCCCTCTCGGTGATATCACATTAAGATAGCTTGCAAGCAAGTGATGTGATCACTAGAATGTTATATCACGGGAATGAGAAAAGAGTGCATGTCGGTAACGAGATCAAACAAAGTATGGAGATACCGATGATCAAATCTCAGACATGTAATATATCGAGAGACAAAGGGATTTAGTTACAAGCGTTAAAGGTTCTCACGATCATAGAAGTCATCGTTGAATGTGTAGGAGTCAGTACGGATCTCCAGGTCCCGCTGCTGATTATTGATCGGAGAAGGGTCTTGATCATGTTTACATTATTCGCGAGCCGTAGGGTGGCACACTTAAGAGTTACCGGACACCATTTTGGAGCACATATGTTTCAGACGAAAGAATTGCAAAGCGCATGAATTGTTTCAATAGAAACCGGAAATTGTTTCGGGTGAAATTGCAGAAAGTGGTTCTGCATGTGATATTGAAATATTGCAAGGGGCTATATGTGAAGGTTTGTTAATTAAAGTAATTAACAAAATTCTGAATAAATTTAATAAAAAGAGTTTTATTAAATGAGAGAGCATTAAATTTGGAGAAATTTAATGCATTTAAAGTGGAGACTTTAAAAGGGAATGTGAAGAGGCCTTTTAATGTGGAGGGGTTACCACCACATGAATGGGGGAGGTGAAGGGTCACCCCCCATGCGCCGGCCATGGAGAGAGGGGGCACCCCCCTCCTCCTATAAAAGGCCACCCATTCCCTCCTTCATCCACACACCTCCTTGTGAAGGATCTCTCTCCCCTCTAGAATTATTCCCCCATGGTCTCGGATTAGCGAGATACATGTTCCCGATGGAATTTCGTCTGGAAGGAGTTGCTGCTTCCGCTGGATCGCTGGAGCGAGGAGGTGGTGGTTGTCCGGTGGCTTGAACGTGTGTGCGAGTGCGGATGCACTACTGAGTTGCGGCGCTCGGACTTCCTCACGATCTTGAGATCGGCAAGTGTACGACTACATCAACCACGAGTTCCTACTCGTTAACAAAACTCATTGTCTTAGAGGGTAAGTTCTCGTTGGATGTATGTCCACCCGTTGCTTTGTACCTAGTAGATAGATCTTGACGTGTAGTTCACACCGTAGGAATTTTTTTTTCTATGTTGCGGACCCAACAATAACCTCCAGGCGTGGGCGGTCTTCTTCGCGCGGTAGCGCGATGAACGCATGGAGGCCTATAACGGCGTTGGCCCGCCGGCGGCGAACTTCAACAGCAAAGGGCGGAAGCGATGGTGGAGCGCTCCGGGACACACCCTCTCCTGGGTCTTGGACCACATCGCTAACAGCAACAACCCGCCGTTGGTGATACTGCCGCGTATCCCGCGCGATCGCCAGCAACCGCTGGGGGCCATGCCGCGCGCTATCGATGTCCTCCTCCTCCTCCTCCTCCTCGAGCTCGTTGGTGTCCCTGGCACGGTACTCGCCGTAATCCTCGCCGTCGCCACGCTACCATGGGATGCTCGCGCCGGTGAAGGATGAGTAGGTGAGCCCACCGCGCAGGTGCCACACGCCTCCCTCGCTGCATGCCGCCTCCGTTGGGCAGGCCCAAGCCCGAGCACAAGAAGCCAGAGTACAAGGCGGCAGCGCTCCAACTGGCGGACGGCGAGGACCCGGAAGAATTTCCGGGCCAGTGGATGCTGGAGCGGGCATCCTTCAACGCCGTCCTACCGGCCACCGACGAGTTCGCCTCCAGGTGGTCCGCGCAGGACTGGTGGCAGGAGCAGGCCGAGCGCGCCAGGCGCCACGACCTCATCGTCGACATCGACGGCGAGAAGGGGGCGGCTGGTCTTTCCACGAGGCCGGCGCGAGGGACCAGTGGCGAGGGGTGCATTCGCCTACCGCCGGCAAAGGACGAGCCACCCAGCGACGACGAGGACGAGGACGGCCTATTCGACTACGCCGCGGCGATGTACCGCCGGCTCGGGATTGGCCCGCCATTGAAGGAAATATGCCCTGAGAGGCAATAATAAAGTTGTTATTATATATTTCTTGTATATGATAGATGTTTATTTTGCATGGTATAATTGTATTGATAGGAAACATCAATACATGTGTGTTTAATAAACAAAAAGGGTTCCTAGTTATGCCTCTCTTATAGACTAGCTTGTTGATTAACAAGATGATCAAAGTTTCCTGATCATAGACATTACATGTTGTTAATAAAAAGGTCACAACATTTGTGAAATGATGTGATGAACATTCATCCGAAGTATAGCATTACGATCAAGTCATTATGTTTATATTGCTATAACATCATACAAAGTAGTCTTAGTCCTTAGACCATGAGATCATGTTAATTGCTAACACCGGAAGAGTATCTTGATAACATCAAACGTCACACCGTAACAGGGTGACTATAAAGATGGGTTCAGTACTACGAAGGTGTTATGTTGAGGCTCATGGATCAAGAGTGGAATTTGTCAATCCAGATGACGGATAGATATAATCTTGGCCCCCTCGGTGATATCACATTAAGATAGCTTGCAAGCAAGTGATGTGATCACTAGAATGTTATATCACGGGAACGAGAAAAGAGTGCATGTCGGTAACGAGATCAAACTAGGTATTTGGATACCGATGATCGAATCTCGGACATGTATTATATCATGAGACAAAGGGATTAAATTGCTGACGTTAAAGGTTCTCACGATCACAGAAGTCATCGTTGAATGTGCAGGAGTCAGTATGGATCTCCAGGTCCCGCTTTTGATTATTGATCTGAGAGGAGTCTCAATCATGTCTGCATTATTCGCGAACCGTAGGGTGACACACTTAAGGGTTGCCGGACACCAGTTAGGAGCACATATGTTCTAGACAAAAGGTTTGCATAGCGCAGGAAATGTTTCGATAGAAACAGGAATTGTTTCGATAGAAACCGGAATTGTTTCGGGTGAAATTGCAGAAAGTGGTTCTGCATGTAATATTGAAATGTTGCAAGGGGTTTTATGTGAATGTTTGTTAATTAAAGTAATTAACAAAATTCTGAATAAAACAAATAAAAGAGTTTTATTAAATGAGAGAGCATTAAATTTGGAGAAATTTAATGCATTTAAAGTGGAGACTTTAAAAGAGAATGTTAAGGGGCATTTTAATGTGGAGGGGTTACCACCACATGAATGAGGGAGGTGAGGGGTCACCCCCCCCATGCGCCGGCCATGGAGAGAGGGGGAACCCCCCTCCTCCTTTAAAAGGCCACACATTCCCTCCTTCATCCTCACACCTCCTCGTGAAGGATCTCTCTCCCCCTCTAGATATTCCCCCATGGTCTCGGATTAGCGAGATACATGTTCCCGGTGGCCTTGCGTCTAGAAGGAGTTGCTGCTTCCGCTGATTCGCTGGAGCAAGGAGGTGGAGGTTGTCCGGTGGCTTGAACGTGTTTACGAGGACGGATGCGCTGCTGATTTGCGGCGCTCGGACTTCCACACGATCTTGAGATCGGCAAGCGTACGACTACATCAACCACGAGTTCCTACTCATTAACAAAACTCGTTGTCTTCGAGAGTAAGTTCTCCATGGATGTATGTCCACCCGTTGCTCTGTATCTAGTAGATAGATCTTGGCGTATAGTTCTCATCGTAGGAAATTTTTTGTTTTCTATGCTACGGACCCAGCAGTGGTATCAGCGCCTGATCTATGCGTAGGTGCTTTGCACGGGTAGTACACATATGTTTATATGTGGGCGATGATGATCATGTTATTGCATCTTCTATGTACTTTGGATATTGGTGGCATAGTGGGATGAAGCGGCCCGGACCAACCTTACATTTCATCGTACATGAGACCAGTTCCACGACTGACATGCAACTTGTTTTGCATAAGTGGTTGGCGGGTGTCTGTCTCTCCTACTGTAGTCAATATCTGATTTACAACGAGTTGCTAATAACTTGGTTATCCTCGTTGTGGTTCATGTTCGTAGGTAAGACCGGTTCTATCTCTGAAAGCCCTAAGCCACGTAAAACTTGCAATTGATAAATTAGAGGCGTCTAGTTTAGATCGTTGCTGGGCTAGTGTCTTGATATGGTATTGTTGTAAGTAGATATATGATAGATACTCTTACAACTCACTTAACGTGTAAGTTCCATAGACCTTGGCCTTACACAGAAAGGAATGATAGAGATCATACCACGATGCAAATGATAGAGATCAAATGCATGGACCATATCACCTCACTTCACACATTAGATGTTAGCATCTTATATTGCTAGTTTGGCGCTTTTGGTAGCATTATAAGATGATACCTCATTTAGATATCAAGATAAAATGTGTTCTTCCTTAAGTATGCACCGTTTTGTGGATCGTGTTTTGAGGCATCACGTGATGATCGGGTGTTCTCGACTCTATGCTTTCATACAACGGGTGTAAGACAGTTTTACACACGCGAATACTAAGGTTCCTACTTGACGAGCCTAGCATGTACAGACATGGCCTCGGAACACGGACCGAAAGATTAAGCATGAGTCATATAGTTGATATGATGCCTATATAGATACTCGCCTTTGAAGCTACACCGACTCACGTGATGATCGGACTTGGTGTAGTGGATTTGGTTCATGTAATCACCAAAAAGACACGAGGGATGTCGTTTTTGAGTGGGAGTTCATTAGTAATTTGGATTAGTTGAACTCAATCTATCATAAACTTAGTCTAAATAAAATTTACAAATTCTATTGTAGATGGCACCACCTGCTTTTAATTTCAATGTGTTCATGGAGAAAGAGAAACTTGCTACAAATGGTAGCAACTTCACCAACTGGGCTATGAATTTGAGGATTCTCCTCACTGCTGCACAAAAGCAATATGTGCTAGATGCGCCGCTAGGCCCCCCACCAGCTCCTGATGCCCCTGACGAGGAAAAGAATGTCTATGTGACTCGTCAGGAGGACCACAACTTAGTTCATTGCGGCATACTGTATGGGCTAGAGCCAGAACTTCGAAAACATTTCGAAAATGGCAATGCCTTTGATACCATGGGAGAATTGAAAATGATTCTCGATACCCATGCTACCGTAGAGAGTTATAATGCTACAGAAAAGTTCTTTAGCTGCATGATGGAGGAAAACAGCTCCGTTAGTGAGCACGTACTCAAAATGTCTGGGTACGCCGATAAGCTTGTGTGCTTGGGAATAACGATTCCCATTGACTTAGGCATACATCGTGTTCTCCAATCTCTGCCACCTAGCTACAAGAGCTTCGTGATGAACTATAATATGCAGGGCATGAAGAAGTCTCTTCCCGAGCTTCTGTCAATGCTTAAGACTACAGAAGTGGAGATTAGGAAATAACATCAAGTGTTGATGATCAATAAGACCACCGGTTTCAAGAAGGACAAGAAAGGCAAGAAGAAGGGAAAGAAGGGCGGCAAATATGTTGCCGCGCCTGAAAAGAAACCCCGAACTGGCCCAAAGTCTGACACCGAGTGCTACTATTGCAAGGGCACTGGCCATTGGAAGCACAACTGCCCCAAGTATTTGGCGGACAAAAAGGCCGGCAAGGCAAACAAAGGTATATGTGATATACATGTTATTGATGTGTACTTGACTAGTATTCGCAGTAGCACCTGGGTATTTGATACGGGATCGGTTGCTAATATAAGTAACTCGGTTCAAGGGCTGCGGAACAAGCGACAACTAGCAAGGGATGAGGTCACGATGCGGGTCGGCAATGGATCCAGAGTTGATGTGATCGTCGTCGGAACGCTGCCTCTCCATATGACGTCGGGATTAGTTATAAACCTAAATAATTGTTATTTGGTGCCTGCACTAAGCATGAACATTGTATCCGGATCATGTTTGATGCAAAGTGGTTATTCGTTTAAATCTGAAAACAATGGTTGTTCGATTTATATGAATAATATATTTTATGGTGATGCACCTGTGTTGAATGGTTTATTTCTATTGGATCTCGATAGTAGTATTACGCATATTCATAATGTTGATGCTAAAAGGATTAAACTTGATAATGATATATCTGCATATATGTGGCACTGCCGTCTAGGTCATATTGGCGTTAAACGCATGAAGAAACTCCATTCTGATGGACTTTTGGAATCACTTGATTTTGAATCATTTGATACATGTGAGCCATGCCTTATGGGCAAGATGACTAGAACGCCGTTTTCCGGTTCAATGGAACGGGCGACAGATTTATTGGAAATCATACATACTGATGTGTGTGGACCAATTAGTGTGTCAGCGCGAGGTGGATATCGTTATTTTGTTACTTTCACGGATGATTTGAGTAGATACGGGTATATCTATTTGATGAAACACAAGTCTGAAACTTTTGAAAAGTTCAAGGAATTTCAGAATGAAGTGGAAAATCATCGTAATAGAAAGATCAAATTTTTACGGTCTGACCGTGGAGGAGAGTATCTAAGTTACGAGTTTAGCACACACATGAAAGAGTGTGGAATAGTTTCACAACTCACGCCTGCCGGAACACCACAACATAATGGTGTGTTAGAACGTCGTAATCGTACTTTATTGGATATGGTTCGATCTATGATGTCTCTGACTGACTTGCCACTGTCATTTTGGGGTTATGCACTGGAAACCGCTACATTCACTTTAAATAGGGCACCATCTAAATCCGTTGAAAAGACACCGTATGAATTATGGTTTGGAAACAAACCTAAGCTGTCATTTCTCAATGTTTGCGGATGTGATGTTTATGTGAAGAAACTTCAACCGGATAAACTCGAACCCAAAGCGGAAAAATGCGTCTTCATAGGATACCCTAAGGAAACGATTGGGTATACCTTCTATCACAGATCCGAGGAAAAGGTCTTTGTTGCCAAGAATGGATCCTTTCTTGAGAAGGAGTTTCTCGCGAAAGGTGTGAGTAGTCGGAAGGTAGAACTCGAAGAGGTTATTGAACCTTCTCTTCATGAAATGGCGAGTAGCGCAGCACCGGAAGTTGTTTCGGAGTTGACTTCACCTAATGAAGAGAGAGCTAATGATATTGATCATGAAACTCCGAAAGAGGACACTTCCGAACCTCGCAGGTCAAGCAGGACACGTGCAGCTCCTGAACTGTACGGCAATCCTGTTATGAATTTCATGATTGATGAAATAGTCGACCCTGTGACGTATGAAGAAGCGATGATGAGTCCTGATTCCAACAAATGGCTAGAAGCCATGAAATCCGAGATGGAATCCATGTACGAAAACCAGGTTTGGACCTTGGTAGACTTACCTCACGATCGAAAGGCCGTTGAGAATAAATGGATTTTCAAAAGAAAAATTGATGTTGATGGTAATGTGACCATCTATAAGGCTCGAATTGTTGCAATGGGGTTTCGAAAAATTCAAGGAGTTGACTACGATGAGACATTCTCTCCCGTAGCGATGCTTAAGTCGGTTAGGATTATGTTAGCAATTGCTGCATATTTCGATTATGAAATATGGCAGATGGATGTCAAAACTGCGTTCCTCAATGGTAATATTGAAGAAGAGTTGTATATGATACAACCAAAGGGTTTTGTCGATCCTAAGGATGCTAATAAGGTGTGCAAACTTCAGCGATCCATCTATGGACTGAAGCAAGCATCCCGGAGTTGGAATCTCCGCTTTGATGAGGTGATCAAAGAGTTTGGATTTGTCCAAACTTATGGAGAGGCTTGTATTTACAAGAAAGTGAGTGGGAGCATTGTGGCATTTCTGATATTATATGTGGATGACATATTATTGATTGGAAATGATATAGATCTTTTAAACAATGTTAAAAGTTATCTAAACAGCAAATTTTCGATGAAGGACCTTGGTGAAGCTTCATATATATTAGGCATTAAAATCTATAGAGATAGATCAAGACGCCTAATTGGGATATCGCAGAGTACATACCTTGATAAGATATTAAAGAAGTTTAATATGGACGAAAGTAAGAAGAGATTCTTACCTATGTTGCAAGGCAAGACATTGAGTAAGACTCAAAGTCCGGCTACGGCGGAAGAAAGAGAGATGATGGATAAAATCCCCTATGCCTCGGCCATAGGCTCTATAATGTATGCCATGCTATGTACAAGACCGGATGTGGCACATGCTATTAGTTTGACTAGTAGGTACCAATCTGATCCAGGTTCGGAACAGTGGATAGCGGTAAAGAACATCCTCAAGTACTTGAGAAGAACTAAGGATATGTTTCTTATATACGGAGGTGAAGAAGAGCTAGTCGCTCAGTGTTATATCGATGCTAGCTTTGACACTGATCCGGATGACTCTAAGTCTCAATCCGGATACGTATTTCTCTTGACCGGAGCAGCAGTTAGTTGGAGGAGTTCCAAACAACCTGTGGTGGCTGGATCAACAACGGAGGCGGAATATGTTGCTGCTTCAGAAGCGGCGCAGGAGGCAGTTTGGATGAAAGAGTTGATTACAGAACTGGGTGTGGTTCCTAGTGCGTTGGACCCGATGGTGATCTATTGTGACAACAATGGAGCCATAGCCAACGCAAAGGAACCAAGGTCTCACAAGAATTCCAAGCATATTAAGCGTCGGTTTCACTCCATCCGCGAGCATGTCAAGGATGGAGATATAAAGATTTGTAAAGTGCACACGGACCTAAATGTAGCAGATCCATTGACTAAAGTACTCCCTAGGACAAAACATGATCAACACCAGAACTCCATGGGTGTTAGATTTATCACTATGTGAACTAGATTGTTGTCTCTAGTGCAAGTGGGAGACTGAAGGAAATATGCCCTGAGAGGCAATAATAAAGTTGTTATTATATATTTCTTGTATATGATAGATGTTTATTTTGCATGCTATAATTGTATTGATAGGAAACATCAATACATGTGTGTTTAATAAACAAAAAGGGTTCCTAGTTATGCCTCTCTTATAGACTAGCTTGTTGATTAACAAGATGATCAAAGTTTCCTGATCATAGACATTGCATGTTGTTAATAAAAAGGTCACAACATTTGTGAAATGATGTGATAAACATTCATCCGAAGTATAGCATTACGATCAAGTCATTATGTTTATATTGCTATAACATCATACAAAGTAGTCTTAGTCCTTACACCATGAGATCATGTTAATTGCTAACACCGGAAGAGTATCTTGATAACATCAAACGTGACACCGTAACAGGGTGACTATAAAGATGGGTTCAGTACTACGAAGGTGTTATGTTGAGGCTCATGGATCAAGAGTGGAATTTGTCAATCCAGATGACGGATAGATATACTCTGGGCCCTCTCGGTGATAACACATTAAGATAGCTTGCAAGCAAGTGATGTGATCACTAGAATGTTATATCACGGGAACAAGAAAAGAGTGCATGTCGGTAACGAGATCAAACTAGGTATTTGGATACCGATGATCGAATCTCGGACATGTATTATATCATGAGACAAAGGGATTAAATTGCTGACGTTAAAGGTTCTCACGATCACAGAAGTCATCGTTGAATGTGCAGGAGTCAGTATGGATCTCCAGGTCCCGCTTCTGATTATTGATCTGCGAGGAGTCTCAATCATGTCTGCATTATTCGCGAACCGTAGGGTGACACACTTAAGGGTTTCCGGACACCATTTAGGAGCACATATGTTCCAGACAAAAGGTTTGCATAGCGCAGGAAATGTTTCGATAGAAACCGGAATTGTTTCGGGTAAAATTGCAGAAAGTGGTTCTGCATGTAATATTGAAATGTTGCAAGGGGTTTTATGTGAATGTTTGTTAATTAAAGTAATTAACAAAATTCTGAATAAAATAAATAAAAGAGTTTTATTAAATGAGAGAGCATTAAATTTGGAGAAATTTAATGCATTTAAAGTGGAGACTTTAAAAGAGAATGTTAAGGGGCATTTTAATGTGGAGGGGTTACCACCATATGAATGCGGGAGGTGAGGGGTCACCCCCCCATGCGCCGGCCATGGAGAGAGGGGGCACCCCCCTCCTCCTATAAAAGGCCACCCATTCCCTCCTTCATCCTCACACCTCCTCGTGAAGGATCTCTCTCCCCCTCTAGATATTCCCCATGGTATCAGATTAGCGAGATACATGTTCCCGGTGGCTTTGCGTCTAGAAGGAGATGCTGCTTCCGCTGATTCGCTGGAGCGAGGAGGTGGAGGTTGTCTGGTGGCTTGAACGTGTGTGCAAGGACGGATGCGCTGCTGATTTGCGGCGCTCGGACTTCCACACGATCTTGAGATCGGCAAGCGTACGACTACATCAACCACGAGTTCCTACTCGTTAACAAAACTCGTTGTCTTCGAGGGTAAGTTCTCCATGGATGTATGTCCACCCGTTGCTCTGTATCTAGTAGATAGATCTTGGCGTACAGTTCTTATCGTAGGTAATTTTTGTTTTCTATGCTGCGGACCCAACAACCATTAGATGACGTTTTTTTTGTAATTTTTTGTGAAATTTAAACTATTCGTCTATGTTTTGTTGAAGTTTGAACTGTTTGTCCAAATTTCTGTTAAATTTAAAATATTTAAATTTTGTTATGGGGGGCACGCCTGGGAGCCGGTGCGCCCCCATTTGGCAACATCACGCCGGCGCCCCCCATACGGACGAAAAACGGGCCGCGCCGGAGCCCGTATGGGGGTTACGAGTGGAGATGCTCTAAGATAAGACTAGGAACTCCTCATGTGTTGTCGCTCCCTCTTTTTGTCTATATTAACACAGTCTAGGCTACTACTTTTTTTCGAGTTTAGCGGATTAAATCATGTTCCAAGCCATAGCCTCACTATCACTAAATTGTTTTGATTAATATGGAAAAGGGCCAAATGTGGACAACTTATTGTTGTTCGTGAACAAAATATAAGCTTAGATATCAGTTTGGACGTAAGTATAATCTTATAAGCTATGACTGTATAACATAGTGGCTAAGGATGTGTGTTTGTGGGCTAGAAACCGAGCTCAGGCTGCCTGTAGGCTTCATTTTCTCAAAAAACTCTAAAACTTCATTTTCTCAATTAAAAAACTGCAAACGACTTACAAGTTTTACATATGGATGTCTACTATATGTACGTATATTTCTATAGAAATACTTGTTCCTACGCGGCATGCACAAAAAGACCCAAACAAAATTAATTCCTACTTAAATTTGTGATTTTTGTGTAGCCTAAATGCAACGTGCTTTTTCAACAAAAGTTTAAACACTCATAGAAATCATCTTATTGTACCCTTGTAAAAAGTTCAGAATTTTTGAAAATTTTGAATACCGATTTCACTTTTCTGAAAAACCCTGGATACATGTTGCCCGACTGCCATATCTCGCGATCAAGCAAAATTGTACTCCCTTTTTTACCACAAAATAGACCCTCCAAGTCTTCAATCAGTTTTCCAAGTATATTGGAAATAATAAATTCAACAATGTTTGTGAAAAATATAGAAATTAATTTGCTAGAATAAGACATTTACTAGAAGACACGTTTAATGACAAATCAACTGATATTTATTTTGAATTCCAGATGTTTCTGTTAACTCAGTCAAATCTCTATGAAGTATTCCCCCCCAAAAAAACTCTACGAAGTATGCGAGAAAACGAAATCTTTCGGGTAGCAAACTCGAAGTACATAGCACCCATTATATATCAATAATATATAACTATTCATGTACTCCATTTTCGGCCGATGTTTCCTCTAGACAGCTTCAGTGTGAAGACCCACACGGATCAAGGCTTCACTTCTCGGGTCAGGTCGTCATCATTGCCGCGGTGATGGTCCATGGCAGGTTTCAGCCTTGCGGCGAGCGCGTGCAAGGTCATGTCCGCATTTGCCTGGAAGCAACTGTTTAGCGCGGCCGTCCCCTTGTCGCATGCCTCCTTCTTCCCTGGCCATCATAGGCACGCACCACGTCGAGCATATTCTGATCGCATCCACTGAGCAGGGCTTCCACACATATTCTTCTATCTTCCACACAGGGGATGGTGCATGGCCACACAATGGGCTACAGCTATCCTTCCTAAAGTGCGATTGTCCATTTATGGAAAGTATCAATCATATCTTGAATTGGGGCATGATATTATCTTGTCATTATGATGTTGCATTTATGTGAAGATAGAAGATCTCTCATAGAATGGAATAGAGGGGCCACCCTGAGGCCACCAGACCGGCAGTGATATGGGAACCCTTGGGTGCCTCCCCCTCTCCTATAAAAAGTCAGGGAGGTGAAGCCATCCTCCTTCAAGCACTTGATCTTTGGTTGCCTCGCTCCCTCCTAGAGAATAGTTCTCTCCTCTGATACAGCCAAACATTTCTTGTTCTTGCGTAAATGATCTTGGTGTATTCGATATGCCCAAAATTTAAAATTCCCTATGCGAAACCCAATAGTACAAACAGTCGGCCTCGACACCTTGCCGCTAATTTGACCAACAGAAATCAGAAAAATCAGTCCCGAACTAAAGAAGTAGAGGCCGTGGGAGGAGGGGACATCATAAATCAGCCAAATCAGTCCCGGACTAAAGAAGCCGAGGTGGTGGTAATTGGGGATTCCATCAACTTTCATCCTCGCTGGTGTGCAATGGAAGGAGGATGCTGCGGAGGAGTCACTCTTCAGATCCAGATGGAGTGGGTGATGGAGACTATGGGGACTCTATGTTTATGATTGGATGGATATATGAGGGCCTTGTGTGGCTAAGTATGGTTGCCAGCCGCGTACATCGTTGCCACTGTCGCGTGCCATCGTGCGATGCCGCTGCACACAACCCTAATCGAGCTCGTGCGATGCCGCTGCACACAACCCTAGTCGAGCTCGGACGAGAAGAAACTAGGGGAGACGACGTATATTCCGTGGCAAGTATTGCGGGTCGATATTCACCAATTCATTGAACATGTACTTTTCACTGGGTGGTGGCAAGGCTTGTAATACCTTGGAAGAGTATGGGATTAAACGGTCCACGGAAAATCAGAATGAAAATTCTTTATGAAGAGCCAGCTCTCTGGAAGAAAATATGAAATAAGATCGTAGCCTCCGCATGAGAAAATTTAACCTATCATGGAAGGACCATGGGCGGCGCCCTTGAACACCGATCGATGAACATAAATTTTAGTAAAACTCCAAGTATACAACGTCTAAGTTATATGTAAAACAGGACAAGAGAATCTCGAATAATATATACAGTAGCTAGTATCACAAAATATTGTTGGTCGGATCTGCATCGATCGAGCTAATAATGTAGGCTTCTTCCTTAACAGTGCAGCGCCAGCAAAGATGCACCTCTTCCACGCCGCGACTGCCTTGTCGCACGCCTCCGCGTCCACCTCGCGTGCTTTGGGTTCTGTTAGCTTTGCGACAAGTAAATAACGAAGAACGAAAATAAAATCGTAGCAAGGGGGACACAGATTTAACGTGGAAAACCCTCTCCAACAAAGAGAAGGGAAAAACCACGGGCGCCAGCCAGCGAAACTTCACTATAACGGAGAGTGTTTACACAACACCGGGGATTTCACAGATGCAACTTATCCCAACCGACGGCTTACAAGAAGTATATATAGAGGTGGTAACCTAGGTCATCAACGATCCAGCCCAAGCCTCCGGCGACGGGCCTCGCTCCGCTTCGTCAGAAGTTGGCCTTTACTTTGTAGAATTTGGATCAACATATAACAAACTCCACCTTGAGAAAAATTCCTTCTTGTAGCATCAACAGTAATCATCTCCCTGAACAAACAAAGAAAACACCTTCGGCGCCAACAGCCACTTGGGCTAAGCAGTTATACCAACTAAGCTTGAGAATAGCTCAAACTTAGCAACAGGAACATGGTTTGTCATCATATCAGCAGGATTATCATGAGTGCTTATCTTGCATACCTTCCGCGTACCTTGTGCAACAATATCACGGACATAATGGTACTTGATATCAATGTGCTTTGTTCTCTCATGGAACATCTGATCCTTAGTAAGGTAAATAGCACTTTGACTGTCACAGAACAGGTTAATGCAAGAATCATCCTGACAAAGCTCAGCATACAAACCTTTCAACCAAACAGACTCTTTGCAAGCTTCAGCAACAGCCATATATTCTGCTTCGGTTGTAGATAGAGCAACAACTGGTTGCAGCGTTGCCTTCCAACTCACGGCACATCCACCTATCGTGAACACATAACCTGTGAGGGACCTCCTCTTATCCAAGTCGGCAGCAAAATCTGAATCCACATAGCCTGCGAGTCCCTTATCAGTCTTGCCAAACTTCAAGCAAGCATTGGATGTGCCACGTAGGTACCTGAAAATCCACTGAACAACTTTCCAATGTTCTTTACCAGGATTAGCCATGTAAGGACTCACCAAACTCATAGCATATGATAGATCAGGGCGAGAGCAAACCATGGCATACATCAAGGAACCAACAGCACTAGAATAAGGAACTCGAGACATGTACTCAATATCTTCATCAGAACTAGGACATTGCAATGCTGACAATTTAAAGTGAGGAGAAATGGTACTAACTGACTTTGCATCATGCATATTAAAACGTTGAAGAACTTTCTCAACGTAACTTTGCTGACTAAGCAACAACAACCTAGATTTTCTGTCCCGTTTAATTTCCATACCTAGGATTTTCTTAGCAGCACCAAGATCTTTCATCTCAAATTCACTACTTAGGTGTGCCTTCAAAGTAGTGATTTATTTCCTGCTCTTGGCAGCAATTAACATATCATCAACATATAACAACAAGTAAATAGGTGATCCATTAACAAACTTTATATAAACACAGCTATCAAACTGAGACCTCTTAAAACCTTGTGAGATCATAAATGAATAAAACCTTTTGTACCACTGTCTTGGAGATTGCTTCAAACCATAAAGCGACCTCTTCAATTTGCACACAAAATCCTCTTTTCCAGGAACTATGAACCCTTCAGGTTGGTCCATGTAAATCTCCTCCTCCAGTTCACCATGCAGAAAAGCAGGCTTTACATCTAGCTGATCAAGCTCAAGATCATGCATAGCAACAATACCAAAGAAAGCACGAATAGAACTATGCTTCACAACCGGAGAGAAAAAATCATTATAATCAATACCTGGAATCTGGCTGAAACCTTTTGCTACTAACCTTGCCTTAAACCTCGGAGGCTCATTAGGAGACAAACCTTCCTTTCTCTTATATATCCACTTATAGCGGACGACCTTCTTCTATTTTGGAAAGCGCACAACTTCCCATGTGCCATTCTTATCAAGCGATTGCATCTCTTCTTGCATAGCAGAAACCCACTTCTCGCAGTCAACGGATGCAACAGCCTCATTGTATGTAGCAGGTTCCGTGTGATGCTCCACCTGTTCAGCACAACTCAAAGCATAATGAGCAACATTACACTCTTCAATTAAAAACGAGGTGGAACTATGTTACGCCTCGGTCTATCAGCAGCAATAGATTCCTGTGGCTGCTGCAAAACAGTAGGTGAGTGCTGAACAACATCATCATCAATATTTTCCTCATGAGTATCATCAACAACATCATTATTATCAACAGTTTTCTATAGGTGCTGCACCTGCACACGAACTCCCTCCTCTCCTATAGCAACAGGAGAGGGATCTGATGGCAAGCTGTCATGATACATAACGGATTCATTGAAAACAACATTCTTACTCAACAAAATCCTTTTAGTTTCAGGATTCCATACTTTATATGCCTTAACTCCTGAACCATAACCAAGGAATATGCACTTGACAGCTCTAGGCCCTAAATTTCCATTATCAACATGAGCATAAGCAGTGCAACAAAAAACTCTCAACTGTGAATAATCAGCAGGCGAACGTGACCATATCTCAATGGGAGTTTTCTTCTCAAGTGGAATAGAAGGTGACCTGTTGATGAGGTAGCACGCTGTGTTGGCTGCTTCAGCCCAGAAACGTCTATGCATACCTGCATTGGACAACATACAACGAGCCCTCGAGATGATGGTTCTGTTCATGCGCTCAGCCATGCCATTCTGCTGAGGAGTGTAAGGGCTGGTGTGCTGCCTGATCATACCATCATTACTGCAAAACTCCTCAAACTCATTAGAACAAAATTCCATACCATTGTCAGTACGTAGTACCTTAACCTTCTTTTCAATTTGCTTTTCTACCATAACTTTCCACTTCTTAAAAGCATCAAAAACATCAGATTTATGTTTACGAAAATATGGCACACTTTTCTTGAGTAGTCATCAATAATAGTAAACATGTAATTAGCACCACAAATAGATGTCTTACGGGAAGACCCCCAAACATCAGCATGCACATAATCTAAAATGCCTTTGGTGGTATGAATAGAAGCATTGAATTTAACTCTTTTGTGCTTATCAAAAACGCAGTGTTCACAGAACTCAAACTTACCCAAGTTGCAACCATCAATCAGCTCTCTCTTAACCAACTCTGCCATGCCATGTTCGCTCATATGCCCAAGACGCATATGTCACAAATTTGTTTTACCACAATCATCATAATCATTAGAAGTAACAGCAGCAGCAATACCAGGCAAAGTGCTACCTCTAAGAACATATAACTTAGCAGAATTCATATCACCTATCATGTGAATAAGAGAGCCTTTCGATACCTTTAACAACCTACGCCCACCGGCGTACTTGTATCCATCAACGTCCATGGTACTCAGGGAGATCAGATTTCTAGCCATGCTTGGTATGTGCTTCCCGTCATTCAACGTACGCGTCATGCCATCATGTGTATTGATCTTAACAGATCCAACTTCGACAATATGGCACGGGTTGTTATTCCCCACACGTACAAAATCTCCAGTCTGCACAGACTCATATGAACTGAACCAATCTTTGTTACAGCAAATATGAAACGAACATGCAGTATCAAGTATCCATTCATCATCACGAGAAGCACAAGCAGCAAAAACGGCTAAACATTCACCGTCAGAACTATCACCAGAAACAACATCAGCCTTACCATTACCTTGATCCTTATCGTTCGGTTGGTAAGTACCGTTCCTTTTCTCCTTATTATGCAGCTTCCAACAATCATCAATAACATGATTAGATTTCTTACAATACTTGCAGAACTTGTCATTTCCCTTGGACTTCGGACGACTTCTGCCGTCTTTGCTCTTATCTCGGTTGTCATGGTTGTTAAATCTCTGCTCGGTCCTGCCACGAACCTGCAGAACTTCAGCCATGGAAGACGCCTGTAGCACCCCAATTTTCTAACCATTGTAATGCTACTTGGTCTAGTAATATAATGGCTACTTCCTATATATAATTGTTGCATCATAATTATATCATGCTCATGTCATCATGCCACCTTGCATTTGAGCATCATATAAAACCCTTTTGATTTGGTTCTTCCCTCATATGCATTATTAATTGTATTTGGCTCTTGATAGATTGTATTTGAATCTTGATAAATACCTGATGCCCAAGTTGAGTTGGGGGCATATCTTTTAATTCCTCTCCATCACCTTTGTTTGCCACCACCTTATAATCCCACCATCCCATTTACCCATGAGCCTTTATTTATTCTTGCCATTTAATTTAGCTCATGTGGGATGGATGGATCCAATTCTAATATCTTTTGCTTGGCCTTTACTCCACATTTTGGTAATGCATGGGAATCATGCCATGTTATATTATTATCGTTTTCATAAAATAAAACATGGCATTTAATGTCCATGCATGGGCCATGCAAATTATCACCATCCTTTTCTTTTGGGATTTTGCTTGTATCTTTGGAAGTGTGGCATGGTTCTTTGAGATTCAATTCAAGGTGGCCATTCTTTGCTCCTCACCAAACCACATCCCTCTCTCTCTTTATCCAACATCTATCCAAGCATGGTCATGTGGGCTTTTTCCACATAAACCACCATCTCCTCCATCACATGTTTTAACCCATGTTGGCTTGTCACAAAACCCTACCCTTGTCCTCTCCTTCATCTCCTTCTCACCCTCCACCCATGTATGACCTAGTGTGGCTAAACCAAACCCTAACACCTACCCTCTCTCCCCAAACCCTAATTTTTCTTAACTAAACCCTAACCCTTAACCTCACTCACCTCTCTCTCTTTCTCTCTCTCTCTACCATGCTGGCCCCACCACAGCTACCCTCCTACCCTAGCCCTAGCATCAAGCCCTAGACCGAGCCATCTACCCCACTCCTAAGCCCTAGCCGAGGCTAGCCCTAGCTCGCCCGAGCCTCCTCTCTCTTTCTCTCTTCCTGCCGAGCTAGCGCCACACCGAGCCAGCCCCACAGCCACGCCGTCCCTACCTGGCAGCCCTACCCGCGCCTGCCCTGGCTGCCCGCAGCAAGCACGTGAGAAGACGGAGTAAAGGTGGCCGAGGCCACCTTTATCTCTACCCACTCCCGCACGTCACCCCAGCCCCTCCCTATCTACTCCATCGCCTCACGCGCCCTGGCATCGCCAGATCCACCCCAAGACCCTACCCTCTCCCCCTTCTTCTTCACCGACGCCAGCTCCTCTCGCCGGTCACCGCCAGTACCACCGCCACTTCCTCAATCCAGCCGGCCTGGGTGACGTGGAGGTGGTCGAGGAGACCGAGGAGGACCCCCTGCTTCACCCTGGACGCGCCAGCGAGGAGGAGAAGCCCCATGTCTGCCGCAGCACCGCGACGTCGCTGAAACCCTAATCTCGCCGGCCGTCTGCCTTGACGTCGCCCTGCCGCTCCCCAAGCTGATCCGCCGCCGCCAACCACCCCGCGGTGAGTCCCTCTCCCGCCTAGACATCCTCCGCCTCACCGTGAAACCCTAGCCGCGCCAGGCGTTTCGCCGGGCACTCTCCGTGCGTTGTCGGCCGCTGGCGTCTGCCGCCTCTGCACCGCGCCAAACCTTACCTGGCCGCTTAGTCCTCCCCTGTCAACAACACCCACCCAGCCGCACTGGTTACCGTCTCCGCGCGCGAGCCCCAGGTCGCGGGATCGAGTCCCCGCCTCGCCGTGTCGCGCACCGCGCGCGTCAGACAGATCCGTCAGAGAACGAGAGGAGAAGATCCACAGTGCCCCCCTTTTTGCAAATAGCCCCCTCTGTTAACTCTCGCTCAACCCGCGGTACTCGCAAGCCCCACCAGTCAGCCTCCCTGTCCATTTTACAAAAACGCCCCTACAGTTTTGAACACCCAACCCGCGATCCAGCACGCTCCCCACCTGTCAGCCTCTGCGGGTTCACCCACCGTCACGTGGGCCTCTAGCCGCTGGCCCACCTGGCAATCGCAGCAGCTAGGTAGCGCCGTGGTGAGAAAAGCCTGCGTCTGTGCAATGTTGACCGCTGGGCCGAGTTAGCGCCGGCCCCATCCATCCGTGTCTTGGGCTAGAATCCTCTGAGTGTAAAAAGTTCTGGCGAATTTCTGTTTAAATAAAAATGATTTCAGTAATTGTTTAAATTCAAATTCAAACCAGATTTTAAACAACTTTCAAATTATAAATCCAAATAATACAAATAATATATGTTTTTGAATCAGAAAAATGTGAGGAATTCAAATATGCCATTCAAAATATTAATTGAGCACTTTAAAATTTCTAGATGATTAAAATTACAAAGAAATGCCCTTTTATTAATAAATTAATAACTTTAATTCTACAACTCCAAATTTGACAAATAATATGTCTAAATCGATCAGCGCAACGAGCCCGTCCTAGCTATGCATTCCTTGTTATGAATTGAAGCATGCATCATGCCATATTTAAAAATCAGAACTATTTATGACAATAAAACTTGGCTAAATAAATAATAAAATGCTTTATTCTGGCACCACACCTCACCCTTGCCATGCTACTTTAATGCCATGTAAATTGTGCATCATTCATCATGGCAGGCTTGTTTGCTTGTCGCATTTTAATTCATATGCTTGTGCACTTTATTTATGTTGGCCCTTGTTTGTTTGGTTCTTCTTCGAATAGACGCCCAGCAGGAGAATTTCCAGGAATCACAGGAGTACTACCCAGATCCATCTCTCTCTTCAACTGAGCTGCCAGGCAAGCACTACCTCATGCTTGCATACATATAGTACCTAATGCCTCTATCTTATTCTAGCATCATTGAGTCGCGATTGCATTAAATTGAATCCCAAGTACTGCATAGCCTTTACCTTTAAACCCCACCGAAGCTGGTTCCTCCATCCCATGAGCCATTACTACATGAGTTGTTTGAGCCATGCGAGTCGTAGAAAAGCATGTGTAGGGTACGTGAGTGTCTGATGAATAACGAGGTACCTAAACAACATACCCTGAGTAGTAATGGGATAACTAATGAAAGAGGCACCGGTGAGCAATATCTGCTATTTGGTTTTTCATGCTCACTTGTGTCCCATAGGACCCCGAGTACTTGATTCTTGTTCCTTGACTATTCGCACTATCCACATCCGGGAGGCCTTATGGACCCCCCCCCCTGAGCCAGAGCTTGATTCATTCTTATTTCTTGGGGCCACAAAGTAGTTTGGGGCTTTGTTACTATCCTGTACTTATGCCATGCTTTACTGTTTTATTTAAGATTGTGTGTGGAGCACCTGTACTGTTTTGGGATGCGGAGTGTTTTCGCGGTATCGACAAGCCCAGTCACACTTTCGGGTTCCCAGTCGTTTACAACCATTGACGCAAACCTTGGGTCCGTCTCGGAGCCGGCCAACTTCGTTGCGGGTAGCTTATTGGGGTGGCCCCCTGAAATATTTCTGAATCCTGTGATTGCTTCGTCGTGAATGCCTCGTTGGGTTTTGAGTTGGTTTTTCCGAGGTTGATCGAGTGTGTGTTGCTATTCGTGCACCCGTGCAGGGTAAATCTTTCTGAAAGCCGTGTCCACGGTTATGGACGACTTGGAGCACAGTTTCTCGATCATAGACAAGTATAACTAAAGTACCACTTTTAATTTGACTAAATACTTGACTAGTAAATAGTGCAATACTCATGGAATGGTTAATAAAACTGCCAACGGATGATGGGGGTTGTTCGTCCGCTTCCTCGTTGGGAAGCGAGGAGGAGGATGGATCTATTAAATATACTGTTATAATTGTTGTTCTTAATTCACGGACATCCGCCTATCATTGGTTAGGCGGATGGTTAGCGAGTATCTATAGAATTGTTAGCTATTATCTTTTGCTGCAATTGCGTCACCCCAGATTGTGTCCCCTTTAGTGGCATAAAGACTTGCTGAGTACCCCTAGGGTCTCACACGATAAATTGTTTGATTCAGATGAACAGGTGTATTCGCAAGATGGATACTGGGTGGAGGAGACAGATGATGTTGGCAACGATCACTCGGTGTAGAGATTCCGGGAACGGGGATCCGTGAGATCTGTGGGCGGGATGTGTTTATTTATGTGGCATCTTATGCCGATTTGCTTCTTATCCGTACTCGGATCTTGTTTTCCGCTTCCGCCTGATACTCTGATGTTTGTTGTATGAGGAGCTATCCTAAATTATTATCTCTATCTAGGATATTTGAATCTTGCCGTATGGCGTTGCAATATTTCTATTTCTTTTAGATGGAATGGCTCTGAGGACTGTTGTATGCGGCTTGCATACATACTCACTTGTGTATGTAGTTGATCCCTTCGCCTGCCGATTACGCCGCTCGTTCTTGTCCCGATGTTCTGAAAGTGGTTAGGACGGCCGAAAGGTCTACCATGAGTGGCCCCAGGCCCCACCGTACTATTTTAACCACTTTCGCTCATCCAGGCATGCAACTAAGAGCGTAATTCACCGAGGTAGTTACAATTGGTATCAAAGCCATCCCGCCCTTCAGGGTCTCAGCCAAAATGGTCGTTGTCAGTCTAGCAAATATTTTTGGTAGTTATGTATACTAGGGAAAAACAAACGTGAGAGTAGGACTGCTTCCATTTTTCTTCTTACCCACCCACCCTTTTTCTGGGAAGGAAGTGTAACGTTTTCAATTCTCTTCTAAAATGCAAACTAGGATTCACGTGTTCTGGGTTCCGTAGTACCATAGGTTGTGTTTGTGTGTGTGTGTGTAATTCTTTGTCTATCTGTTGCATCCAACTTGTTATCTCTATCTGTCTTTTGGTTATTAACTGTTGGTACATTCCATACCGATAGGCCTTTGTAAACTGACGCGATCTATCGATTCGTTGTATACCGATGCGATCTATCTTACTCTTTGTTATCCGACGTTATCTTGTTGGGGTGTTCTTTTTCGTAGTTACCAATCTTCAGGTTCATCTTAAGAAGAAGGTGTTGGGATATGTGTTTTACTGATTCATGTGCGGAGTAATGATTTGAGTGTGGGATGGAGTGGCGACCATACCACTACTGTTATCATTTGCTCTTGTATGTTGAACTAGTAGAGTTACTAATCTTGATTCGTTAAGTGGTTTTGCGCATATAGTGGTATTTTAATGCCGAAATTTGCGGAAATTTTTTCTTTGTTAGTTTGTATACCACACTCCTTGTTCAGTCGTGTGCGTTATGCTTAATATCTTCTAGTTGCCTTGAACTTTGTTGATATTTTAATATCATCTCAGTGAATTGCATCCTTTAATCTTGGTTAATTCCATTTTGGTACTATTTTGGATTATTATCATTCTCCATTATAGTACTGACTTGTGTTTTATATCAATCACAGGATGGCACCACCACGCCGTTCTGAGGAGGACATACCACCTGAACTTGGGGCTGCTTTGGCAAGTATTGCAAATGCTTTGGGCACTATGCAGCAGAACCAGCAGCGCTTCGAGGAAAGCGTGAGCAGGAATGAGTTTGTTCCGCTACCTCCACCTCCCAAGCGAGGAGACATCAAGAGTTTTCTCAAGTTCAACCCACTTCAATTTGAGGTGTCTGATCAGCCACTTGATGCGGATGATTGGCTGCGTGAAGTGTCAAGGTTGCTGATGACTGCGGCTGTTCCCGAGCAAGAATGGGTCAAATGTGTCACTCACCTTCTGAAGGGAGATGTAGCTCTGTGGTGGGAAAATTACCTCAAGGCTGACCTCTCTGGTTTTCAGCCTACTTGGGAGCAATTCACTGGGGCTTTCAAAGAGCAATATCTGTCAGAAATTGTCATGGAAAGGATGAAGGAAGTGTTTCTCAACCTCAAGCAGGGCACTGACAATGTCAACACCTACATCAGAAACTTCATGAACCTTTCTCGGTATGGTGGCGATGAGATCTCTGATGACAAGAAGAACCAAAAGAGGTTTAGGCAAGGCCTCAATGCATCCATCAAATATGCAATCACTCATGCAAGGCCGACGTCTTTCCTGGAACTCCAACACACAGCTCTGCAGGAAGAAGCGAGTAGGCAAGTGTTTGAGGAGTCAAAGAAACAAGGCCACCAAACTCCTTCACTGCGGCTCCCAGGGGCTACAACCACAACTACCCTAGAGCGCCTGGCGGAGTCCCTGGCTACGTTGCTCCACGTCCACCTGGTGCTTGCTATACTTGTGGAAACACTAGGTATCATTACTGGAATTGTCCAATGAACAACAAAGCTCTTCCACCACCACCTCCAAGACCTGCGACAAGTTCTCCTATGATTCGTGCACCTCCACCTCGGGCCCTCAACATTAACACCAAGCCTGAGTCTACGGTTGCTCGTGCCAACTGTGTCAACGTCGCTCAAGCTGAGCATGCTCCTGGAGTTGTGATGGGTACGCTTCCTGTTAACTCAGTTCCTGCACGAGTTTTGTTTGATTCTGGTGCTTCACATTCTTTTGTTTCTCACAAGTTTGCAGATGAGAATGAGTTAGCAATGGGTCCTCTCCCCAAGCGTTTAATAGTCCTTTCTCCTGGAGCAACAATGGCATCTTCTAAAATCAGCCATAACAATCAAATTGAGATTGGTGGTTCTTCGTTTCCGGCTTCCTTAATTATTCTGGGCAATTCTGATATTGATGTTATCTTGGGCATGGATTGGTTAACAGCAAATGCAGCTGTGATTGATTGTGCTGAACGTTCGGTTTCTCTGAAAATTCCTGAAGGCCATATAGTCTATTCTCCAAGTCTGACTCCTGCAATTCAGCTTTACTCTTTGCCGGCTCTGAATGATGATGCTATGGAAGGTATTCAGAGTGTTCCTATAGTCTGTGAGTTCCCAGATGTCTTTCCTGAAGAGTTGCCAGGTATGCCTCCGGATCGTGAGGTTGAGTTTGTCATTGAACTTGAACCTGGTACCGCTCCTATCTCCAAGTGGCCTTATAAAATGGGTCCTGCTGAGTTGGCTGAACTCAAATGTCAGTTGGATGAACAAGAGAAGTTGGGTTTCATTCAGCATAGTACTTCTTCTTGTGGTAGTCCAACCATCTTTGTGAAGAAACGAGACAAGACTGATAGACTTTGTGTATCGGGCACTCAATGCTAAAACAATCAAGAATAGATATCCCCATCCGCGGATTAATGATCTCTTCGATCAGCTAGCTGGAGCTGTGGTATTCTCTAAGCTTGATTTGAGAAGTGGTTATCATCAAATCAAGATTCGCCAGGAAGATGTTCCTAAAACAGCTTTCACCACTCGCTATGGCCTGTATGAGTACACGGTCATGTCTTTCGGTCTCACCAATGCACCTGCCACCTTCTCGAGGCTTATGAACTCGGTTTTCATGGAGTATCTTGATAAGTTAGTTGTGGTCTATCTGGATGACATTCTAGTCTATTCTAAGTCAAAGGAAGAACATGAAGAACACCTTCGGTGTGTCCTAAACAAGCTTCGTGAGAACCGCCTGTATGCAAAGTTCTCCAAGTGTGAGTTTTGGCTGCCTCAAGTCACCTACCTTGGTCATGTCATCTCTGCCAAGGGAATTGCCGTCAACCCAGACACTATTAAGGCAATTATGGACTGGCTTCCACCCATAAATGTCAAAGAAGTCCGGAGTTTCCTTGGTTTGGCCAGTTACTGTCGTCGCTTCGTTCAAAACTTCTCGAAGATTGCGAAGCCTCTTACCGATCTCCTCAAGAAAGGAAAGAAATACCTTTCGACTCCTGCATGTCAAGCAAGCTTTGAAACATTCAAAGAGAAGCTCACTTCCACACCAGTCTTAGTTCCTCGAGATACATCAAAGCCTTTCCAGATATTCTGTGATGCCTCATTGCAAGGATTGGGTGCGGTCCTTATGCAAGAAAAACAAGTTGTTGCTTATGCCTCTCGACAGTTGAAGACGCATGAGATCAACTATCCTACACATGACCTCGAACTCGCAGCAGTTGTCTTTGCTTTGAAAGTATGGAGGCATTACTTGCTTGGCAACCGTTGTGAGATCTTTTCTGATCACAAGAGTCTGAAGTATATCTTCACACAGCCTGATCTCAACCTTCGTCAGAGGAGGTGGATTGAAACAATCAATGATTTCGATGTGACCATCAACTACACTCCGGGTAAAGCTAATGTCATGGCCGATGCTCTCAGCCGAAAAGCTTATGTCAACAATCTCATGGTGGAAGAACAACAGCCTCTCTTGTGCGAGGAATTCCGCAAGCTCAACCTTAAAATTGTGGATCAAGGGTATCTTCTGAACCTTCTAGCAACACCTCTCTTGGAAGAAAAAGTTCGCTCCATTCAACTTGGTGATCCTTACACTAAAAAGATCATCTCGAACATTCAACTTCCGAAGTATGAGTCCTTCCACGTCGACGACCAAGGCACTCTTTTCTTTGAACACCGGATGTTTGTTCCGAACTACCCGGGTTTAAGAGAGCAAGTTCTCAAGGAGGCGCATGATTCTGTTCTTTCTATCCACCCTGGCAGCACTAAGATGTACATGGACTTGAAAACACAATATTGGTGGCCTGGGTTGAAACGATATTGTGCTAAGTATGTCTCGGAGTGTGATGTCTGTCGCAGAGTTAAAGCTGTCCATCAGAAACCTTCCGGTCTTCTACAACCATTGAAGCCTCCGGAATGGAAATGGGAGAAAGTAGAGATGGACTTCATCACTGGTTTTCCAAGGTCGCAGAAGGGCAACAATGCAATCTTTGTTGTCATTGACAGGCTTTCCAAAGTAGCTCACTTCTTTCCAGTCAAGGAAACAATTTCTGCAATTCAGTTCGCTGAGCTCTATATCAACAGAATTGTCTCTCTGTATGGAGTTCCTCTTGAGATCAGTTCAGACTGTGGAAGCATCTTCACTTCCAAGTTCTGGGGAAGTTTCCAAAATGCTTTGGGAACAAAATTGAACTTCAGCACAGCTTACCACCCTCAGTCGCAAGGACAAGTTGAAAGGATCAATCAGATTCTGGAAGATATGCTCCGTGCTTGCGTTATCTCTTTCGGCATGAAGTGGGAAGAATGTCTTCCTTATGCTGAATTCTCTTACAACAACAGTTTCCAGAAAAGTCTAAAGATGGCACCATTTGAGGCTCTCTATGGTCGCAAATGCAGAACTCCGATTGGTTGGTCGGGCGCAGGTGAAAGAATATTGTTTGGCCCCGACATTGTCACTGAAGCGGAGGAGAAAGTTCACATCATTCTTGAAAACCTGAAGATTGCCCAAAGTCGCCAGAAGAGCAATTATGACAGAAAGCACACGGACATGGAGTATGTCCCTGGTGATCTCGTTTACCTTCGTGTCACTCCCATGAGAGGCACGCACCGCTTTGGTATCAAAGGAAAGCTGGCTCCTAGATACATCGGTCCTTTCAAAATTCGTGGAAGAAGAGGATAAGTTGCTTATGCTCTTGAGCTCCCTGAAAAACTCAAAGTCCATGATGTTTTCCACATCTCTCAACTCAAGAAGTTCTTCAAGGATCCCGGCAGGACCGTGGACCATGAACTCATCAATCTCCAAGAAGACATGTCTTATCAAGAACACCCCATAAAAATTCTTCAAGTCGCAGAAAGAAGGACTCGCAACAAGTCCATCAAGTTCTGCAAGGTGCAGTGGTCACCATTCCGTTGATGAAGCCACTTGGGAACGTGAAGATGAGCTCCGTGCCAAGTATCCTACCCTCTTTGAGTCTTCTTCTTCTTCCTAGAATCTCCATCGCCTCAAGCGCCCTGGCATCGCCAGATCCACCCCAGGCTACCCTCTCCCCCCTTCTTCTTCATCGACGCCAGCTCCTCTCGCCGGTCACCGCCAGTACCACCGCCACTTCCTCGATCCAGCTGGCGTGGGTGACGTGGAGGTGGTCGAGGAGACTGAGGAGGACCCCCTGCTTCACCCTGGATGTGCCAGCGAGGAGGAGAAGCCCCACGTCTGTCGCAGCACCGCGACATCGCTGAAACCCTAATCTCGCCGGCCGTCTGCCTCGACGCCGCCAACCACCCCGCGGTGAGTCCCTCTCCCGCCTAGACATCCTCCGCCTCACCGTGAAACCCTAGCCGCGCCAGGCGTTTCGCCGGGCACTCTCCGTGCGCCGTCGGCCGCTAACGTCTGCCGCCTCTGCACCGCGCCACACCTCACCTGGCCGCTTAGTCCTCCCCTCTCAACAACACCCACCCAGCCGCACTGGTTACCGTCTCCGCGCGTGAGCCCCAGGTCGCGGGATCGAGTCCCCGCCACGCCGCGCCGCGCACCGCGCGCATCAGACAGATCCGTCAGAGAACGATAGGAGAAGATCCATAGTGCCCCCTTTTTTGCAAATAGCACCCTCTGTTAACTCTCGCTCAACCCGCGGTACTCGCGAGCCCCACCAGTCAGCCTCCCTGTCCATTTTACAAAAACGCCCCTGCAGTTTTGAACACCTAACCCGCGATCCAGCACGCTCCCCACCTGTCAGCCTCTGCGGGTTCACCCACTGTCACGTGGGCCTCTAGCCGTTGGCCCACCTGGCAATCGCAGCGGCTAGGTAGCGCCGTGGCGTCTCTGCAACGTCGACCGCTGGGCCCAGTTAGCGTCGGCCCCATCCGTCAGTGTCTTGGGCTAGAATCCTCTGAGTGTAAAAAGTTCTGGCGAATTTCTGTTTAAATAAAAATAATTTCAGTAATTGTTTAAATTCAAATTCAAACTAGATTTTAAACAACTTTCAAATTATAAATCCAAATAATAAAAATAATATATGTTTTTGAATCAGAAAAATGTGAGGAATTCAAATATGCCATTCAAAATATTATTTGAGCATTTTAAATTTCGAGATGATTAAAATTACAAATAAATGCCCTTTTCTTAATAAATTAATAACTTTAATTCTACAACTCCAAATTTGACAAATAATATGTCCAAATCGATTAGCGCGATGAGCCCATCCTAGCTATGCATTCCTTGTTCTGAATTGAAGCATGCATCATGCCATATTTAAAAATCAGAACTGTTTATGACAATAAAACTTGGCTAAATAATTAATAAAATGCTTTATTCTTGCACCACACCTCACCCATGCCATGCTACTTTAATGCCATGTAAATTATGCATCATTCATAATGGCATGCTTGTTTGCTTGCCGCAGTTTAATTCATATGCTTGTGCACTTTATTTATGTTGGCCCTTGTTTGTTTGGTTCTTCTTCGAATAGACGCCCAGCAGGAGAATTACCAGGAATCACAGGAGTACTACCCAGATCCATCTCTCGCTTCAACTGAGCTGCCAGGCAAGCACTACCTCATGCTTGCATACATATAGTACCTAATGCCTCTATCTTATTCTTGCGTCACTGAGTCACGATTACATTAAATTGAATCCCAAGTACTGCATAGCCTTTACTTTTATACCCCATCGAAGCTGGTTCCTCCATCCCATGAGCCATTACTACATGAGTTGTTTGAGCCATGCGAGTCCTAGAAAAGCATGTGTAGGGTACGTGAGTATCTGATGAATAACGAGGTACCTAAACAACATAACCTGAGTAGTAATGGGATAACTAATGAAAGAGGCACCGGTGAGCAATATCTCCTATTTGGTTTTTCATGCTCACTTATGTCCCGTAGGACCCCGAGTACTTGATTCCTGTTCCTTGACTATTCGCACTATCCACATCCGGGAGGCCTTATGGACCCCACTGAGCCAGAGCTTGATTCATTCTTATTTCTTGCGGCCACAAAGTAGTTTGGGGCTTTGTTACTATCATGTACTTATGCCATGCTTTACTGTTTTATTTAAGATTGTGCGTGGAGCACCTGTACTGTTTTGGGATGCGGAGTGTTTTCGCGGTATTGACTAGCCCAGTCACACTTTCGGGTTCCCGGTCGTTTACAGGCATTGACGCAAACATTGGGTCCGTCTCGGAGCCGGCCAACTTCGTTGTGGGTAGCTCAATGGGGTGGCCCCCTAAAATATTTCTGAATCCTGTGATTGCTTCGTCATGAATGCCTCGTTGGGTTTTGAGTTGGTTTTTCTGAGGTTGATCGACTGTGTGTTGCTATTCGTGCACCCCTGCAGGGTAAATCTTTCTGAAAGCCATGTCCGCGGTTATGGACGACTTGGAGCACAGTTTCTCGATCATAGACAAGTATAACTAAAGTACCACTTTTAATTTGACTAAATACTTGACTCGTAAATGGTGCAATACTCATGGAATGGTTAATAAAACTGCCAACGGATGATGGGGGTTGTTCGTCCGCTTCCTCGTTGGTAAGCGAGGAGGAGGATGGATCTGTTAAATATACTTTTATAATTGTTGTTCTTAATTCACGGACATCCGCCTATCATTGGTTAGGCGGATGGTTAGCGAGTATCTATAGAATTGTTAGCTATTGTCTTTTGCTGCAATTGCGTCACCCCAGGTTGTGTCCCCTTTAGTGGCATAAAGACTTGTTGAGTACCCCTAGGGTCTCACACGATAAATTGTTTGATTCAGATGAACAGGTGTATTCGCAAGATGGATACTGGGTGGAGGAGACAGATGATGTTGGAACGATCACTCGATGTAGAGATTCCGAGAACGGGGATCCGTGAGATCTATGGGCGGGATGTGTTTATTTATGTGGCATCTTATGCCGATTTGCTTCTTATCCGTACTCGGATCTTGTTTTCCGCTTCCGCCTGATACTCTGATGTTTGTTGTATGAGGAGCTATCCTAAATTATTATCTCTATCTAGGATATTTGAATCTTGCCGTATGGCGTTGCAATATTTCTATTTCTTTTAGATGGAATGGCTCTGAGGACTGTTGTATGCGGCTTGCATACATACTCACTTGTGTATGTAGTTGATCCCTTCGCTTGCCGATTACGCCGCTCGTTCTTGTCCGGATGTGCTGAAAGTGGTTAGGACGACCGAAAGGTCTACCGTGAGTGGCCTCGGGCCCCACCATACTATTTTAACCACTTTCGCTCATCCAGGCATGCAACTAAGAGCGTAATTCACCGAGGTAGTTACAACGCCCCATCTGCATGCACCATAGATTTCATCTTTTCCCTCTATTTGAGGGCATATTGCACTTCATCAAGGGTTATCTTATCACGGCTCAACAACATTGTATCACGAAAGTGAGTATAAGAACTAGGCAGTGAGCATAAGAGTAATAGAGCTAGATCCACCTTCCTGCAATCTATGCAAGAACAACTTCATCTTCACATGCATCTTACTGGTTAGATCCTTTGACATGCAGATCGATTCCAGTTTCCCCCAAAGGGCAGCAACAGATTTCTCTGTCAAGACTTTCTGCAAACTATTATTGGATAGATGAATTTGAATCATAGACAAACCCTTACGGTCCTTCCGCTTCTCTTCATCCGACCAGCTCTTAGCATCCTTTTCCCCGAATCCATCCAGCGCATCATCCAGATCTAAAGTTTGGGCGAGAATCGCCCGCATCTTCACCTGCCACAAGCAGAATCTTGTGTAGTAGTCCAGCTGCGGTAGATCGAACTTCAACGATGACTTGTCGCAAACCCTAGATTAGAACCTGGGGCACTGATACCACTTGTTAGCTTTGCGACAAGTAAATAATGAAGAACGAAAATAAAATCGCAGCAAGGGGGACACAGATTTAACGTGGAAAACCCTCTCCAACAAAGAGAAGGGAAAAACCACGGGCACCAGCCAGCAAAACTTCACTATAACGGAGAGTGTTTACACAACGCTGGGGATTTCACAGATGCAACTTATCCAAACCGGCGGCTTACAAGAAGTATATATAGAGGTGGTAACCTAGGTCATCATCGATCCGTACCGCAAGGGCCTGTCGCCCCCCGCACCCCCCACGGGCGTCCCTGTTGGGCACAGAGTGGCCCAACTTCAGACTCCACATCGCTAAGTGTTATCTCGATGCTAGCTTTGACACCGATCCGGATGACTCTAAGTCTCAATCCGGATAAGTATTTTCTTGAACGGAGCAGCAGTTAGTTGGAGGTGTTCCAAACTACCTGTGGTGGCTGGATCAACGACGAAGGCGGAATATGTTGCTGCTTCAGAAGCGGCACAGGAGGCGGTTTGGATGAAAGAGTTCATTACGGAACTAGGTGTGGTTCCTAGTGCGTTGGACCCAGTGGTGATCTATTGTGACAATAATGGAGCCATAGCCAACGCAAAGGAACCGAGGTCTCACAAGAATTCCAAGCATATTAAGCGCCGGTTTCACTCCATCCGCGAGCATGTCAAAGATGGAGATATAAAGATTTGTAAAGTACACATGGACCTAAATGTAACATATTCGTTGACTAAAGTTCTCCCTAGGGCAAAACATAATCAACACCAGAACTCCATGGTTGTTAGATTTATCACTATGTGAACTAGATTATTGTCTCTAGTGCAAGTGGGAGACTCAAGGAAATATGCCCTGAGAGGCAATAATAAAGTTGTTATTATATATTCCTTATATATGATAGATGTTTATTTTACATGCTAGAATTGTATTGATCGGAAACATCAATACATGTGTGTTTAATAAACAAAAAGGGTTCCTAGTTATGCCTCTCTTATAGACTAGCTTGTTGATTAACAAGATGATCAATGTTTCCTGATCATGGACATTAGATGTTGTTAATAACAAGGTCACACCATTGGTGGAATGATGTGATGAACATTCATCCAAAGTATAGCATTACGATCAAGTCATTATGTTTATATTGCTATAACATCATACGAAGTAATCTTTATCCTTAGACCATGAGATCATGTTAATTCCTAACACCGGAAGAGTATCTTGATAACATCAAACGTCACACCGTAACAGGGTGACTATAAAGATGGGTTCAGTACTACGAAGGTGTTATGTTGAGGCTCATGGATCAAGAGTGGAATTTGTCAATCCAGATGACGGATAGATATACTCTGGGCCCTCTCGGTGATATCACATTAAGATAGCTTGCAAGCAAGTGATGTGATCACTAGAATGTTATATCACGGGAACGAGAAAAGAGTGCATGTCGGTAACGAGATCAAACTAGGTATGGAGATACCGATGATCGAATCTCAGACATGTAATATATCGAGAGACAGAGGGATTTAGTTACAAGCGTTAAAGGTTCTCACGATCACAGAAGTCATCGTTGAATGTGTAGGAGTCAGTACGGATCTCCAGGTCCTGCTACTGATTATTGATCGGAGAAGGGTCTCGATCATGTCTGCATTATTCGCGAACCGTAGGGTGGCACACTTAAGAGTTACCGGACCCCATTTTGGAGCACATATGTTTCAGACGAAAGAATTGCAAAGCGCATGAATTGTTTCAATAGAAACCGGAAATTGTTTCGGGTGAAATTGCAGAAAGTGGTTCTGCATGTGATATTGAAATATTGCAAGGGGCTATATGTGAATGTTTGTTAATTAAAGTAATTAACAAAATTCTGAATAAATTTAATAAAAAGAGTTTTATTAAATGAGAGAGCATTAAATTTGGAGAAATTTAATGCATTTAAAGTGGAGACTTTAAAAGGGAATGTGAAGAGGCATTTTAATGTGGAGGGGTTACCACCACATGAATGGGGGAGGTGAGGGGTCACACCCCCATGCGCCGGCCATGGAGAGAGGGGGCACCCCCCTCCTCCTATAAAATGCCACTCATTCCCTCCTTCATCCACACACCTCCTTGTGAAGGATCTCTCTCCCCCTCTAGAATTATTCCCCCATGGTCTCGGATTAGCGAGATACATGTTCCCGGTGGCATTTCATCTGGAAGGAGTTGCTGCTTCCGCTGGATCGCTGGAGCGAGGATGTGGTGGTTGTCCGGTGGCTTGAACGTGTGTGCGAGTGCGGATGCACTGCTGAGTTGCGGCGCTCGGACTTCCTCACGATCTTGAGATCGGCAAGTGTACGACTACATCAACCACGAGTTCCTACTCGTTAACAAAACTCATTGTCTTAGAGGGTAAGTTCTCGTTGGATGTATGTCCACCCGTTGCTTTGTACCTAGTAGATAGATCTTGGCGTGTAGTTCACACCGTAGGAAATTTTTTGTTTTCTATGCTAGGGACCCAACAATAACCTCCAGGCGTGGGCGGCCTTCTTCGCGTGGTAGCGCAATGAACGCATGGAGGCCTATGACGGCATTGGCCCGCCGCTGGCGAACTTCAAAAGCGAAGGGCGGAAGCGATGGTGGAGCGCTCCGGGACGCACCCTCTCCTGGGTCTTGGACCACATCGCTAACAGCAACAACCCGACGGTGGTGATACCGCCACGTATCCCGCGCGATCGCCAGCAGGCCGCGAGCAACCGCCGGGGGCCACGCTGCGCGCCGTCGATGTCCTCCTCCTCCTCTTCCTCCTCCTCCTCGCGCTCGTCGGCGTCCCTGGCGCGGTACTCGCCGTAATCCTCGCCGTCGCCACGCTACCATGGGATGCTCGCGCCGGTGAAGGACGAGCAGGTGAGCCCACCGCGCAGGCGCCACACGCCTCCCTCGCCGCATGCCGCCTCCGCTTGGGCAGGGCCAAGCCCGAGCCCAAGAAGGACTGGACACCACCGCCAGAGTACAAGGCGGCAGCGCTCCAGCTGGCGGACGGCGAGGACCCGGAAGAATTTCTGGGCCAGAGGATGCTGGAGCGGGCATCCTTCAACGCCGTCCTACCGGCCACCGACGAGTTCGCCGCCAGGTGGTCCGCGCAGGACTGGTGGCAGGAGCAGGCCGAGCGCGCCATGCGCCACGACCTCGTCGTCGACATCGACGGCGAGAAGGGGGCGGCTGGTCTTTCCACGAGGCTGACGCGAGGGACCAGTGGCGAGGGGTGCATTCGCCTACAGCCGGCAAAGGACGAGCCACCCAGCGACGACGAGGACGAGGACGGTCTATTCGACTACGCCGCGGCGATGTACCGCCGGCTCGGGATCGGCCGTGGCCGCCATTAGATGACGTTTTTTTTTGTAATTTTTTGTGAAATTTAAACTATTCGTCTATGTTTTGTTGAAGTTTGAACTGTTTGTCCAAATTTCTGCTAAATTTAAAATATTTAAATTTTGTTATGGGGGGGCACGGCTGGGAGCCGGTGCGCCCCCATTTGGCAACATCGCGCCGGCGCCCCCCATACGGCCAAAAATGGGGCCGCGCCGGAGCCCGTATGGGGGTTACGAGTGGAGATGGTCTAAGATAAGACTGAGAACTCCTCATGTGTTGTCGCTCCCTCTTTTTGTCTATATTAACACAGTCTAGGCTACTCCTTTTTTTCGAGTTTAGCGGACTAAATCATGTTCCAAGCCATAGCCTCACTATCACTAAATTGTTTTGATTAATATGGAAAAGGGCCAAATGTGGACAACTTATTGTTGTTCGTGAACAAAATATAAGCTTAGATATCAGTTTGGACGTAAGGATGATCTTATAAGCTATGACTGTATAACATAGTGGCTAAGGATGTGTGTTTGTGGGCTAGAAACCGAGCTCAGGCTGCCTGTAGGCTTCATTTTCTCAAAAAACTCTAAAACTTCATTTTCTCAATTAAAAAACTGCAAACGACTTACAAGTTTTACATATGGATGTCTACGATATGTACGTGTATTTCTATAGAAATACTTGTTCCTACGCGGCATGCACAAAAAGACCCAAACAAAATTAATTCCTACTTAAATTTGTGATTTTTGTGTAGCCTAAATGCAACGTGCTTTTTCAACAAAAGTTTAAACACTCATAGAAATCATCTTATTGTACCCTTGTAAAAAGTTCAGAATTTTTGAAAATTTTGAATACCGATTTCACTTTTCTGAAAAACCCTGGATACATGTTGCTCGACTGCCATATCTCGCGATCAAGCAAAATTGTACTTCCTTTTTTTACCACAAAATAGACCCACCAAGTCTTCAATCAGTTTTCCAAGTATATTGGAAATAATAAATTCGACAATGTTTGTGACAAATATAGAAATTAATTTGCTAGAATAAGACATTTACTAGAAGACACGTTTAATGACAAATCAACTGATATTTATTTTGAATTCCAGATGTTTCTGTTAACTCAGTCAAATCTCTATGAAGTATTCCCTCCCAAAAAAACTCGGGTGAATAGCTCCCATGCGACGTCTTTCCCTGGAAATGGACGAAACGCGATGTTGTTGCTGCAAATAGCTAGCATGCGACATCTCTGGACAGATAAATAGCTGCAGTGTGACACATCTCTTAAGCAGCAGTAGACAGCTTATCAGTTCAAATTGGATGGTCAGAGCGGGACCCAAAACCTATCCACCTCAGATTGTGGGACCCACTGCTTGTCCACCTCACGTCGTGGGACCCAGAACTGGTTGCTGCTAGAAAGAGCCCCGCGCCGCGCCGGAGCTATTCGACCGTTGCAGAACAGAGCATCCCCTTCTTCTCCGGCGATCATCTAAGCGCTGCAACGCCGGCGGTGATGTCGACCTCCGCTTCAACCTCGTACTGCCGGTGGCCGCGCTATGGTCCAGTGCCGCTGGGACGGTGCCCTGACTGCCCACGGACGGCGCCCCTGAAGCGCCTGACCACCGTGACCGATGAGAATGGCAACGCCGGGCGCGAGTTTGTGAAATGCGAGAGAAACCAGAGCCAGGGAAGGTGAGTTCTTAGTTTCCCCTCTCCCAATTTCATTTTATTTTCGTCAATTTTGTGGTTTTCATCCGATTTTGGGAATTAGGGTTTCATCGTATTTGGGGAATTTTTGCTCTGTTTTCAGCCGGATCTGCGGAAATGCCACCATTTCGAGTGGATTGATGAGTACATCAATAGGATTGAAGTGGAGGGCGCCTTTCTAGGGGTCGATTCGCCGCCGCCGGCCGTGCAGTTGGGATCAGCCACGGTGGTTGCTCCGGCGGGGAAAGCGGATGGGGTTGCGGCAGAAGTGAAGGAAATGATGAAGATGAACAAGCACCTAAAGAAGCTTGTCGATCTGAAGAAGCTGGACAATCTGATGTCTGCCATTTTTTATTTATGTGCAATTGCTTTTGGTGTTGTTTATTTGCTGATCATTAGTCAGTAAACAATGTGTAGTGTTGCGGTTAGTTTGGACAATATCTGTATGGGACTTGGAAGTAATGCATGACAGGTGCAATTTCATTTGGTTCGTGGTCTATTACTGAGCATTGGTCATTGGTCATTGTAAAATGTTATTCGTGTAATTAGTGTAGCAGCTAGTGTATGGCTAAGACTTGAAAGATATGCATCACAAATCCTAGTTTGGCTAAATTTGTGAATCAGTAGAAATGTTCAGTTCTTTTGTAGAAAAAACTACGAAAAATGTCAGGCCCAATCTCAAATGATGTGTTGTTTCGGCCAAAAAAAAGCGGGCACACTCCAGGCCCAATAGTAAGAGGATGCTTGTTTTTATTATTTGACCCGTTGCGTAAAAACAGGAATGTGTTTGCCCTATCTTAATTTTATTATTTATTTGCACTTTAGTTTTTCTGCCTCTGTTAAGGCATGCTAGCAATATCAAAGGTCATGGGTTTGAATCCACACGTTTGGTTGAGTTTTATTCATTTTCTTTCACCAACATGTGTGACCCACTAATAAGGGCTTTTAATTTGTAGGTTCATTGCAAGACGATAGTAGCCCTTACATAGACAAAAATATGGATTATCACGAACTATAAGCACATAGTTATATATAAGACGATAGTAGCCCTTACATACATAAACCCATCAAGTGACACGACACCCCAAAACAGAGGGTATCCCCTAGCGCACACAACTAGAATGAGAGGGGCATATATGCCCAAGCATGCAACAAACCGAAACAAACATGGAAATATACTAGAATAAACGACATCTCCTTGGCTCCGGGACCTCCTTGGCTCCTCCTTGGCTCTGAGACCTCCTTGGCTCCTCCTTTCGCGGTGGCTCACTGCTCGTCGGCCTGGTTGGGGTAGGGGAGGGCGTGCATGTTGCCCACGGAGGGGAAGATGTCGTAGAAGTTCGTGAAGATGTTCAAGGTGGTGAAGCAGATGAACTCACACCCACACCAGAACGCCTGCCCGAGGAGGGCGAAAGCGTCGTAGGGGTTGCGGAAGCGCACGTAGTAGCCGATGACGTGGGGGTGACCCATGACCTGGTGGTTGTTGCCGCCGTGGTACTCCTCGAGCGTGAACATGGGAGGCGCGCCGTGAGGGAGGCGGAGGTGGCAGTAGCCGGCGTTGAGGAAGAACTCGGCAAGCTCCCGGGCTCCCCTCCACCTAGAGATGGCCCAGACGCGCAGCTCGTTCTCGACGATGACCCCCGCCGGGAACTCCCGCTCGGGCACGGTGGGAGGGCGGCGGAACGTGGTGCCGTGGAACTCCATGGTGGCAGGCTAGGGCATGGATGCGGTGGCGGTTTGAGGGGTACCCCGTTTTGAGTGAGGGGGTGCCATTATATAGCCGGGGTGGAGGTGAGGAGTGTGTGAGGGAGAAGAGTAAGGGTAAGAGTAAGTAGTGGGGAGTAGTTGTTAGGGGTTAGTGTATTGCCGTTTCAAATTGGAGTAAGTAGTGGAGCGTGTTCAAACGGCACATTGAAACGGAACGATAGCATGTGGAGCGTGTTTTCGTGTGTGTACATTCAAGCATGCACATTGAAACGGCACGATAGCCAACGTGTGTGGTCAGTGGCCGAGCCATGATTTTTGAAATCTAGAGCAGATCAGTGCGGAGTAAACTGTGTGTGGTGCATTTTAAATTGGCTTAAATCAGAACATAGGCTGCGGCGCTGCTAGAAATAGCTTCACTACGACACTGAGATGCTGTTTTTGAATTAAGTTGCTAGGCCGCGACGTGGGTACGTGCTGCATGGCGCATGCATGCGAAAGGTGGCGACCTGGTCAAGGGCTGCGAGCTGCCGCGCGTGGAAGTGTTTGCCTAGCGGTCCAGCGGTCAATAGCGCGCATCCTTATCCTCGCCCCGACAAGAAAAAAACGCCAGCCAATTAGACTGGGGAACCAGGCCACCCACGGATCGCCCTGACTCTGATTCCTTCTGGAAGAGCAATCGAACGGCGGCACTTCATTGTTAGGTAGATCGACGGTGCTTGTACAGCAAGATGGTCAACTTCGTTTTGGACGCAGTCATCGGTGTTTTGAAAAGTTTGCTTATTTCAAAACCTTCATTTAGAGTGAAGATGAAGTTGGAACAAAAAAAATTTCATTTTCACTTTGACTAGTATGTTTTAAACTTGGTCAAACTTAGGGGTTGACCAAATTTGAAATGAGCAACAAAAATTCAAAAAAAAATGGAAAAATCAAAAACCTGTGCACATTGTCTTCTAATGTCATGTACTACCGATTGAAGTTGATAAACAAGGTATAGATACATTCAAACTCTTTGTTCATGCATATGATGCGATATCTCGAACTCTGTCGTATGAAGTCAAGGTTGAAGAGAAGTGGTGAAAGGTTTTGAAAATGAAAATTTTGAAAACCTCACAAAAGGTTCATTTTGAAAAGTTTAAGAAGGATCCAGGCTTAGTTTTTCATTTTCATGTTTAAAACTTGATTTAATCATGGTCAAACTTAAGGTTTGACCAAATTTGAAATGAGCACCAAAGTTTGAAAAAAAAATCAAAAAAATGAAAAACCAGTGCACATTGTCTTCTAATGTCATATACTAATGATTGAAGTTGATAAACAAGGTATAGATGCATTCAAACTCTTTGTTCATGCATATGATGCGATATCTCGAACTCTGCCGTATGAAGTCAAGGTTGAAGAGAAGTGGTGAAAGGTTTTTAAAATGAAAATTTCGAAAACCTCACAAAAGGTTCATTTTGAAAAGTTTAAGAAGGATCTAGGCTTAGTTTTTCATTTTCATGTTTAAAACTTGATTTAATCATGGTCAAACTTAAAGTTTGACCAAATTTGAAATGAGCACCAAAATTTGAAAAAAAAATTCAAAAAAATGAAAACCAGTGCACATTGTCTTCTAATGTCATATACTACTGATTGAAGTTGATAAACAAGGTATAGATGCATTCAAACTCTTTGCAGATGAATTTCAAGTGAAATCTCAATATCTCGCAAAATTTCGTCGAGGCTTGAAGGTGAAGAGAAGGGGTCTATTTTCATGTATGCAATGTGATATCTCAAAATCTCACCAAAGCTTCATTATGGATTGTAGAAGGAGGATCTGAAGTTAGTTTTGCAATATCATGTTTTAAAGTTGTTTTTTAATCATTTTGTATTAAAGCAATTATTTTTTTAAATAATTTATGAATATGAAAAATATTCATAAAAATAATGTGACTTCGTAGTGATACTATATAGGTAGAATATAAGCTAAGGAAAAATATCTGGCTGATTTGGACTAGGTCGAAAAAAAAGTTGCTTAGAAATGGGGTCGTTTCACATGGCTTTAGAGGCCATTTGTAACACGTTTTCGACGACAATGAGTTGTGTCTCACAAATGACATCAGGGCAACCATGGGAGGTGTTCTACATTAGAGACAAATCACACAAGTTTTCAAGAATCAAATCAAAGTAGCAGTAACAATACATCACACGATACCAAGAACATCATTCATGCTCCTTGTTTTCTTTTCATCACCTTCACTTGGCCATCCTAGAATAACTTTTGATTTATTCTTCTTCGGCTTCGGCTTTCTTTTGTTTGCTTTTTCCTCTACACCAAGAATATCATTCATACTCTTTGTTTTCTTTTCATCACCTTCACTTGGCCATCCCACAATAGCTTTTCTTGGAGGTGGGATTTCAGTGTGCACATCCTCCAAAACAACATCAGGTTGCAGCACCATCCTCATAAATTCTCCAGGTTGCACATCCTCCAAAGCAGGTTCGAAATGCACATCATCCAAAACAGGTTCAGTTTGCACAGCCACTGCAACATCGATAGAGCCGAACACACTGTAAACACTCCTCTTCTTTCTACAGCCCCCAATTCTTGCCTTTTTGGATGGACAAAGAGGTTCAGTTACAAGGGGCTGAAACACAAGTTTCTTCCTGAAAAACAATTCATGTCATATGGTTAGTGAGTGCAAAAACAGAGATTTTGGATGAATTTGAACATACTTACCCCTTTGACTTTGGCTCGGTGTATCTACACTTGGTAGATCCAGCTCGGTGTCCAAGTTCTTCACAACGCTTGCATCTATTTTTACCTTTTTGGGGCCTCTTTGGCTTGTCATCCTTCTTTTTATTTCCCTTCTTACTGCTCCCACCTTTTTCAAACCAAGCCTTGAATCTACTCTGTTTTGGCCTGCCAGCCTTCCTTCTCGTCAAAGGAGCGCACAAGGTGAATTCAATATCCACTTCAGGCCACTGAGACTGATCTGTAAGTGGAGGAATTGGATGTGCATATGCAGCTCTAAAATTTTCAACTGAGTAATATTCATGCAAATATGGGTGCATATTTAGCCTAGGTTTGGATGCCAAAAAAATTATGGCATGTAAACAAGGTTTTCCAGTGTGTTGCCACTCAAGGCAGGTACACTCATGCTTTTCAGTGTCAACAACATGCCTTTTGGTAGTCTTTAGATCTTTAACTTCACCACCATGCAATGAGGATTTCACAACAATCAAATGTGCAAGCCCTCTGCTCCTGTTGACTACCTGCTGCACAACAGCATGCAGTTTATCCTGCCCTTGCAGCTTATCACCAATCCTTGATCTCAAATCCCATAACCTCATGATCATGATCCTAATTTGGTCAACCATGTCATGGACAGGCAAGTCCTTGAAATCCTTTATCCTGTTGTTAAAACTTTCAGCTAAATTGTTGTTGATATGATCACACTTGATGGCAGTGTTAAATCTTGACCTGTACCACAAAAGAGAATGGTAGGTCTCCATCCAAGGGACAAACTCAGTGCTTGCTTCTTTTATCTTATTCAGATGATACTCCCAAGTACCAAGCTTGTATGCTCTTGCTGCTGGCCACAGGCGGCCAAATGCATCTCCTCTGAATTCTTTGATCACATTCATCCACATATGACCAAAGCACTCCCTCTGCTCAGCATGGGGAAAAAACGGCCTTCACTGCATTTTCTAGCCCTTTACAGCGTCAGTGTGGACTGCCAAAGGGGACACTGGACCAATGCTTCTTTTGAGCTGCATCATGAACCATGTCCATGAAGCCTCTGTCTCAGACTGAAACAAGCCAATAGCTACAGGGTACATCCAATTGTGTCCATCTAGAGCATTGCAAGCTGCAAGTTGACCATTCCACTTGCTAGTCAAAAATGATGAATCTATACTCAAATATGGACGGTAGCCTGCTTTGAAGCCATCAATGCAAGGCTTTAAAGCCATGAAGAATTTGGAGAAATACACTTTGCCATCTGGTGTCACCTTAGTATCTATCTCAACAACACTGCCAGGACACCTTTTCTCCACTTCTGCTTTGAAGCTATACAGCATTCTAAAGGTATTTGCCCAATCACCAAATAATTGTTTCATTACTCTTTGCTTTGCCTTCCACACTGTAGTATATTTCAGCTGTATTGGGTAATCCTTTTCCAGATCTACTTTCAGTTTCTTTGCAGTTTCGTTTGGTTTCTTGGATAAAATAGGAGTGGTTTTCTCTGCCACCCAAAGTTGGGATGTCATTTTTGTAACCATTTGTGAAGTTGTCATACAAGTATGTGCTTTTGGAATTTGATTCACCCTTACTGTCCTTCCATCAGGTTGACGTCTAGCGGATATATACCACTTGCATGGCATGGCACCACCATCAAAACCTTTGCACTTGGCATAGAATTTCTTTTTATATGTCCACAAAGTCTTGGTTTCAAACTCACGTTTGACTGCATAGGTCCTGAAACACATCCTAAACTCATCCATGCTTGGAAACAATTTACCTACTTCAATAACTGGATTTTCTTTGTCATACACACATACAAGCTCATCATCATGTCCATCACCCACTTCATCTGCAACATTACGCATCAACTCTTCTATATCTGCATCATCATCTGCATTTGCAGTCCTTGAGTGTCTGTTATTATCATCTGTAGCTCTTTGTTCCTCCCTTTCCTTCTCTGTCTCATCGACAGGAATACCAAACATAGTTGCCATTTCAATGTCAGACATTGGAGCAATGACCAAATCTGTATTGTCACTTATCTCTACTATATTCCAATCAATAGATACAACCTCCTCAACCTCCTCAACATGATCAGCTGCCTCTTCTGCGCCTGCCTCCTTTGATAACACTGCCAACTCAGTAAATATAGGCATTATCTGCCTTTGTACAGCCCAATCATCCTCAGCAATCTGACTAGCCAACTTCGATTCCACATACCCAACCCTAGATTCAGGCTTCAGATCAACGAGCTCTGCCAAAAGTAGAGCACTTCTGCCTTTCCAGCCTTCTTGCCGATCAATTTCCTCTACCATGTCTTCCCCTGTCTCAATCCTAATATACTCCTGTTTCCAAATATCAAACCGCAACAAAGAAACTTCTTGCTCTGGCCCTCAAACCACACTTTCCCCAATTTTGGCCACGACATTCCTTAGCGCCTCCTCTCCCATCCCATCTAGTTCTTGTGGATCAAATTTTTTCTTAGGTACATCCCATTCAACCATCGTGTCTCTCTCAATCATCCGCATGCTTCCATCAATCAGCAATGCCTTGTCGGGGAAAAATTTGATGGAAATTGTAAATGTATGACCTTCCCTGTTTTTGGCGGCCAACGTGAGCTACGAATCGAGGTAATAAGCAAATAGAACTGAAATTAAGTTTCAAGCTACGGGATATTACCCCTGAGTTGTCCCCTCTTCCGGCTCCCTCCCGTTCCCCTCGTTCAGCACCCCCGCCGTCCACAGTCTAAGGATCTAATCAACCATCAGATCTTATTCCAAAAGGATGGGAGGTGAATTTGGGTTTGAAACTCACCAGCTTCGCCGCCGCTGCCGTGAATGGAGCGTCGTCGCCACCGCCGCCACCGCCGCCGCTGCCGAGAATTGAGCGTCGCCGCCGCCACCGCCAGTAAAGCTACAGTGTTGTGGTTGCGCACGCTCAAACGGAAGAGGTAGTTGTGTTGCGCGCGCTCGACACTGGGTGAGTCATCACATTTATGCCTTAACGTAATCGTTAACTAACCTAACTGTCTCCTTGACGGCCGTTTTATGGCTGTTGTGGCCCTAAGCTATTTCCAACCAAAACAGCGTCGCATGGGAGCTATTTCCAGCAACGACACCGCTTTCCTTCTAATTCTGAGGAAAGACGTCGCATGGGAGGTATTGACCTAAAAAACTCTACGAAGTATGCGAGAAAACGAAATCTTTCGGGTAGCAAACTCGAAGTACATAGCACCCATTATATATCAATAATATATAACTATTCATGTACTCCATTTTCGGCCGATGTTTCCTCTAGACAGCTTCAGTGTGAAGACCCACACGGATGAAGGCTTCACTTCTCGGGTCAGGTCGTCATCATTGCCGCGGTGATGGTCCATGGCAGGTTTCGGCCTTGCGGCGAGCGCGTGCAAGATCATGTCGGCATTTGCCTGGAAGCAACTGTTTAGCGCGGCCGTCCCCTTATCGCATGCCTCCTTCTTCCCTGGCCATCATAGGCACGCACCACGTTGAGCATATTCTGATCGCATCCACTGAGCAGGGCTTCCACACATATTCTTCTATCTTCCACACAGGGGATGGTGCATGGCCACACAATGGGCTACAGCTATCCTTCCTAAAGTGCGATTGTCCATTTATGGAAAGTATCAATCATATCTTGAATTGGGGCATGATATTATCTTGTCATTATGATGTTGCATTTATGTGAAGATAGAAGATCTCTCATAGAATGGAATAGAGGGGCCACCCCCAGGCCACCAGACCGGCAGTGATATGGGAACCTTGGGTGCCTCCCCCTCTCCTATAAAAAGTGAGGGAGGTGAAGCCATCCTCCTTCAAGCACTTGATCTTTGGTTGCCTCGCTCCCTCCTAGAGAATAGTTCTCTCCTCTGATACATCCAAACCTCTCTTGTTCTTGCGTAAATGATCTTGGTGTATTCGATATGCCCAAAATTTAAAATTCCCTATGCGAAACCTAATAGTACAAACTGTCGGCCTCGACACCTTGCCGCTAATTTGACCAACAGAAATCAGAAAAATCAGTCCCGAACTAAAGAAGTAGAGGCCGTGGGAGGAGGGGACATCATAAATCAGCCAAATCAGTCCCGGACTAAAGAAGCCGAGGTGGCGGTAATTGGGGATTCCATCAACTTTCATCCTCGCTGGTGTGCAATGGAAGGAGGATGCTGCGAAGGAGTCACTCTTCAGATCCAGATGAAGGAGTGGGTGATGGAGACTATGGGGACTCCATGTTTATGATTAGATGGATATATGAGCGCCTTGTGTGGCTAAGTATGGTTGCCAGCCGTGTACATCGTTGCCACTGTCGCATGCCATCGTGCGATGCCGCTGCACACAACCCTAATCGAGCTCGCGCGATGCCGCTGCACACAACCCTAGTCGAGCTCGGACGAGAAGAAACTAGGGGAGAGCTCGGACGAGAAGAAACTAGGGGAGACGACGTATATTCCGTGGCAGGTATTGCGGGTCGATATTCACCAATTCATTGAACATGTACTTTTCACTGGGCGGTGGCAAGGCTTGTAATACCTTGGAAGAGTATGGGATTAAACGGTCCACGGAAAATCAGAATGAAAATTCTTTATGAAGAGCCAGCTCTCTCGAAGAAAATATGAAATAAGATCGTAGCATCCGCGTGAGAAAATTTAACCTATCGTGGAAGGACCATGGGCGGCGCCCTTGAACACCGATCGATGAACATAAATTTTAGTAAAGCTCCAAGTATACAACGTCTAAGTTATATGTAAAACAGGTCTCGAATAATATATACAGTAGCTAGTATCACAAAATATTGTCGGTCGGATCTGCATTGATCGAGCTAATTATGTAGGCTTCTTCCTTAACAGTGCAGCGCCAGCAAAGATGCACCTCTTCCACGCCGCGACCGCCTTGTCGCACGCCTCCGCGTCCACCTCGCGTGCTTTGGATTCTGTTAGCTTTGCGACAAGTAAATAACGAAGAACGAAAATAAAATCGCAGCAAGGGGGACACAGAGTTAACGTGAAAAACCCTCTCCAACAAAGAGAAGGGAAAAACCACGGGCATTAGCCAGCGAAACTTCACTATAACAGAGAGTGTTTACACAACGCCGGGGATTTCACAGATGCAACTTATCCCAACCGGCGGCTTACAAGAAGTATATATAGAGGTGGTAACCTAGGTCATCAACGATCCGGCCCAAGCCTCCGGCGACGGGCCTCGCTCCGCTTCGTCAGAAGTTGGCCTTTACTTTGTAGAATTTGGATCCACATATAACAAACTCCACCTTGAGACAAATTCCTTCTTGTAGCATCAACAGTAATCATCTCCGTGAACAAACAAAGAAAACACGTTCGGCGCCAACAACCACTTGGGCTAAGCAGTTATACCAACTAAGCTTGAACATAGCTCAAACTTAGCAACAGGAACATGCTTTGTCATCATATCAGCAGGATTATCATGAGTGCTTATCTTGCATACCTTCATCGTACCTTGTGCAACAATATCACGGACATAATGGTACTTGATATCAATGTGCTTTGTTCTCTCATGGAACATCTGATCCTTAGTAAGGTAAATAGCACTTTGACTGTCACAGAATAGGTTAATGCAAGAATCATCCTGACAAAGCTCAGCATACAAACCTTTCAACCAAACAGACTCTTTGCAAGCTTCAGCAACAGCCATATATTCTTCTTCAGTTGTAGATAGAGCAAAACTGGTTGCAGCGTTGCCTTCCAACTCACGGCACATCCACCTACCGTGAACACATAACCTGTGAGGGACCTCCTCTTATCCAAGTCGGTAGAAAAATCTGAATCCACATAGCCTACGAGTCCCTCATCAGTCTTGCCAAACTTTAAGCAAGCATTGGATGTGCCACGTAGGTACCTGAAAATCCACTGAACAACTTTCCAATGTTCTTTACCAGGATTAGCCATGTAACGACTCACCAAACTCATAGCATATGATAGATCAGGGCGAGAGCAAACCATGGCATACATCAAGGAACCAACAGCACTAGAATAAGGAACTCGAGACATGTACTCAATATCTTCATCAGAACTAGGACATTGCAATGCTGACAATTTAAAGTGAGGAGCAACAGTACTAGCTGACTTTGCATCATGCATATTAAAACGTGGAAGAACTTTCTCAACATAACTTTGCTGACTAAGCAATAACAACCTAGATTTTCTATCCCGTTTAATTTCCATACCTAGGATTTTCTTAGCAGCACCAAGATCTTTCATCTCAAATTCACTACTTAGGTGTGCCTTCAAAGTAGTGATTTGTTTCATGCTCTTGGCAGCAATTAACATATCATCAACATATAACAACAAGTAAATAGGTGATCCATTAACAAACTTTATATAAACATAGCTATCAAACTGAGACCTCTTAAAACCTTGTGAGATCATAAATGAATCAAACCTTTTGTACCACTGTCTTGGAGATTGCTTCAAACCATAAAGCGACCTCTTCAATTTGCACACAAAATCCTCTTTTTCAGGAACTATGAACCCTTCAGGTTGGTCCATGTAAATCTCCTCCTCCAGTTCACCATGCAGAAAAGCAGGCTTTACATCTAGCTGATCAAGCTCAAGATCATGCATAGCAACAATACCAAAGAAAGCACGAATAGAACTATGCTTCACAACCGGAGAGAAAAAATCATTATAATCAATACCTGGAATCTGGCTGAAACCTTTTGCTACTAACCTTGCCTTAAACCTCGGAGGCTCATTAGGAGACAAACCTTCCTTTCTCTTATATATCCACTTACAGCGGACGACCTTCTTCTATTTAGGCAAGCGCACAACTTCCCATGTGCCATTCTTATCAAGCAATTGCATCTCTTTTTGCATAGCAGAAACCAACTTCTCGCGGTCAACGGATGCAACGGCCTCATTGTATGTAGCATGTTCAGTATGATGCTCCACCTGTTCAGCACAACTCAAAGCATAATGAGCAAGATTACACTCTTCAATTAAACAACGAGGTGGAACTATGTTACGCCCCAGTCTATCAGCAGCAATAGATTCATGTGGCTGCTACAAAATAGTAGGTGAGTGCTGAACAACATCATCATTAATATTTTCCTCATGAGTATCATCAACAACAGCATTATTATCAACAGTTTTCTGTAGGTGCTCCACCTGCACACGAACTCCCTCCTCTCCAATAACAACATGAGAGGGATCTGATGGCAAGCTGTCATGATACATAACGGATTCATTGAAAACAACATTCTTACTCAACAAAATCCTTTTAGTTTCAGGATTCCATACTTTATATGCCTTAACTCCTGAACCATAACCAAGGAATATGCACTTGACAGATCTAGGCTCTAACTTTCCATTATCAACATGAGCATAAGCAGTGCAACAAAAAACTCTCAACTGTGAATAATCAGCAGGCGAACCTGACGATACCTCAATGGGAGTTTTCTTCTCAAGTGGAATAGAAGGTGACCTGTTGATGAGGTAGCACGCTGTGTTGGCTGCTTCAGCCTAGAAACGTCTATGCATACCTGCATTGGACAACATACAACGAGCCCTCGAGATGATGGTTCTGTTCATGCGCTCAGCCACGCCATTCTGCTGAGGAGTGTAAGGGATGGTTTGGTGCCTGATCATACCATCATTACTGCAAAACTCCTCAAACTCATTAGAACAAAATTCCATACCATTGTCAGTACGTAGTACCTTTACCTTCTTTTCAGTTTGCTTTTCTACCATAACTTTCCACTTCTTAAAAGCATCAAAAACATCAGATTTATGTTTACGAAAATATGGCACACTTTTCTTCAGTAGTCATCAATAATAGTAAATATGTAATTAGCACCACAAATAGATGTCTTACGGGAAGACCCCCAAACATCAGCATGCACATAATCTAAAATGCCTTTGGTGGTATGAACAGAAGCATTGAATTTAACTCTTTTGTGCTTGCAAAAAACGCAGTGTTCACAGAACTCAAACTTACCCAAGTTGCAACCATCAATCAGCTCTCTCTTAACCAACTCTGCCATGCCATGTTCGCTCATATGTCCAAGACGCATATGCCACAGATTTGTTTTACCACAATCATCATAATCATTAGAAGTAACAGCAGCAGCAATACCAGGCAAAGTGCTACCTCTAAGAATATATAACTTAGCAGAATTCATATCACCTATCATGTGAATAAGAGAGCCTTTCGATACCTTTAACAACCGACGTCCACCGGCGTACTTGTATCCATCAACGTCCATGGTACTCAGGGAGATCAGATTTCTGGTCATGCTTGGTATGTGCTTCACCTCATTCAACGTACGCGTCACGCCATCATGTGACTTGATCTTAACAGACCCAACTCCGACAATATGGCACGGGTTGTCATTCCCCACACGTACAAAATCTCCAGCTTGCACAGACTCATATGAACTGAACCAATCTTTGTTACAGCAAATATGAAACGAACATGCAGTATCAAGTATCTATTCATCATCACGAGAAGCACAAGCAGCAAAAACGGCTAAACATTCACCGTCAGAACTATCACCAGAAACAACAATAGCCTTACCATTACCTTGATCCTTATCGTTCGGTTGGTAAGTACTGTTCCTTTTCTCCTTATTCTGCAGCTTCCAACAATCATCAATAACATGATTAGATTTCTTACAATACCTGCAGAACTTGTCCTTTCCCTTGGACTTCGAACGACTTCTGCCGTCTTTGCTCTTATCTCGGTTGTCATGGTTGTTAAATCTATGCTCGGTCCTGCCACGAACCTGCAGAACTTCGGCCTTGGAAGATGCCTCATCTGCCTGCACCATAGATTTCATCTTTTCCCTCTATTTGAGGGCATATTGCACTTCATCAAGGGTTATCTTATCACGGCTCAACAACATTGTATCACGAAAGCGAGTATAAGAACTAGGCAGCGAGCATAAGACTAATAGAGCTAGATCCTCATCATCATATTTGACTTCCATGGATTGCAAGTCAGAAATAATCTATCTGAAAAGAGATAAGTGATTCATTACCGATCCACCTTCCTGCAATCTATGCGAGAACAACTTCATCTTCACATGCATCTTACTGGTTAGATCCTTTGACATGCAGATCGATTCCAGTTTCCCCCAAAGGGCAGCAGCAGATTTCTCTGTCAAGACTTCCTGCAAACTATTATTGGATAGATGAAGTTCAATCATAGACAAAGCCTTACGGTCTTTCGCTTCTCTTCGTCAGACCAGCTCTTAGCATCCTTTTCCCCGAATCCATCCAGCGCATCATCCATATCTGAAGTTTGGGTGAGAATCGCCCGCATCTTCACCTGCCACAAGCAGAATCTTGTGGAGTAGTCCAGTTGTGGTAGATCGAACTTTAATGACGACATGTCGCAAACCCTAGATTAGAACCTGGGGCACTGATACCACTTGTTAGCTTTGCGACAAGGAAATAATGAAGAACGAAAATAAAATCGCAGCAAGGGGGACACAGATTTAACGTGGAAAACCCTCTCCAACAAAGAGAAGGGAAAAACCACGTGCGCCAACCAGCGAAACTTCACTATAACGGAGAGTGTTTACACAACGCCGGGGATTTCACAGATGCAACTTATCCAAACCGGCGGCTTACAAGAAGTATATATAGAGGTGGTAACCTAGGTCATCAACGATCCGTACCGCGGGGGCCTGTCGCCCCCCGCACCCCCCACAGGCGTCCCTGTTGGGCACAGAGGGGCCCAACTTCAGACTCCGCATCGGCCCAAGCCTCCGACGACAGGTCTCGCTCCCCTCCGTCAGAAGTTGGCCTCTCCTTTGTAGAATTTGGATCAACATATAACAGGTTCGGGGTAGCAGACGTCCACCACGTCCCTGCAGCAGTCCGCGCATCTGTCGGGAGCAGACGACGACGATGATGATATGTTCCCCATGACGACGACGACAATGATCAAACAAGGACGACCTGTTTATTTTCCCCTTTATTTATAGATGCACGGCCCCTACAGCTATGTATGTACTTGTAACTCGTATGGTAAACAGATAAGGAAAGCTTCTCATGAAAGAGCTTTCCAACGTGTACGTGAGTATTTGGCATGTTAGAAGAGTTTGTTTCGTTCCTCCAAAAAAGAGAGTTTGTTTTTTTTATGTAAAAACTAACGACAGTTGATGACCATATATGGTTTCAATGGAAGCAAACAATGACACCAGAAACAACTCCGTGTCAGTCAAGTATTGAAAGCTGTCTCATTAAAACGCCCATGATGCCGTGTGCAAACTTCCAAAAAAATATGAAACACAGCAGAGGATCGAGAGAGACGGCCATGGACTTCCCCGCGGACGTGCTCGTGTACATCCTCCAGCGCACGCCACCGGCTCCGTCTCGTCCACCGGGGCTGGCGCGAACTCATCGACACGCGCACAGCCACAAGCCTGCAGAGCCGCGCCACGGCCCTCATCGCCGCCATGCAGAGCGTCTACGTCCACGCAGCTGGAAGATGCCCAAGCATCCCAGACGATACGGGGGCCTAACAAGGTGGTAGACACTTGCAACGGTATCATCTGTATGTGTGACCACTCCGGTAACATCCTTCTACACAACCGGGGGAGGTTGTGCCTTGTATGAACACAAGGCAAGCAATGACACCACTAAGGCACGACATGGCATGGTGGAGATCAGCAACACAAACCAGGGTACAATGGTGGCCCATATTAAGACAGACTACGATACCATCGAAAGGTTTGACTATGTGGAGACAATGGAGCCCTTGAGTGTCTACAAATGCCGGTGAAAACAACCATGCATTGATCTATTTGTAATTGCATGGTCTTATTAGAAGTATGAGAGATGCAAACTTTTATCTAGGAATATCTAAATGTTTTGGTTGGTTGATTGAAACTTGTGTAGGCTAATATATGTATACTTTATAAACTGAACAAAGAATTGTCCCTTTTTCGGTGAGCAGCAACGCATGATCCTGTTTGTTATCCGTTCGTTGGGCCAAAGGGATTTTCACTTCTACATTGATATTGTTTAAAAATTCAGAAATTTGTGTTACAGTACTTTATTCCAACTAAATATCATGATAGCAATAACCATGGTTCTCTCCACAAACCAGCTTGGTCATGGTTCATGGCATTCCACACAAGAATCCATCCCAAGTCCTTTATGCATGAGGGGCGTACTAGAGGTAATGGTTAAACCATAAAACCATTTGGCAGAGGGATGCGCTTTCACTTAATTTGGCTTGGAATTTTCATCTTCCGGAGTTCTGACAAATTCTTATGTACTACAGCAGATATAAATCCTATGGATCGTGTTTTTTCCTCAAAAGCCACGCTACACTTCTGTTCTTTGTTTTAATCAACATTCTATATGCTGACCTAACAGAGCCGTTCCTGATTATTCAATATATGCCATGCATAGAAATCTTCCAAGTTCATTGATGGTACTAGCATATGTTTTATCAGTTCGTCAATCAGCTGCACATTTCGTACGGCCGAGCCTCTATCAATCAGCGCACAGACCAGCTCCGGTTTTACCTTCTTTCAGTGGTGTTACAGGTCGGAACAGATGATCTCCAGGGAGCCAATTACTATTCCAAATGCAGATGATCTCCAGGGAGCCAATTTCCTGTGCTCGCCTTGTGGACACGATCAAAGCAGAAGTGAAGCCGCCGGCGGAGACTGGAGCTCGGGGACTACGCCAACTGCTATCTTAGGGGTCTTTTATTGAGTTGTATGGCGTGGGTGATTGTCCATTTCTATGGGTTTCTACATGAATCTTTTTTTCTATCAATGCATCGAAACATATGGCTTTTGTGTTTTCGCAGAAAAAGTAATTTTCCGTGTCGATACTAAGATACCACTTACCAGAAAGTAGAAGGACAATTGGGCAAAAGAGCCAAGGGAGATCCGGGTTGGGCCTTATGTTTGCCCAGACCCAGCCGCCGAGTACTTTCCGGCGACTGCGACGACGAAACTCCGGTGAACACACGCACACATATGAAGCTAGAGCTAGATTACTTTCCTGGCCATAGCAACTCACACACGCACATACGAAAACAATATGATTGCTACACGCACGTATCGTGCGTCCTCTTTTTATTGGTTTGAACTCACAGTGTGTGTTTATAACCCGGGATACAAGCATATATATATATATATATATTAGGATTCTAGTATGCTGACTCGACTACTAGCCCAACTCTAATCCTAGTAGTACTCAGTTACATGCAAGTATACGGATTGGACTCAACACACACACCTCGGTGTAGTGTAATCATATACGCATACAACTCGTATATGTGACACCGTGTCGGTGCTGGACACGGAGTGCTTATTCCTAACAATCACCCCCTAAGCACGACGTGCTCTTCAACATCCACCTGGATCCCAAATATACACGTTGCTTCTCGTGGGCGTCATCCACGGAATTGCTTTTGCCGCTTCCTTTCTCAGCACCCATGTCACAGACTTTGCTTTCGTCGGCTTCTCTATGGCTTCACGCCGACAACCCTTTTTGTCCGCACCCTTCTCCACGCCTTCACGCCGACTGTCCTTTTTGTCCACGCCTTGAGACATTATACTTTGTTCGATGAAGTACTTTCTCATTGATGCTTCACTTATTTGATCTTCTGCTTGCCGGTACTCTTGTATGCAATAGAACAAATATGTAGGAGCTAGCTCACGTTGGTTGACTAGCAAAGCTAGCTCGTGACTAGCAATTCTGACTTCTACCTGCTCCTGACCAACACCATCTTCTGGCTCATCTGGAGTAGCAATGTACAGGTTGCCTACCTGTAGCGATTCGTTTTTTCCTTTTGAATCTGTTTCTGGCATGTTTCCTTCTAGCTTCTCTATACAACATGAAAAGCCTCTTGATGGATCTGCACCCCCTATTGTTGGGTCTCTTCCATCTGTCTGGCCACCAGTCCACACTCTTGGACCATCGTCTTCTAGCCTTGCTGGCCTGTTTGCTGGGCTCGCTTCAACTCTCCATCCTCCTCTAATTGCTGGGCCAACAAGTGCAGGTATCACTGCACATGCGCGCCCTTCCATCTCCGTGTCTTCTGGCCACGGACTAGCCTTATCTTTAGACTCTTTTTCTTTTGGGAGAATCCCTTATGTTTCTGGTCTGGTGTCCACGCCTGGAGCACCTCCTAGGCCTTCAACGCCTTCTAGGCCAAACTTGCTGACAAGGATAAGCTTGGCTGATCCATATTTTCTTCATACTCAATATCCCACGTGACGTGAAAAGTTGGATATCCCGGTTCGTTGTAGCCCCAATTCCATGACTCGCCTTTCTCAAAGATTACGTCGCCCCTAACAACCACCTTATTGGTATAAGGATTGCACAAGCGGCATTCCTTTGAGATTTCGTAGCCTGTCATAATCATTGGAGTCCTCTGCTCCGCCAATTTACTCTTATGGCCGGACTCTGTCTTGACATGCGCCACACACCCAAAAGTGTGAAGATGATCAACCGAGGGTTTCCATCCGTACCATGCTTCGTACGGTGTTATACCAACTCCACTCTCAGTTGGCTCTATTTTCAGCAAATACACAGCCGTATTGACTGCCTCACCCCAGAATTTTCCTGGCAAGCCTTTACTCTTCATCATGCTCTGTGCCATGGTCAACACAGTTTGATGCAGCTCACCCCCTTGATCAATGCGTAGGGCTCTTATCTTTGCCTCCACCTTGAACTCTTCGGCTTCCTTGATCTTCTTGAATGCTTGTTGAGCTTGATCCTTACTTTTCAGCAACACAATCCACATGTATTTACTATGATCATCCACCACAAGCATGAAGAACTTATTGCCGGACGGAGTTGCGGGTGAAATTCCAACACATAGATCACCATGAACTAGTCCCGAGGCTTCACTTGCCTCAAACGTGGCTTCACATGGTAAGGGGGCACTCCGTTCCTCGTGATCCACACACGATAGATCGTGATCCACTTGCGCCACAATCCTCCATCTTCTGACGAGGGTAACAAAACAGGCGGCAAACTGATCAAGCGTCTCGCTCTCCTCCATCTTCAGATCTTCATAGCTTTTCATCAAAGTTTGGAGATGCGCTTCCTTCACGCGGGCATGACCTTGGTGCAAGATCTTGATCCTCTCCCATGCATCCTTCGCCGATTTCTTTCCGATGAGGTGCTGCATCACGTCCTTCGGCACGACGGAATAGAGCGCTGTTAACGCTTGGCGATCCTTCCGGTATTTCGCGCCTCCCTTGACGTACTCGTCGCCTCCTGAGCCTCCATGGACATGTTGAGTGCCCATAGCCCGTAGTCCTTGCGATCGAGGCACGGATACAAAGCCGCCCCCACCGTCTTCGTCACCGGTGCCGCTGCCGAGCTCTTGCCAAACTTCACCATCGCCATGACCTCCTAGTACTTTCAGCAGATCACGAACGACGACCTTGGCTCTGATACCAATTGTTGGTCCAGACCTAGCCGCCGAGTACTTTCTAGCGACTGCGACGAGGAAACTCCGGTGAACACACGCAGCTAGAGCTAGATTACATTTCTGGCCATAGCAACTCATACACACACATACGGAAACAATATGATTGGTACACACACGTATCGTGCGTCCTCTTTTTATTTTGAACTCACGGTGTGTGTTTACAACCCGGGGTACATGTATATATATACTAGGATTCTAGTATGCCGACTCGACTAATAGCACAACTCTAATCCTAGTAGTACTCAGTTACATGCAAGTATACGGATTGGACTCAACACACATATACACCTTGGTGTAGTGCAATCCTATACGCATACAACTCGTATACGTGACACCATGTCGGTGCTGGACACGAAGTGCTTATTCCTAACACCTTACCGGATCGCCATGTGGGCCATGGGATGGGCTGTGAGGGTGGTAGGTGGCCTGGCCAGCTGGCTGGGCTGGCTGGGTTTCCTTACCCTGAAATTTTTTTCTTTTATTAATTTTTCTATTTTGTTTTAAAATATTTTGAAATACATTTTAGAGAAGAAAAATACGAGGCCGTTGCAACACACGGGTATTAAGCTAGTATATACAATAGATAGACAAGTATATGCTGGTAAGTTTGCAAACCTTTTTTCTACTGAATCTACTATCTGTCAGACACCGGTAGAAAGAGTACTGTTGGAGTTAGTTTTGGAAAAAATACAAACAACCGACCGATGAGTAAATAAACTTGTCTAACTGTTAGTATAAGCCTATAGTTAGTTTTCCTGGGACCTCACTCAGTCTCCCGTAGAACAGATGACACTGAACCATTTCCGATAATACAGAACCAGTTATGCATGACTTGCATCCGGCAACGTTGTAATTTCGTAGTCTGCATCAGGAGCCTTTTTTTCATTAAGCATCGTCGTTCCGTGCCCTCTTTTGGCCTACATGTTTACATAACCCCTCGAAACCTATCCTGCCAGGAGGAAGATGTTTTTCGGGAAACAAAGCGATGACACTAGCACGATCTTCGTTTTTGGGATCAGATTGGTCCTACTCTCCATGCCAGATAGTATTGACATGTTGCATATTTGTTTCTTTATGGCCATGATATACTCATGTGTCGCTTTAATTTGTTTGGTATAACAAGTTTTTCCTTTCGGGGCAACGCGCACAGGCACATTTGCTAGTAGTAAGAAAAAGATGGTGAAGTTTTCTCAGACTTTATTTATGGTGTGGTCACAAGATTATTACAAGACGGAACTTCTCGGATCCACAGATGTACCTTACAAGAGTATATGGATATAGGGATTCGACTTGGACGTGATTGCATAGCTATGGTAGGACGAAGCTGTTTGTGGAATCGTCAATGTTCCCTTGTTAGCTCAGGGCAACGCCAGGATAGGCAAGCACGTCAACCCATGGCTGTGCTTTTGCCAGTTGTACTCAATCTTATGATCACCAGCGAAGAGCAGCGTGACCGGCAGAAGCTGGTCCGCCGAGCCGCTGGTGTCGCACAGCATGCCGAATTTACCTGGACTGGGTGCCGGGAACTCACTCTTGAGTACCCCACACGCTTCGCTGTTTAGGAATGGGAACATTTTCTTGCTTAGGATTGCACCCCCTTTGTCGAGTGTGGCTCCCATCTCAAGCGTCCGGTCGCCGAACCTTATGCCGGTTACCTTGAAGTAGTAGAACCCTTCGGGGAGCGGTGCGCTGCCTTGGGATTGCTCCTCCTTGTATTGCTCAAGGAAGGGCTCAATAACATCACTGAGATTATCTATCTTTTCATCCAGCTCTGCCTCGGCCAGTTTTTCAGTCCATGTCTTATGGGCTTCGACCACCTTCTTCTCCTCAGCAGCGGAAAGAACATGGCCTCTGGGTTTGGGTTTGAGAGCGGCAGAGACGCTACGCGTGGCATGAAGGAAGACAACGACGGCGAGCACTGCGAGGAGGAAGATGCTAGCGCTTTTCGCCATTGGCTGCCAGCCGGATAATATCGATCAAAGGTAGCAGGTGTTTGTTTGTGTGTTTTATGCTATCGACGCGTCCTCTCCTCTCTATATATAGGTCACGCCAGGAAAAATTGCGTTTGCGATACAACCTTCAACTATTGCCGAAAATGTTCTTTTTTCCGTCTACCGACCAGTAGCATCATCGGGTGTGGAAGTCGTATCCGTAGGTGCTGTTCCCGATTAACAAATAGTAGTATAGGCATCACGAGGATAAAATTATGTGGTCATTTGTTCTCTTCTGCAATCTGAACACTTGCGTGGAAAAAAAATACATGCATTAGTTGTAGGAGCACTATATCTATACAGGATTATTGGACGACTTTGCACGCACATGGCGACCCTTAACTTATTTTTACTTGATTTGGCCGTCTCATCATCATGAATTGGTCTTCTTTACCAAAAACAAATCATGGATTGGTCTTATCTACTCAATCGGACCGAGCAATCATGTACCGACGACCTGCTTCAAGTAATCCTATATATATGTAGACTTTGTCAAGTCCTTGAAACCGGCCAGAATAATACATTTCACCATCTCTGTAGAAAAACGGGTGAATACCTCCGAGGTGGTATTTTGGCTCCCAGGTCATAAATGAAGCCATTATAAAATATACATAAAAAATATAATTTAAATTGTCAAAAAGATCTGAACGGAATTTTGGCATGTACATCCGGACATTCTATGTCCGTACATGTAGGTGGAGTAGTGCACACGATCCGGCGAAGAACGCTGGGGTTGATAATGTCCTTGTCGTCGACTTCTTCTTCCTCTATCGGCGACAGTGTTCGGACTGAGGGCATGCGACGACGGTGGAGTTCCGGTCATGGCGTACGGATGCTTTCGTGCGCTGCAGAGGGGGAAACGAGTGTGAGGCGATGTGCTAGAGAGAGGGTAGAAGAACAGAGGACAACTAACGGGCCGGGAGGCACATAACCTTGGGTACGTGCTCGAGACGAACGATGGTGACGGCACCTACGGGTCTTCAAGGACGGCGTTGTTGGAATAGGGAATTAAAGCCTTACTAGACGGACACGCGTGCTTCGTCGCGCCGTCTTCGTGGCGTTGCAACACAGTGTAACCGTTGTGTCACACTGACCGATGCTTTAATCGGGACACCGCTTAGAACGTATATATTTGTAGTGTCATTGTCCATGGAGACACTCAATCCCATCTTTAGCAGTCGGGCCTTCTCGATCTCTTTTTGATTCTCACCATAGACGGTCGGCTAGCCGTGTGGGGAATAAAGTAAGACTTATTGAACACCTCACCATTATTTATGGATGGATGTCAAACTATTAGAGTTCAGTACAACTTAGAAGACATGATTTATTTTGAGTACCAGCGGAAGCATATCATGTTGGACCTTACTCAAGGAGACAGTTGATTTAACAGCTCAAGTCTTTAAGACTTCAAGAACTACGTTGGCACAAGAAGTCAAATTGTTTCCAACATGACTATGTGATAGACCTTCCCTCCCACCTCCCACACGGCGGTGCGCCTGAAGGTGTCATCAATAGAGGTGACCGCGCGACCCCTAGCACTCGGGTGTCTACATCCTTCCGTCGATATCACCAGATCGTCAACTACGACACATTGGACGCCTAGGTCGATTCCATGGCGATTGTTGTAGGGAAACTCAACGCCTACAAGAGGTCCGTCAACTACCAACCTTAAGAGCATATCCAACATTTTGCAATAAAAGAGTGCATGACTTTTTGGTTTTTGGGAGCCATTTTGGCTGTTTTAGTGGGTGCGGCATGCTACAACATTTCCAGGCGCACTAAAATACAATGCTATGCAGGTAGCAGTTTTCCAGCCGCGATTGGTTACCACTTTCCAAGATTAAACGCATCTCAACTTGCCAAGATTAAACAAAAGTGATGAACATATAAATCTAATTCCCAACACACACATATAAATTCAAGAACATGACTTGATTATCATAGCATAGATTAAATCCATGGCATAGCCCAAAATCATAGCATAATTCAACACAACCAAGTTCATCACAATTGAAGTTTAAATAAACACATAAAACATTAACATCAATGCCTACGACCATCATGCCTCGTCCTTTCCATGTGCATCTCCATGTTGTGCTTCATCATCATTAGAAACTTGGACGGTGTTGGTGTATTCTAGGAGCATGTGGCATCACCCATGTAAACTCCAAAACAACCACGCATGGGAGGCATGGGAGATACCATGATATTCATGAATGCACCCATTCTAGCTCCCATGTCACCTATTGTAGATCCCATGCCTCCAATGACACCCGAAGGTGCTCCCATGTCGTCAATGCCACCCATTGTAGCTTCCATGGGAGCACCCATGCCTCCAATGCCTTCCATAGTTGCATCCATGCCACCAATGCCTCCCAAATAGGTACACCCATGCCACCCATGCCTCCAACGCCACCTGTAGGTGGTCCCATGCTGCCAGTGCCTCCTATAGGTGCACTCATTCCACTCATGCCTCCCTTAGGCGCTCCCATGTGATGGCTCGTGAATGATGAGCTCGTTGGGGAACCCCAAGAGGAAGGTATGATGAGTATAGACGTAAGTTTCCCTCAGTTATGAAACCAAGGTTATCGAACCAGTAGGAGCAAGGAAACACTCCAAAGGTATTGCTAGCTGAGCCTTGGCAGAGCGCACTACCGGTGCCAGCAGCAACTTGGAGACCTGCATAACACAACCACAGAACTCTGTCCCCAACTTGCGATGAGGTTGTCAATCTCACCGGTTTTGCTAAAAACAAAGGATTAAACGTATCGAATGGAAGGAAGTAATAGTTTGCAGAAAGTAAATACAAAGCAGTAAACAGTTTGTAGATTGCATGTAAAAGAAAGGACCGGGATCCATAGTTCACTAGAGGTGGCTCTCCTTAAGATGGATAACATGCTAGGTGAACAAATTACAGCGGGGCAATTGACAAACATCGAGAAAGCATACAAGCATATACTAATCATCTTGACTCCTTTGAGACTTGATTGGGCATTACAACATTATACATAGACCGCTGTCGTGGAAATGGCCACGGCAGTCACTGCCACTGGCAACGATTGAGTGTTTCGTGGGGAAGAGTTGGCGGCCATCTGCGGTGCGAGATGGGGGCGGATGCACATGGGTTTATCGAGGTTCGCCCCCCGGAGGGTAAAGACCTACTCCTGCTAGATTAGATTATGAGAGAGCGAGTTACAGGGGTGGCGAGCTCGGCGGCTAGGCAGCAAGTCGCTTGAGGGGGTGTATGATGGAACGTAAGATACTAGGGTACCCTAGGGAGGTTTCTATATGAGGCACCTCGCTAGGGTTTACAAGCTGTCCCCGAACAGGATAAGGATCCGGAGACTTTTGACCTAATCCGACTGGGCTTCTACTATGCTTCTGGGCTTCCAGTCGCCAGTCGATGGGCCTTTCCTTTCTTCATAGTTCAGTCGCTGTCTTTTAGACGCACTCGCAGGCCTTTTCGGCCCACTCGGAACATTCTGCTGGGCATACCCCCTTTGGCATATCCCCATCAGTAGTCCCCGAGGCCATCGTTGACGCAGGCGAGGGCGTCTTTTTGGCGTTCGGGGTAGGCGAGCCCAATTTGGGCGTCCAGTCGAGTCGGCGATGGACTCTATTGGAACCGAGGAAGATTTCCCCAGGTTTCCACTCGTCATTTCAATGAACATTACCGCCGCCCAGTCGTCGCTTCGGCGAGAGGAAAGACTGGCGGGTGGCGGGTAGACCAAGGGAGTTGGACCGTCAAATCCAGTCAAACTATCCGTTGGAACTTCCAACGGTAACTACTGCGCAATTACCGTGAGTAACAGCTATCCCAATTTTGGCGGGTGACGTTTCCCATATAAGGGGAGTGATGGCTTCGGCTCCGCAATCCTTCTTCGCATTCTTCATCCTTCCTCATTTGCGCTTTCTTCCTGCGTCCTCCTGACTTGCTCTCCCCGCGTCGCGTGATTCCACATCTTACTCGATGGCGCCTCCAAAGGGCTCATGGGGGAAATCCAAGTGCACCACGGCCCAACTTAGATCCTTCGAGGACGCTGGGGTGCTCCGCAAAATGAATTGGCAGGTTCCCCCCTCTTCTGAGACCGAGCCGAGGCCGCGACCCGGCAAATTCATCTACTTAACCAGTCATCTTGAGAGGGGTTTGGGGTTCCCCACCTCACTCTTCTTCCGCCGCTTCTGTGCGTATTACGCGATCAAGCCCTCAATTCTTGGTCCACACAACATCGAGCAGCTGGCGATCTTCGTCGCCTTCTGCGAATGCTATCTTGGCTGCAGGCCATATTTCCCATTGTGGCTAGAGCTCTTCCACGGCTGCATTGGGCGCAAGGCGTCCAGTGGCTAGATGCTGGCCGCAGGCGGGGTCACCTTTCAATTGAAGCCGAAGGCCAACTTCGTCAAGCTCCTCCTGCCGAAGAAGGCCACCAGCGAGTGGAAGAAGAGTTGGTTCTACATCAAGGAAGCCACTCCCTCCGGTGAGGTGTCTCTTCCTGAGTTCGTCGTCGAGAGGAGCGAGCCCCATCGGTTGGCACCGAAGAAGCTCCCCGAAGATCAGCGGATGGCTGTCGCAGAAATGATGGATCAGATCCAGAAGCTGAAGGACCAGGAGTTGATTCCGATCAACCTCTACAACTGCTGGCTCGGGCGGCGCCTGGTTCTGCTGGCGGCTCGATCGCACTGGATGTACGAATACAGCGGGAAGCATGATCCATCTCGAACCAGTAAGGAATCATGGGTGGCCGAGGACTACAAGGCTGCCCTGAAGAAGATCACCGACGCGGAGTTCACCGGCGTGGCGGTCGGGGTCGCCCTGTACACTGCTGTGAAGAATGAAGCCCCCACAGTGAGCTCTCTTTCCAATCGCTGCGTCCGTATCTCAATTTCAGTCTTCTCGCTCGGTGTTTTTTGACTCGTGGCGGTTTTCAGCTTTTTCAGGTATTGGAGGGTTGGCTCCCTCCGCTTGATGAAGAGGTTCCCCAGGAACTGGAGGAAGACTCCGAGGGGGATCCTTCAGACGGTGATGGGTAGGAAGAAGAGGTCCCTCCCCCAGCACCTATGGTTCGCAAGACCCGGATGCAGAGACAACGAGAAGCCGAAGCGAGCCGCAGCCTGGACGAGCTCGAAGAAGGCGACGAGGTCGCCCAGGAGCAAATGTCCCGGCGCACCGCTACGCCGTCGAAGCCCCCGTGTCGGCCCAAGTCACCAGCGAAAAGGCCTGCGTCACCGGCCAGGTCGTCGGTGGTGTTCGAGTCGGATGATGATTCCGACAACGAAGGATCTCCTGAAGTCTCGCACAAGGCCCCAAGGGACGCAGCCCGGCGAAGTGGTTGGAGGGCCAGGACACGGAGGTGGTGGTAGAGGTTCCCCTAGCGGCGATTGCGCCGACAACCTCGGGGGTTCCAAGCCAAGAAGCAGCCGAGGCGATGGCGTCCAAGTCGCCACAGTCGTCAAAGGCGGCCGCATTGGAGCCGGAGATCCCGGCGACTGCAGCTTCATCGTCAAGGAAGCCCTCGGTCTCGTGGGCTTGAGACGTCTTCAAGAGGGGGCTCAGCCGCAAGCTGGGTCCTGAATTGGACAAGCCCGCCGATATTAGCACCGGGCTTCGCGTCCTTCCGGTCGCTAAGTAAGTAGCACTTCCTCGTCCCAGTTTGCCTTGCTCCTTTTGTGTTGCTGTTGTGTTGATTGAAGGGGCTCGTGCAGGTCGGGGGCAAAAAATATTGGTCACCCTTCGGTGGCTAATATTCCACCGGCCGCCGACATGGGAGAGGGTGACCTTCCCAAGAAGAGGAAGGCCTCCGAAGATGTGGTGACCGCCGAGGTCGCGAAGAAGCAGAAGGGGGCGTCGACGACACTGTGACTAGAGGAAGCGTCGCGGAGCCAGCTGCCCCGCCAGTCGCCAAAGAGGTTGCGGCGACGCGATCGGAGCCAACCTTGGCTGCGTCCGAGCCGGAGGCGCCGGTCCCGGCAACTAGCGCCCCCGCCAGGGCGTCGACAACGTTCCCTCGTTTTATGGCGAAGGGGTTTCCAGGTGTGATGGACACGCAGTCTCCGCAGAGTCTGGAAATCGTGGATGCAGACATTGGGTCTCGCCGCGGGCGCACCTCCTTCACGATCCTGTCAACTGACGCCGTGGAACTGCACAAGATGCTCGGCGCTGCTATTCAGGTATGTCTAGTCCCCGAATTCCTAGTCGCTGAGTTTCAGCGGCTGGGAAAACGTTTTCTTTTTATTCCTTCTCTAGTCCCCGAGTTCCTAGTCGCTGAATTTCAGCGGCTGGGAACTGGGTTTTGTTTTGTGAAATGCTTAGGTGAGTTCTTTGTTTGCAGGGATTACAAAGGGAGTCGACTGATCGGCAGGCTGCGAGAGAGCGCTTGGAGCATGACTTGCACCACGTGCAGGAGATGAACCGGCGTCTTCAGGAAACTATTGGTGAGTGTCTGCATCGTCTGTTTTCTCCTCTTTCAGGTTTGAGCTGGTCGTGTATAGAATTCTGATGTATTCTTGTGCAGATGCTTTCCCGACTGAGATCTCCAAGGCCCGTGAGGGGTATGTTCCGGTCACCGAGCTGGACGCGGCGAATGAGCGAGTAGCCTCTTTGGTCAAGGATTTGGAGGAGGCGAGAGCGGCCTCGATTTCGTCGGAGGAGTGGGCGAAGTTTGCCGTTGCCTTGGCTGAGGAAGAACGCAAAGCCACGGATTCCATCATCGTGGGGTTGCACAACGAGCAGACTGCCTTGGAGAAGCACGTCAAGGAGAACTGCCGCAAACTCCTTGGTGAGTCTTTGTCTTTGCTTGACCCTTTCGTCTAGTCCCTGCTTTGGGGATTTCATAGTTTCACTGACGCCTGACTTTGCAGCTGTGGAAGGCCAAAGCGACCCGGTTGTGCAGACTTACAATGCCTCGCAGTGCGTGACTGCCGTGGTGAATGCAGCCACGGCCTCGGCGTTGTGCGTCCAAGCGGCTCTCCAGGGCATGTCTCCCACCGAGGTTATCCCTGGGGGGCTGACGGAGGTATGGCGCGATCTGGAGGAGGTGCCCACAATTGTGGAGTGGATGACGCGCTCGGCATTCAGACACGTGGCCTCCACGGCGTTGAGCTTGGGTCTCGCCCATTTCCCTGATGACTTCGATCTTGACGATGTGACGAGTGGCTACCCGTCGGCGACCGGCACGGTGGAGGTGTCGGAGGTGCTGAAGCTGACCGCGAAGGCCACTCCTTACGCCGATCGTGTCTTGGCGATGGGGGATCTGCTGCCATATCAAGAGACGGTGTTGGCACCTGGCGACCCTGAGCCGGAGTACCGCGACATGAAGTCGGAGTAGCCCTTCCGGTCGTCGTTGTCGAAGTCGCAGACAACGTACCCGACGAACCCGTGGCAGCCTTTTGTGCGCGTCAAGGGGGGTGGTGCTGCTTCGTCGTCAGGACCTGTAGAGTAGACAATGTAATTTTCCAAGTTGTGACAAATGCCAAGTGGCGAATGCTGTAAGATATTTTTGTGATATATGCCACAGGGGGTCGATCGACTCGTGTTTTAATGAGTAATGTATGTCGTGTTTTTGCTTATGCGTTGTTTTGATTGAGCGAGTCCCCGGGCGCGTCCGCCTTTTAATGGGGTATAACTCGATTGTATACTTTTGTGTGTTTGTTTTGTTTATGTGCTCTTTTTATCCCTCGCTTCTTCTGAGTGGCGAGTCCTCGAGCGCGAGTAGGGCTGATTTAAGAGCGAGTCCCTGAGCATGGTGCCCGACCGTATTGGTCATGATCCTTTTGCAGGTTGTGAGTGCGTTGTTTGTAACGCGTCTCCTACCCTGGCCCGGAGAGCCGGTCGCTTGGTGAACCCTAGGCAGCTCTCTTACTTGGTGTGTTCCCGGGCCGTGTGGGGTTTCCTGTTTTGTGGAGTCCCCGTGCGTGGTACTTAACCGTTCGAGTCGCTTTGCGCGAAGGTGGGAGGGATAGTTCGCTGTGAGGAGCGTGTATCGGATGTCTTGGCCCAGCGGGCTAGTCGTGCGAGGCGACTCCAATGGCGGCTCCGGGTTGGCGTTTTTCGTGGATGACCCAAGGCCCGGATATTTCCGGTGCCCTTGTGCCGCACTACTTGGCCGTGCCGGTCGCTCGACCAAAGGTTGACTTCCGTAAGTAGCGTATTGTTGGCATGTACGAGTGCGAGTGGCACAAGAATATGGCGAGTGGACACAATTTGTGCGATCCGAATGAATTTCATTATATATTCCGATGGAGTACAGTGTGAGGTTCTAAGTATAGAACTTTCTGAGGAGGTTTACATTCCATGGCCTCCGACCTCCAATTGGCCATCACCCCGTATGTGGATGAGGTAATATGCGTCGTTGCGAAGGACTCGGCCTATGGTGAATGGCCCCTCCCATGGGGGGAGAGCTTGTGCATGCCCTTTCTGTCTTGGACCAGTCGTAGGACCAGGTCGCCTTCCTGGAAGGTGCGAGTTCGCACTCGGCAGCTGTGATAGCGGCGGAGTCCTTGCTGGTATATGGTGGTGCGGGAGCGAGCCAGGTCGCGTGCCTCATCAAGTTGATTGATGCTGTCTTGGCGGGCGATCTCGTTGGTCGCCTTGACGTAGTTGGTGACTCGAGGTGAGTCATGCTCCAGGTCGGTTGGCATTACGGCCTCGGCGCCATACACCATGAAGAAGGGCGTGAACCTGGTTGATCGGTTGACGGAGGTGCGAATCCCCCATATCACAGAAGGGAGCTCGTCGACCCAGCATCCCGGGCTGCGCTCGAGGGGCACCTGAAGTCGCGCCTTGAGCCCGTGGAGGACGCTCTAGTTGGCGCGCTCTGCTTGGCCGTTTGATTCCGGGTGGGTGACTGATGCGAGGTCGAGTCGGATGCCGTGCTCCTTACAGAATTCCGCCATGGCCCCCTTAGCGAAGTTGGTGCCGTTGTCTGTTATGATGCTGTGCGGGTAGCCGTACCGGTAGATGAGTTCACGTAGGAACTTGGTGGTCGTCTTGCCGTCGCACCTTTTTATCGGCTTGGCCTCTACCCATTTGGTGAACTTGTCGACTGCGACCAGGAGGTGAGTGAAACCAGACGGGGCCTTTTTGAATGGGCCTACCATGTCCATGCCCCATATGGCGAATGGCCATGTGATGGGGATTGTCTTTAGTGCCGAGCCAGGGAGGTGCGTCTGGTTGGCGTACTTCTGGCACCCGACACATCGTTGGACGATGTTGGTGGCGTCGGCGTGTGCGGTGAGCCAGTAGAAACCGTGCCGCATGGCCTTGGCAACTAGCGACTTGGCGCAGGCGTGATGGCCGCAGTCACCGGCGTGATTGTCCTGGAGGATCTTGCGGCCTTCTTTTGGCTATACGCAGCGCTAGAACACGTCGGTCACGCTGCGCTTGTGGAGCTCGCCGTTATGATGACGAAGGATTTGCAGCGGCGCACGATTATTCGCGCCTCCATTTCGTTGTTTGGTAGGATTTTATGATCCAAGAAGGCGACGTATGGTGCAGTCCAGTCGCTAGGCTCCACAACCATGGCGACTAGGGCTGGTTCTGGTTGCAGTGGTATCCCAACATCGATCTCTTTCGGTGGGCTGACCGACGGCTTGTGGATGATGTCGAGGAAGATGCCTACTGGTGCCGCCTGTCGGGTTGATCCGATGCGGGAAAGTGCATCTGCCTCCTTGTTTTTGCACCTGTTGATCCACTCGATGGAATAGCCGTCAAAGTGTTCTCCCAACTGGTTGATAGCTTGGCGGTACGCGATCATTGTTGGGGAGACAGCGTCGCACGTCCCGGCGACTTGGTCGGCGACTAAGTCGGAGTCGCCGTAGCATCGTAGACGGTTGACGTTCATCTCCTTGGCAGTTCTCATGCCGTGAAGGAGGGCCTCATATTCTGCCATGTTGTTGGTGCAGGGCTTGAAGTTGAGGTGGAGCACGTAGCGGAGCTTGTCTCCTTTGGGGGAGGTCAGGATGACCCCAGCCCCCGCGCCATCGGGGTTTTTGGAGCCGTCGAAGTGGAGCGACCAGTAGTGGAGGTATGGGAGCTTCTCTGGCTGTTGTGCTTCTTCCCAGTCTGCAAGGAAATCAGCCAGGGCTTGTGACTTGATCGCTTTTCAGGGCTCGTACTTGATGTTGTGGACGCCGATCTCGACGGCCCACTTGGCGACTCGCCCGGTTGCCTCACGATTGCGTATGATGTCCTATAGGGGCGCGGAGGAGACCACCGTGATTGGGTGCTCCTGCAAGTAATGTGGGAGTCGCCGATGTGCTCGGAATACCGCGTACACCAGTTTCTGGTATTGCGGGTAGCGCTATCGTGAGTCCATTAGGACTTCGCTGATGTAGTATACGGGGCGCTGTATGGGGCGCTCCTTGCCCTCTTCCGGTCGTTCGACGACCATCACGGCGCTGACGACTCGATTGGAGGCCGCGACGTAAACGAGCATTAGCTCTTTGTCGAGTGGCGCGGCGAGTAGTGGTGCCGCGAGTAGCACTTCTTTGAGCGCTTTGAGTGCGTCGTGTGCCTCCGCGTCCCATTGGAACGTTGGGTTCTTACGCATCAGGCGGCAGAGGGGCATTCCCTTCTCGCCTAGTCGGGGGATGAAGCGACTGAGGGCCGCGACTGGCCCTGCCAACTTTTGGACGTCGCGCAGGCACTCGGGTTTCCCGAGTCGCGCGATGGTGTCGATCTTGGTGGGGTTGGCTTCAATGCCTCGCTTGGAGACTACGTATCCCAAAAGCTGTCCGGTGGGTACGCCGAAGGTGCATTTTCCAGGATTCAGCTTGATGTTGTACCTCCGCAAGTTAGCAAAGGTTTCAGCTAGATCGGCGAGCTGATCGTCCTGGTGGGTGGATTTTACCACCACGTCGTTGATGTAGACATGAATGTTGCGGCCAATTTGCCTTGCTAGACACTCCTGCATGCACCTCTGGTATGTGGCGCCTGCGTTCTTGAGGCCGAATGTCATGGCCGTGTAGCAGAATGAGCGGAATGGCGTAATGAATGCCGTCTTCTCCTCGTCTTCGACCGCCATCTTGATCTGGTTGTAACCAGAGTAAGCGTCGAGAAAACACAGCGACTCCGATCCCACGGTCGAGTCGATGATCTGATCGATGCACGGTAGGACGAACTCCTCCTTCGGGCAGGCGCTGTTGAGGTTGGTGTAGTCAATGCACATTCTCCAGGTGTTGTTCTTTTTGAGAATCAGGACTAGGTTTGCCAGCCACTTGGAGTATTTGATTGGCCGGATGAAGCCTGCGGCTAGCAGGCGCTGTACTTCCTCGGCGATTGCTCGGTGGCTCTCTTCATTGAAGGGCCGTAGCGACTGCTTTACTGGTCGCACTTTGGGGTCAGCGTTAAGTTTGTGCTCAGCGAGTTCCCTCGGGACACGTGGCATGTCAGATGGCTTCCATGCGAAGATTACGCGGTTCTCACGGAGGAACCCGATGAGCGCGCTTTCCTATGTGGGGCTCATGTGCGCCCCGATGGCGACCGTCTGGCTGGAGTCACCTGGGACGAGCTCGACGGTGCGGGTGTGCGTGGTCGCCTCGAACGTGGAGTTCGCGGCGATCGGTTTCTTCAGGATGGTGGGATCGTCCTTGTGGATGTTGCCCGCGTATTTCGCGAGCTCCTCCGCATGGTCGGTCTCCGCGGCGATGACGGCGTTGGCGAGCTCGGCGCCTTTTTCCTCGCATTCCACGGCCATGTCGGGGTCGCCGTGGACGGTGATGATGCCGCTTGGCCCGGGGAGCTTCATCATGTTATAGGCGTAGTGTGGGGTCGCCATGAACTTTGCGAATGTCTGGCGGCCCAGGACGCAGTGGTAGGGGCTGCGGAAGTTCACCAGGTCGAAGACGATCCTCTCCGTGCGGTAGTTCGCTGGAGTGCCGAAGGTGACTGGCAGCGTCACTTTCCGGATCGAGTACGCCTTCCGACCGGGGACGATGTCGTGGAAGGTCGTCAGTGTTGGCTCGATGGCTGTTTCTGGGAGCTGGAGCCTTTTGAACGTGTGGAGGTATAAGATATTAATGGAGCTCCCGCCGTCCATCAGCGTCTTGGGCAGCCAGTAGTCGGCCACCTTGGGCCTGACTACCAGGACGACTCGCCCTGGGTACTTGATTCTTGGCGCATGGTCCTGGCGACTCGAGGTGATGCTCTGTTCGGACCAGTTTAGGAAGCGAGGGATGTCGACTTGCGTCACTGCATTGATGGCGACCGTGCGGGCGAGCACCTTCTTCTCACGCTTGGTGCCGAGTCCGGTGAAGGTATGTAGCGACCCGACGGCTGTTCCGAAGCCACCGCCATTCCCGTTGTCCCGGGGTGGGTTGTTGTTGGGATCCTCCCTTGCACGTCTCGCCTTCTCAATCTCTGTGAGAGAGTGGCAATCGGCGGTGGTGTGGGTGGCGGGTTTTCCCTCCCTGCTATGGTAGATGCAGGGCTGATTGAGCAGGGCAGCGGGGTCGAATTTCGGCATCGTCGCGTTGTTGGCGCGGTAGTTACCGCTGTCGCGGTAGTTTCCTCCGTCGCGGCGATAATTCTTGGAATCGCGCTGGCCGTAACCGGCGTTGGCGACGAAATCGACTCACCCGTCCGTGCGGCGCTTGCCGGTGATGCGGGTATTGCTGTAGCGCATGTCGCGTAGGCGCCCACTGTTGTGGATGCTGGTGCGACGTCTTCCTCCCGACTCGTCGTCGGAGTCTTGGTTGGGGTCCTCCTCCGCGTAGCGCTTGGCGATCTCGAGGAGGTCGGGGATGTTATCGAGCGTCCGGTAGACCCTCTTGATCTTGGCGACCAAAGGTTCATACCGGCACGCGTTCTTGAAGCAGTGTATCGCCGTGTCTGGGTGGATGCCAGATGCGTTGATCCACAGTTCTTGACACCTTTGGATCCACCGGTGGGTCGATTCGCGTTGTCCCTGGATGCATCGCTCCAGGTCTTCTATCGTGGTGGCGCGGGTGTAGGAGCCCTCGAAGTGCCTGACGAAGGCGTCTCACATTTCTTCCCAGGAATCAGTGCTGTCGGGAGGGAGCGTGTTGATCCACTGCCGGGTCGCACCCTCCATCATCAGGGGGAGGTAGCGAGCGACGAGCAGGTCGGTGTGGCCTGCAATCCCCATTGCCATGAGGTATGTGTCCAACCAAACAGCGGGGTCATACGTTGGGTCGTACTTCTCGATCTCCTTAGGGGCCTTGAAGTTGGCGGGATATTTTTCCCCGCGAATCATTGGACCAAAACATTGCGGCCCGACTCGGCTGAGTGAGCCTCTTGGCTCTGGTTTGCCGCGGTTGGTGAGGGTATGCCGCAAGTCGTAGGGCTGGCGCGACTGCCACGTCTGATTGTTGATGATGTTCGTTTGCGCATCGAGGGGTTGCCCGTTGGCAGCGACTGTGTTGTTCGCCGGTCGTGGCTCGTTGGTTGACAGCGCGGGATTGGCGGCCCGTGGTTGGTTTGCCAGGGGCTGGGGTGGTAGGCAAACTAATGCGTTTGCCACGGTGGGGTGGCCGCTTGATGCCGCCCTGCTTGCTGAAGAGCGGGAGTACATTCGCCCCCGCGGGTCGACTCCCGCGGCTTGTTGCTTGATGACCCTGTCGAGTAGGGCCTTGGCGTATTGGATCTGTAGCGCAACGTCGCCTTGGACATCGAGGTTGGCGATCGCGACATCAGCCGCGACAACATTGTCCATCGGGGTGGAGTATAGTGGTAGCCCGTTGGCGTCACGGGCTTGAGGCGAGATGATGATCCGCGGTTGGTCCGGCGGGGGCGCGCGGCCCATGGGTGGTGGAGGAGCCCCAGTCGCTGGCGCTCCAGGTGGTGGTCTTGCGGGGTTGCTCCCGCCTGGTGGCGCGTTCTCGCAGTATTCGCGCTCGACAGCGTGCGTGGGGTCGCCCTCGTCGTTGAAATTCAGGATACGGCCCTGAACGTTGGGGTTCAGGCGGGTCCTGATGCGGCGCTGGTGGTAGAGTGACAGCTGGCCGTCTCTCGCTCGAGGCGGTATTTCTCGCGCTCGGCGAGCTCATTGCGTTGCGCCTCCACGAGCTGTAGGCGGGCTTGCTCCACCTCCATAGCCGTTGCGGTCGGCGGGATCGGCGTGGAGAACAGATCTGGCGGGGCGGTCGTGCTACCCGCCATGTAGATCGCGTTGAAGCGATTGGATCTGGCGCGAAAATCCTCGGGGGATTCCGAGCCGGAATCGGAGTCAAAGATCCCCAAGATGGAGGGATCCTCGAAATCCTCGGGGTTGGAGACTCGCGTGATGGAGTCCTCCCGTGACGCGGTGGTGATGGATCCGCCGACCAATGCAGGGGTCGCGGAGTCGGCATCGTCGTTCCGGGTGTCGTCGTTGGCGGCGACGTTAGTCTCGACGGTGTCGTTGGCGGCCGAGTCGTACTTGGTGACGAGGCTCCTGATGGAGCGGACCTACTCCTCCGAAAGCAGGTCGTGGTGTGGCGGCGATCCACCAACGATCACCGTCGTGGCTGGGTCGATCGCGCCGGTGAAGCCAACGAAGAGGTTGATGGAGCCGACCGGCATCACCGTGGCGTGGGTGATCGGGCGTGACGCCGGGATGTAACTGCTGGGCAGGATCTGTAAGATCCCGCCGATGGCGATCATGCGACTGGTGGCGATCGGCCGATCGATCGGCGAGTAGCCTAGGGTCTCGCCGCTGAACTCAGGCCAGTCCCGCTATGCCCCACGGTGGGCGCCACTGTCGTGGAAATGGTCACGGCAGTCGCTGCCACTGGCAGCGATTGAATGTTTCGTGGGGAAGAGTTGGCGGCCATCTGTGATGCGAGATTGGGGCGGATGCACATGGGTTTATCCAGGTTCAGCCCCCGGAGGGGTAAAGACCTACTCCTGCAAGATTAGATTATGAGAGAGCGAGTTACAGGGGTGGCGAGCTCGGCGGCTAGGCAGCGAGTCACTTGAGGGGGTGTATGATGGAACGTAAGATCCCAGGGTACCCTAGGGAGGTTTATATACGAGGCACCTCGCTAGGGTTTACAAGCTATCCTCGAACAAGATAAGGATCCCGAGACTTTTGACCTAATCTGACTGGGCTTCTGCTACGCTTTTAGGCTTCCAGTCGCCAGTTTATGGGCCTTTCCTTTCTTCATAGTTCAGTCGCTGTCTCTCAGACGGACTCACAGGCCTTTTCGGCCCACTCGGAACATTCTGCTGGGCATACCCCTGATACATTGCAAATGTTTCTATAATTTTTGATGTTCCATGCTTAGTTTTATCCACTTTCTTGTGTTTTGTTCCAACTTTGGAGTACTTGTATTATGACTTCTTGGACTAACCTATTAACAAGAGCCACAGTGCCAGCTGACTGTTTTCTACTGTTTTTTGTTCCAGGAAAGTCAGAAAATGAATATTCTCGGAATTGGATGGGACAAAAGCCAAAGTGCCTATTTTTCCGGAAGGGATCAAGTGCCAGAATACGAGACGGAGAGGGTCCAGGGGCCGGCCACACCACCTGGCCGTGTGGCCAGGCTTGTCTTGCGCCAGGGGGTGGTCTGGCCGACCCCAGCACCCCCTCGGACTCTCCTTCCGCCTATAAGTTGTCCTCGGGACGAAAACCCTAGGTACCCGATCAAAAATCCACGAAAGAGTCTGTAGTTGCCGACGTCTCTGTCCATAGATCGGGGGGATCTGAAGCTCTTCCCGGCACCCTGCCAGAGAGGGGAATTCACCTTGGAGGCCTACTTCATCACCATGCAAGCCTCCGGTGTGATGCGTGAGTAGTTCATCCTTAGACTACGGATCCATGTAGTAGCTAGATGGCTGGTCTCTCCTCCTTTGTGCTTTCATTTTTAGATCTTGTGAGCTCCGTTCATGATCAAGATCATCTATTTGTAATTCATACATCTTGTGTCTGCGGGGATCCGATGGATATTGAGATGCTATTTCAGATTGATTATTGATTCTATCATGTCTTTGTTATTTGAGATCTTGCATGCTTTCCGTTGTTAGTAGCTATCTTGGCCAAGTAGATGCTAGCAACTCCAAGAGTTAGTATTTATGCTCGATAGTGGGCTCATGCCTCTGGTAATCTGGGGAAGTGATAGAAATCTCTAAGGTACTAGATGTGATGTTGCTACTAGGGAGAAAACAACGATCCTTTGTTCATAGAACAATTGTATTGTTTACTTTACACGCAGTTCGTTAAGCAATAATCTGTTGCTTGCAACTTAATATTGGAGGGGGTTCAGATGATAACCTGAAGGTGGATTATTAGTCATAGATGCAATTGGATGGCGGTCTATGTATTATGTTGTAATGCCCAATCAAGTCTCAAAGGAGTCAAGATGATTAGTATATGCATGTATTGCTTTCTCGGTGTTTGTCAATTGCCCCGCTGTAATTTGTTCACCCAGGATGTTATCTATCTAAGGACAGCCACCTCTAGTGAACTGTGGATCCCAGTTCTTTTACTTTACATACAATCTACAACTGTTTACTGCTTTGTGTTTACTTTCTGTAAACTTTTACTTCTTTCCATTCGATACGTTTAATCCTTTGTTTTCTGCAACCTCATCGCAAGTTGGGGACAAAGTTTTGTGGTTGTGTTGTGCAGGTCTCCACGTTGCTACTAGCACCGGTAGTGCGCCCTGCCAAAGCTCAGCTAGTAACACCTTTGAGGTGTTTCCTTGCTCCTACTGGTTCGATTAAACCTTGGTTTCATAAGTGAGGGAAACTTGCTGCTGTGCTCATCATACCTTCCTATTGGGGTTCCCAACGAGCTCTACATCAACACCGCCATCAAGCATTTTTCTGGGTGCCGTGCATTGAGCCATCAAGCATTTTTCTGGCGCCGTTGCCGGGGAGTCAAGGACATCTTCACAAGCGGAGTCCCTCATAACCAATCTCTTTACTTTGTTGTTTTTGTTTTTCTTAGTTTCTTTTTGCTTTGTTTGCTTGTTTTGTTCTTCAAAAAATTAAAAAGAAATTAAGTCTCCTTTAGTTGTCACCCCTTCCTTAGCTCACCATGTTGATCCCTACATTCACCTTGAAAGACCTTTCAATTGGTAGTGGTTCTATAATTGGGAAACACAATATTGAAGAATTCTTTAATCATGTTAGTAAGCATGAAGATACTGAGGATAGATCCCTTGCAGAACTTGCGCCAAACTATGAGATTGCTGCAGCTTCTTTAATTCACATGTTAGAAGCTAGGTTTGTTAACCTCAACCCCTTAATGCAAGTAATGTTTCTTAAGCTTAAAGAAATTGAAGACCCTGAAAAGAGGGATTTTATTCTAGAAACTTTGTTTAAGGAGTTCTATGATGTTGCCAAGGAAGCTAGAAAGTTTTTGAACGTTTCAATATGCTAGGCTCATGTGTAGATGTTGTTGGTACACGAGAAAAGATGATTAAAACCGAACCTAGTGGGGAGGAACCTAAGATACCAATACCCTTTAAACTAGTAGCAATACATGATGCCATAGAAAAGAATCTTGATTGGATTGTTCCTGCAAACCCTTTTGATGAGAATAGTGAACCTAAGAGCATTGAGGGAGGATCCTCTAGAACCTATTTGGATGATATACATTGCCTTGTTGAAAATATTTCTGGTATTGGTCTTAATGCTTCTTCATTTGAGAACACTTGATTCTTTCTTTGGTTCTTATGCCTAACTTAAAGGCGTTCAAGAAAAGTACTTGTTGGGAGATAACCCAAGAGTTTTAGTTGAGTCTTGGAAGTTATTAGCTCTTTAATAACCTCTCCTTATCCTTTTTATTTGCTTTTTGTGCCAAGAGTAACCTCTAATGAGAGTGAAGTAATGATTGGGAAAGTTGCTGTCCCGAAACAGATTTCTGTGCTTCACCGTAAACATTCCTGGGAGAGCTCTGTACGTCGGATTGAGCTGTAATTTTTTGTGCTTCTGACCCAGGTTGTTATCTAACTTTCGTTAGTTCAACACTTTTTTGATTTGAGCAACAGAAGGTCTTCGAAAAAATTCGTCTTTACCTTCTGGTATGTTTTGACAGATTTTTGCCATTTTCTGCATTTGCTTCTTGTTAGTTCCTTCTTGAGTTTGTTTGGGGAATTGAGCTTTCTGAGGGAAGTGCTACAGTATCTAGTGTTCTAATGGAAGTTTATTTGGTGTTAGAACTGAACCTAAAGACTTATTATCTTGAGTGCACTAATGTTGCTAATGAGATTGTGTGAAGTTTTGTATGAAGGAAAAATTTCAGGTGTATGGAAGGAATGAGTAATGAGATGAAGGATGGACTAAAGCTCAAGCTTGGGGATGCCACGCGTGTCACCCCAAGAAATATCCAAGAAGTACAAACGTCAAAGCTTGGGGATGCCCAAGGCATCCCCTTCTTCATCAATAAAAATTCCAGGTTTCTTCCAAACGCTTTATTTTTATTGTTTCATGCACAGTTGTGTTGGAGCGTCTTCTTTTTCATTTTCGTTTTGGTTTTTAGTTTGCTTGGTTTGCTTAGTTTTCTGAATAAGTTGGTTGGACCCCCTCTTTCACACATTGGTTTGCAAATAGTTTGGTTTGGTTTTGGAAAAGAGTAGGAAAGTTCATGCTTATGTGGTAAAAAGATCTTGTTTTTGACTGTGGCCTATGCTTTGTCATGCCATGCTTGATATTGTTTTGGCCTTATGCTTAGTATTCTTTGCTGTAGCATGACTTGTTATAAACAATTGAGATTTCTTAATGTGCCTTGGATGAATCATGCGTTGTTTTAGCATATTAAAGCATAGTATAGTGGTATTCTCCTTTGATGCTTTATTTGGGTTGACTTGGCACATGCTCACACCATGTTATGACTATCTCAAGTCACCATAGCCTTTATGATCCTTTAGTTTTCAACTTGTAGTATCACTTTATGCTTTGATCAATGATGTTTTGTCGCTCTGCATGATTATGGCCATTATTGCTCTCTTAGTTTGTCGCTCCCAGTCTTTTGCTAGCCTCCACCACCAAGTATGAGTTCCACTCATGCGTCCAACTCCCTAAACCAAGTTATTCCAAAGAGTCCACCATACCTACCTACTAGCTTATGCTATTCCAAGTATATTCATGCTTTTGTTTACCTTTCACTTGTTATGAGAAAACTAGTGATTAAAGCTCTCACGAACTTGATGGCACACTTTACTTTATTGCCTCTAATAAACTTGAACCATTGGGTCCTTCTTTGTTGTGTATATGCTTGCGCTTTATAAGTTGAAATTAGCATAACCATGTTTCATGGGGAACGCTTTCAACATTGCACTTGTACTTTGTACCCCGTTGATATTATGTTCTTTTGCTTACGGATCCCGGCGGTGTGAAATAAAAGTGGAACTTGTAAGATCATGGAGTTTATATGTGTGTTAGAGAAACGCCTGGGCCGCTAGCCTAAGCCATGCCTAATCATGGTGGAAACTTGCAGCGTCACCATAATGAGCACTCTATGAAGCATCCTCGATAAAAACCTATGCAAATAGCAAATAAAAAGATCGCTGAGATGCTCATTGTCTGCTTGCCTTGTCATTTTGATTATGGGAAAGCTCATGTATCATGTGCAAGGGGTACCGCGTTGGCGGTTCTTAATGATACACATATACTTACAATGACAAGAGCTTACTCGTGACTGAAGTTGAGTAGCATGAGGATCGGTCTTCGTAAGTAAGGGGCATGAGATTTCGGTTTATAACTTGTCAAGCATATCCTCTTAGTTGTGTCACTTTAACCTTAATCACCTTCAAGATGCTTATGATAGGGTCAATGAGAGCTTAAAACTACAAGTACCATAATTTTTGGAAGCTCTTTATGAGAGTTGAATCCCTACTTCCTTTTACAAAAGGTTTTTCTTCCGCCATTATATTGAGTCTCCACCTTCTAACTTTATGCACCTACTTTGAGAGCATAGTGGCCATTCTTAGTTCTATGTGCATTTTCCCAAGACTAGTTGATTGATGCATAACTTGTTATTGCTTGTTTGAAACTATTGTATCTAGTCACTCTTATGAACTTTGAAGGTGTCCTATGCATTTATGTTTTGCTACTCTATGAGGGACAAGCTGAATACTATTATGCTATGTGTTCTTTATGTGAAACAACCAAACTCTTGCAAAGCATTGTTATTCATGAATCTTTTTTTTGTGCCTTTTCATGTTGCATCATAGTTTCTTTGCTTATTGCTAGAACTTTGGCTTTCATGTTATGATTGAAATACTATGATTCCAGCTTTGAATGTTTTGCAAATACTTTGATCAAGTCTTTGATGGTGCATGTCACCTCAAAAATTCTTTCTTTTTATCACTTACCTACTCGAGGACGAGCAGGAGTTAAGCTTGGGGATGCTGATACATTGCAAATGTATCTATAATTTTTGATGTTCCATCCTTAGGTTTATCCACTTTCTTGTGTTTTGTTCCAACTTTGTAGTACTTTTATTATGATTTCTTAGACTAACCTATTAACAAGAGCCACAGTGCCAGCTGCCTGTTTTCTGCTGTTTTTGGTTCCAGGAAAGTTAGAAAATGAATATTCTCAGAATTGGACGGGACAAAAGCCAAAGTGCCTATTTTTCTGGAAGGGATCAAGTGCCAGAATACGAGACGGAGAGGGGCGAGGGGCCGACCACATCACCTGGCCGCGCGGCCAGGCTTGGCCCGCGCCAGGGGGTGGTCTGGCCGACCCCAGCACCCCCTCGGCCTCTCCTTCCGCCTATAAGTTGTCCTCGGGACGAAAACCCTAGGTACCCGACCAAAAATCCACGAAAGAGTCTGTAGCCGCCGTCGTCTCTGTCCCTAGATCGGGGGGATTTCAAGCTCTTCCCGGCACCCTGCCAGAGAGGGGAATTCACCCTAGAGGCCTACTTCATCTCCATGCAAGCCTCCGATGTGATGCGTGAGTAGTTCATCCTTGGACTACGGATCCATGTAGTAGCTAGATGGTTGGTATCTCCTCCTTTGTGCTTTCATGTTTAGATCTTGTGAGCTCCGTTCATGATCAAGATCATCTATTTGTAATTCATACATGTTGTGTTTGCAGGGATCCGATGGATATTGAGATGCTATTTCAGATTGATTATTGATTCTATCATGTCTTTGTTATTTGAGATCTTGCATGCTTTTCGTTGTTAGTAGTGAAGGAAATATGCCCTGAGAGGCAATAATAAAGTTGTTATTATATATTCCTTATATATGATAGATGTTTATTTTACATGCTAGAATTGTATTGATCAGAAACATCAATACATGTGTGTTTAATAAACAAAAAGGGTTCCTAGTTATGCCTCTCTTATAGACTAGCTTGTTGATTAACAAGATGATCAAGCTTTCCTGATCATGGACATTGGATGTTGTTAATAGCAAGGTCACACCATTGGTGGAATGATGTGATGAACATTCATCAGAAGTATAGCATTACGATCAAGTCATTATGTTTATATTTCTATAACATCATACGAAGTAATCTTTATCCTTAGACCATGAGATCATGCTAATTGCTAACACCAGAAGAGTATCTTGATAACATCAAACGTCACACCGTAACAGGGTGACTATAAAGATGGGTTCAGTACTACGAAGGTGTTATGTTGAGGCTCATGGATCAAGAGTGGAATTTTTCAATCCAGATGACGGATAGATATACTCTAGGCCCTCTCGGTGATATCACATTAAGATAGCTTGCAAGCAAGTGATGTGATCACTAGAATGTTATATCACGGGAACGAGAAAAGAGTGCATGTCAGTAACGAGATCAAACTAGGTATGGATATACCAATGATCGAATCTCGGACATGTAATATATCGAGAGACAAAGGGATTTAGTGACAAGCGTTAAAGGTTCTCACGATCACATAAGTCATCGTTGAATGTGTAGGAGTCAGTACGGATCTCCAGGTCCCGCTGCTGATTATTGATCGGAGAAGGGTCTTGATCATGTCTGCATTATTCGCGAACCGTAGGGTGGCACACTTAAGAGTTACCGAACACCATTTTGGAGCACATATGTTTCAGACGAAAGAATTGCAAAGCGCAAGAATTGTTTCAATAGAAACCGGAAATTGTTTCGGGTGAAATTGCAGAAAGTGGTTCTGCATGTGATATTGAAATATTGCAAGGGGCTATATGTGAATGTTTGTTAATTAAAGTAATTAACAAAATTCTAAATAAATTTAACAAAAAGAGTTTTATTAAATGAGAGAGCATTAAATTTGGAGAATTTTAATAAATTTAAAGTGGAGACTTTAAAAGGGAATGTGAAGAGGCATTTTAATGTGGAGGGGTTACCACCACATGAATGGGGGAGGTGAGGGGTCACCCCCCCCCCCCCATGCGCCGGCCATGGAGAGAGGGGGCACCCCCCTCCTCCTATAAAAGGCCACCCATTCCCTCCTTCATCCACACACCTCCTTGTGAAGGATCTCTCTCCCCCTCTAGAATTATTTCCCCATGGTCTCGGATTAGCGAGATACATGTTCCCGGTGGCATTTCGTCTGGAAGGAGTTGCTGCTTCCGCTGGATCGCTGGAGCGAGGAGGTGGAGGTTGTCCGGTGGCTTGAACGTGTGTGCGAGTGCGGATGCGCTGCTGAGTTGCGGCACTCGGACTTCCTCATGATCTTGAGATCGGCAAGTGTACGACTACAGCAACCACGAGTTCCTACTCGTTAACAAAACTCGTTGTCTTCGAGGGTAAGTTCTCGTTGGATGTATGTCCACCCGTTGCTTTGTACCTAGTAGATAGATCTTGGTGTGTAGTTCACACCGTAGGAAATTTTTTGTTTTCTATGTTGCGGATCCAACAGTGGTATGAGAGCCTGATCTATGCGTAGGTGCTTTGCACGGGTAGTACACATATGTTTATATGTGGGAAATGATGATCATGTTATTGCATCTTCTATGTATTTTGGATATTGGTGGCATAGTGGGATGAAGCGGCCCGGACCAACCTTACATGTCATCGTACATGAGACCGGTTCCACGACTGACATGCAACTTGTTTTGCATAAGTGGCTGGCGGGTGTCTGTCTCTCCTACTATAGTCAATATCTGATTTACAACGAGTTGCTAATAACTTAGTTATCCTCGTTGTGGTTCATGTTCGTAGGTGAGAACGGTTCTATCTCTGAAAGCCCTAAGCCACGCAAAACTTGCAATTGATAAATTAGAGGCGTCTAGTTTAGATCGTTGTTGGGCTAGTGTATTGATATGGTATTGTTGTAAGTAGATGTATGATAGATACTCTTACAACACACTCAACGTGTAAGTTCCATAGACCTTGGCCTTACACACAAAGGAATGATATAGATCATACCACGATGCAAGTGATAGAGATCAAATGCATGGACCATATCATCTCACTTTACACATTAGATGTTAGCATCTTATACTGCTAGTTTGGCGCTTTTGGTAGCATTATAAGATGATCCCTCATTTAGACATAAAGATAAAAATGTGTTCTTCCTTAAGTATGCACCGTTCTGTGGATCATGTTTCGAGACATCACGTGATGATTGGGTATACTCGAATCTACGCTTTCATAGGAACGGGTGTAAGACAGTTTTACACACATGAATACTAAGGTTCTTACTTGGCGAGCCTAGCATGTATAGACATGGCCTCGGAACACAGACCGAAAGGTTAAGCATGAGTCATATAGTTGATATGATGCCCATATAGATGCTCGCCTTTGAAGCTACATCAACTCACATGATGATCGGACTTGGTGTAGTGGATTTGGTTCATGTAATCACCAAAAAGACACGAGGGGTGTCGTTTTTGAGTGGGAGTTCATTAGTAATTTGGATTAGTTGAACTCAATCTATCATAAACTTAGTCTAAATAAACTTTACAAATTCTGTTGTAGATGGCACCACCTGCTTTTAATTTCAATGTGTTCATGGAGAAAGAGAAACTTGCTGCGAATGGTAGCAACTTCACCAGCTGGGCTATGAATTTGAGGATTCTCCTCACTGCTGCACAAAAGCAATATGTGCTAGATGCGCCCCTAGGCCCCCCACCAGCTCCTGATGCCCCTGACAAGGAAAAAAATGTCTATGTGACTCGTTAGGAGGACCACAACTTAGTTCATTACAGCATACTGTATGGGCTAGAGCCAGAACTTCGAAAGCGTTTCGAAAATGGCAATGCCTTTGATACCATGGGAGAATTGAAAATGATTTTCAATACCCATGCTGCCGTAGAGAGTTATAATGCTACAGAAAAGTTCTTTAGCTGCATGATGGAGGAAAACAGCTCCGTTAGTGAGCACGTACTCAAAATGTCTGGGTACGCCGATAAGCTTGTGTCCTTGGGAATAACGATTCCCATTGACTTAGGCATACATCGTGTTCTCCAATCTCTGCCACCTAGCTACAAGAGCTTCGTGACGAACTATAATATGCAGGGCATGAAGAAGTCTCTTCTCGAGCTTCTGTCAATGCTTAAGTCTGACACCGAGTGCTACTATTGTAAGGGGACTGGCCATTGGAAGCGCAACTGCCCCAAGTATTTGGCGGACAAGAAGTCCGGCAAGGCAAACAAAGGTATATGTGATATACATGTTATTGATGTGTACTTGACTAGTACTCGCAGTAGCACCTGGGTATTTGACACGGGATCGGTTGCTAATATATGTAACTCGGTTCAGGGGCTACGGAACAAGCGACAACTAGCAAGGGATGAGGTCAGAATGCGGGTCGGCAATGGATCAAAAGTTGATGTGATCGCCGTCGGGAAGCTACCTCTCCATTTGCCATCGGGATTAGTTATAAACCTAAATAATTGTTATTTAGTGCCTGCACTGAGCTTGAACATTGTATCTGGATCGTGTTTGATGCAAAGTGGTCATTCCTTTAAATCTGAAAACAATGGTTGTTCGATTTATAAGAATGATATCTTTTATGGTCATGCACCTATGTTGAATGGTTTATTTCTGTTGGATCTCGATAGTAATATTACACACATTCATAATGTTAATGCTAAAAAGATTAAACTTGATGCTGATATGTCTACATATATGTGGCACTGCCGTCTAGGTCATATTGGCGTTAAACGCATGAAGAAACTCCATTCTGATGGACTTTTGGAATCACTTGATTTTGAATCATTTGATACATGTGAGCCATGCCTTATGGGCAAGATGACTAGAACGTCGTTTTCCGGTTCAATGGAACGGGCGACAGATCTATTGGAAATCATACATACTGATGTGTATGGACCAATGAGTATGTCGGCGCGAGGTGGATATAGTTATTTTGTTACTTTCACGGATGATTTGAGTAGATATGGGTATATCTATTTGATGAAACACAAGTCTGAAACTTTTGAAAAGTTCAAGGAATTTCAGAATGAAGTGGAAAATCATCGTAATAGAAAGATCACATTTCTACGGTCTGACCGTGGAGGAGAGTATCTAAGTTACGAGTTTAGCACACACATGAAAGAGTGTGGAATAGTTTCAGAACTCACGCCTACCGGAACACCACAACGTAATGGTGTGTCGGAATGTCGTAATCGTACCTTATTGGATATGGCTCGATCTATGATGTCTCTGACTGACTTGCCACTGTCATTTTGGGGTTATGCACTGGAAACAGCTGCATTCACTTTAAATCGGGCACCATCTAAATCCGTTGAAACGACACTTTATGAATTATGGTTTGGAAACAAACCTAAGCTGTCATTTCTTAAAGTTTGGGGATGCGATGTTTACGTGAAGAAACTTCAACCGGATAAACTCGAACCCAAAGCGGAAAAATGCATCTTCATAGGATACCCTAAGGAAACAATTGGGTATACCTTCTATCACAGATCCGAGGGCAAGGTTTTTGTTGCCAAGAATGGATCCTTTCTTGAGAAGGAGTTTCTCGCGAAAGGTGTGAGTAGTCGGAAGGTAGAACTCGAAGAGGTTATTGAACCTTCTCTTCATGGAATGCGAGTGGCGCAACACCGGAAGTTGTTTCGGAGTTGACTTCACCTAATGAAGAGAGAGTTAATGATAATGATCATGAAAATCCGAAAGAGGACACTACCGAACCTCGCAGGTCAAGCAGGACACGTGCAGCTCCTGAACTATACGGCAATCCTGTTGTGAATTTCATGGTTGATGAAATGGATGACCCTGTGACGTATGGAGAAGTGATGATGAGCCCGGATTCCAACAAATGGCTAGAAGCCATGAAATCCGAGATAGAATCCATGTACGAGAACCAAGTTTGGAACTTGGTGGACTTACCTCACGACCGAAAGGCCGTTGAGAATAAATGGATTTTCAAAAGAAAAACTGATGCTGATGGTAATGTGACCATCTATAAGGCTCGACTGTCGCAAAGGGGTTTCGACAAATTCAAGGAGTTGACTACGATGAGACATTCTCTCCCGTAGCGATGCTTAAGTCGGTTAGGATTATGTTAGCAATTGATGCATATTTCGATTATGAAATTTGGCAGATGGATGTCAAAACTGCGTTCCTCAATGGTAATATTGAAGAAGAGTTGTATATGATACAACCTAAGGGTTTTGTCGGTCCTAAGGATGCTAATAAGGTATGCAAACTTCAGCGATCCATCTATGGACTGAAGCAAGCATCCCGGAGTTGGAATCTCCGCTTTGATGAGGTGATCATAGAGTTTGGATTTGTCCAAACTTATGGAGAGGCTTGTATTTACAAGAAAGTGACTGGGAGCAATGTGGCATTTCTGATATTATATGTGGATGACATATTATTGATTGGAAATGATATAGATCTTTTAAACAGTGTTAAAAGTTATCTAAACAGCAAATTTTTGATGAAAGACCTTGGTGAAGCATCATATATATTAGGCATTAAAATCTATAGAGATAGATCAAGGCGCCTAATTGGGCTATCGCAGAGCACATACCTTGATAAGATATTAAAGAAGTTTAATATGGACAAAAGTAAGAAGGGGTTCTTACCTATGTTGCAAGGTAAGACATTGAGTAAGACTCAAAGTCCGGCTACGGCGGAAGAAAGAGAGATGATGGATAAGATCCCCTATGCCTCGGCCATAAGCTCTATTATGTATGCCATGCTATGTACAAGACCGGATGTGGCATATGCTATTAGTTTGACTAGTAGGTACCAATCTGATCCAGGTTCAGAACACTGGATAGCGCTAAAGAACATCCTCAAGTACTTGAGAAGAACTAAGGATATGTTTCTTATATACGGAGGTGAATAAGAGCTATTCACTAAGTGTTATGTCGATGCTAGCTTTGACACCGATCTGGATGACTCTAAGTCTCAATCCCGATACGTATTTCTCTTGAACGGAGCAACAGTTAGTTGGAGGAGTTCCAAACAACCTGTGGTGGCTGGATCAACGACGGAGGCAGAATATATTGTTGCTTCAGAAGAGGCACAGGAGGCGGTTTGGATGAAAGAGTTCATTACGGAACTAGGTGTGGTTCCCAGTGCGTTGGACCCAATGGTGATCTATCCTGACAATAATGGAGCCATAGCCAACGCAAAGGAACCGAGGTCTCACAAGAATTCCAAGCATATTAAGCGCCAGTTTCACTCCATCCGCGAGCATGTCAAGGATGGAGATATAAAGATTTGTAAATTACACACGGACCTAAATGTAGCAGATCCGTTCACTAAAGTTCTCCCTAGGGCAAAACAGGATCAACACCAGAACTCCATGGGTGTTAGATTTATCACTATGTGAACAAGATTATTGTCTCTAGTGCAAGTGGGAGACTGAAGGAAATATGCCCTGAGAGGCAATAATAAAGTTGTTATTATATATTCCTTATATATGATAGATATTTATTTTACATGCTAGAATTGTATTGATCGGAAAAATCAATACATGTGTGTTTAATAAACAAAAAGGGTTCCTAGTTATGCCTCTCTTATAGACTAGCTTGTTGATTAACAAGATGATCAAGGTTTCCTGATCATGGACATTGGATGTTGTTAATAACAAGGTCACACCATTGGTTGAATGATGTGATGAACATCCATCCGAAGTATAGCATTACGATCAAGTCATTATGTTTATATTGCTATAACATCATACGAAGTAATCTTTATCCTTAGACCATGAGATCATGTTAATTGCTAACACCGGAAGAGTATCTTGATAACATCAAACGTCACACCGTAACAGGGTGACTATAAAGATGGGTTCAGTACTATGAAGGTGTTATGTTGAGGCTCATGGATCAAGAGTGGAATTTGTCAATCCAGATGACGGATAGATATACTCTGGGCCCTCTCGGTGATATCACATTAAGATAGCTTGCAAGCAAGTGATGTGATCACTAGAATGTTATATCACGGGAACGAGAAAAGAGTGCATGTCGGTAACGAGATCAAACTAGGTATGGAGATACCGATGATCGAATCTCGGACATGTAATATATCGAGAGACAAAGGGATTTAGTTACAAGCATTAAAGGTTCTCACGATCACAGAAGTCATCGTTGAATGTGTAGGAGTCAATACGGATCTCCAGGTCCCGCTGCTGATTATTGATCGGAGAAGGGTCTCGATCATGTCTGCATTATTCATGAACCGTAGGGTGGCACACTTAAGAGTTACCGGACACCATTTTGGAGCACATATTTTTCAGACGAAAGAATTGCAAAGCGCGGGAATTGTTTCAATAGAAACCAGAAATTGTTTCGGGTGAAATTGCAGAAAGTGGTTCTGCATGTGATATTGAAATATTGCAAGGGGCTATATGTGAATGTTTGTTAATTAAAGTAATTAAAAAAATTCTGAATAAATTTAATAAAAAGAGTTTTATTAAATAAGAGAGCATTAAATTTGGAGAAATTTAATGCATTTAAAGTGGAGACTTTAAAAGGGAATGTGAAGAGGCATTTTAATGTGGAGGGGTTACCACCACATGAATGGGGGAGGTGAGGGGTAACCCCCCCATGCGCCGGCCATGAAGAGAGGGGCACCCCCCTCCTCCTATAAAAGGCCACCCATTCCCTCCTTCATCCACACACCTCCTTGTGAAGGATCTCTCTCCCCCTCTAGAATTATTTCCCCATGGTCTCGGATTAGCGAGATACATGTTCCCGGTGGAATTTCGTCTGGAAGGAGTTGCTGCTTCCGTTGGATCACTGGAGAGAGGAGGTGGAGGTTGTCCGGTGGCTTGAACGTGTGTGCGAGTGCGGATGCGCTGCTAAGTTGCAGCGCTCGGACTTCCTCACGATCTTGAGATCAGCAAGTGTATGACTACATCAACCACGAGTTCCTACTCGTTAACAAAACTCGTTGTCTTCGAGGGTAAGTTCTCGCTGGATGTATGTCCACCCGTTGCTTTGTACCTAGTAGATAGATCTTGGCATGTAGTTCACACCGTAGGAAAATTTTTGTTTTCTATGCTGCAGACCCAACAAGTAGCTATCTTGGCCAAGTAGATGCTAGCAACTCCAAGAGTTGGTATTTATGCTCGATAGTGGGTTCATGCCTCTGGTAATCTGGGGAAGTGATAGAAATCTCTAAGGTACTAGATGTGCTGTTGCTACTAGGGAGAAAAGAACGATCCTTTGTTCATAGAACAATTGTATTGTTTACTTTACACACCGTTCGTAAAGCAATAATCTGTTGCTTGCAACTTAATACTGGAGGGGGTTCGGATGATAACCTGAAGGTGGATTATTAGTCATAGATGCAGTTGGATGGCGGTCTATGTATTATGTTGTAATGCCCAATCAAGTCTCAAAGGAGTCAAGATGATTAGTATATGCATGTATTGCTTTCTCGGTGTTTGTCAATTGCCCCGCTGTAATTTGTTCACCCAGCATGTTATCTATCTAGGGAGAGCCACCTCTAGTGAACTATGGATCCCGGTGCTTTTACTTTACATACAATCTACAACTGTTTACTGCTTTGTGTTTACTTTCTGCAAACTTTTACTACTTTCCATTCGATACGTTTAATCCTTTGTTTTCCGCAAAACACGGTGAGATTGACAACCTCATCGCAAGTTGGGGACAAAGTTCTGTGGTTGTGTTGTGCAGGTCTCCACGTTGCTACTAGCACCGGTAGTGCGCCCTGCCAAAGCTCAGCTAGTAACACCTTTGAGGTGTTTCCTTGCTCCTACTGGTTCGATTAAACCTTGGTTTCATAACTGAGGGAAACTTGCTGTTGTGCTCATCATACCTTCCTCTTGGGTTTCCCAACGAGCTCTACATCAACACCGCCATCAAGCATTTTTCTGGGCGCCGTGCATTGAGCCATCAACCCCCTTTGGCATATCCCCCTCAACTGCCATCCAATTGCATCTATGACTAATAATCCACCTTCAGGTTATCATCCGAACCCCCAGTATTAAGTTGCAAGCAACAAATTATTGCTTTACGAATTACGTGTAATATAAACAATATGATTGTTCTATGAACAAAGGATTGTTGTTTTCTCCCTAGTAGGAACAGCACATCTAGTAACTTAGAGATTTGTCACTTCCCCAGATTGCCAGAGGCATTAACCCACTATCGAGCATAAATACTAACTCTTGGAGTTGCTATCATCTACTTGGCCAAGATAGCTACTAACAATAGAAAGCATGCAAGATCACAAATAACAAAGACATGATAGAATCAATAATCAATCCGAAATAGCATCTCAATATCCATCGGATCCCCGCAAACACAACATGCATAATTACAAATAGATGATCTTGATCATGAACGGAGCTCACAAGATCTAAACATGAAAGCACAAAAGAGGAGAACAAGCCATCTAGCTACTACATGGACCCGTAGTCCAGAGATGAACTACTCACGCATCACACCGGAGGCTTGCATGATGATGAAGAAGGCCTCCAGGGTGAATTCCCCTCTCCGGCAGGGTGCCGGGAAGAGCTTCATATCCCTCTGTCCCTGCCCCACAAGCCTACACCGCATACGGACATCACTTCAACAACAACAGCCTGGTCTCCAACTCGCCACCACCGTCGTCGCAGCTCGACCATTCTCTTCTTGCCGCCTTGAACAACCTGTAGATTCCTGGTTCGCAAGAGTGGCACATGGACTCTGGAGCATCCTCACATATGGCATCTGATCACGGTAACCTCGATAATTCCCATCCTTTTACTCTCTCTCTCTCAAACTGTCACTGTCGGTAACGGCGCAAATCTACCCATCACACATATAGGCTCTCATACTATTCATACCTCTACCCTTCCTCTTCATCTTCATCGAATTTTAATTGTTCCTCACATAATCAAAAATCTAATATCCGTTCGACAATTTTCTACTGATAATTTATGTTCTATTGAATTTGATCCATATGGTTTTTCCGTGAAGGATCTTTCCACCAAGACCGAGATTCTTCGATGCAATAGCACCGGTCCCCTCTGCACATAAGCTCCACACCTCCCGAAGCTCATGTCGCCACCACCTCATTGGATCTTTGGCATCGTCGTCTCGGTCATCCTGGCTCTTTCATCGTGACGCGTCTTCAACACACCCAGCATATTCCACCCAATAAAGCCGGCCACTCTTTATGTCATGCATGTCAATTAGGCAAACATGTTAGATCACCTTTTTATTCCTCGTAATCCTTTATTAGTCATCCTTTTGAATGTATCCACTGTGATCTTTGGACATCACCTGTAATCAGTTCTTCGGGCTATCGTTATTACCTTATAATTGTAGATGATTTCACTCATTACTTTTGGAGCTTTCATGTACGCCATAAATCTGATGTGTATGCCACACTTGTTGCTTTTCATGCTTACGTCTCCACCCAATTTCAGCTTCTTCTTAAATCCATCCAATGCGACAATGGCAAAGAATTTGACAACACCAAACTAGATATGTTTTGCACCAGTCACGACATCCTATTTCGGTTCTCTTGCCCCTATACCTTCCAACAAAATGGCACAGCTGAGCGTGCCATCCCTACAACCAATGATGTCGTTCGAACTCCTCTTTTTCAAGCATCTCTACCAGCTTCTTTTTGGGCTGAAGCCTTACACACTGCTACTTATCTCATAAATATCCGTCCCACTTCCACAACAAATTTTACCACACCATATTACAACTTACACAGACGACATCCTTCCTACAATTCCCTTTGTGTTTCAGCTGTCTATGCTACCCAAATACTTCTTCCACATATCCCAATAAATTATCTCCTCGATCTGTTCGTTGTATTTCTTGGCTATCCTTCCAGGCATCGTGGGTATCGGTGTCTGGATCTCCAAACCCGACGCATCATAATCTCTCGCCACGTTACATTTGATGAAACAACATTTCCATATGCTACAAAATCCTTGTCCACCACCACACAACCACCTGAACCCTTAGATCTTCATCTACTCCTACCTCCATCACCACCAATCTCCGATCACCCACCTGCACAAGCTCCTTCCACGGCAGCAAATCCGCCTGCCGCCGACCCACGGCAGGCTGCCACGCCCACTATCTCTGCCACGGCAGAAACCACGACAGACTCCCCTCTTTTCCCTCCACCTTCACCGCCACGATCCAACAACCCACCACCTCAATCTTCACCACCCCTACCCACTTCACCTCTTGTTCATCATACTCGTAGCACCACTGGACGTCTCCCTGGTCCTCCTGATAAACTTAACCTTTCCGCTATCATCTCGTAACCAATCCCATCTAAATATCTCATTGCTCTTTGTGACCTTGCATGGCGCCAGACTATGCAAATTGAGTATGATGCCCTCCTCCAAAACGGTACTTGGACTCTTGTCCCTCCTCCTCCAGGTACTAATATCATTAGTGGGAAGTGGATATTTCGTCACAAATTTCACTCGGATGGTTCTCTTGCTTGCCACAAAGCACGGTGGGTGGTTCGAGGATTCACTCAACAACCCGACGTCGATTTTGATGAGACATTCAGTCCGGTTGTTAAACCTGCCACTATACGTGTCGTTCTATCTTTAGCTTTATCCAAATCTTGGCAAATTCATTAACTAGATGTCAAAAATGCCTTTCTTCATGGCAACCTCGATGAGGAAGTCTACAGCCAGCAACCCTATGGTCTCAAACAAGCTCCTCGCGCCTGGTTTCAATGTTTTGCTTCTTATGCTCGTTCCATTGGTTTTGTTGAATCTAGATCTGATGCATCTCTATTTGTTTTCCACCGTAAAGGCTGCATACCTTCTTCTCTATGTCGATGACATTATCCTCACGGTGTCTCATACAACTCTTCTTCACACAATTCACTCTAAATTTTCTATGACTGATCTCGGTTCTCTTCATCATTTTCTTGGGATTACAGTTACCCGCACCACTTCCACACTTCATCTTTCTCAACGTCAATATATTCATGATGTTCTAAACCGTGCTGGCATGAGTGATTGCAATCCTTCTACTACACCTGTGGATACTAAACCCAAACTTTCTACGACTAACGGCCCACCAGTCTCTGATTCCTCTCATTACCGCAGCCTCGCCGGTGAGCTTCAATACATCACCCTTACCCGTCCAGATATTTCCTATGCCGTTCAACAAGTTTGTCTTCATATGCATGATCCCCGAGACCCTCATCTTCTTCTCATTAAACGCATCCTTCGATATATCAAAGGGACTCTTGATCTCGGTCTTACACTTCATTCTTCTTCCACTAATAATCTGGTTGCCTACTCGGATGCTGATTGGGCTGGATGCCCAGATACTCGTCGCTCTACACCCGGATTCTGTGTGTTTCTTGGTGAGAACTTGATCTCCTGGTCCTCTCGACGGCAACCGACTGTGTCTCGTAGCAGTGCAGAGGCTGAATATGAAGGAGATATGCCCTAGAGGCAAATAAGAAATAGGTTTTTATTGTCATATCTGAATTAGTTTATAATAGTTTCATATTGTGCTAGAACTGTGCCAAGTAGAAACATTGGTACAGGTGTGGTATGAAACAACCAAGTCCCTAGTAGCCTCTATCCATACTAGTCCGTTGGTCACGAAGATGATCCGGGTTTCAAGATCATGGGCATTTATGCCGACTGACAACGAGATCATATCATTGGAGAATGATGTGGTTGGACATTCCTCGAAGGATTGCAACACGATCAAGTCATATAGTTCATTGTTGCAACAGCTATACCTAGAATCCTTCTCCTTAGACCATGAGCTCATATTACTCATTGTTTCCCTAGGTTGCTTTGATTGCATCAAACGTCATCTGGTAATGCGGCGGCGATAAAGGTGTACGTTGGGTATTCCGAAGGAACAGTAGATGACATGTGACTGCAAGACCGGGATTTTTTCACCCACATGACGGGTAAAGATACATACGGCCGAATTGGTGAGATTACATCTATAAATGTTTCAACATTAGACTAGGTCACGGGGATGTAATATCACGGTAACAAGAAAACATAACTTGTTGTGAACGAGATGTAATAAGTCGTTCGGAGGAAATCGAAAGGGAACCGAAAGGTGTTTCGGGTCAAGACGGATTTTGTAATATGTATTTACATATTAATTAATGTAATTAATATTAAATATAATATTAACATCTAATTTGAAGGGTTATTCCACTAATGGGCCAAACTTCCTAGGGAAATAGGGCCCATGAGGAAAAACCGGAGGGGGAAGGGCCAAGGGCCAAAGGGCCAAGGCCCAGGCGCCTTGAGGGGGCCCACCCGGCCAGCCTAGGGCTGTGTGCGAGGTGGGGCCCACCCCAGGCTGGCTGGCCCATTAAGGCCCATGCGCCTCCCCCCTCTCCCTTGTTTAGTCCCACATGGGAAACCCAAAGGGGAGGGCACACCCCCTCCCCCTATATAAAGGGGTGCCAATGGGTGGGATTGATACACCAATAATTTGAGAAGTCCTTTGGTTGACTTTCTCCCTCCGTCTCTCTAAACCTCGTGACCATGGCCCCAAGTCTGGGCTGTGCGGTCGAGGCACTCCTGTAGTACGTCGTCGCGCTGCAGGGATTCCTAGCCGGATATCAACTTCCGCACTCCCGGCGGGATCAGGGAGCCGGAGGTCTCATCATGCACCGGATGTGTACGAAGACACGAGGCGCAACACTTGGGGCACTTGAATGTCGTGAGACGGGGCTGTTGCACGATGAAGATGCTGAAGATCAAGAAGGAGCAAGGGGTGACCTGCGAGAAGCTTCGCGACCTTGAAGTCGGCTTCGAGTACGACTACTCCAACCACGTTCCCCGCGGAACGTTAACCGCATACGGTCTACAAGGGTATGTATTCTCTACGCATTGGCCGTTACTGCATTACTACATAGATAGATCCTAGGCAGTTTCTGGGGTTCAGTCGTAGGAAATTTTTTGTTTTCTGCACCGATCCCCAACAGTGGTATTAGAGCCGATCTATGCGTAGGAGTGATGTATGGCCAGTACGCACAAGTTTTGTGTGGGCATTGATCCCTTAGTTGTTACCCTCTAACGTGTACTTGTTTATATCGCGGTATTGTTTGATGAAGCGGTCCGGACCGACCTTATGCGTATTCGTACGCGAGACTGGTTCCACGCTCAACATACGGCTTGTACCGTATAAGTGGCTAGCGGGTGTCTGTCTCTCATTCGATAGTTGATATAGCATTTACATCGGAGGGCCCCAAAAGGGTGTAATAGAGACAACTGCCGGATCCATGTTGTGGTTGGAAAGTTCGTAGTTTAGAAATGGTTCTACTGCAAAAGCCCTAACAACCACGTAAAACTTGCAATAGATAAAGTAGAGGCGTCTAACTTTATTTTGCGGGGGGGCATGTGATTATGATATGGCATTGGTCGTTACAAAGGTAAAGTAGTTTACTTTTCTGTTGCTAAGTAGTATAGTAATAGTCATCGTTCCGATGAACGACCTGGTGGCGGCGTCGTGGACTTGGCGTCAAACCAAGGGCAAGATGGAGATCATGTCAGAGCGCTCGATGGATATCAAGGCGCAAGAAATACCATATCATATCACATTATACATATGATGTTGATACCAGTTTTTACATCTTATTGTGTGCTAGTATTTAGATACTCAACGGTAGCAAATAAGATAATCCCTATTTAATTCCAATGTTCTGTGTTCCCCTTGTGTGTGCACCACCAAGAAAGTTCTTCGGTATGAGGCGATCTAGGGTTACAGGCATGGGTGTCAGACATATCTACGTTCGCATACAGTGGGTGTAAGCCATGTTCCACAGCGAATACACACAAGTTAGATTTGGCGAGCCTAGCACGCTAGAGAAGCGTGGCCTTGGAACACAAGAGATCGAAAGATCGAGCATGAGTCACATGGATGATGTGATTGGCATTAGTGAATGTCTACCTTTGATAATGCACTGATGGCCGTGATGATCGGGGGAGGTGCAGAGGATAGGGATCATGCGATCACTGAAATTGTCTAGGGGATGACAATTTTAGTGGAGACCAATTATAAATTGATCTCTTATTATAAACTTAGTCTAGATGTCTATTTGCAAATATCTTAGTAGACCTTGGCCTATCCTATTGAGGTCCTTTGTGACCATGGGAATATATTGCTTAATATGGAACTTAGCAAAAGGGTCCAACTTCATAGATTAATACCCACGCCTGAGGGATATCCTCGTAAAAGGTGATCTTCTCTTCTTGATACAATAACCGTTAGGAGATAATTCGATGACTCCAGAATGTTTGTGTTTTCTCCATAATCATCCAATAAGCCATTCTCCATTCGATGGAGAGTTGGGCTAAATTTTGTATTCTACAGAATAAGGCACATAGAGTATGAGCCGTTGGATGGGTTTTCCTCCATCATGGATGAAAAGAGATTGTTTGGAAAAACACTTAGCGATCTTGCATTAGAGTTAAGAACTCTTAGAAGGGCTTGATTGCAAATGGAGGCCATGGATGAAAAAAAGGTATATGTTAGATATACAGAATTATAAATGTGATTCTTGCAAAACTCATTGTAGTTTGCAAAGTATTTGATACTTGTCCCGTTTTGTGAAAACAGGATGATCTGCTTGAGAATTGCTGGATTTGAGGCAACGTGACTTGATGACGGCAAGCAAAACAGTTGATGGCTGACATCACCACTTTCCTCAAAGTTTGTCATTTGGATTAGTGGACTTGAATATAATTTTGTAATCCTAGTTTGTGTGTCTTGCTTTTGGCGAGACGATTATTCATATGAACAAGTTACAAACCAGTTTGTACTATTCTTATGAACAATACCTTATGGTCACATTGCGATTATAAATAAGTTGTTCTCACCACTATGATAATGATAATAGTTTAAACATTTATAAAAGGATTAGAATGCTAAAAGATATCCAAAGTTTAATAATGAAATGACACTACAGTTTAAGTCATTTTGGTTATTGCAGGTTCTTTATGAAAGATCGGGGTCCTAGACGCTTAATCTAGAGACTTTGCAAAACCATGCCTCTTAGGCAAAATGACTAAAACTCCGCATTCTGGTAAAACGGTGATATGCGAAGAAATGTTGAATCTTATACATAGTGATGTATCATATTTTCAACAAGTAGTGGAAATCATTTATTGTAGACTTAAGTTAATAAGCGTATTTACTTAATGAAACATGAAGTTTGAAATGATTTGAATTGTTCAAATGAGTTCATAACTAAATAGGATATTCAATTAACTGAATTAACAAGTCTCTTCGATTTGATCGATGTGACTAAAGTATTCAAGTTAAATTTAGCATAAAAGGAACTTGTGAAAGATGTTTCACAAATTATGATAATTGGACGAATTCAAACTATGTTGAAATATCTAAAACATCATAATCATTATGTATTGGATACATATGGTATAGTATTATCTCTTATCGGGTTTATAGTTGTCGTTTAGAGTTAAAGATCAAAATAAGCAAACACTCATTTGAAATACAAAGGAACATCTAAAGATTCGTGGAAACAACACCATAAGTATTATGGCAAGTTCGAGTTTCTGGAGATTTCGATAAGTCGAAATCATGGCGAATAAACAAGTCTTTGTAGAGCATTCTTAGGAAGCTATGAATGCATCTTCCACAAAAGGGCAAATCCTCTGTTGTCCAATGCTGACGTGTCTTGATGAAGATACAGGTGGAAGAAAGTAAAAGATCAAAACAAGGTATTTGACCTTACCTCCGGATTGTTGAGTGGCGCAGCGGAATTTGTTTCGTGAAACCAAACTCTACAAATGGAGGAGAAACCAATGATAGTGATCATAAAGTTTCAGTGAATACTTTTACTAAAGAAAGTGGGATTCAACTATATATTCTACAAGTTTGTGGAATTATATTATTGATTCACTTATCATGTTTTGAACAAGACATACCTACAAATTACAAAGAAGCGTGATGGACCTGAGTGCGAGAAATGACTATGAGTCATAAAATCCTATATTAAGTTACATTTAAGATTGCAAAGTAACATGTTACTTGATCTTATTAAAGTAAATAAGTTTACTTGATATTTCTGAATGACTGCAAAGTCATAAGAAGTAAATGAAACTTAATGAATGACAAAAAACTCGATGTGTCACAAGTTTGGACAAATTCAAGGAGTTGACTACAACAGTAGTGATGCTTAAGTCTTTTGGATTTACACTAGAAATATATGGATACTGAAGTCTCGTAATTAGAATTCTCAAATTGATAATGATCAACGAATTTTGGAATGTCCAAGATTATCGAGAGGACCTCGAATTGAGTGGGAGCAAATCGTCTTGGCTAATTCATAATATGTAACTGACATATTTTGAGTGGGAGCTAAGTGAAATCCCTGGATCTTAAACATTAATGTCATATTTGAGTGGGAGCGTGAAATCATTCTATGATATGTGGACGACATATGTGAATGATGTGATTGGTGTTAGTAGTTTTTAAGTTAGGATGAAGTTGAAGTTATTAAACAATAAGATCTATCGATATAGATTTGTGTGTTTAATAAATAATGAATGTCGAATGCTTCGTGGACTTGATTCTGAAAGATGTTCAGAATGTCCTAAGACAAGATTCTGAAGTAGATTAGAATGGAACAAGGTAAGAAAGAAGTTCTTACTAAATGAAGCATTGAGTTAGTATTGCAACTATGGTTGAAAGAAAGAGATGCGTTGCATCTCCTATGCCTCAGTCTTAGGATCTTTCATAAAACCATGTTGTATACTCGACATAATGTGACCCGAGGGTCTGGTTGGTAGGACAAAGTCTTAACTGTAAGAGCATGTCTTTAAGTGATTCCTGAGTTGATCACTAAACCAGAATTAAGTTTGTACTTAAGTAGCAAGAAGCAATGTAAGTGGCATGGATGCATTTCATGCACTAGGATCTACATAGATATAGAAGTATAAAGGCTACATCTAATGTGATGTATAATGTTATGGCGGGGCTAGTTCGCTTTTAACGTAGAATGATGTGTCCCAGGGCCCAGTGCCCATGAGAAAGCCCTCGAGGTTGATCTAACGTCACTGTAAGCTCCTGGAATCCGGCCTCGTTCTGCTGCCATGACTATAGTATATACACAAAGGATAGGAAAGTGTGTTTCGAAGTTTAGATGACAACAGTGAAAAACGACCGTCATCATAAACACTAGAAACAAAAGTCTCACTTTGTCGCCAAACAAATACTTTGACCCATTATAAGATAATGGAGTGAATGTCAGATTAGGAAGACATTAACGATTTGCAAAAGACATACTGATCTGGTAAAACAGAACATGGACATGACGTTTCCCATGAGCATGCATGATCTGTAAACGCATATGGAATATGGTTTATACGAGTAAAATGCGAGCTGGATTATTTGTACTCTAGTGCAAGTGGGAGACTGAAGGAGATATGCCCTAGAGGCAAATAAGAAATAGGTTTTTATTGTCATATCTCAATTAGTTTATAATAGGTTCATATTGTGCTAGAATTGTGCCAAGTAGAAACATTGGTACACGTGTGGTATGAAACAACCAAGTCCCTAGTAGCCTCTGTCCATACTAGTTCGTTGGTCACGAAGATGATCTGGGTTTCAAGATCATGGGCATTTATGCCGACTGGCAATTGGAGAATGATGTGGTTGGACATTCCTCGAAGGATTGCAACACGATCAAGTCATATAGTTCATTGTTGCAACAGCTATACCTAGTCTCCTTCTCCTTAGACCGTGAGCTCATATTACTCACTGTTTCCCTAGGCTGCTTTGACTGCATCAAACGTCATCTGGTAATGCGGTGGCTATAAAGGTGTACGTTGGGTATTCCGAAGGAACAGTAGATGACATGTGACTGCAAGACCGGGATTTGTTCACCCACATGACGGGTAAAGATACATACAACTGACTTGGTGAGATTACATCTATAAATGTTGCAACATGTGACTAGGTCACGGGGATGTAATATCACGGTAAAAAGAAAACATAACTTGTTATGGACGAGATTGAACAAAGGTATGGGATACCGGTGATCAGATCTCGGACAAGTTGTATCGAGAAACAAAAGGAAGAGGATGCTACATTTAGACGGTTCAAACGACATTGTCATCAGGAATGCATAGGGGTCACATGGATATCCCTGGTCCCTCTATTGATCATTGATACAGATCATGTCTAGAGCATTCCCGAGCCGTGAGAGGATACACTTAAGGGTACGATGAGAGCGATCATTCGTAAGACGGAATCACAGTAGAGAAAGAAAGAAAGCCAGAATCGTTCCGCAGAGAGATCCGAAGTTGTTCGGAGAAAGAATAAAGGACTAGAATCATTCCGGGAAAGATCCAAAGTCGTTCGAAGGAAATCGAAAGGGAACCGAAAGGTGTTTCGGGTCAAGACGGATTTTGTAATATGTATTTACATATAATTAATGTAATTAATATTAAATATAATATTAAAATCTAATTTGAAGGGTTATTCCACTAATGGGCCAAACTTCCTAGGGAAATAGGGCCCATGAGGAAAAACCGGAGGGGGGAAGGGCCAAGGCCCAGGCGCCTTGAGGGGCCCACCCGGCCAGCCTGGGGCTATGCGCGGGGTGGGGCCCACCCTAGGCCGGCTGGCTCATTAAGGCCCATGTGCCTCCCCCTCTCCCTTGTTTAGTCCCACATGGGAAACCCAAAGGGGAGGGCACACCCCCTCCCCCTATATAAAGGGGTGCCCATGGGTGGGATTGATACACCAATAATTTGAGAAGTCCTTTGGTTGAATTTCTCCCTCCCTCTCTCTAAACCTCGTGACCATGGCCCCAAGTCTGGGTTGTGCGGTCGAGGCACTCCTGCAGTACGTCGTTGCGCTGCAGGGATTCCTAGCCGGATATTAACTTCCGCACTCTCGGCGGGATCGGGGAGCCGGAGGTCTCATCATGCACCGAATGTGTACGAAGACACGAGGCGCAACACTTGGGGCGCTTGAATGTCGTGAGCCGGGGCTATTGCACGATGAAGATGCTATAGATCAAGAAGGAGCAAGGGGTGACCTGCGAGGAGCTTCGCGGCCTTGAGGCCGGCTTCGAGTACGACTACTCCAACCACGTTCCCCGCGGAACGTTAACCTCGTACGGTCTACAAGGGTATGTATTCACTACGCATTGGCAGTTACTGCATTACTACATAGATAGATCCTTGGCAGTTTCTGGGGTTCAGTCGTAGGAATTTTTTTGTTTTCTGCACCGATCCCCAACAGAATACCGCACGGTTGGTACAGCTGTTGCGGAAACATGTTGGTTGCGCCACCTTCTTCTTGAGTTGGTATGCCCCTTACTACGGCTACGGTTGTTTATTGTGATAATGTATCGGCAGTTTACATGTCAGCTAATCCCGTGCAACATCGACGAACTAAACATATTGAGCTAGATATTCACTTTGTTCGGGAGAAGGTTGCTATTGGAGCTCTCCGTGTTCTTCATGTTCCGTCGAGTTCTCAGTTTGCCGATATTTTCACTAAAGGACTTCTGACGTCACTGTTTCGAGAATTTCGATCCAGTCTTCACATTGGTGATGGTTTGTCCCCACGCTCAGACTGCGGGGGCATGTTAGACACCAATGCATGTACGACACAAGATCGGTTACGAATTCAAACCGAACCGACCTAGATTACTTGTACTCCAAGTTGTAATTGCACTATATATATGAATCAATGAGAATCGTCGAGGTGTGCAATCTGCAGCCCGACTTTGTTATCCTACACTCCGAACTTACTTCGCCCTCCTCCTGTGAGAGTGCCCAGAAAAGGCTTCCCACCGGCGACCTTTGCTCAGACGTGCCAGTCGCCTCCCTCTGTCGCCGGCCACCTTTGGTCAAGGCGTCAAGCTAGCATCATGTGGTCTGTCACTTGCAGTTACTTACCCTCCCTGGAGAAAGAACTGTTAGAGTACGTATACGTGTATAGGATAGAGATAGACTAGGACTCTACATTTTGTACTCCAAGTCTCCACCTACCCCGTGTAACTCTATATGAACCCCACAAGGGTCAGATCAATACAACACAATATTCTAGGAATTCATAATTTCTACATGGTATCAGAGCGGTTAGCCTCATGGCGTCGATTCTAGGTTTCTTCCATCACTTCCGCAACGCGCGCCGCCCCCGAGGAGATTATCTCCTCGAGGGCGCGGCACCCGATCAAAGTCAAAGATTAGATCGGTCTTTAGACTAGATTAGATCTAATTTTCAAAATTCTAGTTCGTAGATTAGATTCAATTAGCTAAATAAATCCCTAGTTCCAGGGCCCAAATCATCCGGCGGCTCTAGCAAGATCCAATCTAGTCTCGCGTCTGAAGGCATGCGTCCCCTGGCTACACGAGCGGATCCAGCAACAAGTCGATCTGGTGTCACACGGACGCCCACACGTATGGAGATCAAATCCCAAGGCAAGGAGCACCACGTCAAGATCAAGCATCAAGCAACATGCAACGCATACATGTTCTTCCATGAGGCAACGACGGCAGAACACACGCACGCTTGCAGTCCAGACGGCTGCTCCGACCGCAAGATTCTTCATCGCCTTCATCTTTCAAGTGCATTGCTGGACTCCAAGCACTAGAAATCAAGGTATATATACACTTCTACCAGCTGCGACATGGAGCTGGTCCGGAAGCAAATCTGATCTGAGAGGAACGACTACACCGACACCAAGATCTGCACTGCATCGATGCGACTACACCGACACCAGGACCTGCACTGCATCGACGCGACTACACCGACACGAAGACTGCATCAAGACGGACTACATCAACCCAAACATCTACGTCAAGTTGTACGACTACACCAAGATCTTCGTCGAGTTCTACATCGCCAACAAAAATCATCGCCAACGTCTACATCACGTGGTCAAAACCGCCGCCGCCGCAGCCAGGCGCTCTGCTAGGACGATCACACGATCGCCTCGCCCGTCTGGTTAAAACCCCGCCGCCGCCGCCGATCCTATGTGATCCGCCGCCGTCACCATAAAAACCTTGCCGCTGCCGCTTGCCTTGTGCCCCGGCCGCCGCCTCAAAACCCCTACAACCAAAAACCAGCCGCCGCCGCACAAAACCCGCCGCCGCCGCAGATTCCTGCCGCCGCCGCACAAAACCCTAAAACCCTACAACACAAAATTGCGCCTCCGGCGCTATTGGCTACAATGACCACGACAACCTCGACCACGGCTACATCACGATCGGCTACCTCGACATCGACATCAAGAACAACGTCTACAACAACTCAAGAACTCCAGTCAACAGCGTCCGCGTCGTCACTTGCGTTCACGCTACTCCCGCTATGACTGCGGGAGGGAAGAGAGGCACCAGAAGGGGACGCAGTAACCGCCCTAGGTGCTAGACATGATCATGTCCACGCAGGTGATGATGACAATGAGGTGAAGACGATGAAAGCGCAAGACTAATCCAGTCGCAAGCACCCGCTTCACTCCCGCTCCGACTGAGGGGGGATGTTAGAGTACGTATACGTGTATAGGATAGAGATAGACTAGGACTCTACATTTTGTACTCCAAGTCTCCATCTACCCCCGTGTAACTCTATATGAACCCCCACAAGGGTCAGATCAATACAACACAATATTCTAGGGATTCATAATTTCTACAAGAACAAGTGGCTGTCAGAAACCTTGATACGGAACAGATGTATATACTACATACATTTTAATACATATTAGCAGTACCAGAGGGATTGCAGAAATCTCGTAATTGTACCTCTAACATTGGAAACGAAATCATCGGTGCCGGTCTTCTTCTCTTTAACTCACCATCAGTGCTGCTCTCTCACTACCGGATTTTACTTCTTTGCCGTGTAACATAGGAAACACGGCAAAGCCCCGAAAATGCACGGTAAAGTCTTTGTCGTGTATAATTACACCGCAAAGTATGAACGGCAAAGAATGAGACGGCAAAGTACGCACTCCAATATTTCCATACAGATTTAACCTGGGATGGTTGGGATGGAGACTTGCTTCTTTCCTCATGGAAGCTGCTGCAACCTTGCATTCGGAAGATGTGAGGAGACTAGCATCTCTGCGTGTCTCATGTACTTGTGAGATTCTTCATGTTTCACTTTGTACGTTACATGCAGTACTCTCAAATTAATCAGGTTACCGAGCTCCTCCACTGCACCTACTGGTAATATCCAAGGCAGAAACAACTCGCAACTCCTGGCCGTAGTACGTGGTGACTCCATTGATTGCCCCATCGGCGCCGCTCGATCTGCTTTTCCCCAAAAGGTTGCGGTTGTTGAACTCACCAAGACAACAGATCGATCCCTAGAAAAGTTTCCCAATTCATTTCGTTGCACGTACGCGCAGAACGTGTCACTGCTGGGTTGGTCTCCTTCTTTTATTAAGCACGCGAAGCGGGCAAGATCCGGACAATTGATCTCGATCGAGCAATGGTGGCAGCGCTGCATTGCATTGCGGTGGTCGCGGTGGTGGTCGCAGTCACCGCGCCGGGGGTGCGGGTGGTGGAGGGGCTCGGGGTGAACTGGGGCACCATGGCGACGCGCCGGCTGCCGCCCAAGGTGATGGGCCAGCTTCTCAAGGACAACGGGTTCAAGAAGGTCAAGATCTTCGACGCCGACGAGAAGACCATGATGGGGCTCGCCGGCACCGGCATAGAGACAATGATCGCTGTGCCCAACGACATGCTCGCCGCCGTCGGCGACTACCGGCGGGCGCAGGAGTGGGTCAAGAAGAACGTGACCAAGTACGACTTGGACGGCGGCGTCAACATCAAGTACGATGAGGCTTGCGATTACATTATTGACGCCTCCGTTGCTCTTGCCATTGATGATTTCCTTTTCTTTTCTGTCCGTGTTGGCTTCGCCGGTCAGATTTGTGGCGATTGGCAACGAGCCGTTCCTCACGGCGTACAACGGCACCTACGACAACGTCACCGTGCCGGCGCTCAAGAACATACAGCGCGCGCTCAACGAGGCCGGGCACGGGTCAGCGATCAAGGCGACGGTGCCGGTGAACGCCGACGTCTACGACTCGCCGGCGAGCAACCCCGTCCCTTCGGCGGGGAAGTTCCGTGACGACATCGCCGGCGTCATGACCGACATGGTCAAGTTCCTCAACCACAGCGGTGCGCCGTTCAGCGTCAACATCTACCCGTTCCTCAGCCTGTATGGCAACGACGACTTCCCCATAGACTACGCCTTCTTCGACGGCGCCCCGCCCAAGCCCGTCATCGACAATGGCATCAACTACACCAACGTGTTCGACGCCAACTTCGACACGCTGGTATCGGCGCTCAAGAAGATCGGGTTCGGAGACCTGCCGGTCGTGATCGGCGAGGTCGGCTGGCCGACGGACGGCGACAAGCACGCCACGGTGCCATACGCGCAACGGTTCTACGCTGGGCTACTCAAGCGGTTGGCGGCACGGCAGGGCACGCCGCTCCGGCCGCGAGCGCGCATCCAGGTGTACCTGTTCGGGCTCATGGACGAGGACGCCAAGAGCGTGGCCCCAGGCAACTTCGAGCGGCACTGGGGCATCTTCACGTTCGACGGGCGTCCCAAGTTCCCCCTGGACCTGCGCGGCAATGGGCGGCCGGCCATGCCGGCCCCGGCCAGGGGCGTGCAGTACCTGCCGCGGCGGTGGTGCGTGCTGAACCCGAACGCCACAAACACAACGGCGCTCGCGGACAACATCGGCTACGCCTGCTCACGCGCCGACTGCACGGCGCTCGGATACGGCTGCAGCTGCGGCGCGCTAGACGCCACCGGGAACGCCTCCTACGCCTTCAACGTCTACTACCAGGCGCAGGGCCAGGTGCCGTCGGCGTGCGACTTCCAGGGGCTCGCCATGGTCACCGACAAGGACGTGTCACAGCCCCCCTGCAACTTCAGCGTACAGGTGGCAGAGACGCGCGCGACGGTCGAGACCGCGGCGGCGGAGTCCTCGTCGGCCCCCGCCACGCTGCCGGCGCGGGTGGCCGCCGCCGTGCTGGCTTTGGTGCTCATTTTGGTCACAGCGTAAGGCGAGGGAATAATTAAGTGTATGTAGGTCTGTACATAATGTGGCAGTCTGAAAATGTTGTAGGCTACTTAAATTGCTTGCGATTCCTGCTCAATTATCAGGGTAGAGTTTCTTCATAAGTCAGCCGCCTGCAGTCTAGACTCAGAGACAGAGAAAATACCAAAAAAACCTCTCTATTTTTATACAACACCAATGTTCAATTGTTAGTGCTTGTAAGTGTTCCGGAAAAAAAAGTTATTATCATGGAAGTCGTAATACCATGATTGTATTTTTCGGTTCAAAATAATAATGATGGCTGTATTTCTTCCAGGTTATCAGAGAGACAAAAAATTCAGAGTCTAGATGCAGCGACCAAAAAGATTATACAACCAGTTTAACTTTTTTATTGCGAATGGGAATACAACCAGTTTAATTATTTACATCACGTGCATGTCCTAGCTGTCCTTATTGTACGTTGGAATCAAGAAGAGTGTCCACGCTTAGTAACGAAGTAAGGCATCCACACAATTTAAAAGACAAATACAAATTTATTAAAAAAACAGTATTACGTGTGTATCCTCGAAACAGGCATTAGGCCCTGTTTTATAAAGAAAACCACAAATATACAGAGTACCACTGAGTCACCGACGCCGTCATCAAATAGAAAAAAACAAAGTAAAGTCTGATGCACAACATGCCCAAGGCACCAAAAAGAAAACGAAAAGAGGAGCCGGTGAGGAGCTCGCTCTAGGAAGCCGCGGATGCACTAGCAGGAGCCGTGAAGCACTGCGTCGACGCCCTGAGCGCCTGCAGGATGCCGTCAACGCTCTTCATGTCCCATTGCCTAGAACGTGGGTACTTTTGCTGGAGGTAGGCAAGCAAAGAAAACACAGAGTCATATGCACGGTCAGAAAAGATCCGCTCTATCACCATCTTATTATGAATATTCCAAAATATCCACGTAATGGCCGCAAACACCTACCAGAAGAGGTGGGCCTCCCGGGACAGTTTTCCTCCGTCTCTAGGAACTAATCGAGGTCTTGGGCCTGTCAGGAAGGCCCAAGCGCTTCACGGGCAAAGTTCCACAGAAACTAAGCAGCAGGGCATGTGAACATGATGTGGGCACACGACTCCAGCGTCCCACACTCCCTTACCAAACAAGAGAAAAAAATCTTTTTTGAATGCCTGAGCAGTATCAAGGTCCTGTCTGCCTTCTCGTCGAATATGAAAGGAATAATAAATATGACAGAGAAATTTTTTCAAAACCTAAAGTCTCATGACTGCCACGTGATTATGATGCAATTGTTTCCGATTGCATCGAGGGGGCTTCTACCGGATTATATTCGAGTACCCATTGTGAAGCTATGTGCATTCCTCAATGCAATCTCTCAGAAGGTAATCAATCCTGAATATCGAGCACATTTACAAAATGATGGGGCTCAATGTCTTGTCAGTTTCGAGTTGGTGTTTCCATCATCCTTCTTCAATATTATGACACACCTCCTGGTTCACCTAGTTGAAGAGATTTCCATTCTCGGTCCTCTATGCCTACACAATATGTTCCCTTTTGAGAGGTTCATAGAAGTCTTAAAGAAATATGTTTGAAATCGTGCCAGGCCAGAAGGAAGCATCTCCAAGGGCTATGAAACCGAGGAGGTCATTGAGTTTTGTGTTGACTTTGTTCCTAATCGTAAGCCGATTGATCTTCCTCAATCACGACATGAGGGGAGACTGAGTGGAAAAGACACCCTAGGAAGAAAATCAATAATATGTAGAGATGGGCATTCTTACAGTGAAGCACACTACACAGTTCTACATAATTCCACCTTGGCGGCTCCGTATATTGAGAACACAAAATAATTGTACGCTCCAACAATCCTCGTAAGCATGGCGACTGTATTAGAAATGAACACATGAAGACTTACGGCGGTTCGTTGCAAGCACATGTCATCAAAAACAACACTCTTGGAGATGAGTTCTACTTGTTGTCCAGGTCACCATCTTCGACTATATCAACTTTTTAAGGGTACGAGATAAATAAGAATACATTTTACACGATCGCCCAAGATAAAAAGAGCACCAACCAAAACAGTGGTGTCCATTTTGATACAACAAACAACAATGGACCAAAGACCACATATTATGGTTACATAGAGGAGATATAGGAACTTGACTATGGGCCTACTTTTAATATCCCCTTGTTTCGGTTCAAATGGGTCAAGCTGACAGGAGGCGGGGTAAAGGTAGACGAGCAGTATAGAATGACAACGGTGGATCTTAAAAATCTTGCGTACTTAGACGAATCATTCGTCCTAGCCAATGATGTGGCTCAGATTTTCTATGCGAACGACATGTCTACCAAACCAAGAAAATGAAAAAATAAACAAAAGAATACATCAAACGATGAGCCAAAACACCACATAGTTCTTTTAGGAAAAAGAAACATCGTGGGAATAGAGGACAAGAAAGATATGTTAGAAGATTATGATAAGTTTCATGAAATTCCGCCCTTCGCATTGAACACTGATCCAACGACCCTGTTAATTAATGAAGATGCTCTATGGTTACAGCGTAATAAGCAAGGGACACACGCGAAGAAATGATGTGTAATAATGTATTAAACATTATATGTAATTGTGTTCTGAAATCTCGAAAGAAAACATTTATGTAATGTATTGTTCCCGAGCATTCTGAATAGTTCCCAAGTCAATCTCTTAATTTAACTGATCTGCTAATCTGAATAGTTCATGAGGGTTGTAGAGATACCAACACGCATGACATTTATTAGTCATAATCATGTCTAACCATATAGTACACAGCTTCAGAGTCATCTTCGGAATCGTCATCGTCATCGTCATCGCCGTCATCACTAGGCGCACACGGCTGGATCCTCACGACGTGCGGGGGAGGGCGCACTTGCCACTCCAGCCTCGGATTCACGAAGCGCGGGGGAGGAGGTGACGAGTGGATATTTTCATCATGTTTTATATTATTATTTTGCATTGTAGAGGTCATTCTGATGAGTTTAATTTGCATTGTAAGGAGTGGGGTCACATCAGGAAGCATTGTCCAAAGTACAACAAGATTGATGGTGCTCATTCTGATAGTGCTCAATCTGATGAGTTTAATTTGCATGTTCATATTTCTTCGATGTGAAGACGAATAATTAGCACACTACCTCAGCCAGACTGGAAGGTTCATGCTGTTATGATCACACAAGTACTCAACATAAACTGTACCAAGGAAAGGATAATATATTTGGCACCGGTAATATCTGAGTGATATTTGCTATGTGATGTTTGACATTATTACCACTTACAAGAGTAGATTAAATAAACAAATTCAGAATAAGAAAGGGTGAAAGAGGTTAGGAAATCATGGTTTGATCAACTTTAAGCAAAATTTAGGTCGTACTAATGTTTTTCTTCAAAAAATTGATTTTTGTCCCATTGCAGCACATGATCACGTTTCCTAGTCCATAAGAAATACTAGTAGTAGTAGTAGCAGCGCCACATGTAGTTATCACCGTTTTGTCTAAGAGGATAGTGAGGTTGCTCGTCTTCCATGGACGTAAAACACTACCTGCATTCCATCTATCTATCTATCTATCTATCTTTTATCTATACTATAATTTTCTTTGCGGTAAGTTCGTCCGCACCAAGAAAATTTCGCCCCTACCCTTTTGAAGTATTTACCCACCGTACCACCTCCGAGTAAACTGAACGGTTAGTTGGGAAAAAATCGCGACCCTGCTCCATCCCCGGTTCCACCCCATCGCTGGATCTCCACATCCCCTGCCATTTCACCCTCCATCCCCTCTTCTTGCCGGAGCCAGACGAGGCAAGCGGCGGGGTACAGGTTCCCGACCCTGCTTCTCCTTCCACCCATCCCCGGATCTCCACATCCCATGCTATTCCACCCTCCCCTCCCCTCCCCTCCCCTCTTCTTGCTCGTAGAGACCAAATCGGCGGCTGCTGGCCGGAGCCGGATGAGGCAAGTGGAGAGGTACAGGTGCCGGAGGTCAAGTACATCGTCTGCTGCCCGGAGATGGACGGGGAAAGCGGAGAGGGCCAGGTGCCGGAGGTCGTCGCTCAGGAAGAAAGGGAACGAGAAGAGGAGGCGACATACAGCGGCGATGCGGAGGAGGGAAACAGCCAGAGGAAGGCCATTGCTGCTGGGCAGGAGACGAGTAGCCAAACTGACACCACGTATGTGCGGGAAGCTGTAGCAGACGAAGGTACTACTCTTCCGAGATTTCTCTCGTGCGTATGTCCTTGGCTTTACAAAACGAAAGTTGTTTCCTAGACATGTTTTTAATTAGCTTGTTGTTGTTTCTTTGTGTGCGATTTGACCTGTTAGATGAATAGATGAGGATTTCCCCTCTCTGCTTTCAGCTTCCGTGTTTTCAATTGTCAGGTGATTCTTTTTTGTGTCTGAAGTGTGGCGCTTGTGCTGTTGTTGTTCGTACAAACCGACAGATACCTAGCCATGCCGTATGCTTTCTCACTAAAATTTTGGCTATTAGGACCTTGATTTTATTGGGAAAAATAACTCGTGTAGTACAGCCATGCCAAATGCTTTCTCACTAAAATTTTGCAGTTCAAGGCACACATCATTGATTGGATCTTGCACAAGCATCCCCTGGGAGGCCGCATGATCCTGTAGCTCAATTAGTTCTTGTTCTGCCTCAAGAAAACTGACAGTCTACTTTGTTAGTGGCTGGTGTTTTCTTTAATTTTTTCTGACCAAGTCTCAAGCTCAATGCCTTCATAGATACATATATATGTGGTGCATGTCCTTGGCTACATGCAGATATTTGTTTGGCATATTTTGAACTGGCATAATATTATGATTCTAATTCTTTATCTAAAGTGTCAAGTTAGCCGAGTGCGACGTAATGAAACCCGGGCTACAATGAGCCCTTTAACTTTTTTTTGAAATTTTGAAAAATTAAAATTTGAAGATTAAAAGAATACAAAAAATACGGGCATATAGATCATGATATACACTACACGCATGCCAAAATCAGTGTGAAAGAACATTGTATTTAGGGCTCAGCAAAAAAAGAGAAATTTTTAGATCTGGGCCATGAACAGTACAAATACGAAATGCATCAAAATTTATCTTTTTTGCTGCACGCGAAATATTAGGAATTTGAAATTGAGACTTTTCAGATGTGTGGTGCATGTCCTTGGCTACATGCAGATATTTGTTTGGCATATTTTGAACCCTTTTCCGAAAAAAACGAAAATCAGCACAAAATGGAGATGGATGGCCTGGATTTAGAGCTACGTGTAGTCCGGCCTCCAATAGGAGCATTGGCAAGTTATAGCCCCAATTTTTCACGACCTCCATATCTAGAATCTAAAGGTTTTAAAATCCGAAACCTTTCGTTTTGAACAGCTCCAATTTAAAGAATTAGGAGAACACCAAGACCACTTTTAGATATCTTCCATTTTTATGTAATATATGGAAATGCTAAAATACATTTCATTGTCAGTTTCCTCTAGCATTACTTCCATGAGTGAAATTCCACGGTTGATGGTTGTCTACTCACTTGAGCCCCCCTCCCGAGTCGCTCCCCTCCCGAGCGGCTATGGAGGCCCTTCCCCCTCCAAACCCTAGAAGCCACGCGATCTCCTGCTCTTCTGACCGCCGCTACTGCCGAGGCCATTAGTGATGGCGGTGCCTCACATTGAAGAAGGTTGGAAGGAGAAGTGCTCCTCGGCGGTGTTCTGCAGGGGATGGTGGGGCGCCGACAGGTGGCACAGGGCGGCGCGACCTGGTCGGCCGGTGCCTAAGGACCTCCGACAGTGATGTGACGAGGAGGAGGTGGCATGCTGCCTATGCATGATCTGTCTCGGCAGGCATGGCAACAATTTGGGTTCCAAGGCCACGATCTGGGTTGTTTTGGTCACAATATAGGCCAGAGGGGCATGACCAGGGCTTGTGCCTTAGAGGATGTAGCAATGGCCTTGGTCGCGCCTGTGACGATATGAAGAAGTGCGATGGGATGCCCTCTTCTCTTCTACCGATCCTGCTGGAAGGTGACTGGTGGCCTACGGGTTTGCGAATAAAGGTGGTGACCTAGTGTTCTTCTTGTAGCAACACTTCGTTCTACGAGTATGATCCTCTTCGATCAGCGTGTTCCGGATCTTCTAACATAAATTTTCACGGATTGGCATAAGCCCATGAAATCCGGTCATGTGCGCCCACATTAGCTTGCGTTGATTTATGAGGGTCCGAAGTGAAGCTCTGTGTCACATCCCAAATTTAGATTTGGCACTGCATACATACATGTCATTGCATCATGAGCATCTTTTCAAAAGGTTTCAGTTTTAAAGATTTTGCCAAAACACCTCCTTTTTGCTAGTTCATCCCTTTTGCAAGCCTATTAGGACTTTTGCCTTGCATTTGAAGGAGAGACCCCTTTTGGGCATTCCAGATGCATGGTTGCGTAGAGCTCGTCTCTACGAACCCATAGGACTTTGTTTCGTTAAATTCGGAGCTACGGATCAAAAGTTATGTTAGTTTTAGTTTGGACTGAATTTTCAGATTCAGTAATTTCAGAAAAACACAGATACTTTTAGATTGACAGCAGCTCGGAAAAAGAATAAAAGAAAAAAAAGGATTCAAGCGGGCAGCCCAGCCTGTGGACCGCCAGCGGCCAGCCCAGCAAGCAGCCGCGGCCCGGCAGCCCCGCGCAGCCGCCAGCGACGCGGGCCGGCCCAATAGCCATCGCCAGCCGCCAGCCCAACTCCCATCCACCGCTGCCAGCGGGACCCCGCATGTCATCACCTTCGTCGATGCTTCTCCGAGCCGGACTCCGCAACGGCCCGCGGAAATCGGCCGATTCCCACCGAATCCGAGCGCCCCTCCGCCCGATTTTTCTCCTACTTAATCCCCACGGTCTCCCCTCCGGAAACCCTCAAAAATCCTAACTAATCTCGCCGCCAGGCTGCGGGAATTTCTCGCCGGAGCCGTCGGAGCCGCCGCCGCCATTGTCACCGGTAGGAAGCTCACGCCGACCCCCGCGCCGACCCCCGCGCCTTCGTCCAGTCGCGGGAGCACCGCAACGCGCCACCCCACCTTTTCTGACCTTTTTTTTCTTCCACGGCCGCCGGAGCCGCCCCACCCCACGACCTCGCCGGAGTCACCGTCCGCCCGCCGCTCCGTTCGCTCTCCGCCGCCGCCCGAGGCAGCCCCCGCCCGCGCCGGGACCATCCCAGAACCGCCACCCGCCGCCGCACGCCGTAGACCGATCCGCCGCCACCGAGACCCACCGGAACGCCGCCACGGACACTCGCCTGAGCCACCGTCGCCGTTGGTCGAGCAGGTGAGCTCCAGCTCGTGCCGCCGCCGTCCGATCCAGGATGGACGGCCCAGATCTGTCTGCTGACTGACCAGTGGACCGCTGACCGGTCAAACAGACCCAGTCAGCGCCCTCGTTTTACAGATTTTAGTAAAATTGCAGAAAATTGTTTTAACTTCAAAATTTGTAGAAAAAGTTTTACAGGGCCAAATTTTGCAAATAATATATAGTTGAATTCACAAAATTGTGTAGTTTTTGTTTATAAAATAATATTTCAGGTTTACTGTATGTTTTTCCCTCAGACTTTAAAAAGGCTTAAAACACTATAAAAATTATAGGAAAAGTTCTGTAACGCTTTTTTGCGTAATTCCAATTAGCCCTGGTTTTAAGTTACGTTACCTACATAGTAGTATTTTTGCCCAGGTCTTATAACTCTGTTTACTAGAAAGTCTTAGTGTTTTGCCTAAAAGCCTATTAATTGGGTTCACAAATTGCATAGCCTTGTTTTCGTTGCATTAAAGATTTTCCATGCATCATGCAGTAGTAGTAAACATCAGAGAACATCGAGAGGTTACTGAAAACCCTTTTGAGCTATCATGCATGCATTTGTGCACCTGCTTATGTTTGGTATGTTGTTTATGTGTTGTTTTGTATCGTGTAGATTGTGACGAGTGGAACGCTTGTTTCTGCGAGGATTGTACCCTCGACTCCTACCGCCAAGGCAAGTAGATGCTATTTTGTTCATACCATTGTCCTACTATTTTCTCTTATGCATGTGTAGTGTATTTCTGTAGTTATTGTGTAGGAACTACTATGCTATGCTATATCCTATTTATTGTGGTAGGATTTTCCTTGTAGTTGAGCCCCGCTCAGTAGATGTGCTTAGACTCGCTGTGAAGACGGGGAAAAGGGATCACACTATGGCGGAGTTGTGTTTGCTTCAAACTAAAACAACTTAATGTTAATGAACCACCTGGGCAGAACGGTTGGATGGGCATCGGAGTGTGGTTAATGGTGGGGAATGCCGCCCAGGGTACTGAGAAGGATTGGTTCTCTTTGTTATGGTAGCTTACGTGTGCAACCATGTGCTAGTAAGAATGGGTGGCTGGTTGGACTTAGTAGGTCGTGGTGATCCGAACCCAGCGTAGCCAGAGATGTAGTGAATGATAGGTTGGGACCGGTGCGCAGTGGGGTTTGGTGATCTACTTCCCGAAAGGTCCCATCTTAGACTTCTCCCTATCATCACACAATATGAGTGCGGTGGTACGAGCTGGGTTGACCAGGTTACATGGGTAAAGTGTACAAACCCCTGCAGGGTGTAAAAACTGAGTACTTAGCCGTGTCCCTGGTTACGGACGATTGAGTTGCTTGATTCTGAGACTATGACATATTCTCACTCATCCTTATTTCCTAATTACTAAAAACTTGATGGGTGAACTTAATGGTTGCTGTGAATTAAATGGTTTATGAAAGTAGGATCAATGTGTTTGAAAAGTGCAAGCTAGCCAAAGCTCCACTAGCCAAATAAGCATGTAGATGCTAGGTGCATTGTCTCCTTTACCTTAGCGCTACTTGCCATACATTCCATGTATTGACCATTCGGGGCTGCTACGTTTCATGTTGCAGGTTATACCGATTCCGAGTGATTCGATATAGGTCGCGGTATTCCACTCGACACTTGTTCCCTCGTGGGCAATTTGAAGATGGAGTAGTATCTTTATTTGTGTTGCTACTTGAGTTATGTGTGAGCTAGCCTTCGAGCTAAGCGACTTTTGTAATAAATGAATCTTCTGGATCTTCGTTATTTATGATACACGGATTATTACTTTGTTATTTCATCTATGTTCTATGTAAGCCAATGAACCGATCTAGGGATTGGCATGTTGCATAGAAGCTACAGTCTTTTCAGTAGTGTTACAGATGGTATCAGAGCCGTGTGTTGACTGTAGGATCGTGACCTAGGATTGTAATAGGAAGCCTTATGTTTACTTAAGCCTATTTTAAATTCTATCTTTATCCTTATGCCATTCACTATAGTAAATTCTTTTCTTTTGCTATTCTCACTCTTTCCTCTTTTACAATTGATAGATGGGTGATGCTACCAGAGTTGAGTATGTTGAGCTTCAATCACCAAGGCCCTTCGCAAGACAGCTGGCGGAGCTTTGCAAGATACTGGGCATGCTGATGCTGATGTTCAAAGGGAGAAGGATGAACACCTATGTGCCTGGAGATCGCATGTGGGAGATCACCACGATTGTTCTTGCAGACCCCACTGTGCCTGGTATTGAGAATCTGAACCTCACTAAGAAGTACCTTACCTGGGAGCAAGGAGTGGAGTCGGCCATGCACGAGACCCTGTCACGCCTGTGCTATCTCCACCGACACCGACTACCGGCAGGTTCACCCTTCCTTGCATTTGGAGGTCGGAATGAGCAAGGACTTGTGATGATTACCACTGGTGATCGGAACAACATGGCACTCAAAAAGTGGAGCAGTTAGAAGACATGGAGATCAAAGCTTGGGAGAGGGAAGAGAAGTTGATGCAACAAAGAGAGGGGCTGGATTATTTTCAGGGCACTGTGCACCTGCAAGGGTATGAGATGGAAACCTTGCACACTACTGTGAGTACAATGGAGCAAGTCCTCATGGGAAGAGATGCCACGATTGCAGCGCTGAACCAAACCATTGTGCAAAGGGATCAAGTTGTGGCTGAACGTGATCAAACCATTGTGGGCATGGCTGCCCAGATTGCTACCCTTCAAGCGCAGCAGAATCCTCCACCAAACAATGGTAACAATGATGATGGGAACGATGATGATGATGATAGCGATGATGATGATGCGGACAATGGTGGAGGAGGTAACAATGATGATGGTGGAGGCAGTGATGATGGAGGAAGCGATGACGATGATGGAGGAGATGCAGCGGGCGCTTTTGTTGAAGGAAGTGATGAGGAGGACCCCGAAGAGGTGGAATTCGAGGACTCAAGTGAAGAGGACTCGGGAGAGGTGTACACACCACCACCGTGGCATGCACCAGGAGCGAAGCGTCGGCGCATGGACGCCAGAACCTACTGCAACTTATTCATCAAATAGCTAGAGATGGTCCTCCAAAACTAGTCTTCGTTAGGGATATTTGTTAGTCTTAGACATCGATCAATGTAAACTTCTGCACTATTAGCTTATTGTGTTTAGATTGCTCAGTTTAGTACCTTGAAGTTCTAGGAATTTTCGTGAGATTTATTAAAAGATTTTTGAACAAGTTTGGATAAATTTCGTGCCTTTACTGCTGCAGTTTTCTGCCTGACCAGTTTTACCGCGCGATTTTTAATTCCTTACTGGTAACTCGGATTGCGCTCATATTTTAGGATCTGGAGCGTAATTACCTATAGCATCTGCACAAAAATTGGCTAAAATTCCTGATGAGTTTAAGGTGCCCAGAAAAATTCGTGAACAGGACCGAACTGTTCTGCCAGATTTTCTGGTTTTGCTTATTTTGCCGTTTTGCTTTGCCAAACGCTGTTACCAGCGCTTCTAAACTATTTTGTAGCTATATACTGTTAATGAAAACCTGGAACGATGGTTGTGCGTGTCTTTGACCTTGTGGTGATTGCTTATGATTGTTGTGTCTTGAGCTTGTTGCATGGGGAGGGCTATCGCTTATCTGTAGTTGTTTCTCTCTAATCTTACCTGTGCTGAACCGCAGATGTCACGCCGCCGACCAGATGAGATGGCTCAGCTCATGGCTGCTCAAGCACAGCTGACCCAAGTGATGACGCAATTCCTGGCAACTCAGAACAACCACAACAATAATAATAATAACAACAACAACAACGGGAACAATCCGCCGCAGGGGGATGTTCTCACTAGGTTCCTGAGGCTGAGGCCAGCTAAGTTCTCCTCTGCACCTGAGACCATGATTTCTCTCGACTGGCTTCGTTCTGTGAACAAGGACCTGGTGACCGTTGGTTGCACTGATGCTGAGAAGGTGAGGTTTGCTGCTCACTTGCTGGAGGGATCAGCTGCCTCATGGTGGGATGCCTTCCAGATTACTCACCCGCTGGAGACAGTTACCTGGGCTATGTTTGAGGATGGATTCAGGACGAACCACGTATCTGCCGGGACCATGAGCCTGAAGAGGAAGGAGTTCCGCAACCTGCGCCACACCAACCGCACTGTGGCGGATTACATAGAGGAATTCAACAATCTCTCTCGCTATGCCCCTGAGGATGTGGACACTGATGCCAAGAGGAGGGAGAGGTTCCTGGATGGTCTCAGTGATGAGCTCTCACTTTAGCTATCTGTGGTTTATTGTCCGACTTTTTAGGAGCTGATGGACAAGGCTAGAATTCTGGAAGGGAAGCAACAACAGGTGGAGCGACGCACGAGTAAGAACAACCATCACTCCTCAAGATCACACCACCGCGCCCGTACCTCTTATGATGGACACTCTGGATATTCTAGGCATGGCGGAGATGACCGCAGCCACCGTGGAAGCAATGGACATCGCCACGATGGTCACAGGAGTGACAATCACCACCGTGGAGGAAATGACCGCCACCATAATGGTCATAGGAGCCACCACAACAACTCTGGGAGGAACAATGGACATGACTATGTGAGCAAGAAGGATCTCAGCAATGTGGAGTGCTACAAATGCAAGAAGCTGGGTCACTATGCTAGTACCTTCCCGGAGAAGAACACGGGAGTGGGACCCAAGCTTGGACCCAACCAGAAGGCGAATGTGAACCATGTGAATGTGGAGGAAATCCGTGATGAGCCGGATCTCGTGATTGGTAAGTTTCCAATCGATTCCCATATTGCACTTGTTCTATTTGATACTAGCGCATCGCATTCATTCATATCACGGACATTTGTGGATAGACATAAGTTAGCCACTGAGTCACTAAAAGGGACTATTAGAGTGAGCTCACCAGGAGGAGAGATGCTAGCTAGTAAGGGATGCCGTGATCTTACCATAGGAATTGGAGCACACAGCTTCCCAGCACATTTGGTAGTTTTGGAGTCGCAAGGACTAGATGTAATACTTGGCATGGATTGGTTGTCCGAGCATGATGGCCAGATAGATTGTGGACAACGTGCCATATCTCTTAGGACACCACGAGGCGTAAAGATTAAGTTCAAGTCAGCAACACGTCTTGAGGGTACTAAGGTGAACTCTCTTAAGGGGGTTAGCATGGACACCGTACCCGTAGTAAAGGAGTACCCCGATGTGTTTCCGGATGAGCTGCCAGGGATGCCACCTGACAGGGACGTGGAGTTTCTTATTGATTTGATGCCGAGAACGGGACCGATAGCCAAGAGGCCATATAAGATGGATGTGGAGGAACTGAAGGAGTTAAAGAAGCAGCTTAGGGAGCAATTGGACAAGGGATTTATTCAACCCAGTTCATCATCTTGGGGCGCGCCTGTTCTATTCGTGGAGAAGAAGGACAATAGTAAGAGATTGGTGGTTGACTACCGCTCACTTAATGAAGTGACCATCAAAAATAAATACCCATTGCCCAATATAAATGACCTGTTCGATCAATTGGAAGGAGCGAAGGTATTTTCCAAGATCGATCTAAGATCAGGGCATTTCCAATTGAAGATCCGTGAGGAAGACGTACCCAAGACCGCCTTCACCACTAGGTATGGGTTATATGAGTATACAGTTATGTCTTTTGGACTCACAAATGCTCCGACATATTTTATGACCATGATGAACAAGGTATTCATGGAGTACTTGGATAAATTTGTCGTGGTATTCATCTATGACATATTGATATATTCTAAAGATGACAATGAGCATGAGAAGCATTTGCGCCTAATTATGGAGAAGCTGAGGGAGCATAAGCTATATGCTAAGTTTAGCAAGTGCGAATTTTGGTTGAACATTGTGGGATTCCTAGGACACATAGTGTCAGGTGAAGGAGTTGCAGTTGATCCAAGCAAGGTGGCGTCAGTTACAGAATGGGAGTCACCCAAGAATGTGGGAGATATTAGGAGTTTCTTGAGACTTGCGGGATATTACAGGAGGTTTATAGAAAACTTCTCCAAGTTTGCGAAGCCAATGACTGAGTTATGAAAGAAAGAGAAAAGATTTGAGTGGACGGAAGAGTGCGAAGCTAGTTTCCAGAAACTGAAGCAACGCCTAGTGACCGCACCTATCCTGTGTTTGCCAGATATACAGAAGGATTTCCAAGTGTATTGCGATGCCTCTCGTCAAGGACTGGGTAGTGTACTGATGCAGGATGGGAGAGTGGTATCCTATGCCTCGCGCCAACTCAAACACCACGAGAGGAACTATCCCACACATGACTTGGAATTAGCGTCAGTCGTGCCCGCGCTCAAGGTATGGAGGCACTACCTGATGGGTAAGCATTGTGATGTGTTTACAGATCACAAGAGCTTGAAATACATATTCACACAGAAGGAGCTGAATATGAGGCAAAGAAGATGGTTGGAGCTCATAAAGGACTATGACATGAGTTTGCAATATCACCCAGGGAAGGCCAATGTTGTAGCAGATGCGCTAAGCCGCAAGGTGTATGCTAATGGTTTGACCGTGGGAGAGCTACCCAAGAATTTGTGTGAGCAATTCAAGGATCTTAGATTGGAGATAGTATCCGAGGGATATTTAGCAACAATGGAAATCAAGCCAACACTTCAGGATAAGATTTGTGAAGCTCAGAAGGAGGATACTGAACTGAGGAGAGTGAAGGAAAACATAACCAAGGGAAAGGCGGAAGGATTTCGCGAAGATGAGCAAGGAGCAATATGGTATGGAGATCGTTTGTGTGTGCCCAACGATCAGGAGATTAGGAAGTTGATTCTCCAGGAAGCTCACGACTCGCCATACTCCATACACCCTGGTAACACAAAGATGTACATGGATTTGAAGGAAAGGTATTGGTGGGTTAACATGAAGGGAGATATTGCAGAGTATATTGCCTTATGTGATGTGTCTAGTAGAGTAAAGGCTGAGCACCAGAAGCCAGCGGGGTTGCTACAGCCATTACCGATACCTGATTGGAAGTGGGATAGAGTTGGAATGGACTTCATCACAGGACTGCCTAGGACGAGGTCAGGATACGACTCTATTTGGATAGTGGTGGATCACTTAACCAAGGTAGCCCACTTTATACCCGTGAAAACCACCTACACTAGTGCAAAGTTGTGCAAGATCTACATGAACAGAATTGTGTGCCTGCATGGAGTTCCTAAGAGCATCATGTCGGATAGAGGCACCCAATTCACCTCTCACTTTTGGCGCTAGCTACATGAGTCGTTGGGAACGAGGTTGGAATTTAGCACAGCGTTTCACCCCCAGACGGATGGACAAACCGAGAGGGTGAATCAGATCTTGGAGGATATGTTGAGAGCTTGCGCTCTAGCTCATGGCTCTAGTTGGGATGAGAATCTGCCTTATGCTGAGTTTTAATACAACAACAGCTACCAGACTAGTATCAAGAAATCGCCGTTCGATGTACTATATGGTAAGAGGTGCAGAACACCATTGTTGTGGGATGGTGTAGGTGAATGTCAGTTGTTTGGACCGGATTTGATCAAAGATGCTGAAGAGAAGGTTAGTTTGGTTCGAGACAGGTTGAAGGTAGCACAATCGAGACAAAAGAGCTATGCTGATTCTAAGCGCAAGGAAGTGGTGTATGAGATTGGAGATCGAGCCTATCTCAGAGTTTCGCCACTACGTGGAATTAAGCGATTTGGGATTAAAGGCAAGCTGGCACCTTGGTTTATAGGGCCCTACAAGATCCTGGCACGCAAATGAGAGGTTGCGTACCAGCTGGAGATGCCAGAGGTTCTATCCGCTGTTCATGATGTGTTCCATGTGTCTCAGCTGAAGAAATGTCACCCGGAGATGGTAGATACACCGTTGAGGGATACCGTGCCATTAGATGAGGTTCAGCTAGAGAGTGACCTGACCTATGAGGAGAAACTGGTCAAGATCTTGGAGACAGCGGAGAGGTTTACACGTAGCAAGACGATCAGGTTTTGCAAGGTGCAATGGAACCACCACACCGAAGAGGAAGCCACCTGGGAGCGAGAGGATGACCTCCGAGAGGACCACCCACACCTATTTGCTGGCCACGTCGAATCTCGGGGACGAGATTCATCTTAAGGGGTTAGTCTTGTCACATCCCAAATTTAGATTTGGCACTCCATACATACATGTCATTGCATCATGAGCATTTTTTCAAAAGGTTTCAGTTTTAAAGATTTTGCCAAAACACCTCCTTTTTGCTAGTTCATCCCTTTTGCAAGCCTATTAGGACTTTTGCCTTGCATCTGAAGGAGAGATCCCTTTTGGGAATTCCAGATGCATGGTTGCGTAGAGCTCGTCTCTACGAACCCATAGGACTTTATTTCGTTCAATTCGGAGCTACGGATCAAAAGTTATGTTAGTTTTAGTTTGGACTGAATTTTCAGATTCAGGAATTTCAGAAAAACACACACTTTCAGATTGACAGCAGCTCGAAAAAAGAATAAAAGAAAAAAAAAGGGTTCAAGCGGACAGCCCAGCCGGTGGACCGCCAGCGGCCAGCCCGGCAGAAGCAGCCGCCTACCCGCCGCTCGCCCCCCCTCCCGCGCAGCCGCCAGCGACGCGGGCCGGCCCAACAGCCAATGCCAGCCGCCAGCCCACCTCCCCTCCACCGCTGACAGCGGGACCCCACATGTCATCACCTTCGTCGACGCTTCTCCGAGCCGGACTCCACAACTGCCCGCGGAAATCATCCGATTCCCACTGAATCTGAGCGCCCCTCCGCCCGATTTTTCTCCTACTTAATCCCCACGGTCTCCCCTCCGAAAACCCTCAAAAATCCTAACTAATCTCGCCGCCAGGCTGCGGGAATTTCTCGCCGGAGCCGCCGCCGCCATTGTCACCGGTAGGAAGCTCACGTCGACCCCCCCCCGCCTCCGTCCAGTCGCGGGAGCACCGCAGCGCGCCACCCCACCTTTTCTGACCCTTTTTTCTTCCACAGCCGCCGGAGCAGCCCCCCCACGACCTCGCCGGAGTCGCCGTCCGCCCGTCGCTCCGTTCGCTCTCCGCCGCCGCCCGAGGCAGCCCCCGCCCGCGCCGGGACCATCCCCAGAACCGCCACCCGCCGCCGCACGCCGTAGACCGATCCGCCGCCACCGAGACCCACCGGAACGCCGCCGCCGACACTCGCCTGAGCCACCGCCGCCATGGGTCGAGCAGGTGAGCTCCAGCTCGCGCCGCCGCCGTCCGATCTAGGATGGACGGCCCAGATCCGTCCGCTGACCAACCAGTGGACCGCTGACCGGTCAAACAGACCCAGTCAGCGCCATGTTGACGTGGACAAGTCAGCGGGAATATTCCTCTCAGGAATATTCCCTCGTTTTACAGATTTTAGTAAAATTGCAGAAAATTGTTTTAACTTCAAAAATTTGTAGAAAAAGTTTTACAGGGCCAAATTTTGCAAATAATATATCGTTGGATTCACAAAATTGTGTAGTTTTTTGTTTCTAAAATAATATTTCAGGTTTACTTTATGTTTTTCCCTGAGACTTTAAAAAGGCTTAAACCACTATAAAAATTATAGGAAAAGTTCTGTAACGCCTTTTTGCGTAATTCCAATTGCCCCTGGTTTTAAATTACGTTACCTACATAGTAGTATTTTTTCCCAGGTCTTACAACTCTGTTTACTGGAAAGTCTTAGTGTTTTGCCTAAAAGCCTATTAATTGGGTTCACAAATTGCATAGCCTTGTTTTCGTTGCATTAAAGATTTTCCATGCATCATGCAGTAGTAGTAAACATCAGAGAACACCGAGAGGTTACTGAAAACCCTGTTGAGCTATCATGCATGCATTTGTGCACCTGCTTATGTTTGGTATGTTGTTTATGTGTTGTTTTGTATCGTGTAGATTGTGACGAGTGCAACGCTTGTTTCTGCGAGGATTGTACCCTCGACTCCTATCGCCAAGGCAAGTAGATGCTATTTTGTTCATACCATTGTCCTACTATTTTCTCTTATGTTTGTGTAGTGTATTTCTGTAGTTATTGTGTAGGAACTACTATGCTATGCTATATCCTATTTATTATGGTAGGATTTTCCTTGTAGTTGAGCCCCGCTCAGTAAATGTGGTTAGACTCGCTGTGAAGACGGGGAAAAGGGATCACCCTATGGTGGAGTTGTGTTTGCTTCAAGCTAAAACAACTTAATGTTAATGAACCACCTGGACGGAACGGTTGGATGGTCATCGGAGTGTGGTTAATGGTGGGGAATGCCGCCCAGGGTACTGAGAAGGATCGGTTCTCTTTGTTATGGTAGATTACGTGTGCAACCATGTGCCAGTAAGAATGGGTGGCTGGTTGGACTTAGTAGGTCGTGGTGATCTGAACCCAGCGTAGCCAGAGATATAATGAATGATAGGTTGGGACCGGTGCGTAGTGGGGTTTGGTGATCTACTTCCCGAAAGGTCCCATCTTGGACTTCTCCCTATCATCACACAATATGAGTGTGGTGGTACGAGCTGGGTTGGCCAGGTCACATGGGTAAAGTGTACAAACCCCTGCAGGGTGTAAAAACTGAGTACTTAGCCGTGTCCCCGGTTACGGACGATTGAGTTGCTTGATTCTGAGACTATGACATATTCTCACTCATCCTTATTTTCTAATTACTAAAAACTTGATGGGTGAACTTAATGGGTTGCTGTGAATTAAATGGTTTATGAAAGTAGGATCAATGTGTTTGAAAAGTGCAAGCTAGCCAAAGCTCCACTAGCCAAATAAGCATGTAGATGCTAGGTGCATTGTCTCCTTTACCTTAGAGCTACTTGCCATATATTCCATGTATTGACCCTTCGGGGCTGCTACGTTTCATGTTGCAGGTTATACCGATTCCGATTGATTCGATATAGATCGCGGTACTCCACTCGACACTTGTTCCCTCGTGGGCAATTTGAAGATGGAGTAGTATCTTTATTTGTGTTGCTACTTGAGTTATGTGTGAGCTAGCCTTGGAGCTAAGCGAATTTTGTAATAAATGAATCTTCTGGATCTTCGTTATTTATGATACACGGATTATTACTTTGTTATTTCATCTATGTTCTATGTAAACCAATGAACCGATCCAGGGATTGGCATGTTGCATAGAAGCTACAGTCTTTTCAGTACTGTAGTGTTACACTCTGCTGGATGTTGTAAACATGTGACATGTCAGCATTTTGATTTCCATCTCGTACACAACAGTGGGGAAGGTCATGATGGATGAGATTGGAGGAACAGTGTTGGCAGAGGGGGTCTTCAAGGCGATGAAGACTGCTTCACCGGAGTTGTTCATGGCACCTACCTTTTTGTCGCACTATGGAAGTTAAGCTTCTCACTTTTGCTATCATGCATGATGTTTTGTTGATTAAAGTAACCCAACATTGCTGAATATTTCAACATCATCTATGTGCAGGTGATCTTCGTATAGATCAACATTAGATGGAGGCGTTTTTTCTTGTCACTATGATTTGTAATCTTGTTTTACCTTTGGATCTATCGTGTGTGGTTGAACGGCTGTGTGCATCCTAGTTATGCAGAGGCCGGGCGTAAACATTGCTTTAAGTAATATATGCGCCCATTTCCAAAAAAAAAAAGTGCAGGTGAAACGTCCTTAAGCCAAACGTAATGATATCAAACTAGGTCGCTCACCAAAAAAGGACGGTTCGGTACATATACTAGCCTACAAAATGCATCAACCAACTAAAACATTACGTAGAGATAATTTTGTGTATGTCATATCTAAGACAACGTGATTACAAATAGATCAATGCGCAATTGTTTTCACCAGCACTTGTAGACACTCAAGGGCTCCATGGTCTCGATATAGTCAAACCTTTCGAAGACATCATAGTCTGTGTTAAAATGGGCCACCATTGTACCATGGTTTGTGTTGCTGATCTCCACCGTGCCCTGTCGTGCCTTTGTGGTGTCGTTGCTTGTCTCGTGTACGTACAAGGCACAACCACTCTGGGTGGATAACCACTCCCACGTCATAACATGGTTGCTTCCATTAGCAAAGTGTGGCTTGGTGAGATGCTGGTACTCATGCCATTTTGGTTGATTCCGCGGTACCCAAATTTGCATGCTATACCAATGGTTCCATGTGGCTCCGCGCTCCATGACCCAGACATCCGTGGGCCAGCCAAAGACGATGCTGAGCCTCCCAAGTACCTCTGCCAAGCGCCAGGTGCTAGATTGTCTAGATGACGGTAGCGGAATGACTGACGGGGCCTTCCCGCCGTCAAGGTCAAATGACATGACCTTCGCACTTCTGCCCTTCACGGCCCAGTAGATTGTGTTGCCGATGGTCACAAAACCGTCTGCATGCGTGGACCACGAGGCTTGAGTGGCGCCGGGTATGACGACATCCCGCCACGACGCCTCCCCGAGCGTGAACACCACGACATGGCTGGAAAAACACGGGATGTGCACGACCATGTACCGCCCGGTCGCCTGGTCTTGTGTGAAGTAGTAGGTCTGGTGCCAGATCCGGGAGCTGGTCTTGTGCCTTGACGGCAGGATTGGCACTTCCAGCATCTCGCCGGTGACCGGGTTGTGTAGAAGGACGTTGCCGGAGTGGTCGCACATACAGATGATGCCGTTGCAAGTGCCTACCACCTTGTTGGGCCCCCGTATCCTCTGGGATGCTTGGGCAACTTCCAGCTGCGTGGACGTAGACACTCTCCATGGCGGCGATGAGGGTCGTGGCGCGGCTCTGCAGGCTTGTGGCTGTGCGCGGGTCGATGAGTTCGCGCCAGCCCCGGTGGACGAGACGGAGCCGGTGGCGTGCGTTGGGCTGGACGCGCTGGAGGATGTACACGAGCACTTCCGTGGGGAAGTCCATGCCGTCGTCCATGGCCGTCTCTCTCGATCCTTTTCTTTGTTTTGTTGGAGTTTGGACAGGTTTCGTGGGTGTTTTAATGAGCCGGCTGTCAATACTTGACCGATACGGAGTTGTTTGGCTGTCATTGTTTGCTTCCATCCAGACCGGATTGCAAACCAACCAGGGTCATCAAGTGTCGTTAGTTTGTACTCCTAGTACGTGAGTACATCAAAACAAACTCTTCTAACATGCCAAATACTCACGTACACGTTGGAAAGCTCTTTCATGATAAGCCAGGTTATGTTTTTCTCGCGGAGGGTAATAATATCTTATTTCATATTTTCTTCCAGGGAGCTTATCTCACATAATAGTAATACTTATTTTTGTGAGTAATAAAAGTAATACATTGGTAGTACAATGTTATATTGGACTTCACTTTAAGATGATTACTACGTCAGATGGTGATTACCTTCAAAGATGAACACACCATGTCACGATCAGCATAATGTAATGAACTGAACACAATATCAATATCGTGTGTGTCCACAAGGTATCGTGTTTTGTTCCAAGGTCATCCGTGCATAATAGAAAAAATATGGAGTTGTTTAATAATACTCTCTCCGATCCATATTAATAGACTCAACTTTGTCCAAATTCGTATGTATCTGCTTAAATACTTAGACTATATCTATTCGTATCTTGATAAAGTTGAGTCCATTAGTATGAACCGAATGGAGTACTTGTTTTCATTAATTCCAAACATAATAAGTATAATTTGGAATTTCAGAACTGATACCGCATCGTCCTGGACGAGTGCCACTAACAGAAATAATTAAGCTTTTTTTAATAATACTCCCCCCGTTCCATATTGATGAACTAAAGTTTATCTATATTCGTATATATCTTGTTAAGTATTTATAGTAGATGTATTCATATCTTGATAAAATTGAGTCTATTAATATGTACCGGATAAACTATTTTTTTCGTTAATTCCAAATACAAATAAATTTTTGAATTTTTTGAACTAATACTGCCTCGCTGGAGGCCCTAGAAGTCTGCCACTAATCGTCAACTCCTAAATAAGTAGGCCTACTTTTTTTAAAACTATTGTTTGTAAGCTTTCATCTCGACACTCATAAATAAGTAGTTCTACTTTTTTTACATGTTGTATGAAAAGGTATGTCTGCTTGTCAATGAGCATCCCAATAGTCCGTACATATGTTAGTGTAGAAAGATTCAAGAAAGCAAAACATAAAGACTAATTTGCGACGTGCAATTGCAAAATCAATACATCATTGTTCACCAACACTTGTACACACTCAACGGCTCCATGGTCTCAACATAGTCGAACGTCTGGAAGGTATCATACTCCGTCTTAATATGGGCTACCATCGTACCCTGGTTCCTCTCGTTGATGTCCACCCTACCCTGTCGTGCTTTTGTCATGTCGTTCCTTAGCTTGTGTCGGTACAAGGCACAACCTCCTCCGGTGGATAACCACTCCCACGTTAGGACGTGATTTTCATGAACAAAGTGCGGCCATGTGAGATGCTCATGGTCGTGCCATTGTGGTTCATGCCGCGGCGAGTGCCGCACCTGCACGCTGTACCAGTGGCTCCACCTATCGTGCCTCGATGCTCCACGCTCCATGACCCACACCTCCGTCTTGTCCAGCCTCTGTGAGATGAAGCTAAAGGCGATGCCAAGTCTTCCATGCACCTCCATCAAGCGCAAGGTGCCGGCTGGTCTGGATGACGGTAGTGGAGTGACGGATGGGGACCACTCGCCGTCGAGGTCCAACGATATGACATTCACCCCTCCACCCAACAGACTCACGGCCCAGTGCATTATGCCAGTGAGGATCACAAAACCGTTATGCGGGTTGCACCACCAGCTGTGGGTGGAGACGTCCTGCCATGACGCCTCACCGAGCGTGAACACCGCTACCCAGCCGAAGGAACCCGTGTTCACGACCATGTACCGCCCGTCGCCTGGTCGTGCGTGAAGCTGTAAGTCCTGTGTCAGATCCAGGGGCCCCACGGGTGCGGTCGTGGCAGTCTCGGGATGACTTGGCGTGTCGATGCACGTGAGGATGTCCGTGGGGAAGTCCATGCCGTCGTCCATGGCCGTTTCTCGATCGATCCTCTGCTCGGTCTCTCAACGGTGATCTCCGTTCCGTTTATTGGGACAGGTTTACTAGCGTTTGACCGAGCCGGTTGTCAATACTCGATCGACTCGGTTACACATTACTTGATGGCCACGAGACTGGCTCTTGGGTCTGCATACGTTGTAGTAGTACTTTCGACTTGGTTACGTAGTTGTCACGTACCCATCCTGGATTGGCACATCTGTTGCAATGGTTTTATAAGGAAAACATCATTGGCACATCTAAATATAAATGCAGATAAAATATCACACGTACAGAAAAATTAATTAATAGATTTATGCCGTGTGTGAAACCTCTATGAAACATTTTATGTTTATAATCGGCAAAACGTAAACCTCTATGAAGCCCGCAATCTTGGGCAATGAATCCCCTGGCGACGACCCCATTTGCGCTGAGGGCTGGCCTCAACCTTGATCTCTGCCGCCCTCGTGACCATAACCACCACCGCGGCCACAACAATGAGATACCGGAGTCCTCGCCATGACAGTCCGCGCGGCAGGTGGTTGTGCCGAGGTTAAGCCTTGCGTGGAATAAGGAGAGGGAATCTGGAGAACATGGGGAGACAAGAGTAACCGAGTCCGGCCTTTATGGGCTTGGGGCACCGAGGCTTGGCTCTTCCATGTTTTCTCTTCGCTTTTGACCTCACGCGGATCATGATGACTTCTCTCCATGTAGTAGTTGTGTTAGGAATGGTGCCTTAGAGGCTTCAATTTCTGACTTTGTATTCATAAGTTAGTCTAATGTAAATGGTTTGTACTAAGTAAGTGGATTGGTTACGGCTCCGTGGAAACCGGTACTTTATTCAGTTATGCATTCACATCCCTAGTCGATAGTTGGGCTGGACACACCGCTGAGACTTATGTGTGAATCGGATGATGCCAAGGTTCTACTGACATAGGCATGGGGAGCCAACCGACTAACACTGACTGCGCGAAAGAGCTATGTTGAGTCGGACTGACCAAATGTCTAACCGGCATGAGTAAACGTCATATGATCTGGTTAGACGCAAATGACTTCCTTAGACCAGAGGTGTTCGTGTGATCCTAGTTACGGACAAGCCCTATTTGAGCATAGTGTCGCCACCCACGACATTAACTTAATATTATCTACACATTCCTAACATTCATCAACCTAAAATTATCGTAGTGGTTATCTCACTGAGATCGGGGTCGAGGCGGGTGCAACGGCTCATGGACGAGGCCGTGGAGTCCGTCAGCGAGAGTACGATGGCCGGCCCCTAGGGTGGGCCAGAGGGGCGCTCACCTTGGGGCCCCATGGTCAAGGGGTCTCGGCCCACTTGTTCGTTATTAGACAACCATGACATTCAACACTGTAAAATAATTCTAGAGAAAATATAAATGGTTGTCTAAAAAAAAGATGGTTCAAAGCTATACCTTTCATGACTCTATTCTTATTAAAAACTACTCTTAACATTTTCGAATATTTTTCTCCATGCCATAATTTCGATGGTCTCTCCAAATGTGAAGAATAGCGTCAGCCCTCACGTGTCTTTACAAGGTTGTGCGCATTCATTAGTATAGATTAAGAACGCAATCACATAGCTATACCATTCCTCAAAGTCTTCTCTGATTCCCAATGATTCTATTTGTCCCTGTCATACATGTGAGACTATTTCCATCCATTTATTAATTCAGTGCCTAATATGTTTACTCGTCTACTTATTTTCTGCACAAGCCTATATATACAAGCAACAATTGGTAAAATAAGTATGATTGCATATAGTTTGCTTGATCAATAGAAATAAGTGGTTTCGAATGTCTTCACCGCAATTTCAAAGATCGTGGATCTATTAAATGTACGGATTACTTAATTTTTTATTGCATTACAGTAATACTTTTGTATGGAATACTAATATTTTTAAGTCTTTTCTGTCTAAACAAGTGGTAGAGCTTGACAAGCATAGTTGAGACGCTCAAGAACTAATCATACATAAATTTTGTGTAATATTTGAAATTTTAGAATAAGGAAAAAATCCTTCTTACTCCTGGGTGTATGCATCCACGTCTCCATATACTCCATGCGAATGTATATGTGATACTTTATTATGTTGAGTATGTTCATATACCATATCTAAGATACTTCCAATCAAGTTACGCGGAAAAATTATAGATTGACCTATAGTTTGCACTATATATTCAAAGTACCTTCATATTTATACATAAATTTTTTTGTGAAAAACTCATACATACTACCAAAAAATAGTATGTATACTACCTAATTAGTATTATATACTTCATAATACGGTTACATACTCTTCGATATGGTAGATACTGCCTAGATAGTGCAAAACACACGTGGGTGTAATATGAATATATCCTTTAGAATAAATATTAAATATACCCCTAATATTCTATGTAGTAAGTGCGCAATTGCCCCACTTGACCCAAGGGAAGCACTAACACTTTAACAAGGGGTTTTTTAATGTTGCCCTAGGGCCCCTAAATTCTATGGACCGGCCGGTCACTTATGAATTTCGAGACTATGCGCCAAACCAAGATATATATATATATATATATATATATATATATATATATATATATATATATATATATATATATATATATATAGTCCCGGTTCGTATAAAAAACCGGGATATATCCACCATCCGCTCCTTTCTAGCGCCAGAACCTTTAGTTCCAGTTTGTTAAACGAACTAGGACTAAAGGTCCCCACGAACCGGGTCTAATGTCTTCTGGGCCATGTGGCCATTTCTAGCCGTTGGGACTAGGGTATTAGTCCCGGTTTGTACCAGAACCGGGACTAATGCTCTGGACCAAAGGTCCATTTTCTACTAGTGGTTATCTGTCATCAAAACAATTATCGTTAGAACGTTCACTGATATATTTTTGAATTACATGTAACCCATATTTAATTGAGTAAATTATTAGTCAAAGTTCGCCTAAAAAAGGCAGTGGCCCTTTTTTTTACCGGAGGGAGTATGCGAATATCGATGAAAATTGTCCACCAGCCTAAACAAGTCTTAGAGCGAAATTGACGTACATGTCTATGAAAATATGTGTTTTTTGAACACAAGCATAGGTGGCAATTGTAAAGTCCAAACCATCTAGGGTTCGTCCCCTCGCCAGTATCGCCGGCGGTCTGCTGCGTCTCGGTTGGTCTTGAGGCCTTGGAGGGTGGCGGCCCACGACACATCACTACACATCAGCGGTGGGAGGGTTCTCATTCCTCTTTAGGTCTTTTTTAGTGTCTTCATCAGGATGATGAGGTGACAGCTGCATCTTGACATTACAATAGTATCCTTTTCGCCCTATCCTACCTCCGGTGTTGCGTCTGATCTCTTGGGTTCCTGTATTTTTCTTATGGAAAATGATACACCTTCCCCGGGGGATTGAACGAAACGATCCCCCGGGTCGGCTCGCTCTCGCATTCCGCTTCCGGATATCGCGACTCCCATCCCTGGGTGCGTCGGGTCGCGTTGTGGGTGGCATGGCCCCTCTCTTCAACAGGATACCCTATCAGGTCTCCATCGCTGTCGGGACACGCATCTCCGCCGCCGCCACGCGCGTCACAGCCGCCGCCGCCCTTAGCCACGCGCCTCCCAGCTTGCAGCGCCGCCGGATCTCGCCGCGCGCCGGCTGCAGCTTGCCGTGCGCCGGCCGGATCTCTGCAGCCGGCTGCAGTTCGCCATGCGCCGGCCGGAGCTTGCCACGCCCTCTCCTTTCCCCTTGCCGTCGGAGTTCACCGCCTTCCCATCTTGTGGCCAGAGCTCGCCGCCCTACAGGTCGATGGCAAGCACTGCTCCCTTGCACAGGCTCGTCTCTGACAAAGGCGTCGCCGAACGTCATCCCCCCCCCCCCCAATGTAGTGGCCGTGTATGGTACCTACACTAGGAGATTTTGCTACATTAGTTCGGCGTATTAGCTATTGACGGCCATCGTCGTTGCTACAGACAGCTGATAGATTTGCTACAGATAGAGCGGCAGATTTTCATGTTGGAGATTTTTTGCTATGGCCGTGAGATTTGCTACATACATGTATATTTTTTCTCCAACTTTTTTATGTTTTTGCTATAATATTGTAAAAAGTTTGCTACAAGATGACCGGCGATAGTCTCCGGTAGTTTTGCCAGGTAGAATTGTTTTTGCTACAAGTTCTCCGGTGATGCCTTCGGTGAAATCTATTTTTTGCTACATTAGCACATTTTGTTTGCTAATGCCGGTTTATGGTTTTGCTACAATAGTGTATTTTTTGCTACAAGGTCTCCGACGAGGTTTTCCCCGGCGAGTCTCCGGTGGTATTTTCCGGCGAAGTCGGTTTTACTACATTAGAATATATTTTTTGCTACAAGGTCGCCGGTGAGGTCTCCGGCGAACTCTCCGGCGAGGTCTGGCTTGTTTGTTCTTTTTTTTTTGGCTCGAACCGTTTTCTGCTACATGTAGCAAAAGTGGGACTAATTGTAGCAAAAGCGGACTTTTTGCAGCAAAAGCAAGGTGGCGGGACGGGAAGAAGATCTAACCGTCGATCCGGCCAGATCGGATGGCTGGGGACCCGGGGGATGGAAACTTATTCGTTGGGGTGGTTTGAGGCCCCTCTCTTTAGATCTATGGTTGTCATTTTCGGTGAAGGTTGCTCCTCTAGTGCGCTGACTTTTAGGGCTTAGGAGGATGATTTTCCTTCTGTCTACTACAACAAGCTTTTCTTCGATAACTTTTGTCCCGCTCCAGTGATGGAGGGCGAGGAAAAAGGACAAATTTGACGTGCTATCAAAAGGGCAAGGATAACACAATTTAATAGAGAGACGCATCAGAAACATATACTCCAGTAGTCGAGTAGATAACATGTCCACCACGTACGGTGAGACAGATTTGATAACATGTTCACCACATACGGACATTAGTACGTGTGGATCAGGAACACCCATGCAGACCCAAGAGAGCTGGTTTCGTGGCGGTCAAGTATTCACAACCGGCTGGTTAAAACGCCACGAAATCGACCTTGTCCAAACAGACACAAACCAAGTCGACAGATCCGGCAGAGGATCGATATACGGCCATGGATTTCCCCACGGACATCCTAGTATGCATCCTCCAGCGCGTCCAGCCCAACGCCCGCCGCCGGCTCCGCCTCGTCTGCCGGTACTGGCGCCAAGTCATCGACAAGCGCACCGCCACAAGCTTGCGCAGCCGTGCCAAGACACTCGTCGTCACTGCGGAGACCGCTTTCGTCTTTGAAAACCTATAAGCGATGCGGCAAGGACTTTTCCATGAGGCGCGGCCTCTACTGTGACAAGAGCGAGGTGGTAGGGACCCGTAACGGCATCATCTGCATCTGCAACCCCTTCAGCGGCATCGTTCTGCATAACCTGTTGACCTTCGATAGCCTGGCAATCCCGAGACTACCGGAACGGCACCGGTGGGGGCCTCAGACATACGGCTTCACGCACGACTATGCGACAGGGCGGTACATGGTCGTCAACGCAGGTTTCTTCGGCCTGGCAACCCATATTTGGACGGATTTGTGACCATCGACAACACATTGTACTGGGTCGTGAAGGTGATGGACGGAGGGGTGAACGTCATATCGCTGGACCTTGATGGCGAGCGGCCCACGTCCGTCATTACCGTGCCGTCATCTGAACTAGCAGGTACCTGGAGCTTGACGGAGGTGCATGGGAGGCTCGGCATCACCTTCAACTTCATGTCACAGAGGCTGGACAAGACAGAGGTGTGGGTCATGAAGCATGGAGCGTCGAGGAACGTTGAGCATGCCGGGTGGAGCCACTGGTACAGCATACAGGTCCGGCACACACCCCGGCACGAACCACAGTGGTACGACCATCAACATCTCACATGGCCACACTTTTCTCGTGAAAGCAATCACATCCTAACGTGGGAGTGGTCATACACCGTGGGAGCTTGTGTACTGTACCGACACAAGCCGAGCAACGACACGAGAAAAGCAGAGCGTGGTAGGGTGGAGATTAACGAGAGGAAACATGGAACGACGGTAGCCCATATTTGGACGCAATATTATACTTTCCAGACGTTCGACTATGTGGAGACCATGGAGCCGTTGAGCGTGTATAAGTGCTGGTGAAAACAATGATGTATTTATATTGCAATGGCATGGCTTTGAATATGGCAGACGCAAATTAGTCGTGATGTTTTTTTGCTTGAAAGTTTCTGCACTAATATATGTACTTCATCAAATGAATCCATGTCCAAGCATTTTTTGCCCCTTTTATCTCTTTGTTAGGCCAAAAGACTCTTTAGTTGTACAAAGATGGTTGAAATTGTTAGAAACTTTGTGTTGATTTAATCCAACTAAATACACTGACACCAAAATTTCGGAGATTTACTAACATAGGGAAAGTAGGCAAGCAATAGAAAAGTAAGTGATAACAACGGCTCAGTTCGATGAAGCAGTTTGAATCATTCAGGAGGATTACTGGAAAGCAACCGGGCATGCCGTAAGACCATAACTCGTGAGAACGTAACTTATACCCTTGTGAAGCAAGGTCGGGGACGATAGTCTGTGACCACCTTCCGTCCACTAACGACCTCACGATTGCTCGTGGAGAGGATATCCCCTGTTTGTGTTTAACCTGTCTCCCAAGTTGGCTTTTGGGTTCTCCGCCTCTGGACACAGGCCACGCTCACCGTCGCTGGGCTCGTTCACGGCCTCATTGCCCTCAACGGCGTCCGCCACCACCCAGAATCGACCCCGTAGTCCGCCACAACTCGGAGACGGTCTGGAGCAAAGATCTGTCGGTGAGGGGCAGGGAGGGAGCCCCCCAGTCACGACCACCTTCCGTCCGGGGTGATCGTCTGTGACCACCTTCGGTCCACTAACGACCTCACGATTGCTCGTGGAGAGGATATCCCCTGTTTGTGTTTAATCTGTCTCCCAAGTTGGCTTTTGGGTTCTCCGCCTCTGGACACAGGCCACGCTCACCGTCGCTGGGCTCGTTCACGGCCTCATTGTCCTCAACGGCGTCCGCCACCACCCAGAATCGACCCCGTAGTCCGCCACAACTCGGAGACGGTCTGGAGCAAAGATCTGTCGGTGAGGGGCAGGGAGGGAGCCCCCCAGTCACGACCACCTTCCGTCCGGGGTGATCGTCTGTGACCACCTTCGGTCCACTAACGACCTCACGATTGCTCGTGGAGAGGATATCCCCTGTTTGTGTTTAATCTGTCTCCCAAGTTGGCTTTTGGGTTCTCCGCCTCTGGACACAGGCCACGCTCACCGTCGCTGGGCTCGTTCACGGCCTCATTGTCCTCAACGGCGTCCGCCACCACCCAGAATCGACCCCGTAGTCCGCCACAACTCGGAGACGGTCTGGAGCAAAGATCTGTCGGTGAGGGGCAGGGAGGGAGCCCCCCAGTCACGACCACCTTCCGTCCGGGGTGATCGTCTGTGACCACATTCGGTCCACTAACGACCTCACGATTGCTCGTGGAGAGGATATCCCCTGTTTGTGTTTAATCTGTCTCCCAAGTTGGCTTTTGGGTTCTCCGCCTCTGGACACAGGCCACGCTCACCGTCGCTGGGCTTGTTCACGGCCTCATTGTCCTCAACGGCGTCCGCCACCACCCAGAATCGACCCCGTAGTCCGCCACAACTCGGAGACGGTCTGGAGCAAAGATCTGTCGGTGAGGGGCAGGGAGGGAGCCCCCCAGTCACGACCACCTTCCGTCCGGGGTGATCGTCTGTGACCACCTTCGGTCCACTAACGACCTCACGATTGCTCGTGGAGAGGATATCCCCTGTTTGTGTTTAACCTGTCTCCCAAGTTGGCTTTTGGGTTCTCCGCCTCTAGACACAGGCCACGCTCACCGTCGCTGGGCTCGTTCACGGCCTCATTGTCCTCAACGGCGTCCGCCACCACCCAGAATCGACCCCGTAGTCCGCCACAACTCGGAGACGGTCTGGAGCAAAGATCTGTCGGTGAGGGGCAGGGAGGGACCCCCCCAGTCACGACCACCTTCCGTCCGGGGTGATCGTCTGTGACCACCTTCGGTCCACTAACGACCTCACGATTGCTCGTGGAGAGGATATCCCCTGTTTGTGTTTAATCTGTCTCCCAAGTTGGCTTTTGGGTTCTCCGCCTCTGGACACAGGCCACGCTCACCGTCGCTGGGCGCGTTCACGGCCTCATTGTCCTCAACGGCGTCCGCCACCACCCAGAATCGACCCCGTAGTCCGCCACAACTCGAAGACGGTCTGGAGCAAAGATCTGTCGGTGAGGGGCAGGGAGGGAGCCCCCCAGTCACGACCACCTTCCGTCCGGGGTGATCGTCTGTGACCACCTTCGGTCCACTAACGACCTCACGATTGCTCGTGGAGAGGATATCCCCTGTTTGTGTTTAATCTGTCTCCCAAGTTGGCTTTTGGGTTCTCCGCCTCTGGACACAGGCCACGCTCACCGTCGCTGGGCTCGTTCACGGCCTCATTGTCCTCAACGGCGTCCGCCACCACCCAGAATCGACCCCGTAGTCCGCCACAACTCGGAGACGGTCTGGAGCAAAGATCTGTCGGTGAGGGGCAGGGAGGGAGCCCCCCAGTCACGACCACCTTCCGTCCGGGGTGATCGTCTGTGACCACCTTCGGTCCACTAACGACCTCACGATTGCTCGTGGAGAGGATATCCCCTGTTTGTGTTTAACCTGTCTCCCAAGTTGGCTTTTGGGTTCTCCGCCTCTGGACACAGGCCACGCTCACCGTCGCTGGGCTCGTTCACGGCCTCATTGTCCTCAACAGCGTCCGCCACCACCCAGAATCGACCCCGTAGTCCGCCGCAACTCGGAGACGGTCTGGAGCAAAGATCTGTCGGTGAGGGGCAGGGAGGGAGCCCCCCAGTCACGACCACCTTCCGTCCGGGGTGATCGTCTGTGACCACCTTCGGTCCACTAACGACCTCACGATTGCTCGTGGAGAGGATATCCCCTGTTTGTGTTTAACCTGTCTCCCAAGTTGGCTTTTGGGTTCTCCGCCTCTGGACACAGGCCACGCTCACCGTCGCTGGGCTCGTTCACGGCCTCATTGTCCTCAACAGCGTCCGCCACCACCCAGAATCGACCCCGTAGTCCGCCAGCAACTCGGAGACGGTCTGGAGCAAAGATCTGTCGGTGAGGGGCAGGGAGGGAGCCCCCCAGTCACGACCACCTTCCGTCCGGGGTGATCGTCTGTGACCACCTTCGGTCCACTAACGACCTCACGATTGCTCGTGGAGAGGATATCCCCTGTTTGTGTTTAATCCTGTCTCCCAAGTTGGCTTTTGGGTTCTCCGCCTCTGGATACAGGCCACGCTCACCGTCGCTGGGCTCGTTCACGGCCTCATTGTCCTCAACGGCGTCCGCCACCACCCAGAATCGACCCCGTAGTCCGCCACAACTCGAAGACGGTCTGGAGCAAAGATCTGTCGGTGAGGGGCAGGGAGGGAGCCCCCCAGTCACGACCACCTTCCGTCCGGGGTGATCGTCTGTGACCACCTTCGGTCCACTAACGACCTCACGATTGCTCGTGGAGAGGATATCCCCTGTTTGTGTTTAATCTGTCTCCCAAGTTGGCTTTTGGGTTCTCCGCCTCTGGACACAGGCCACGCTCACCGTCGCTGGGCTCGTTCACGGCCTCATTGTCCTCAACGGCGTCCGCCACCACCCAGAATCGACCCCGTAGTCCGCCACAACTCGGAGACGGTCTGGAGCAAAGATCTGTCGGTGAGGGGCAGGGAGGGAGCCCCCCAGTCACGACCACCTTCCGTCCGGGGTGATCGTCTGTGACCACCTTCGGTCCACTAACGACCTCACGATTGCTCGTGGAGAGGATATCCCCTGTTTGTGTTTAATCTGTCTCCCAAGTTGGCTTTTGGGTTCTCCGCCTCTGGACACAGGCCACGCTCACCGTCGCTGGGCTCGTTCACGGCCTCATTGTCCTCAACAGGCGTCCGCCACCACCCAGAATCGACCCCGTAGTCCGCCACAACTCGGAGACGGTCTGGAGCAAAGATCTGTCGGTGAGGGGCAGGGAGGGAGCCCCCCAGTCACGACCACCTTCCGTCCGGGGTGATCGTCTGTGACCACCTTCGGTCCACTAACGACCTCACGATTGCTCGTGGAGAGGATATCCCCTGTTTGTGTTTAATCTGTCTCCCAAGTTGGCTTTTGGGTTCTCCGCCTCTGGACACAGGCCACGCTCACCGTCGCTGGGCTCGTTCACGGCCTCATTGTCCTCAACAGCGTCCGCCACCACCCAGAATCGACCCCGTAGTCCGCCGCAACTCGGAGACGGTCTGGAGCAAAGATCTGTCGGTGAGGGGCAGGGAGGGAGCCCCCCAGTCACGACCACCTTCCGTCCGGGGTGATCGTCTGTGACCACCTTCGGTCCACTAACGACCTCACGATTGCTCGTGGAGAGGATATCCCCTGTTTGTGTTTAACCTGTCTCCCAAGTTGGCTTTTGGGTTCTCCGCCTCTGGACACAGGCCACGCTCACCGTCGCTGGGCGCGTTCACGGCCTCATTGTCCTCAACGGCGTCCGCCACCACCCAGAATCGACCCCGTAGTCCGCCACAACTCGGAGACGGTCTGGAGCAAAGATCTGTCCGGTGAGGGGCAGGGAGGGAGCCCCCCAGTCACGACCACCTTCCGTCCGGGGTGATCGTCTGTGACCACCTTCGGTCCACTAACGACCTCACGATTGCTCGTGGAGAGGATATCCCCTGTTTGTGTTTAATCTGTCTCCCAAGTTGGCTTTTGGGTTCTCCGCCTCTGGACACAGGCCACGCTCACCGTCGCTGGGCTCGTTCACGGCCTCATTGTCCTCAACGGCGTCCGCCACCACCCAGAATCGACCCCGTAGTCCGCCACAACTCGGAGACGGTCTGGAGCAAAGATCTGTCGGTGAGGGGCAGGGAGGGAGCCCCCCAGTCACGACCACCTTCCGTCCGGGGTGATCGTCTGTGACCACCTTCGGTCCACTAACGACCTCACGATTGCTCGTGGAGAGGATATCCCCTGTTTGTGTTTAATCTGTCTCCCAAGTTGGCTTTTGGGTTCTCCGCCTCTGGACACAGGCCACGCTCACCGTCGCTGGGCTCGTTCACGGCCTCATTGTCCTCAACGGCGTCCGCCACCACCCAGAATCGACCCCGTAGTCCGCCACAACTCGGAGACGGTCTGGAGCAAAGATCTGTCGGTGAGGGGCAGGGAGGGAGCCCCCCAGTCACGACCACCTTCCGTCCGGGGTGATCGTCTGTGACCACCTTCGGTCCACTAACGACCTCACGATTGCTCGTGGAGAGGATATCCCCTGTTTGTGTTTAATCTGTCTCCCAAGTTGGCTTTTGGGTTCTCCGCCTCTGGACACAGGCCACGCTCACCGTCGCTGGGCTCGTTCACGGCCTCATTGTCCTCAACGGCGTCCGCCACCACCCAGAATCGACCCCGTAGTCCGCCACAACTCGGAGACGGTCTGGAGCAAAGATCTGTCGGTGAGGGGCAGGGAGGGAGCCCCCCAGTCACGACCACCTTCCGTCCGGGGTGATCGTCTGTGACCACCTTCGGTCCACTAACGACCTCACGATTGCTCGTGGAGAGGATATCCCCTGTTTGTGTTTAATCTGTCTCCCAAGTTGGCTTTTGGGTTCTCCGCCTCTGGACACAGGCCACGCTCACCGTCGCTGGGCTCGTTCACGGCCTCATTGTCCTCAACAGGCGTCCGCCACCACCCAGAATCGACCCCGTAGTCCGCCACAACTCGGAGACGGTCTGGAGCAAAGATCTGTCGGTGAGGGGCAGGGAGGGAGCCCCCCAGTCACGACCACCTTCCGTCCGGGGTGATCGTCTGTGACCACCTTCGGTCCACTAACGACCTCACGATTGCTCGTGGAGAGGATATCCCCTGTTTGTGTTTAACCTGTCTCCCAAGTTGGCTTTTGGGTTCTCCGCCTCTGGACACAGGCCACGCTCACCGTCGCTGGGCTCGTTCACGGCCTCATTGTCCTCAACGGCGTCCGCCACCACCCAGAATCGACCCCGTAGTCCGCCACAACTCGGAGACGGTCTGGAGCAAAGATCTGTCGGTGAGGGGCAGGGAGGGAGCCCCCCAGTCACGACCACCTTCCGTCCGGGGTGATCGTCTGTGACCACCTTCGGTCCACTAACGACCTCACGATTGCTCGTGGAGAGGATATCCCCTGTTTGTGTTTAATCCTGTCTCCCAAGTTGGCTTTTGGGTTCTCCGCCTCTGGACACAGGCCACGCTCACCGTCGCTGGGCTCGTTCACGGCCTCATTGTCCTCAACGGCGTCCGCCACCACCCAGAATCGACCCCGTAGTCCGCCACAACTCGGAGACGGTCTGGAGCAAAGATCTGTCGGTGAGGGGCAGGGAGGGAGCCCCCCAGTCACGACCACCTTCCGTCCGGGGTGATCGTCTGTGACCACCTTCGGTCCACTAACGACCTCACGATTGCTCGTGGAGAGGATATCCCCTGTTTGTGTTTAATCTGTCTCCCAAGTTGGCTTTTGGGTTCTCCGCCTCTGGACACAGGCCACGCTCACCGTCGCTGGGCTCGTTCACGGCCTCATTGTCCTCAACGGCGTCCGCCACCACCCAGAATCGACCCCGTAGTCCGCCACAACTCGGAGACGGTCTGGAGCAAAGATCTGTCGGTGAGGGGCAGGGAGGGAGCCCCCCAGTCACGACCACCTTCCGTCCGGGGTGATCGTCTGTGACCACCTTCGGTCCACTAACGACCTCACGATTGCTCGTGGAGAGGATATCCCCTGTTTGTGTTTAATCCTGTCTCCCAAGTTGGCTTTTGGGTTCTCCGCCTCTGGACACAGGCCACGCTCACCGTCGCTGGGCTCGTTCACGGCCTCATTGTCCTCAACGGCGTCCGCCACCACCCAGAATCGACCCCGTAGTCCGCCACAACTCGGAGACGGTCTGGAGCAAAGATCTGTCGGTGAGGGGCAGGGAGGGAGCCCCCCAGTCACGACCACCTTCCGTCCGGGGTGATCGTCTGTGACCACCTTCGGTCCACTAACGACCTCACGATTGCTCGTGGAGAGGATATCCCCTGTTTGTGTTTAATCTGTCTCCCAAGTTGGCTTTTGGGTTCTCCGCCTCTGGACACAGGCCACGCTCACCGTCGCTGGGCTCGTTCACGGCCTCATTGTCCTCAACGGCGTCCGCCACCACCCAGAATCGACCCCGTAGTCCGCCACAACTCGGAGACGGTCTGGAGCAAAGATCTGTCGGTGAGGGGCAGGGAGGGAGCCCCCCAGTCACGACCACCTTCCGTCCGGGGTGATCGTCTGTGACCACCTTCGGTCCACTAACGACCTCACGATTGCTCGTGGAGAGGATATCCCCTGTTTGTGTTTAATCTGTCTCCCAAGTTGGCTTTTGGGTTCTCCGCCTCTGGACACAGGCCACGCTCACCGTCGCTGGGCTCGTTCACGGCCTCATTGTCCTCAACGGCGTCCGCCACCACCCAGAATCGACCCCGTAGTCCGCCACAACTCGGAGACGGTCTGGAGCAAAGATCTGTCGGTGAGGGGCAGGGAGGGAGCCCCCCAGTCACGACCACCTTCCGTCCGGGGTGATCGTCTGTGACCACCTTCGGTCCACTAACGACCTCACGATTGCTCGTGGAGAGGATATCCCCTGTTTGTGTTTAATCTGTCTCCCAAGTTGGCTTTTGGGTTCTCCGCCTCTGGACACAGGCCACGCTCACCGTCGCTGGGCTCGTTCACGGCCTCATTGTCCTCAACGGCGTCCGCCACCACCCAGAATCGACCCCGTAGTCCGCCACAACTCGGAGACGGTCTGGAGCAAAGATCTGTCGGTGAGGGGCAGGGAGGGAGCCCCCCAGTCACGACCACCTTCCGTCCGGGGTGATCGTCTGTGACCACCTTCGGTCCACTAACGACCTCACGATTGCTCGTGGAGAGGATATCCCCTGTTTGTGTTTAATCTGTCTCCCAAGTTGGCTTTTGGGTTCTCCGCCTCTGGACACAGGCCACGCTCACCGTCGCTGGGCTCGTTCACGGCCTCATTGTCCTCAACGGCGTCCGCCACCACCCAGAATCGACCCCGTAGTCCGCCACAACTCGGAGACGGTCTGGAGCAAAGATCTGTCGGTGAGGGGCAGGGAGGGAGCCCCCCAGTCACGACCACCTTCCGTCCGGGGTGATCGTCTGTGACCACCTTCGGTCCACTAACGACCTCACGATTGCTCGTGGAGAGGATATCCCCTGTTTGTGTTTAATCTGTCTCCCAAGTTGGCTTTTGGGTTCTCCGCCTCTGGACACAGGCCACGCTCACCGTCGCTGGGCTCGTTCACGGCCTCATTGTCCTCAACGGCGTCCGCCACCACCCAGAATCGACCCCGTAGTCCGCCACAACTCGGAGACGGTCTGGAGCAAAGATCTGTCGGTGAGGGGCAGGGAGGGAGCCCCCCAGTCACGACCACCTTCCGTCCGGGGTGATCGTCTGTGACCACCTTCGGTCCACTAACGACCTCACGATTGCTCGTGGAGAGGATATCCCCTGTTTGTGTTTAATCTGTCTCCCAAGTTGGCTTTTGGGTTCTCCGCCTCTGGACACAGGCCACGCTCACCGTCGCTGGGCTCGTTCACGGCCTCATTGTCCTCAACGGCGTCCGCCACCACCCAGAATCGACCCCGTAGTCCGCCACAACTCGGAGACGGTCTGGAGCAAAGATCTGTCGGTGAGGGGCAGGGAGGGAGCCCCCCAGTCACGACCACCTTCCGTCCGGGGTGATCGTCTGTGACCACCTTCGGTCCACTAACGACCTCACGATTGCTCGTGGAGAGGATATCCCCTGTTTGTGTTTAATCTGTCTCCCAAGTTGGCTTTTGGGTTCTCCGCCTCTGGACACAGGCCACGCTCACCGTCGCTGGGCTCGTTCACGGCCTCATTGTCCTCAACGGCGTCCGCCACCACCCAGAATCGACCCCGTAGTCCGCCACAACTCGGAGACGGTCTGGAGCAAAGATCTGTCGGTGAGGGGCAGGGAGGGAGCCCCCCAGTCACGACCACCTTCCGTCCGGGGTGATCGTCTGTGACCACCTTCGGTCCACTAACGACCTCACGATTGCTCGTGGAGAGGATATCCCCTGTTTGTGTTTAATCTGTCTCCCAAGTTGGCTTTTGGGTTCTCCGCCTCTGGACACAGGCCACGCTCACCGTCGCTGGGCTCGTTCACGGCCTCATTGTCCTCAACGGCGTCCGCCACCACCCAGAATCGACCCCGTAGTCCGCCACAACTCGGAGACGGTCTGGAGCAAAGATCTGTCGGTGAGGGGCAGGGAGGGAGCCCCCCAGTCACGACCACCTTCCGTCCGGGGTGATCGTCTGTGACCACCTTCGGTCCACTAACGACCTCACGATTGCTCGTGGAGAGGATATCCCCTGTTTGTGTTTAATCTGTCTCCCAAGTTGGCTTTTGGGTTCTCCGCCTCTGGACACAGGCCACGCTCACCGTCGCTGGGCTCGTTCACGGCCTCATTGTCCTCAACGGCGTCCGCCACCACCCAGAATCGACCCCGTAGTCCGCCACAACTCGGAGACGGTCTGGAGCAAAGATCTGTCGGTGAGGGGCAGGGAGGGAGCCCCCCAGTCACGACCACCTTCCGTCCGGGGTGATCGTCTGTGACCACCTTCGGTCCACTAACGACCTCACGATTGCTCGTGGAGAGGATATCCCCTGTTTGTGTTTAATCTGTCTCCCAAGTTGGCTTTTGGGTTCTCCGCCTCTGGACACAGGCCACGCTCACCGTCGCTGGGCTCGTTCACGGCCTCATTGTCCTCAACGGCGTCCGCCACCACCCAGAATCGACCCCGTAGTCCGCCACAACTCGGAGACGGTCTGGAGCAAAGATCTGTCGGTGAGGGGCAGGGAGGGAGCCCCCCAGTCACGACCACCTTCCGTCCGGGGTGATCGTCTGTGACCACCTTCGGTCCACTAACGACCTCACGATTGCTCGTGGAGAGGATATCCCCTGTTTGTGTTTAATCTGTCTCCCAAGTTGGCTTTTGGGTTCTCCGCCTCTGGACACAGGCCACGCTCACCGTCGCTGGGCTCGTTCACGGCCTCATTGTCCTCAACGGCGTCCGCCACCACCCAGAATCGACCCCGTAGTCCGCCACAACTCGGAGACGGTCTGGAGCAAAGATCTGTCGGTGAGGGGCAGGGAGGGAGCCCCCCAGTCACGACCACCTTCCGTCCGGGGTGATCGTCTGTGACCACCTTCGGTCCACTAACGACCTCACGATTGCTCGTGGAGAGGATATCCCCTGTTTGTGTTTAATCTGTCTCCCAAGTTGGCTTTTGGGTTCTCCGCCTCTGGACACAGGCCACGCTCACCGTCGCTGGGCTCGTTCACGGCCTCATTGTCCTCAACGGCGTCCGCCACCACCCAGAATCGACCCCGTAGTCCGCCACAACTCGGAGACGGTCTGGAGCAAAGATCTGTCGGTGAGGGGCAGGGAGGGAGCCCCCCAGTCACGACCACCTTCCGTCCGGGGTGATCGTCTGTGACCACCTTCGGTCCACTAACGACCTCACGATTGCTCGTGGAGAGGATATCCCCTGTTTGTGTTTAATCTGTCTCCCAAGTTGGCTTTTGGGTTCTCCGCCTCTGGACACAGGCCACGCTCACCGTCGCTGGGCTCGTTCACGGCCTCATTGTCCTCAACGGCGTCCGCCACCACCCAGAATCGACCCCGTAGTCCGCCACAACTCGGAGACGGTCTGGAGCAAAGATCTGTCGGTGAGGGGCAGGAGGGAGCCCCCCAGTCACGACCACCTTCCGTCCGGGGTGATCGTCTGTGACCACCTTCGGTCCACTAACGACCTCACGATTGCTCGTGGAGAGGATATCCCCTGTTTGTGTTTAATCTGTCTCCCAAGTTGGCTTTTGGGTTCTCCGCCTCTGGACACAGGCCACGCTCACCGTCGCTGGGCTCGTTCACGGCCTCATTGTCCTCAACGGCGTCCGCCACCACCCAGAATCGACCCCGTAGTCCGCCACAACTCGGAGACGGTCTGGAGCAAAGATCTGTCGGTGAGGGGCAGGGAGGGACCCCCCCAGTCACGACCACCTTCCGTCCGGGGTGATCGTCTGTGACCACCTTCGGTCCACTAACGACCTCACGATTGCTCGTGGAGAGGATATCCCCTGTTTGTGTTTAATCTGTCTCCCAAGTTGGCTTTTGGGTTCTCCGCCTCTGGACACAGGCCACGCTCACCGTCGCTGGGCTCGTTCACGGCCTCATTGTCCTCAACGGCGTCCGCCACCACCCAGAATCGACCCCGTAGTCCGCCACAACTCGGAGACGGTCTGGAGCAAAGATCTGTCGGTGAGGGGCAGGGAGGGAGCCCCCCAGTCACGACCACCTTCCGTCCGGGGTGATCGTCTGTGACCACCTTCGGTCCACTAACGACCTCACGATTGCTCGTGGAGAGGATATCCCCTGTTTGTGTTTAATCTGTCTCCCAAGTTGGCTTTTGGGTTCTCCGCCTCTGGACACAGGCCACGCTCACCGTCGCTGGGCTCGTTCACGGCCTCATTGTCCTCAACGGCGTCCGCCACCACCCAGAATCGACCCCGTAGTCCGCCACAACTCGGAGACGGTCTGGAGCAAAGATCTGTCGGTGAGGGGCAGGGAGGGAGCCCCCCAGTCACGACCACCTTCCGTCCGGGGTGATCGTCTGTGACCACCTTCGGTCCACTAACGACCTCACGATTGCTCGTGGAGAGGATATCCCCTGTTTGTGTTTAATCTGTCTCCCAAGTTGGCTTTTGGGTTCTCCGCCTCTGGACACAGGCCACGCTCACCGTCGCTGGGCTCGTTCACGGCCTCATTGTCCTCAACGGCGTCCGCCACCACCCAGAATCGACCCCGTAGTCCGCCACAACTCGGAGACGGTCTGGAGCAAAGATCTGTCGGTGAGGGGCAGGGAGGGAGCCCCCCAGTCACGACCACCTTCCGTCCGGGGTGATCGTCTGTGACCACCTTCGGTCCACTAACGACCTCACGATTGCTCGTGGAGAGGATATCCCCTGTTTGTGTTTAATCTGTCTCCCAAGTTGGCTTTTGGGTTCTCCGCCTCTGGACACAGGCCACGCTCACCGTCGCTGGGCTCGTTCACGGCCTCATTGTCCTCAACGGCGTCCGCCACCACCCAGAATCGACCCCGTAGTCCGCCACAACTCGGAGACGGTCTGGAGCAAAGATCTGTCGGTGAGGGGCAGGGAGGGACCCCCCCAGTCACGACCACCTTCCGTCCGGGGTGATCGTCTGTGACCACCTTCGGTCCACTAACGACCTCACGATTGCTCGTGGAGAGGATATCCCCTGTTTGTGTTTAATCTGTCTCCCAAGTTGGCTTTTGGGTTCTCCGCCTCTGGACACAGGCCACGCTCACCGTCGCTGGGCTCGTTCACGGCCTCATTGTCCTCAACGGCGTCCGCCACCACCCAGAATCGACCCCGTAGTCCGCCACAACTCGGAGACGGTCTGGAGCAAAGATCTGTCGGTGAGGGGCAGGGAGGGAGCCCCCCAGTCACGACCACCTTCCGTCCGGGGTGATCGTCTGTGACCACCTTCGGTCCACTAACGACCTCACGATTGCTCGTGGAGAGGATATCCCCTGTTTGTGTTTAATCTGTCTCCCAAGTTGGCTTTTGGGTTCTCCGCCTCTGGACACAGGCCACGCTCACCGTCGCTGGGCTCGTTCACGGCCTCATTGTCCTCAACGGCGTCCGCCACCACCCAGAATCGACCCCGTAGTCCGCCACAACTCGGAGACGGTCTGGAGCAAAGATCTGTCGGTGAGGGGCAGGGAGGGAGCCCCCCAGTCACGACCACCTTCCGTCCGGGGTGATCGTCTGTGACCACCTTCGGTCCACTAACGACCTCACGATTGCTCGTGGAGAGGATATCCCCTGTTTGTGTTTAATCTGTCTCCCAAGTTGGCTTTTGGGTTCTCCGCCTCTGGACACAGGCCACGCTCACCGTCGCTGGGCTCGTTCACGGCCTCATTGTCCTCAACGGCGTCCGCCACCACCCAGAATCGACCCCGTAGTCCGCCACAACTCGGAGACGGTCTGGAGCAAAGATCTGTCGGTGAGGGGCAGGGAGGGAGCCCCCCAGTCACGACCACCTTCCGTCCGGGGTGATCGTCTGTGACCACCTTCGGTCCACTAACGACCTCACGATTGCTCGTGGAGAGGATATCCCCTGTTTGTGTTTAATCTGTCTCCCAAGTTGGCTTTTGGGTTCTCCGCCTCTGGACACAGGCCACGCTCACCGTCGCTGGGCTCGTTCACGGCCTCATTGTCCTCAACGGCGTCCGCCACCACCCAGAATCGACCCCGTAGTCCGCCACAACTCGGAGACGGTCTGGAGCAAAGATCTGTCGGTGAGGGGCAGGGAGGGAGCCCCCCAGTCACGACCACCTTCCGTCCGGGGTGATCGTCTGTGACCACCTTCGGTCCACTAACGACCTCACGATTGCTCGTGGAGAGGATATCCCCTGTTTGTGTTTAATCTGTCTCCCAAGTTGGCTTTTGGGTTCTCCGCCTCTGGACACAGGCCACGCTCACCGTCGCTGGGCTCGTTCACGGCCTCATTGTCCTCAACGGCGTCCGCCACCACCCAGAATCGACCCCGTAGTCCGCCACAACTCGGAGACGGTCTGGAGCAAAGATCTGTCGGTGAGGGGCAGGGAGGGAGCCCCCCAGTCACGACCACCTTCCGTCCGGGGTGATCGTCTGTGACCACCTTCGGTCCACTAACGACCTCACGATTGCTCGTGGAGAGGATATCCCCTGTTTGTGTTTAATCTGTCTCCCAAGTTGGCTTTTGGGTTCTCCGCCTCTGGACACAGGCCACGCTCACCGTCGCTGGGCTCGTTCACGGCCTCATTGTCCTCAACGGCGTCCGCCACCACCCAGAATCGACCCCGTAGTCCGCCACAACTCGGAGACGGTCTGGAGCAAAGATCTGTCGGTGAGGGGCAGGGAGGGAGCCCCCCAGTCACGACCACCTTCCGTCCGGGGTGATCGTCTGTGACCACCTTCGGTCCACTAACGACCTCACGATTGCTCGTGGAGAGGATATCCCCTGTTTGTGTTTAATCTGTCTCCCAAGTTGGCTTTTGGGTTCTCCGCCTCTGGACACAGGCCACGCTCACCGTCGCTGGGCTCGTTCACGGCCTCATTGTCCTCAACGGCGTCCGCCACCACCCAGAATCGACCCCGTAGTCCGCCACAACTCGGAGACGGTCTGGAGCAAAGATCTGTCGGTGAGGGGCAGGGAGGGAGCCCCCCAGTCACGACCACCTTCCGTCCGGGGTGATCGTCTGTGACCACCTTCGGTCCACTAACGACCTCACGATTGCTCGTGGAGAGGATATCCCCTGTTTGTGTTTAATCTGTCTCCCAAGTTGGCTTTTGGGTTCTCCGCCTCTGGACACAGGCCACGCTCACCGTCGCTGGGCTCGTTCACGGCCTCATTGTCCTCAACGGCGTCCGCCACCACCCAGAATCGACCCCGTAGTCCGCCACAACTCGGAGACGGTCTGGAGCAAAGATCTTCGGTGAGGGGCAGGGAGGGAGCCCCCCCAGTCACGACCACCTTCCGTCCGGGGTGATCGTCTGTGACCACCTTCGGTCCACTAACGACCTCACGATTGCTCGTGGAGAGGATATCCCCTGTTTGTGTTTAATCTGTCTCCCAAGTTGGCTTTTGGGTTCTCCGCCTCTGGACACAGGCCACGCTCACCGTCGCTGGGCTCGTTCACGGCCTCATTGTCCTCAACGGTCGTCCGCCACCACCCAGAATCGACCCCGTAGTCCGCCACAACTCGGAGACGGTCTGGAGCAAAGATCTGTCGGTGAGGGGCAGGGAGGGAGCCCCCCAGTCACGACCACCTTCCGTCCGGGGTGATCGTCTGTGACCACCTTCGGTCCACTAACGACCTCACGATTGCTCGTGGAGAGGATATCCCCTGTTTGTGTTTAATCTGTCTCCCAAGTTGGCTTTTGGGTTCTCCGCCTCTGGACACAGGCCACGCTCACCGTCGCTGGGCTCGTTCACGGCCTCATTGTCCTCAACGGCGTCCGCCACCACCCAGAATCGACCCCGTAGTCCGCCACAACTCGGAGACGGTCTGGAGCAAAGATCTGTCGGTGAGGGGCAGGGAGGGAGCCCCCCCAGTCACGACCACCTTCCGTCCGGGGTGATCGTCTGTGACCACCTTCGGTCCACTAACGACCTCACGATTGCTCGTGGAGAGGATATCCCCTGTTTGTGTTTAATCCTGTCTCCCAAGTTGGCTTTTGGGTTCTCCGCCTCTGGACACAGGCCACGCTCACCGTCGCTGGGCTCGTTCACGGCCTCATTGTCCTCAACGGCGTCCGCCACCACCCAGAATCGACCCCGTAGTCCGCCACAACTCGGAGACGGTCTGGAGCAAAGATCTATCGGTGAGGGGCAGGGAGGGAGCCCCCCAGTCACGACCACCTTCCGTCCGGGGTGATCGTCTGTGACCACCTTCGGTCCACTAACGACCTCACGATTGCTCGTGGAGAGGATATCCCCTGTTTGTGTTTAACCTGTCTCCCAAGTTGGCTTTTGGGTTCTCCGCCTCTGGACACAGGCCACGCTCACCGTCGCTGGGCTCGTTCACGGCCTCATTGTCCTCAACGGCGTCCGCCACCACCCAGAATCGACCCCGTAGTCCGCCACAACTCGGAGACGGTCTGGAGCAAAGATCTGTCGGTGAGGGGCAGGGAGGGATCCCCCCAGTCACGACCACCTTCCGTCCGGGGTGATCGTCTGTGACCACCTTCGGTCCACTAACGACCTCACGATTGCTCGTGGAGAGGATATCCCCTGTTTGTGTTTAATCTGTCTCCCAAGTTGGCTTTTGGGTTCTCCGCCTCTGGACACAGGCCACGCTCACCGTCACTGGGCTTGTTCACGGCCTCATTGTCCTCAACGGTGTCCGCCACCACCCAGAATCGACCCCGTAGTCCGCCACAACTCGGAGACGGTCTGGAGCAAAGATCTGTCGGTGAGGGGCAGGGAGGGAGCCCCCCAGTCACGACCACCTTCCGTCCGGGGTGATCGTCTGTGACCACCTTCGGTCCACTAACGACCTCACGATTGCTCGTGGAGAGGATATCCCCTGTTTGTGTTTAATCTGTCTCCCAAGTTGGCTTTTGGGTTCTCCGCCTCTGGACACAGGCCACGCTCACCGTCGCTGGGCTCGTTCACGGCCTCATTGTCCTCAACGGCGTCCGCCACCACCCAGAATCGACCCCGTAGTCCGCCACAACTCGGAGACGGTCTGGAGCAAAGATCTGTCGGTGAGGGGCAGGGAGGGAGCCCCCCAGTCACGACCACCTTCCGTCCGGGGTGATCGTCTGTGACCACCTTCGGTCCACTAACGACCTCACGATTGCTCGTGGAGAGGATATCCCCTGTTTGTGTTTAATCTGTCTCCCAAGTTGGCTTTTGGGTTCTCCGCCTCTGGACACAGGCCACGCTCACCGTCGCTGGGCTCGTTCACGGCCTCATTGTCCTCAACGGCGTCCGCCACCACCCAGAATCGACCCCGTAGTCCGCCACAACTCGGAGACGGTCTGGAGCAAAGATCTGTCGGTGAGGGGCAGGGAGGGAGCCCCCCAGTCACGACCACCTTCCGTCCGGGGTGATCGTCTGTGACCACCTTCGGTCCACTAACGACCTCACGATTGCTCGTGGAGAGGATATCCCCTGTTTGTGTTTAATCTGTCTCCCAAGTTGGCTTTTGGGTTCTCCGCCTCTGGACACAGGCCACGCTCACCGTCGCTGGGCTCGTTCACGGCCTCATTGTCCTCAACGGCGTCCGCCACCACCCAGAATCGACCCCGTAGTCCGCCACAACTCGGAGACGGTCTGGAGCAAAGATCTGTCGGTGAGGGGCAGGGAGGGAACCCCCCAGTCACGACCACCTTCCGTCCGGGGTGATCGTCTGTGACCACCTTCGGTCCACTAACGACCTCACGATTGCTCGTGGAGAGGATATCCCCTGTTTGTGTTTAATCTGTCTCCCAAGTTGGCTTTTGGGTTCTCCGCCTCTGGACACAGGCCACGCTCACCGTCGCTGGGCTCGTTCACGGCCTCATTGTCCTCAACGGCGTCCGCCACCACCCAGAATCGACCCCGTAGTCCGCCACAACTCGGAGACGGTCTGGAGCAAAGATCTGTCGGTGAGGGGCAGGGAGGGAGCCCCCCAGTCACGACCACCTTCCGTCCGGGGTGATCGTCTGTGACCACCTTCGGTCCACTAACGACCTCACGATTGCTCGTGGAGAGGATATCCCCTGTTTGTGTTTAATCCTGTCTCCCAAGTTGGCTTTTGGGTTCTCCGCCTCTGGACACAGGCCACGCTCACCGTCGCTGGGCTCGTTCACGGCCTCATTGTCCTCAACGGCGTCCGCCACCACCCAGAATCGACCCCGTAGTCCGCCACAACTCGGAGACGGTCTGGAGCAAAGATCTGTCGGTGAGGGGCAGGGAGGGAGCCCCCCCAGTCACGACCACCTTCCGTCCGGGGTGATCGTCTGTGACCACCTTCGGTCCACTAACGACCTCACGATTGCTCGTGGAGAGGATATCCCCTGTTTGTGTTTAATCCTGTCTCCCAAGTTGGCTTTTGGGTTCTCCGCCTCTGGACACAGGCCACGCTCACCGTCGCTGGGCTCGTTCACGGCCTCATTGTCCTCAACGGCGTCCGCCACCACCCAGAATCGACCCCGTAGTCCGCCACAACTCGGAGACGGTCTGGAGCAACGATCTGTCAGGTGAGGGGCAGGGATGGAGCCCCCCAGTCACGACCACCTTCCGTCCGGGGTGATCGTCTGTGACCACCTTCGGTCCACTAACGACCTCACGATTGCTCGTGGAGAGGATATCCCCTGTTTGTGTTTAATCTGTCTCCCAAGTTGGCTTTTGGGTTCTCCGCCTCTGGACACAGGCCACGCTCACCGTCGCTGGGCTCGTTCACGGCCTCATTGTCCTCAACGGCGTCCGCCACCACCCAGAATCGACCCCGTAGTCCGCCACAACTCGGAGACGGTCTGGAGCAAAGATCTGTCGGTGAGGGGCAGGGAGGGAGCCCCCCAGTCACGACCACCTTCCGTCCGGGGGTGATCGTCTGTGACCACCTTCGGTCCACTAACGACCTCACGATTGCTCGTGGAGAGGATATCCCCTGTTTGTGTTTAATCTGTCTCCCAAGTTGGCTTTTGGGTTCTCCGCCTCTGGACACAGGCCACGCTCACCGTCACTGGGCTTGTTCACGGCCTCATTGTCCTCAACGGTGTCCGCCACCACCCAGAATCGACCCCGTAGTCCGCCACAACTCGGAGACGGTCTGGAGCAAAGATCTGTCGGTGAGGGGCAGGGAGGGAGCCCCCCAGTCACGACCACCTTCCGTCCGGGGTGATCGTCTGTGACCACCTTCGGTCCACTAACGACCTCACGATTGCTCGTGGAGAGGATATCCCCTGTTTGTGTTTAATCTGTCTCCCAAGTTGGCTTTTGGGTTCTCCGCCTCTGGACACAGGCCACGCTCACCGTCGCTGGGCTCGTTCACGGCCTCATTGTCCTCAACGGCGTCCGCCACCACCCAGAATCGACCCCGTAGTCCGCCACAACTCGGAGACGGTCTGGAGCAAAGATCTGTCGGTGAGGGGCAGGGAGGGACCCCCCCAGTCACGACCACCTTCCGTCCGGGGTGATCGTCTGTGACCACCTTCGGTCCACTAACGACCTCACGATTGCTCGTGGAGAGGATATCCCCTGTTTGTGTTTAATCTGTCTCCCAAGTTGGCTTTTGGGTTCTCCGCCTCTGGACACAGGCCACGCTCACCGTCGCTGGGCTCGTTCACGGCCTCATTGTCCTCAACGGCGTCCGCCACCACCCAGAATCGACCCCGTAGTCCGCCACAACTCGGAGACGGTCTGGAGCAAAGATCTATCGGTGAGGGGCAGGGAGGGAGCCCCCCCAGTCACGACCACCTTCCGTCCGGGGTGATCGTCTGTGACCACCTTCGGTCCACTAACGACCTCACGATTGCTCGTGGAGAGGATATCCCCTGTTTGTGTTTAATCTGTCTCCCAAGTTGGCTTTTGGGTTCTCCGCCTCTGGACACAGGCCACGCTCACCGTCGCTGGGCTCGTTCACGGCCTCATTGTCCTCAACGGCGTCCGCCACCACCCAGAATCGACCCCGTAGTCCGCCACAACTCGGAGACGGTCTAGGAGCAAAGATCTGTCGGTGAGGGGCAGGGAGGGAGCCCCCCAGTCACGACCACCTTCCGTCCGGGGTGATCGTCTGTGACCACCTTCGGTCCACTAACGACCTCACGATTGCTCGTGGAGAGGATATCCCCTATTTTGTGTTTAATCTGTCTCCCAAGTTGGCTTTTGGGTTCTCCGCCTCTGGACACAGGCCACGCTCACCGTCGCTGGGCTCGTTCACGGCCTCATTGTCCTCAACGGCGTCCGCCACCACCCAGAATCGACCCCGTAGTCCGCCACAACTCGGAGACGGTCTGGAGCAAAGATCTGTCGGTGAGGGGCAGGGAGGGAGCCCCCCAGTCACGACCACCTTCCGTCCGGGGTGATCGTCTGTGACCACCTTCGGTCCACTAACGACCTCACGATTGCTCGTGGAGAGGATATCCCCTGTTTGTGTTTAATCTGTCTCCCAAGTTGGCTTTTGGGTTCTCCGCCTCTGGACACAGGCCACGCTCACCGTCGCTGGGCTCGTTCACGGCCTCATTGTCCTCAACGGCGTCCGCCACCACCCAGAATCGACCCCGTAGTCCGCCACAACTCGGAGACGGTCTGGAGCAAAGATCTGTCGGTGAGGGGCAGGGAGGGAGCCCCCCAGTCACGACCACCTTCCGTCCGGGGTGATCGTCTGTGACCACCTTCGGTCCACTAACGACCTCACGATTGCTCGTGGAGAGGATATCCCCTGTTTGTGTTTAATCTGTCTCCCAAGTTGGCTTTTGGGTTCTCCGCCTCTGGACACAGGCCACGCTCACCGTCGCTGGGCTCGTTCACGGCCTCATTGTCCTCAACGGCGTCCGCCACCACCCAGAATCGACCCCGTAGTCCGCCACAACTCGGAGACGGTCTGGAGCAAAGATCTGTCGGTGAGGGGCAGGGAGGGACCCCCCCAGTCACGACCACCTTCCGTCCGGGGTGATCGTCTGTGACCACCTTCGGTCCACTAACGACCTCACGATTGCTCGTGGAGAGGATATCCCCTGTTTGTGTTTAACCTGTCTCCCAAGTTGGCTTTTGGGTTCTCCGCCTCTGGACACAGGCCACGCTCACCGTCGCTGGGCTCGTTCACGGCCTCATTGTCCTCAACGGCGTCCGCCACCACCCAGAATCGACCCCGTAGTCCGCCACAACTCGGAGACGGTCTGGAGCAAAGATCTATCGGTGAGGGGCAGGGAGGGAGCCCCCCAGTCACGACCACCTTCCGTCCGGGGTGATCGTCTGTGACCACCTTCGGTCCACTAACGACCTCACGATTGCTCGTGGAGAGGATATCCCCTGTTTGTGTTTAACCTGTCTCCCAAGTTGGCTTTTGGGTTCTCCGCCTCTGGACACAGGCCACGCTCACCGTCGCTGGGCTCGTTCACGGCCTCATTGTCCTCAACGGCGTCCGCCACCACCCAGAATCGACCCCGTAGTCCGCCACAACTCGGAGACGGTCTGGAGCAAAGATCTGTCGGTGAGGGGCAGGGAGGGATCCCCCCAGTCACGACCACCTTCCATCCGGGGTGATCGTCTGTGACCACCTTCGGTCCACTAACGACCTCACGATTGCTCGTGGAGAGGATATCCCCTGTTTGTGTTTAATCTGTCTCCCAAGTTGGCTTTTGGGTTCTCCGCCTCTGGACACAGGCCACGCTCACCGTCACTGGGCTTGTTCACGGCCTCATTGTCCTCAACGGTGTCCGCCACCACCCAGAATCGACCCCGTAGTCCGCCACAACTCGGAGACGGTCTGGAGCAAAGATCTGTCGGTGAGGGGCAGGGAGGGAGCCCCCCAGTCACGACCACCTTCCGTCCGGGGTGATCGTCTGTGACCACCTTCGGTCCACTAACGACCTCACGATTGCTCGTGGAGAGGATATCCCCTGTTTGTGTTTAATCTGTCTCCCAAGTTGGCTTTTGGGTTCTCCGCCTCTGGACACAGGCCACGCTCACCGTCGCTGGGCTCGTTCACGGCCTCATTGTCCTCAACGGCGTCCGCCACCACCCAGAATCGACCCCGTAGTCCGCCACAACTCGGAGACGGTCTGGAGCAAAGATCTATCGGTAAGGGGCAGGGAGGGAGCCCCCCAGTCACGACCACCTTCCGTCCGGGGTGATCGTCTGTGACCACCTTCGGTCCACTAACGACCTCACGATTGCTCGTGGAGAGGATATCCCCTGTTTGTGTTTAATCTGTCTCCCAAGTTGGCTTTTGGGTTCTCCGCCTCTGGACACAGGCCACGCTCACCGTCGCTGGGCTCGTTCACGGCCTCATTGTCCTCAACGGCGTCCGCCACCACCCAGAATCGACCCCGTAGTCCGCCACAGCTCGGAGACGGTCTAGAGCAAAGATCTGTCGGTGAGGGGCAGGGAGGGAGCCCCCCAGTCACGACCACCTTCCGTCCGGGGTGATCGTCTGTGACCACCTTCGGTCCACTAACGACCTCACGATTGCTCGTGGAGAGGATATCCCCTGTTTGTGTTTAATCTGTCTCCCAAGTTGGCTTTTGGGTTCTCCGCCTCTGGACACAGGCCACGCTCACCGTCGCTGGGCTCGTTCACGGCCTCATTGTCCTCAACGGCGTCCGCCACCACCCAGAATCGACCCCGTAGTCCGCCACAACTCGGAGACGGTCTGGAGCAAAGATCTGTCGGTGAGGGGCAGGGAGGGAACCCCCCAGTCACGACCACCTTCCGTCCGGGGTGATCGTTTGTGACCACATTCGGTCCACTAACGACCTCACGATTGCTCGTGGAGAGGATATCCCCTCTTTGTGTTTAATCTGTCTCCCAAGTTGGCTTTTGGGTTCTCCGCCTCTGGACACAGGCCACGCTCACCGTCGCTGGGCTCGTTCACGGCCTCATTGTCCTCAACGGCGTCCGCCACCACCCAGAATCGACCCCGTAGTCCGCCACAACTCGGAGACGGTCTGGAGCAAAGATCTGTCGGTGAGGGGCAGGGAGGGAGCCCCCCAGTCACGACCACCTTCCGTCCGGGGTGATCGTCTGTGACCACCTTCGGTCCACTAACGACCTCACGATTGCTCGTGGAGAGGATATCCCCTGTTTGTGTTTAACCTGTCTCCCAAGTTGGCTTTTGGGTTCTCCGCCTCTGGACACAGGCCATGCTCACCGTCGCTGGGCTCGTTCACGGCCTCATTGTCCTCAACGGCGTCCGCCACCACCCAGAATCGACCCCGTAGTCCGCCACAACTCGGAGACGGTCTGGAGCAAAGATCTGTCGGTGAGGGGCAGGGAGGGACCCCCCCAGTCACGACCACCTTCCGTCCGGGGTGATCGTCTGTGACCACCTTCGGTCCACTAACGACCTCACGATTGCTCGTGGAGAGGATATCCCCTGTTTGTGTTTAACCTGTCTCCCAAGTTGGCTTTTGGGTTCTCCGCCTCTGGACATAGGCCACGCTCACCGTCGCTGGGCTCGTTCACGGCCTCATTGTCCTCAACGGCGTCCGCCACCACCCAGAATCGACCCCGTAGTCCGCCACAACTCGGAGACGGTCTGGAGCAACGATCTGTCAGTGAGGGGCAGGGATGGAGCCCCCCAGTCACGACCACCTTCCGTCCGGGGTGATCGTCTGTGACCACCTTCGGTCCACTAACGACCTCACGATTGCTCGTGGAGAGGATATCCCCTGTTTGTGTTTAATCTGTCTCCCAAGTTGGCTTTTGGGTTCTCCGCCTCTGGACACAGGCCACGCTCACCGTCGCTGGGCTCGTTCACGGCCTCATTGTCCTCAACGGCGTCCGCCACCACCCAGAATCGACCCCGTAGTCCGCCACAACTCGGAGACGGTCTGGAGCAAAGATCTGTCGGTGAGGGGCAGGGAGGGAGCCCCCCAGTCACGACCACCTTCCGTCCGGGGTGATCGTCTGTGACCACCTTCGGTCCACTAACGACCTCACGATTGCTCGTGGAGAGGATATCCCCTGTTTGTGTTTAATCTGTCTCCCAAGTTGGCTTTTGGGTTCTCCGCCTCTGGACACAGGCCACGCTCACCGTCACTGGGCTTGTTCACGGCCTCATTGTCCTCAACGGTGTCCGCCACCACCCAGAATCGACCCCGTAGTCCGCCACAACTCGGAGACGGTCTGGAGCAAAGATCTGTCGGTGAGGGGCAGGGAGGGAGCCCCCCAGTCACGACCACCTTCCGTCCGGGGTGATCGTCTGTGACCACCTTCGGTCCACTAACGACCTCACGATTGCTCGTGGAGAGGATATCCCCTGTTTGTGTTTAATCTGTCTCCCAAGTTGGCTTTTGGGTTCTCCGCCTCTGGACACAGGCCACGCTCACCGTCGCTGGGCTCGTTCACGGCCTCATTGTCCTCAACGGCGTCCGCCACCACCCAGAATCGACCCCGTAGTCCGCCACAACTCGGAGACGGTCTGGAGCAAAGATCTGTCGGTGAGGGGCAGGGAGGGACCCCCCCAGTCACGACCACCTTCCGTCCGGGGTGATCGTCTGTGACCACCTTCGGTCCACTAACGACCTCACGATTGCTCGTGGAGAGGATATCCCCTGTTTGTGTTTAATCTGTCTCCCAAGTTGGCTTTTGGGTTCTCCGCCTCTGGACACAGGCCACGCTCACCGTCGCTGGGCTCGTTCACGGCCTCATTGTCCTCAACGGCGTCCGCCACCACCCAGAATCGACCCCGTAGTCCGCCACAACTCGGAGACGGTCTGGAGCAAAGATCTATCGGTGAGGGGCAGGGAGGGAGCCCCCCCAGTCACGACCACCTTCCGTCCGGGGTGATCGTCTGTGACCACCTTCGGTCCACTAACGACCTCACGATTGCTCGTGGAGAGGATATCCCCTGTTTGTGTTTAATCTGTCTCCCAAGTTGGCTTTTGGGTTCTCCGCCTCTGGACACAGGCCACGCTCACCGTCGCTGGGCTCGTTCACGGCCTCATTGTCCTCAACGGCGTCCGCCACCACCCAGAATCGACCCCGTAGTCCGCCACAGCTCGGAGACGGTCTAGAGCAAAGATCTGTCGGTGAGGGGCAGGGAGGGAGCCCCCCAGTCACGACCACCTTCCGTCCGGGGTGATCGTCTGTGACCACATTCGGTCCACTAACGACCTCACGATTGCTCGTGGAGAGGATATCCCCTATTTTTGTTTAATCTGTCTCCCAAGTTGGCTTTTGGGTTCTCCGCCTCTAGACACAGGCCACGCTCACCGTCGCTGGGCTCGTTCACGGCCTCATTGTCCTCAACGGCGTCCGCCACCACCCAGAATCGACCCCGTAGTCCGCCACAACTCGGAGACGGTCTGGAGCAAAGATCTGTCGGTGAGGGGCAGGGAGGGAGCCCCCCAGTCACGACCACCTTCCGTCCGGGGTGATCGTCTGTGACCACATTCGGTCCACTAACGACCTCACGATTGCTCGTGGAGAGGATATCCCCTATTTGTGTTTAATCTGTCTCCCAAGTTGGCTTTTGGGTTCTCCGCCTCTGGACACAGGCCACGCTCACCGTCGCTGGGCTCGTTCACGGCCTCATTGTCCTCAACGGCGTCCGCCACCACCCAGAATCGACCCCGTAGTCCGCCACAACTCGGAGACGGTCTGGAGCAAAGATCTGTCGGTGAGGGGCAGGGAGGGAGCCCCCCAGTCACGACCACCTTCCGTCCGGGGTGATCGTCTGTGACCACCTTCGGTCCACTAACGACCTCACGATTGCTCGTGGAGAGGATATCCCCTGTTTGTGTTTAATCTCTCTCCCAAGTTGGCTTTTGGGTTCTCCGCCTCTGGACACAGGCCACGCTCACCGTCGCTGGGCTCGTTCACGGTCTCATTGTCCTCAACGGCGTCCGCCACCACCCAGAATCGACCCCGTAGTCCGCCACAACTCGGAGACGGTCTGGAGCAAAGTTCTATCGATGAGGGGCAGGGAGGGAGCCCCCCCAGTCACGACCACCTTCCGTCCAGGGTGATCGTCTGTAACCACCTTCCGTCCACTAACGACCTCACGATTGCTCGTGGAGAGGATATCCCCTGTTTGTGTTTAATCTGTCTCCCAAATTGGCTTTTGGGTTCTCCGCCTCTGGACACAGGCCACGCTCACCGTCGCTGGGCTCGTTCACGGTCTCATTGTCCTCAACAGCGTCCGCCACCACCCAGAATCGACCCCGTAGTCCGCCACAACTCGGAGACGGTCTGGAGCAAAGTTCTATCGGTGAGGGGCAGGGAGGGAGCCCCCCAGTCACGACCACCTTTCGTCCAGGGTGATCGTCTGTAACCACCTTCCGTCCACTAACGACCTCACGATTGGTCGTGGAGAGGATATCCCCTGTTTGGGCGCATGAATTTATGTAGGTGTAGTTTGGGGATGAAAAGTTGACAACTACCGTTGTCTCCACTCTAGATCATCGTTTGATGCAGTTGACTCAAACTCTATTTATGATAGACATGGAAGCCTACCCTTTCAGCTCTTTCTTATGTGATGTATGCTCTAGGCATCAAATAGGTTAAGGTAGACGATGAGCTTTTTACCAGAGGTTTCCGGTTGGAGTTGTCCTTGACTGGAGCGGGCCCATCCTCAACACACTGGTAAAAAAAGGTCTTTGGTCTAACAGCCAAATATCATTGGTCCCAGTTCGTCTCCTTAATCGGGACCAATGCCAGACACCGGTCCCGGTTCATCTCTAAGCATTGGTCCCGGTTCGTGACATGAACCGGGACCAATGCCACCACGACGCACACGTGGCGCTCTGCGGAGCATTGGTTCCGGGTCATGCCACAAACCGGGACCAATAAACCCGCGCCGGTCCACAATCTGTGTTGCATTGCATTTAGGTTGTCCCTAAAAAATTTGGTGAAATTTTGAGGCAATTTGGAACCCTTTTGCTAAATTCAAAACCTAGGAAAAGAAAAACTAAAAGGAAAAGAAAAGGGAGAGAAAAAAATACAGCATCAGCAGTTTCTGGCCTATTCGGCACAATCCAGCCCAGCAGCCCACCCGGGCCACCCCTCCCCCTCCTTTTTCTCACCGTCCCCCTGCATGCCCCCTCCCGCTTATACCCTGGCCCCTCCTCCACGTCAGCCTCCACCTCATCTTCTTCCACCACGGGATGAACTGCCCCTCTCCTCTTCTCTGATGTTTCGAATCGGCTCGAATTCGAGCGTTACTCGCATTAAACCTCCACCGTGATCACTCCTTCTTAATCCCTTCTCCCTCCTCTTCAGTTTCCCCTCAGTCGCCACCCCGGAGAGCCCCCAGGCTCCCCAATTGAGAGCTCAAAACCCCATTTACCGACGGAGCTCCGGCGACAATTCTGGTGAGCTCCGACAACCTCGCGCCCTCCTATCTGCCCTATCCCCTTTGCCGTGTCCTGGCGCACCTTTTAACCCTGGCCACCCATCTTTTCTTGGCCCAGGTCAACGACACGATCATCACCGGCGTTTTCCTCTGTCGCCGCCGTCCGTCGACTTTTCCGGTAAGTCAGGGGTTCCCGCCGCCCCTCTGTGACCACCACTAGCTTGCGTTGGACCTAAGTCACGTCACTGACACTTCTCTTTGTCTGCTCGATCCCCAGATCGCCGCCGCCGTCTCGAGAACGCGAACTCCATCATCGGTAGGAGCTCTGGTGAGGAATCGGGAACGAGGCAGAGCATCCCTCTCTCCACCGCGACCATCACCAACATCACCTCGACCGCGCCAACGTCTGGTAACAGTCCACGAACCCCCTGCCCCTTTACAATCGCCGGCACTCCACCGTCCGACGCGCCGCCGCCGCGCACAGAGAGCCAGCGCCGCCAGCACTTGGCCACGCGCTGAGCACCATCCGATCTGCCACCAGCGGCCAGGATTAGATCTCTAGCCGAAGCGGTATGGGCTGATCTGATTCGTCCGTTGCCACTTAGAATCCAACGGCCCGCACCGGTCGATCCGGCCGAATCGGTACGGGCCAATAGGATTGCGCCACGTCGGCCAGAGCGTCTGTCTAATTAGAAAAATAGACAGAATTTACATTAAACTTAGAAATTCAATAACTTTTGATCCACAATTCAGAAAAATGCAAATTTGGTGTCTATGGATTCAGAAAAATGAGACCTTTATTGTTGAGGCCTTATTCCACACTTTTGCTTCTGAAAAATTGGAGTTATAGGCGGAACCTTTTTAGGAGTATTTTTCCCATAAAAATTACTTCATAAATTGTTTTTAGGTATTCCTTATGCCTTTAGATAGAGTATTTTAACCTCAGTACTGTAGAATCTGCAAGTTTTAGAGTTTGGTTCATAACATTGCATTTTGCATGCATTCATTTTTTTGTAATGCTATATTGATTGTATTTTATTGTTGGTTTATTCCTTGTGTAGATTGTGTGGATTGTGAAGTTTGTTGCTGTGAGGATTGTACCTATTCCCCTAGCTACCAAGGCAAGTGATATTTCATCTCATGTCCTATTATTTTCACCATTGCACTAGTGTTATTTTTGGTAGATCTTAGCATGGTAGGATTATTTATATGTTACTATGCTATGCGATCCTATAGATTATATCTTGGTAGTATTTCCTAGTTGAAAGACATCGTATGCTAGAGTGCTTAGCCATGCTATTAGAATTCATGGGTGGAAATTCATAACAAGATAGTATGGAAAGATATTATTTTGTTTGGTTAAGAAAACAACTAATGTTAATGAAACACCTGGGTGGAATGGGACTTGCTTGGATTATGTTGAGTGGTTACTCAGGGACCATTTCTATGGACAGCTGGTGTATCGCACTTGTGGACGGCTACCCAGGAACAAAGAGATTGGAGACGTTCTTGTCGTGAAGCTTCCAGTGCAGCGACATGGTATATGGGCTCTGCCTTGACCGACTAAGTTGCAAGAACTCAGCCAGACGGACAGGGGGTGATAGATATGATAGGATGGAACGTGTCCGTGGTGGTCTGAGGGATTGCTTCTGAAAAGTCTCGTCTCGATACATGTCGAGTCTTGTGGGGAAAGTGCACCACCTCTCGAGAGGGTAAAACTAAGTACTTAGACGTGTCCTCGGTTATGGACAATTTCTGAGCGTCAAGACAGTGAAGCAGTTCAATAATCTCCGCATCCAAATTTCTCTAAGTTAAAACTTGTGGTTGAACAAGGGTAGAGGTTCATTGATGTCTATCAATGGTACCTTAGTGTTTGAAAGAGAAAACCTACTCTTCAAAAAAACTATAAGATAAAACCTTGCTTTTAGCAAAGTCATCCAAAACCACAGTTAGCCATATATTCATGTAGTCGTTGGATTATACTAAGTATCTATGGTATCACTTGCCAATACAATTCCAAATGTATTGACCATTTGTGGCTGTAACTTATTATGTTGCAGGATACTCTGGTGATGAGTAGGGTTGCGGGTCTACACTCGACATGTTTGCATGTGGCGCATGAAGACAAAAGACTCTATTATTATACTATGTTTTGTGAACCTTGAATAATGTTAGCCTTGGGCTAAGTGAGTTGTAAGAACCATTATATTCTTGGATATGCGATGTAATAATGACCTTTGTTTCTGTGTACTTCATCTTAAACTGTGGGTGCTAGCATTTTGATCCAGGGACTAGCACTGCAATCACAGGGATCTTACCTTATTATGGTGAGATCTTACAGGTTTCTTGTTTTTGTCGTCGCACCTTGTACTCTTCAGATGCTGCTGGCCTCAACTTCGACGCCCAAGCCTTGCGTCGCGAGGATGCTCTTGCTGGCGCCATTGCCGCGGTCGAAGATCGTAGTGTCTCTCTCCAAGAGACATTGGGAAAGGCCAAGGGTGTGCTCAGTCGCCTCTGGGAGGATCTGACTCCCAAGGCCGGTTTAATCGACAATCTTGACGACCTGGCGGAATCCTTCGCTGGAGGTATTCCCATGGAATTCAGGAACTCCTAGCGGTCTGTCGGCGCCACCATGGCACTCACGATGGTTCAAGACCATGGCATGGAGTTGGATCCTGCCGCGATCTACGAGGCTATGCCTATCAACGCCGGAGGCCAGCAGGTAGTGTTTTCTCCTTTCACAAGTAGCTGCGGTAAATACGGGCCTCAACTTATCGAGACAGTCACCAAATACTCTGAGGAGCGGCGGTGAGCGAAGGCGGCGAAGATCGCGACATCTGGGGTTACCACCGGCAAGTCCGTGGCGCCGGAGACTGCCACAGATGTGATGAAGCCCCCGAAGTCGAAGTCTAAGTCGAAGAAGCAGATTGCTCCGTAGTTATCCTTTGTAATAGGTCTAACTCCTTTTGTTGGTCCGTCTTTTGTGGGGGGTGTCCCCTTTATTCTTTTATCAGATATGAACTCAATCCTCTTTTTATCGATGTAAGATTAGTCTCATTTTTCCTCTTGCTTGATTGTACCTAGGGTCCTTCGAGTGGTCATTCGAATGGTCCTCATGATTCTCCTCCCACCAATGAAACCACGGCGTAGCCACATTCAAAGGTGGAGGAATTGTCGTTGCTTTCGCGACTACGCGACCGCATTAAGCAATTGGAGCGTGAGTTGCCCATCATCCGCGCTAGAGCGGATGTGTGGAAGTCAAAGGCAGAGAAGGCCACCGCCTGCGAGAAGTATCTCTTGGAGGAAGTGGCACAATTGAATGAGCAGTTTAAATGTTAGCTTTCTGCCTTCTCATCTTTTCTTTTAGTCAGTCACGGCGATGCCTTGTCTTCACACTTTGATGCTTGCTTGGTGTAGTTATTAGCACTCGTCATCCGCACATTTATCAGACAATGTTTCCGCTGGACGCCGTCCCTTCAAGCCTGTTGGCTCTTCTGGCGAAGTTTCAAGATATAAGCGCGGTACGCGAGTGCATGCGTCAGCAACTGGTCGCAGGTGTGAAGGTTGCCCTGTCGCTGGTGCGACTGCATCGGCCAGATGTGGACATAGCGTCCGTTGCTTGCTAGCTTGTATATTTTTCGAGTGTATTGTACTCTGCAGTTCCTTTCGTTAGCCTGACGTGTGTTTATCTCAGCACCTTGTGAACCTGCCAGGTGCGTTGCAACTGGGTTGGTGGTTATCAAGGGTTCGATTGGTAGTGCGTCAGCTACTCAGGATACTGCGATTTGTTCGTAGAACAAAAGTGTAAAGGGTGGCGCAGCCCTCGAGTGATGAAATTGCAAGAAAATAGGGAAAGACACAGAGTTTCAGGACACTGAGCTTTATTTATTCGCAGAATATTACGAGGTACAATGTGTGGCTAAGTAGCCTGGTTGAATAGCCTTATTTTTAATGTAAAAAATGACTAGGGGTAGAAACGACGCAGCTACGCGACGTTCCAGGGGTTGGAGTATGCAACTCTGCTCTCGAAATCTTTAAGGCGATAGGTACCACCTGGGATTACTTGTGTAATCACGTAAGGTCCTTCCCAAGGGGACTCGAGCTTGAGATGCCCTTGTTACTTCAGTCGCAGGACCAGGTCTCCTTTGACGAAGGATCTGGGTGTAGCCTTCTGCTGTGGTAGTTGCGGAGGCTCTGTTGGTAGATCGTTGATCTCTCCACTCCTATCTCGCGTGCCTTGTCAAGGAGGTCGACGAAGTCTTCGAGTACAAGAGTTAACTCCTTCTCCCTATATGCAACCACCCGTGGGGCTTTGTAGCGTACTTCTGCGGGTAGCACCGCTTCAGCACCGTGCACCATGAAGAACGGGGTGTATCCCGTGGCGTTGTTTGGAGTTGTGCGCAGGCTCCAAAGTATGGATTGCAGCTCGTCTTGCCAGCATCCATCGGCTTGTTCGAGTGGTCGGAGGAGTCGTTTCTTGAATCCACCATAGACGAGGCTGTTGGCCTTTTTGACTTGATCGTTGGTCTGCGGGTGAGCCACTAAAGCGTAGGTTATGTTGATTCCTAGGTTTTCGCAGAAATCCTGGAACTCCTTAGAGGTGAACTTTGTCCCATTGTCCATGATGATGCTATGTGGCACTCCAAAGCGGTAGACAATGGACTTGAAGAACTTGACAGCGCTGGATCCTGATTGATTCATCACCGGCATGGCCTTGCTCCACTTGGTGTATTTGTCGACCGTGACTAAGAGGTAAACATAACCTCCTCACGAGGACTTCAGGAGCTTGCCGACCATGTCGAGTCCCCATTGTGCGAAAAGGGCCAAGCCAATGGTATTGGCTCGAGTTCCGTGCCAGGTGCGTGTGGTTTGTCTGCGAATCACTGGCAAGCGTTGTAGTGCTGGACGATGTCCTTAGCGTCATGCATGGCTATGGGCCAGTAGAATCCAGCTCGTAGAGCTTTGGTGATGAGGGCGTGACTGCCAGCATGGTGTCCGCAAGTGCCTTCATGTATATCGAGGAGGACGGCCCTTCCGTCCCTGTTGGAGACGCACCGTTGAAGTACCCATGTGATGTTGTGCTTGTACAGTTCGTCGTTGATGAGGGCGAATGCCTTGGATCATCGCGCGATGTGTCGCGCATCAGTTGGCTCATCTGGCAGCCTCTTGTTGAGTAGATATGTGATGTAAGGTTGTGTCCAAGATGGCTCGATCATCGTGACCCCCATTGGTCCTTCGAGTCATGTATCGAGCTCTAGGTCATCGAGTGCCATTGGCTCGTTTGAGTGGCGTAGCCCCCGAGTCTGTTGATGTGCTTGCTTTCTTCTCTGGAGCTTTGGGCTTGATGGAGCGCTCGCAGATGCGCTCGAGGAATACCCCAGGTGGTATGGGGGCGCAGGTGGAGCCAATGTTGGCGAGCAGATCTGCCTCTTCATTGCTTTCGTGGCCTACGTGTCACAGCTCGCAGCTGTCGAAGTCTTCCTCGAGTGTCGTAGAGGTCGCGATAGGCGATCATGTTGTCGCTCAGTGCATCGCACTCGTGCATCGTTTGGTTGACCACCAGCTTGGAGTCGCCGTAGATGATGAGCCTCTTGGCGCCGCAGGCTTTCGCCATCCGCATCCCATGGATTAAGGCTTCGTACCCGGCTTCATTATTGGAAGCAGTGAACTGCATTCATTGAATATATTTCATCTTGTCTCCATGGGGCAATGTCAATATGACACCTGCGCTAGCTCCGTCCTTTTGCTTGGATCCGTCAAAGTGCATTGTTCAAAGATAGGACATATCTAGCTTGTCGGGGAGCTGGTTCTCGATCCAGTGCACGAGAAAATACGGGAGGACTTGCGACTTGATCGCGTCGCGCTTTTCATATGTGATGTCTCGTGGAGACAGCTCGATTCCCCGGAGCGCGACTTGTCCGGTGGCGTCAGGATTATTGAGTATATGCCAAAGCGGGGCATCGTTTACCACCACGATTGGGTGCTCCTAGAAGTAGTGGCGCAGTCGCCTGGCTGTCATGAAGATGCCATATGCCAGCTTCTGATAGTGCGGGTACCGTTGCTTTGTTGGTGTGAGCACCTCGCTGAGGTAGTATACTGGGTGTTGGACCCCGTGGACCTTATTTTCTTCGGCTCGCTCCACCACGAGCACCGTGCTAACCACCTGGTTGGTGGCGGAGATGTAGAGCAGTAGTGGTTCCTTTTCGTAAGGCATCACTAGTACTGGCGAGGTGGATAGTAGATGCTTGAGGTCTTCGAATGCATCTTGCGCCTCGTCTGTCCACTCGAACTTGTCAGCTTTGTGGAGAAGTTGGTAGAAGGGCAGTGCCTTTTCGCCCATTCGACTGATGAATCGACTGAGTGCCGCGATTCGCAACAACCAGCTGTTGGATGCCTTTTACATTCTTCAGCTTCTCCGTGGCCAATATGGCCTTTATTTTCTTCGGGTTTGCCTCGATCCCCCTCGCAGAGATGAGATACCCAAGTAGTTGCCCTGATGGCACGCCGAAGGCGCATTTGTCCGGATTGAGCTTGATCCGGTAGTGGTCGACATTAGCGATGGTCTCGTGGAGATCGTCGATTAGCGTGGCTTCCTCTTTGGTTTTGATGACGATGTCATCAACATAGACTTGGATGTTGCGACCAAGTTGGTTCTTGATGCAATCCTGCATGCACCGTTGATAGGTGGCTCCTGCGTCTTTAGCCTAAAGGGCATCGTGTTGTAGCAGAACACACCAAAGGGCGTTGTAAACGTTGTACTCTCCTCGTCTTCCTCCTTCATTCGAATCTGATTGTAGCCTGAGTAGGCATCGAGGAAGCAGAGGCGCTCGCATCCCACGGTGGAGTCGATGATTTGATCGATCCGTGGCAACGGGAAGTGATCCTTTGGGCAGTGCTTATTTAAGGAGGTGAAGTCTACGCACATCCACAGGATATCCGTGTCTTTCTTAGTTACAAGCACTGTGTTAGTGAGCCAGGTGCTTTCCTTGCTCTCGCGTTTAAAGTTTGCATTGAGGAGTCTGTTAATCTCCATACCGACTGCTTTTGCTCTTGGTTCAGATAGTCGCCGTATTGTCGGCTTGACTAGCCTCGCATCTGGATTCACGTTGAGTGAGTGCTCGGCGAATTCCCTGGGAACCCATGGCATTTCCACTGGACACCAGGCAAAGATTTCCCAGTGCTCAGGGAGGAATTTGACGAGCGCGAGTTCCTATCTGGAACTCAGGTTGTTGGTAATGAGGGTCGTCTTGGTCGGGTCTGTTGGGTGGACCTAGACTTTCTTTGTTTGTACCGACGAGTCGAAGGACAGGTCAGGTGAACTTGGCCTCCTCAAGATAGGCATACTATTGTCTGTCGACTCCTTCAATCTTGCGAGTTCCTCCTGCATGCCGAAGGACTGGGAGATTCTGTTGAATTCCCTGTCGCAGCTGTCGGACCTCTCGAAGCTTCCATTGATTGTGATGATGCCGTTTGGACCTGGCATTTTCATCTGTAGGTAGGCGTAGTGTGGCACTGCCATGAACCTCGCGAAAGCGACACGTCCAAGGATGTAGTGGTATTGTGAGTGCCAGTCAACGACATCAAAGTCGATGCGCTCTCGCCGAAAGTTTTGCGGCGTGCCGAAGATGACGTCGAGGTTGATTTTTCCCAGGGAATATACGCCCTTCCCTGGTACGATGCCGTGGAACATCGTGTCTGAAACTTCCAGACAAGTCATAGGGATACTCATTGCACGCAAGGTACTCGCGAACATGAGGTTGATGCCGCTCCCGCCGTCCATGAAGACGTGACTCATATCGAAGCCCCCGATCTGCGCCTCGAGTACGAGGGGATATTGGCTTGGACGAGGAACTTGGCGCGGGTGGTCGCTCTTGTCGAAGGTGATGTAGGACTCGCTTCCACTGAGGTACTCAGTGGTGGAAGGTGGAGAGTTTATCGCCAAATTGACTTGCCGACTGATTGCCTTCTGCATTCGATTGGAGGGGCGCCCTTTTTGGATCATCCCCATGTTGCCCACAACTCGCGGGTACGGCTCACCTCCATGATGCTGGACTGGCGTAGCTCCATGTCCCACAACGTTTGGGGCAGCTCCATAGCCCCTATTGATCGCGTCATGATTCATCTGGGCTAGGCTCTCGTGGAGTTTGAGGAACTCGCGGCAATCCTTGAGAAGGTGGCTGGATTTTTTCTTATTGTCGTGCTTGTCGATGTAGAAGTGCACGTTGCATGGTCCGGACAGTTTGTCCTGGATGGATGTTGCGGGTGCCTCTTCGTGAAATGCGGCGTTGCCACACTTGCGTGGTTTTCCCACCGTCGCGGTATCCTCCGTAGTGATATCCACTGTTGGGGTTGTCGTCGTGTTTATCGGCGTAGCCGGCCGCGACCATGTTGACTTTGTCGCGATCCTCGTAGATGCGCATTCGACGTTTTCCTCAGCGGTCGCGTCTGCGCCCGAGGTCGTCGTCATCGTCGGAGTAGGTGCGATTTTTTACCGAATCTTCTCCGTCCGCCCATCGATTCGCGATCTCCATCCACTACTAGGGAAACCCTTATCTGTGGCGCACGTAAATTGGCTTCTGTGGCGCATGTCCCGTGCGCCACATAATTTGCGCCACCAAATTGGTAATTCTGTGGCGCACGAGCCATGCGCCACATAATTTGGGCTTTCTGTGGCGCATGTGGTCCCGTGCGCCGCAGAAGTGTGCTTTCTGTGGCGCATATGCACACATGCGCCACAAAATGCTGTGCGCCACAGAAATGTTACAAGATGCGCCACCGAATATTTTTTTGGTATTTTTTTTTAATTTTGGACACAGCCCAAAATATAGTGCATATACAGGTTTTATACATAGATAGTAAATAATAATCTGGACAAACAGTAGATGCAAACATATACATTACTATGTCATCAAATATTAGATCCCAACATACATGCATACATATAGTCATAAGTGCCACATTTTTACACAAGTATAAATTAGTTCATCATCTAAAGTTACAAATGAAGTGGTCACCGCCGCCTACACTATGATGAAATATAGTAGAGCCACGACGATGGTGAGCAAGAGCATGAGCACGACCGGTAGTTCCTCCACTTGGCCTCTGCCTCCTCTCTAGTTGCGTATCCTTTGTAGCAGTTGCCGCTGAACTTGTGCACCTGTTTCTTACAGTCCTCCCACTCCTCGTAGATCCCTGGAACCCGACCCTCGAACACCACGTAGTACGTCATCTCTATAGACACAAGGCATATATTAGTGCATAATGCAACATACAAGACATATTCCATCGATATCACAGAAGCAAGTTCAACGATAAAATACGACAAAACACACACACACACATCCGTCGATACAAATTATTACAAAGCAATTATAGGAATGCGACACAATACACACATGTGTCCATGATCAATGAGCCTACTTGCCGGACGGCGCCGGGAACGGTTTGTAGCAGTCTTTCGTCGTCCACGTCCTTCGATCACCCTGCGCATCTAGGAGTTTTTCGATCGCCCTCTTAGACGGCTTCCAGCATACGTTTAAGCACCCCCCATGGTTTCGACATCTTCCTTGATTATCTCCGATAACTTCCTTTGGATGCGATGGAAGTGTTCTCTAAGATCAGCATCGCTGATTTCCCCTATATATCTTGCAGACCACTCTCGGACAGTGTCTAGGCGCTTGATCTGCTCTGCATCCCGGACCAACCCATGAAGGTGATGGAGGGCGTAGAAGCTATCCCTCACGCTGTCAGCCGGCTGCTTGATGTAGGGGAACTCGGTCACGTGCTTGAACTCGTGTCTTTTATCCGTCTTGACAAATTCCCCTTTCTTTACGAAGGTGCCTCGCTTTTGGAAGTATCCCTCCATAGCATCATCGAGAACAGCTTTTATTCTGGCCCAGTTTTTCTTGTACGTGGTATTCGACGAGTCGAAATACTGGGCTACTGAATACGTCGGGTAAATGGCGATGGTTACATGTAGCATCCCAATTGTCTAACAATTATAATGCTACTTGGTCTAGTAATATAATGGCTACTTCCTACAAATATTTGTTGCATCATAATTATATCATGCTCATGTCATCATGCCACCTTGCATTTGAGCATCATATAAACCCTTTTCTTTTGGTTCTTCTCTCATATGCATTATTTATTGTATTTGCCTCTTGATATTGTATTTGGTTATTGATATATTGTTTAAATACCCAAGTTGAGTTGGGGGCATATCTTTTATTCAACTCCATCACCTTTCTTTTCACCACCCTATAATTCCACCATTCCATTTACCCATGGGCTTTTAATTTTCTTTTGTTATTATTCTAGCTCATGTGGGATGGGATGGATTCAACTATACTTTCTTTTGCTTGGCCTTTATTCCACTTCTTGGGAATGCATAAGAATAGTGCCATATTATTAATATTGTTTTCACAAGAATAAAACATGGCATTATTCATTTTTGCATGGGCCATGCAACTACCACCACCATGTGTTTCTCTTTTGGTTATGATTTGATTTTTATGTGGACCATCTTCTTGAGCTCTCTTTTTCTCTAAACCCCTTACCACCTTGATCTTGTATCTTGGCCATGTGCATCAACCCTTCCTCCTCTTTTTCTCTCACAAGTGCATGCACTCATGCATGGACATGTGGGACCTTTTCCCTCACCACCTTGTCTCCCATCCCTACCTCCATGTTGTGACCACACTTGGTGAGGCTTGATTTTTATACATGCCAAACCCTAACCCCTACCCCCCTCTCTCTAATCTCTCACTCTAGCCATCTCTCCAAACCCTAACATCTAACAAAAACCCTAACCCCTCTCTATTTTTACTCTAACCCTAGATCTAATCTAAACCCTAAACCTTAACCTCACCTCACCCCTCTCCTCTCACCATGCCGAGGTGTCCCCTCTTCCTGCCAGGAGGCCCCACCTAGCTACCCCGTCTACCCCGTCTAACCCTAGCCTAAGCTACACCCGAGCCCCTCTCCTCTCTCTTTCTCTCTCCCTGCCATGAGGCCCCAGCCCGAGCCCCCTCCTGCCCTGTCCTCTTCTCCCTGCTGGCCCACCGGCAGCCCCAGCCCTCTCCTCCCACGGCGTGCACGTGAGGACAAGGAAAAGGTGGCCGAAGCCACCTTTCCCTTCCCAAGCCCCCACGGCAACCCTCTCCCTCTCTCCCTCTTTACCCAACCCCTCACGCCTCCTCTACCTCGCCAGATCTATCCCAGGCACCGCCCTTCTCCTCCCTAACCTCTGAGCCACACCTTCTCCAACGCCGGCCGCCCCTCTTAGCCGTGCCTGCCACCTGCGGTTCGAGAAAGCACGCGTGTTGCCGCGGGTGTCTAGCACGATCGCGCTGCTCTCCTGCTTCACCCAGTCCCCGCCAACGAGAAGGAGGAGATCCAGGAGTGCCAGAACCAGCACCGCCCCGACGAAACCCTAGGTCGCCGGCCGCCAGCCTCGTCGTCGATCTGCTGCCTTCCGCTCCGACCGAGCCCTCCGACGAACTCGCGGTGAGCTGCTCCACCGCCCTAACATCCTTCCCCTCGCATACACCCTCCGGTCACGCCGTTTGTTTCAGCGAGCACCCTCTGTGCGCCAGAGGTCGCTGGTGTCTGCATGTTTCCGCGCCGCTCAGAGCCTCTTCTAGCCATCTAGCACCCTCCTGACACCAAACCCAAGCCACCGTAGCGGCTTCGCCTCTGCGGGCGTGCCCCCGCGTCGCAGGTTCGAGCCCCGCCGCCGCCGCGCGTTCTCTGTTTGTTGTCAGTACACCCTGGAAGAGAAACAGTGCACGAGGAAGCTTTTCCAGAAAACCCCCCAGCTTTTTGATCCGCTCAACCCGCACTCCCTTTTAACCCCACCTGTCAGCCCCTGTGTACATTTTACAAAGAGGCACCCGGTTTTCGTAAACCTTAACCCGCGGTGCAGTACAGCCCCACATGTCAGCCTCTGCGGGTCCAGCCGCTGGCCCGTGGACCCGTAGCCGCTGGCCCACCTGTCATTCGCGTCGGGTGGAGAAGTTCGCGGTGAGAAAAGTCTGCGCGCTGTTTTCCGCTCATTCAGTTTTGGGCCCACTCGTCAGCGACTGGGGCTAGCTCGGGCTGAATATAAAAGGTTTTCCATTTAACTGTTTAAACAAAACAAATTCAAAATTATTTAAATTCAAATTCAAATCAGATTTTATATAACTTTTAAAATACAAATCCAAATAATACAAATGATATATGTTTTTGAATCAGAAAAATATGAGGAATTTAAATATGCCATTCAAAATATTATTTGAGCACTTTAAGTTTCGAGATGGTTAAAATTACAACAAAATGCCCTTTTCTTAATAAATTAATAACTTTAATTCTATAACTCCAAATTTGGCAAATAATATGTCTAAATCGATCAGCGCGACGAGCCCGTTCTACCTATGCAGTCCTTGTTATGAATTGAAGCATGCATCATGGCATTATTAAAAATCTGAACTGTTTATGACAATAAAACTTGGTTAAATAAATAAGAAAATGCTTTATTTCTTGTATCCACACCTCACCCTTGCCATGCTACTTTAATGCCATGTAAATTGTGCACCATTCATCATGGCATGCTTGTTTGCTTGTCGCATTTTAATTCATATGCTTGTGCACTTTATTTATGTTGGCCCTTGTTTGTTTGGTTCTTCTTCGAATAGACGCCCAGCAGTAGAATTACCAGGAATCACAGGAGTACTACCCAGATCCATCTCTCGCTTCACCTGAGCTACCAGGCAAGCACTACCACATGCTTGCATACATATAGTACCTATTGCCTCTATCTTATTCTTGCATCATTGAGTCGCAATTGCATTAAATTGAATCCCAAGTACTGTATAGCCTTTACTTTTAAACCCCACCGAGGCTTGTTCCTCCATCCCATGAGCCATTACTACAGGAGTTGTTTGTGCCATGCGAGTCGTAGAAAAGCATGAGTAGGGTATGTGAGTGTCTGATGAATCATGAGGTACCTAAACAACTTAACCTGAGTAGTACTGGGATAACTAATGAAAGCGGCACCGGTGAGCAATATCTGCTATTTGGTTTTTCATGCTCACTTGTGTCCCGTAGGACCCCGAGTACTTGATTCCTGTTCCTTGACTATTCGCACTATCCACATCCGGGAGGCCTTATGGACCCCCCCTGAGCCAGAGCTTGATTCATTCTTATTTCTTGGGGCCACAAAGTAGTTTGGAGCTTTGTTACTATCCTGTACTTATGCCATGCTTTACTGTTTTATTTAAGATTGTGCGTGGAGCACCTGTACTGTTTTGGATGCGGAGTGTTTTTGCGGTATCGACAAGCCCAATCACACTTTCGGGTTCCCAGTCGTTTACAGCCATTGACGCAAACCTTGGCTCCGTATCGGAGCCGGCCAACTTCGTTGCGGGTAGCTTAATGGGGTGGCCCCCTGAAATATTTCTAAATCCTGTGATCGCTTTGTCGTGAATGCCTCGTTGGGTTTTGAGTTGGTTTTTCTGAGGTTGATCGAGTGTGTGTTGCTATTCGTGCACCCCTGCAGGGTAAATCTTTCTGAAAGTCGTGTCCGCGGTTATGGACGACTTGGAGCACAGTTTCTCGATCATAGACAAGTATAACTAAAGTACCGCTTTTAATTTGACTAAGTACTTGACTAGTAAATAGTGCAATACTCATGGAATGGTTAATAAAACTGCCAATGGATGATGGGGGTTGTTCGTCCGCTTCCTCGTTGGTAAGCGAGGAGGAGGATGGATCTGTTAATTTACTATTATAACTGTTGTTCTTAATTCACGGACATCCGTCTATCATTGGTTAGGCGGACGGTTAGCGAGTATCTATAGAATTGTTAGATATTATCTTTTGCTGCAATTGCGTCACCCCAGGTTGTGTCCCCTTTAGTGGCATAAAGACTTTCTGAGTACCCCTAGGGTCTCACACGATAAATTGTTTGATTCAAATGAACAGGTGTACCCGCAAGATGGATACTGGGTGGAGGAGACAGATGATGTTGGCAACGATCATTCGGTGTAGAGATTCCGGGAACGGGGATCCGTGAGATCTGTGGGCGGGATGTGTTTATTTATGTGACATCTTATGCCGATTTGCTTCTTATCTGTACTCGGATCTTGATTTCCGCTTCCGCCTGATACTCTGATGTGTGTTGTATGAGGAGCTATCCTAAATTATTATCTCTATCTAGGATATTTGAATCTTGCTGTATGGCGTTGCAATATTTCTATTTCTTTTAGATGGAATGGCTCTAAGGACTATTGTATGTGGCTTGCATACATACTCATTTGTGTATGCAGTTGATCCCTTCGCATGCTGATTACGCGGCTCGTTCTTGTCCCGATGTTCTGGAAGTGGTTAGGACGGCCGAAAGGTCTACCGTGCGTGGCCCTGGGCCCCACCGTAATATTTTAACCACTTTCGTTCATCCAGGCATGTAACTAAGAGTGTAATTCACCGAGGTAGTTACAATTGGTATCAGAGCCATCCCACCCTTCAGGGTCTCAGCCAAAATGGTCGTTGTCAGTCTAGCAAATATTTTGGTAGTTATGTATACTGGGGAAAAACAAAACGTGAGAGTAGGAATTCTTCCATTTTTCTTCTTACCCACCCACCCACCCTTTTCTGGTAAGGAAGTGTAACATTTTCAATCCTCTTCTAAAATTCAAACTAGGATTCACGTGTTCTGGGTTCCGTAGTACCATAGGTTGTGTGTGTGTGTGTGTCTGTGTGATTCCTTCTCTATCTGTTGCATCCAAATGTTATCACTATCTGCCTTTTGGTTATCAACTGTTGGTACATTCCATACCGACAGGTCTTTGTAAACCGACGCGATCTATCTGATTCGTTGTATACCGATGCGATCTATCTTACTCTTTGTTATCCGACGTTATCTTGTTGGGGTGTTCTTTTTCGTAGTTACGAATCTTTAGGTTCACCTTAAGAAGAAGGTGTTGGGATATGTGTTTTACTGATTCATGTGTGGAGTAATGATTTGAGTGCGGGATGGAGTCGTGACCATACCACTACTTTTATCATTTGCTCTTGTATATTGAACTAGTAGAGTTACTAATCTTGATTCGTTAAGTGGTTTTGCGCATATAGTGGTATTTTAATGCCGAAATTTGCGGAAAAATTTTCTTTGTTAGTTTGTATACCACACTCCTTGTTCAGTCGTGTGCGTTATGCTTAATATCTTCTAGTTGCCTTGAACTTTGTTGATATTTTAATATCAACTCAGTGAATTGCATCCTTTAATCTTGGTTAATTCCATTTTGGTACTATTTTGGATTATTATCATTCTCCATTATAGTACTGACTTGTGTTTTATATCAATCACAGGATGGCACCACCACGTTGTTCTGAGGAGGACATACCACCTGAACTTGGGGCTGCTTTGGCAAGTATTGCAAATGCTTTGGGCACTATGCAGCAGAACCAGCAGCGCTTCGAGGAAAGCGTGAGGAGGAATGAGTTTGTTCCGCTACCTCCACCTCCCAAGCGAGGAGACATCAAGAGTTTTCTCAAGTTCAACCCATGCCAATTTGAGGTGTCTGATCAGCCACTTGATGCGGATGATTGGCTGCGTGAAGTGTCAAGGTTGCTGATGACTGCGGATGTTCCCGAGCAAGAATGGGTCAAATGTGCCACTCACCTTCTGAAGGGAGATGCAGCTCTGTGGTGGGAAAATTACCTCAAGGCAGATCTCTCTGGTTTTCAGCCTACTTGGGAGCAATTCACTAGGGCTTTCAAAGAGCAATATCTGTCAGAAATTGTCATGGAAAGGATGAAGGAAGTGTTTCACAACCTCAAGCAGGGCACTGACAATGTCAACACCTACATCAAAAACTTCATGAACCTGTCTCGTTATGGTGGCGATGAGATCTGATGACAAGAAGAAGCAAAAGAGGTTACGGCAAGGCCTCAATGCTTCCATCAAATATGCAATCACTCATGAAAGGCCGGCGTCTTTTCTGGAACTTCAATACACAGCTCTGCAGGAAGAAGCAAGTAGGCAAGTGTTTGAGGAGTCAAAGAAACACAGCCGTGATACAACAAGTTCTTCTGCTATGACAGCTCCTTCTAAGCGTCGTGTCTGGGTTCCTAACACCCCACCGTCGCTCCCGGCTCCACCAAGACCGTCAAGCTACGCACCAAGGCCACCAAACTCCTTCACTGCGGCTCCCAGGGGCAACAACCACAACTACCCTGGAGCGCCTGGCGGAGTCCCTGGCTACGTTGCTCCACGTCCACCTGGTGCTTGCTATACTTGTGGAAACACTGGGCATCAGCACTGGAATTGTCCAATGAACAACAAAGCTCTTCCACCACCACCTCCAAGACCTGCGGCAAGTGCTCCTATGATTCGTGCACCTCCACCTCGGGCTCTCAACATCAATACCAAGCCTGGGTCTACAGTTGCTCGTGCCAACTGTGTCAACGTCACTCAAGCTGAGCATGCTCCTGGAGTTGTGATGGGTATGCTTCATGTTAACTCAGTTCCTGCACGAGTTTTGTTTGATTCTGGTGCTTCACATTCTTTTGTTTCTCACAAGTTTGCAAATGAGAATGAGTTAGCAATGAATCCTCTCCCCAAGCGTTTAATGGTTCTTTCTCCTAGAGCAACAATGGCATCTTCTAAAATCAGCCATGACAATCAAATTGAGATTGGTGGTTCTTCGTTTCCGGCTTCCTTAATTATTCTGGGCAATTCTGACATTGATGTCATCTTGGGCATGGATTGGTTAACAGCAAATGCAGCTGTGATTGATTGTGCTGAACGTTCGGTTTCTTTGAAAATTCCTAAAGGCCATATAGTCTATTCTCCAAGCCTGACTCCTGCAATTCAGCTTTATTCTTTGGCGGCTCTAAATGATGATGCTATGGAAGGTATTCAGAGTGTTCCTGTAGTCTGTGAGTTCCCAGATGTCTTTCCTGAAGAGTTGCCAGGTATGCCTCCGGATCGTGAGGTTGAGTTTGTCATTGAACTTGAACCTGGTACCGCTCCTATCTCCAAGCGGCCTTATAAAATGGGTCCTGCTGAGTTGGCTGAACTCAAACGCCAGCTGGATGAACAAGAAAAGTTGGGTTTCATTCAGCACAGTACTTCTTCTTGGGGTAGTCCAACCATCTTTGTGAAGAAACGAGACAAGACTGATAGACTTTGCGTTGACTATCGGGCACTCAATGCTAAAACCATCAAGAATAAATATCCCCTTCCGCGGATTAATGATCTCTTCGATCAGTTAGCTGGAGCTGTGGTATTCTCTAAACTTGATTTGAGAAGTGGTTATCATCAAATCAAGATCCGCAAGGAAGATGTTCCTAAAACAGATTTCACCACCCGCTATGGCATGTATGAGTATACGGTCATGTCTTTCGGTCTCACCAATGCACCTGCCACCTTCTCGAGGCTTATGAACTCGGTTTTCATGGAGTATCTTGATAAGTTCGTTGTGGTCAATCTGGATGACATTCTAGTATATTCTAAGTCGAAGGAAGAACATGAAGAACACCTTCGGTGTGTCCTAAACAAGCTTCGTGAGAACCGCTTGTATGCAAAGTTCTCCAAGTGTGAGTTTTGGCTGCCTCAAGTCACCTACCTTGGTCATGTCATCTCTGCCAAGGGCATTGCCATCAACCCAGAAACTATTAAGACAATTATGGACTGGCTTCCACCCATAAATGTCAAAGAAGTCCGGAGTTTCCTTGGTTTGGCTAGTTACTGCCATCGCTTCGTTCAAAACTTCTCGAAGATTGCGAAGCCTCTTACCGATCTCCTCAAGAAAGGCAAGAAATACCTATGGACTCCTGCATGTCAAGCAAGCTTTGAAACACTCAAAGAGAAGCTCACTTCCACACCAGTCTTGGTTCCTCCAGATACATCAAAGCCTTTCCAGATATTCTGTGACGCCTCATTGCAAGGATTGGGTGCGGTCCTTATGCAAGAAAAGCAAGTTGTTGCTTATGTCTCTCGACAGTTGAAGACGCATGAGATCAACTATCCTACACATGACCTCGAACTCGCAGCAGTTGTCTTTGCTTTGAAAGTATGGAGACATTACTTGCTTGGCAACCGTTGTGAGATCTTTTCTGATCACAAGAGTCTGAAGTATATCTTCACACAGCCTGATCTCAACCTTTGTCAGAGGAGGTGGATTGAAACAATTAATGATTTCGATTTGACCATCAACTACACTCCGGGCAAAGCCAATGTCATGGCCGATGCTCTCAGCCGAAAAGCTTATGTCAACAACCTCATGGTGGAAGAACAACAGCCTCTCTTGTGCGAGGAATTCTACAAGCTAAACCTTGAAATTGTGGATCAAGGGTATCTTCTGAACCTTCTAGCAACACCTCTCTTGGAAGAAAAGGTCCGTTCCATTCAACTTGGTGATCCTGACACTAAAAAGATCATCTCCAGCATCCAGCTTCCGGAGTATGAGTCCACATTGACGACCAACGCACTCTTTTCTTTGAACACCGGATGTTTGTTCCGAACTACCCGGGTTTAAGAGAGAAAGTTCTCAAGGAGGCGCATGATTCTGTTCTTTCTATCCACCCTGGCAGCACTAAGATGTACATGGACTTGAAAACACAATATTGGTGGCCTGGTTTGAAACGATATTGTGCCAAGTATGTCTCGGAGTGTGATGTCTGTCGCAGAGTTAAAGCTGTCCATCAGAAACCTTCCGGTCTTCTACAGCCGTTGATGCCTCCGGAATGGAAATGGGAGAAAGTAGAGATGGACTTCATCACTGGTTTTCCAAGGTCACAGAAGGGCAACAATGCAATATTTGTTGTCATTGACAGGCTTTCCAAAGTAGCTCACTTCTTTCCAGTCAAGGAAACCATTTCTGCAATTCAGTTGGCCGAGCTCTATATCAACAGAATGGTCTCTCTGTATGGAGTTCCTCTTGAGATCAGTTCAGACCGTGGAAGCATCTTCACTTCCAAGTTCTGGGGAAGTTTCCAAAATGCTTTGGGAACAAAATTAAACTTCAGCACGGCCTACCACCCTCAGTCGTAAGGACAAGTTGAAAGGATCAATCAGATTCTAGAAGATATGCGTCGTGCTTGCGTTATCACTTTCGGCATGAAGTGGGAAGAATGTCTCCCTTATGCTGAATTCTCTTACAACAACAGTTTCCAGAAAAGTCTAAAGATGGCACCATTTGAGGCTCTCTATGGTCGCAAATGCAGAACTCCGATTGGTTGGTCGGGCGCAGGTGAAAGAATATTGTTTGGCCCCGACATTGTAACTCAAGCGGAGGAAAAAGTTCACATCATTCTTGAAAATCTAAAGATTGCTCAAAGTCGCCAGAAGAGCAATTATGACAGAAAGCACACTGACATGGAGTATGTCCTTGGTGATCTCGTTTACCTTCGTGTCACTCCCATGAGAGGCACGCACCGCTTTGGTATCAAAGGAAAGCTGGCTCCTAGATACATCGGTCCTTTCAAAATTCGTGGAAGAAGAGGAGAAGTTGCTTATGCTCTTGAGCTCCCTGAACAACTCAAATTCCATGATGTTTTCCACATCTCTCAACTCAAGAAGTGCTTCAAGGATCCCGGCAGGACCGTGGACCATGAACTCATCAATCTCCAAGAAGATTAGTCTTATCAAGAACACCCCATAAAAATTCTTGAAGTCGCGGAAAGAAGGACTCGCAACAAGTCCATCAAGTTCTGCAAGGTGCAGTGGTCGCACCATTCCGTTGATGAAGCCACTTGGGAACGTGAGGATGAGCTCCGTGCCAAGTATCCTACCCTCTTTGTGTCTTCTTCTTCTTCCTAGAATCTCGGGGCGAGATTCCTGTTTAGTGGAGGAGAGTTGTAGCATCCCAATTGTCTAACAATTGTAATGCTACTTGGTCTAGTAATATAATGGCTACTTCCTACAGATATTTGTTGCATCATAATTATATCATGCTCATGTCATCATGCCACCTTGCATTTGAGCATCATATAAACCCTTTTCTTTTGGTTCTTCTCTCATATGCATTATTTATTGTATTTGCCTCTTGATATTGTATTTGGTTATTGATATATTGTTTAAATACCCAAGTTGAGTTGGGGGCATATCTTTTATTCAATTCCATCACCTTTCTTTTCACCACCCTATAATTCCACCATTCCATTTACCCATGGGCTTTTAATTTTCTTTTGTTATTATTCTAGCTCATGTGGGATGGGATGGATTCAACTATACTTTCTTTTGCTTGGCCTTTATTCCACTTCTTGGGAATGCATAAGAATAGTGCCATATTATTAATATTGTTTTCACAAGAATAAAACATGGCATTATTCATTTTTGCATGGGCCATGCAACTACCACCACCATGTGTTTCTCTTTTGGTTATGATTTGATTTTTATGTGGACCATCTTCTTGAGCTCTCTTTTTCTCTAAACCCCTTACCACCTTGATCTTGTATCTTGGCCATGTGCATCAACCCTTCCTCCTCTTTTTCTCTCACAAGTGCATGCACTCATGCATGGACATGTGGGACCTTTTCCCTCACCACCTTGTCTCCCATCCCTACCTCCATGTTGTGACCACACTTGGTGAGGCTTGATTTTTATACATGCCAAACCCTAACCCCTACCCCCTCTCTCTAATCTCTCACTCTAGCCATCTCTCCAAACCCTAACATCTAACAAAAACCCTAACCCCTCTCTATTCTTACTCTAACCCTATATCTAATCTAAACCCTAAACCTTAACCTCACCTCACCACTCTCCTCTCACCATGCCGAGGTGTCCCCTCTCCCTGCCAGCAGGCCCCACCTAGCTACACCGTCTAACCCTAGCCTAAGCTACACCTGAGCCCCTCTCCTCTCTCTTTCTCTCTCCCTGCCATGAGGCCCCAGCCCGAGCCCCCTCCTGCCCTGTCCTCTTCTCCCTGATGGCCGACCGGCAGCCCCAGCCCTCTCCTCCAACGGCGTGCACGTGAGGACAAGAAAAAAGGTGGCCGAAGCCACCTTTCCCTTCCCAAGCCCCCACGGCAACCCTCTCCCTCTCTCCCTCTTTACCCAACCCCTCACGCCTCCTCTACCTCGCCAGATCTATCCTAGGCACCGCCCTTCTCCTCCCCAACCTCTGCGCCGCTCCTTCTCCAACGCCGGCCGTCCCTCTCAGCCGCGCCTGCCACCTGCGGTTCGAGGAAGCACGCGTGTTGCCGCGGGTGTCTAGGAAGATCGCGCTGCTCTCCTGCTTCGCCCAGTCCCCGCCAATGAGAAGGAGGAGATCCAGGAGTGCCAGAACAAGCACCGCCCCGACGAAACCCTAGGTCGCCGGCCGCCAGCCTCGTCGTCGATCTGCTGCCTTCCGCTCCGACCGAGCCCTCCGACGAACTCGCGGTGAGCTGCTCCACCACCCTGACATCCTCCCCCTCGCGAACACCCTCCGGTCATGCCGTTTGTTTCAGCGAGCACCCTCTGTGCGCCAGAGGTCGCTGGTTTCTGCATGTTTCCGCGCCACTCAGAGCCTCTTCTAGCCATCTAGCACCCTCTTGACACCAAACCCAAGCCACCGTAGCGGCTTCGCCTCTGCGCGCGCGCCCCCACGTCGCAGGTTCGAGCCCCGCCGCCGCTGCGCGTTCTCTGTTTGTCGTCAGTACACCCCGGAAGAGAAACAGTGCACGGGGAAGCTTTTCTAGAAAACCCCCTAGCTTTTTGATCCGCTCAACCCGCGCTCCCTTTTAACCCCACCTGTCAGCCCCTGTGTCCATTTTACAAAGAGGCACCCGGTTTTCGTAAACCTTAACCCGCGGTCCAGTACAGCCCCACATGTCGGCCTCTACGGGTCCATCCGCTGGCCCGTGGACCCGTAGCCGCTGGCCCACCTGTCATTCGCGTCGGGTGGAGAAGTTCGCGGTGAGAAAAGTCCGCACGCTGTTTTCCGCTCAGTCAATTTTCGGCCCACTCGTCAGCGACAGGGGCTAGCTCGGGCTGAGTATAAAAGGTTTTCCGTTTAATTGTTTAAACAAAACAAATTCAAAATTGTTTAAATTCAAATTCAAATCAGATTTTATATAACTTTTAAAATATAAATCCAAATAATACAAATGATATATGTTTTTGAATCAGAAAAATGTGAGGAATTCAAATATGCCATTCAAAATATTATTTGAGCACTTTAAGATTCGAGACGATTAAAATTACAACAAAATGCCCTTTTCTTAATAAATTAATAACTTTAATTCTATAACTCCAAATTTGGCAAATAATATGTCTAAATTGATCAGCGCGACGAGCCCGTTCTACCTATGCAGTCCTTGTTCTGAATTGAAGCATGCATCATGTCATTATTAAAAATCTGAACTGTTTATGACAATAAACCTTGGGTCCGTCTCGGAGCCGGCCAACCTCCTTGCGGGTAGCTTAATAGGGTGGCCCCCTGAAATATTTCTGAATCCTGTGATCGCTTTGTCGTGAATGCCTCGTTGGGTTTTGAGTTGGTTTTTCTAAGGTTGATCGAGTGTGTGTTGCTATTCGTGCACCCCTGCAGGGTAAATCTTTCTGAAAGCCGTGTCCGCGGTTATGGACGACTTGGAGCACAGTTTCTCGATCATAGACAAGTATAACTAAAGTACCGCTTTTAATTTGACTAAGTACTTGACTAGTAAATAGTGCAGTACTCATGGAATGGTTAATAAAACTGCCAACGGATGATGGGGGTTGTTCGTCCGCTTCCTCGTTGGTAAGCGAGGAGGAGGATGGATCTGTTAATTTACTATTATAACTATTGTTCTTAATTCACGGACATCCGTCTAATCATTGGTTAGGTAGATGGTTAGCGAGTATCTATAGAATTGTTAGATATTATCTTTTGCTGCAATTGTGTCCCCTTTAGTGGCATAAAGACTTGCTGAGTACCCCTAGAGTCTCACACGATAAATTGTTTGATTCAGATGAACAGGTGTACCCGCAAGATGGATACTGGGTGGAGGAGACAGATGATGTTGGCAACGATCATTCGGTGTAGAGATTCCGGGAACAGGGATCCGTGAGATCTATGGGCGGGATGTGTTTATTTATGTGGCATCTTATGCCGATTTGCTTCTTATCCGTACTCGGATCTTGATTTCCGCTTCTGCCTGATACTCTGATGTGTGTTGTATGAGGAGCTATCCTAAATTATTATCTCTATCTAGGATATTTGAATCTTGCAGTATGGCGTTGCAATATTTCTATTTCTTTTAGATGGAATGGCTCTGAGGACTGTTGTATGTGGCTTGCATACATACTCATTTGTGTATGTAGTTGATCCCTTCGCCTGCCGATTACGCCGCTCGTTCTTGTCCTGATGTTCTGGAAGTGGTTAGGACGGCCGAAAGGTCTACCGTGCGTGGCCCTGGGCCCCACCGTACTATTTTAACCACTTTCGTTCATCCAGGCATGTAACTAAGAGCGTAATTTACCGAGGTAGTTACATTACAGAGTAGTAGTCCCTGCTCAACACAATTGAAACGAATGTTGGAAAGGATAAGCAATGGAAGATATCTACAAGAAAGCATTAGTTACGACGGCGACGAACGGATGTGTGTGCTTACTCGGGAAAGACGGACAGAAGAATGGTGTTCTCTTTGTATCTGAGCATGAAATTCTGAAGGTACTCCACAGCCCGGGTCCGTGTCGCTGATCCTTCCACCAGCTGGGTGTCGCGCATGTAGTAGGGATCCGCTACCGCGACTTGCGGGAGTAACTCTCTCTTGATATTCAACTGTTGATTGATCGAGAATAGGCGGACCAAGTTATAGTCCAGCCGTCTGAGGTGAAACAGATTGAAGACGTCCTCGTACGCTATGAAGAACAGACTTGCGGGTTCCTCATGGACAAAGTCTGGGTCCTCTGGTACGTTGACGACGCACACCGGGTAAGTTGGATCTTTCTCCTTGAGAAGGGTTTGCTCAACATATAAGATATGACTATGCAAAGAGTGCATTGATCCACTTGCCAAGCATAGCAGATTAGGAGGTAGTATCGGTTTCCCAGCTTCATGAACTCGCGTCAAGCCATCCGGACGGGGTGGTATCACGCTGGCATGCCGTATCTTCTGAGCTGGCTGGCTCATAGAGGCACCCGGGGCAGTTTTAGGTTTCCTCTTCCTGGCCTTCTTCTTCTTGTCAGCTTGTTCTGGGGGTGCTGCCCCTACCTCGTTGACTGTCTTTTTCAGCGTGGTAGGGCTGAAAATGGTAGCTGGTTTCTGTATAGCTGCATCGCCGGCCTCCGGAGGCGTGTCTTCTTCCTGAGATAAACCCTTGAAGACTAGCTGGCGCTGCAAGGGTACTGCATTGGGACGCCTAGGTTCATCGTCGTGACCACGGAAGGCTTCTTCATCAACCGCAATAGGAGGCATATACACATCCTTGCTGCATGCACCAGTGTTGATGTAGGCATCGACGTCGACATCCTCATCCTGATCATTGTCATAGTTGTGGTCATCATTGTCATGGTAGTGGCCGTCATCATGATCAAGTGGTGCCATGTCAACGTCCTTAGTTACTGGCAGCGGTTGCGATGCCGGCGGTTGAGGTGCAACGGCCTTGGTTTTGGATGGTTGGCGCGGTAACGGTTTTCGTCCCAACAGTTCTTGGTGGCGGTTGGTGTTGGCGACGAGAACCGGTTCCTCCCGGGTGACGACGACCGGCGGTACCTTAAGCTTCTTTTGGGTGGTGGTAGCGGCGGCGACCGCCGGTTCCTTCGAGGCGCGCTTCGTCGAGGGCCGGATGGGCATGGGCCGGCGGACCGAGGTGCCGCCTGCGGGTAGCTTTGGCCCCACAAGATCCCTCCCCCCCAAGACAAATCTGGGACTTCGGCCATGGCATGACCCAATTGGTGCATTCGTGGAGGGGAGTGTTGTCCTCGGCTCCCGGAGGGTTAAAGGGCGGGAGGATGTCGCGGTACTCCAGCACTATGTAAGTCAAACTGACCCTCATGATGTCTTTGCCCATTTTAACGTTGTGCATAACCTCCGTGCTCTTTGGGCGAATCACCTGGCCCGCCGCAACCTCCTTCAACTCGCCGCCGGGCACCACGCTATGCAGCACTACGCAAGGCGTGTCCTGAGTCAAAACATGTTTGGGATGATGAGATGACAGTCATCAAAGGCAAAGTTAAAAAAAATTACGCGTGGACTAACTAATTAGTTACCACTGTGATGGCGTCGAGCTCGGCTAATGTGGAGACAAGGGCGGCGGGAGGCCTATCAATCTTCGGCTGCTCGGGTGCATCATCGTGCATCTCCGCCCTATCATCCTCGGTCGGCTGGTCGGGTGCGTCCAACTGGAGGAGCGGTTGCGGCCCGGCGGCGTTGGGCTGTGGGGTCACGAGTTCCGGCGAGGCGGGCCTGTTCCTGCTCGAGTTGCTGCCAGTGCAGGCGGGCATGTGTATCAGCCCCTGTTGACCTCTCGCATGCCAAGCACTTATCCCCTCCCACAAATTAGGGGGGATCAACGACTTTATCGTCTCGTTGACCTGGGATGCCACTATGTCGGGCAACTGTGCTGGGAATGTGTTCACCTGACAAACAACAAGCCAAGTCCTTGAAAGTCAATCAGCAGACAACGATTGCAGTTCTCCCAAATATACCAAGTGATGATTTGATCATTAGAAAGAGAAGCATGTGACCAAAAATGAGCGAAAAGAAAAGCATTCTCACGCTTATATTGTAAAATGAGCAAAACATCAAAGTAGTCCTATACTCCTACCTAATAGATCCCTACAGTTGATAGGATGTTCAAGTTGAACAGTTCTAATATTCTCTAGCATTTTTTAGATAAATATCAGACACCCTTCCCATCAAATACCCTTCAAATAACTGCAACAGTGCATGTAATTGATTCTCTTTAGGCCTCATGTGCCAGGGATCTTAAATGACGCCAACTTTGGTCATTTGTACCATGGTTCAATTCTTGCGGAAAGAGCCTAAGTGGCTCACGATACTATACTAAGCTACCTAGCCAAGGAAGCATATATGTTAGATTTCCTTTTTATTTCTTCTGTTTCAACATAATAGCAGAACAAAAGGTACTGCAGAGCTTAGCACGGTTAAATTATCTAGTAAAAACGAAAATATGTAAAAAAATAATAAACACAAGATAGCAAGAAAGGCAAGAAATCTCAACTCTAAGTGCAGTGCACTGTTCAAACATACTCATAGCTTTAACAACACAGGGCAACAATCTCAGCGCCACTTTTAGTTTTACGACTGAAAGCATAACAGAGTACTGTGCAATATCCAGCATGAGACGAAGGCCATACAAGAAGTTACCAAAAAAGACTAGAATATAGAGGACATGGCAGCGCCCGCCCTCTCTGAGTTTGCCTCATAGTGCCAGCCCATAACAGTTTAATTAGGAATTGCAGCACGAAGATCGCAAAGTTTTGCAGGGTTAACATTTTTTATCAACAAATCCCAACTTCAGCAATGGCAAGATGAAACCACTGTAAATTCCAAAATAATACTTCAAAGATTCAGAAATTTTTTGCAATTGTCAATTGTAAATCCCAGCTTCGCATGGGATGGCATCACTAGTCAATTTTGGCAATTGTCAATTGTAAATCCCAGCTATGTTTGCAATTGTGCATCCTTTTTACTGTGTAAATGCAGCAAGGGACCACAGTTGTTGAACAATCAAGAGCAAGAATCCTATCAAGAGCAAGAACCCTAGCCAACGAGTAGGAGGAGGGGGAGGAGGAAGGGGGAGGGGGCCTTACCGGCTGGTGCTCCAGCTGCGGGCGCGAGGTCGACGGCGTGGGCCTCCTCCTGGTGCGGGCCTCCTCCTCCTCTCTTCTGCACGGGGATGGCGAGGAAGATGGCGTGGGCGTGGGCGTGGGCATAGATGGCGTGGTGCTCTTCCTCCGGTGGCGGTGTAGACGGCTTGGTGGGTCGCTCCGGTGCTCCTCCGGTGCGGCGCGGGCTCCTCTGGTGGCGCGGGCTTCTTCGGTGGCACGGGCTCCTCCGGTGATGGCGGCGTGGGAGGGGGACGCCGGCGTGGGATGTCACAGCTGCAATGTTGATAGAGGGGGAGGGGAAGGGAGAGTGTGTCGTTTTTTTGCTAAGTGTAACCATTCTGTGGCGCATCCAACCAATAGATGCGCCACAGAATTGTAGATTTCTGTGGCGCATCCCAACAGTAGATGCGCCACAGAATTCTTTGACTAGATTAAATAAAAAGAAAGTCACTGCTATATTTACAACAATAGAGAACTAACCTAGTGGTTTGCTGTTGTTAACCTAGAACCTGGGGTGGCTAGGTTCGAATCCTAGTTGCCCCACATTTTTTTAACTTTTTTTAAATTATTTTAGTTAATTACATTTAATGAAAGAAAACACTAGGGATGTAAACGAATCGGATCGGATATTTCTATTTCCATATCCTTCACCATATTTTTATGCCGGATGTAAGCGAATCAGATCGGATGCGAACAGATTATATCGGAAGCATATTTACTTGTCTCTTAAATATCACTCACATATATATATCACTCACATACATATATCACTCACATACATATATGCTTGTTCTCTCACATAGACACACATGTGATACACAAAAAAGTCTTTCTTCGTCCCGGTTCCAAGCTAGCTAGCTTTAGCGTCTCTTCGCAATCTTCTTGCCCTTCTTGTTGGCGGTTGAATACTTTATGCCAACCACCTTGAGATTTCTTCGCGTGAACGGACAACCTTTGGTGGGTAGGGAGGTCTTCCTTCTTACTTTACTAGTAGTAGGCATGTCAAAGTGCTTGTCGAATTCCTCCTCGATCTTTGGATCACCGTTCTTATCCAAGTCTTCCTTGTTGGCGTCTCCTTGCATTCTGATGATGCTCCTCTTGCCCCTCCTCACGACAACATGGCTAGGTCTTGAAGGGTCGGTGATGAAGAAGCATTGGTCAACTTGGCTGGCGAGTACCCATGGCTCATTTTTCGCGGATGCGTTCTTTGACTTGGCATCGGGTATAACCATGGTGGTGAAATACCGGCCTTCTTTTTGGACGTTCTTGGCCCATCTCACACGGAACATTGGCACCGTCTCTCCATAGTAGTTGAGCTCCCAAATATCCTCGATCCTTCCGAAGTACCGTTCCTTGACAGTAGCCTCGTCATCGGCGAAAGATAGCATAGTTACTCCTGAGTTTTGGTATTCGCTATTCTTGTCCTTTTCCTCGGTGCCGAATCTGTAACAGTTGATGTCGTACGCTTGATAGGTCTTTACGTTTTTCCCGGGGCCCCGTGATAAGGCAAATATGAGTTTTCTTCTTCCGTAGATGGTGTTATGGTCTTTGCGAGAAGCTCTTGTGTTTTCTTGAACCAGCGGCCGAAGCTCGAGTTGTGCTCTCTGGTTACGTCTCCATTCTTCCTCGTTCAGCCCAGGTCGATGTTACAATGCTCGACTACACGTTTGTGCTCATTCACCCAAGGTTCGATCAATGTCAAGTGTTGTAGCACGACCCGGTGAGCCCTGTCAAAGTCATCGCGTCGATTCTCGATGCCGACATGGAGTGAGCAGGACCCCTCGCGGTGACCCTCTCCAGCGAGCCTACCGAGGTGTGTCCTGGTTGGCAGACCAACATCCTCGTCCTCGCTCCTTATATAATTCTGGCAGAAGGTGATGCACTCGTATGTTAGGAAGCCCTTGACCATGCTTGCGTCTGGACGGGACCTGCTGCGAACGTATCCTTTCATGACACCGTTCTGCCTTTCGAACGGCATCATGTTGTGCAGGAACGTCGGGCCGAGATGCTTGATGTCATCAATGACATGGAGCCATAGATGCACGCAAATATCACAGAATGCGGGCGGGAAGTAAATTTCGAGCTCGCATAGTATCACCACGATCTCTTCCTGTAGCCTTTGGAGCTGCCTCACGCCGATCGACTTCCTGGTGATGACATCGAAAAAGTTGCACAGGCCAAACAGCGTATCACGTACGTGCTCGTCCATTATCCCTCGGATCGCGACGGGTAGTATCTGCGTCATCAGCACGTGACAGTCGTGAGATTTCATCCCGGTGATCCTCTTCTTCGCTGCGTCGAGATATTTGCTTATCTTCGATGAGTAACCGTGAGGAACTTTGACTCCTAGGAGGCACCTGAAAAACTGATCGAGCTCCTCCGGACTAAGCGCGTAGCATGCAGCTGGAAGCACCACAGAGTTCTTCTTAGCCCTTTTGCGGAGACGTTGAGTCCCTTCCGTCTGATCATCATCATCATCGTCGGCTTCATCACCACTACTGGGGGCCTGTAGTTCTTTCCTAATGCCAAGATATTTCAGGTCGTATCTTGCTTTCGCCCCATCCTTGCCCTTTTCCGAATTGCAAAGAGTGCCAAGCAGACTCTCCGTAATGTTCTTCGTAATGTGCATGACATCGAGGGAATGTGGCGTGTGGAGGTACTTCCAGTACTCCAAGTCGTGGAAAACAGACATGGCTTTCCATACACCCAGCAACGGCTCTACCGGCCTCGGTTGCTTCATTTTTCCCGGCAAAGGGCACTCCTCCCAATTTGTCAAAAGCTCGTCGATTTCTACGCCACTCCTCGGGAGTGGGGCTCTGTCAGGCTCCTCTTTACCATTGAACAGATCACCGCGTTTCCTCCATGCGTGATCCAAGCGAAGCCACCTTCGAGAACCTGGGAACACGGTTTTCGAAGACCCGGGATCCCTTGGTAGCTGGAGATGCGGGGTATTATCCATGCACCTGACACAGCCGCAGAATCCGTGGCCCACCTGGCAAGCTACATATGTGTAACCAGGATAGTCCTGCACCGTCGTGAACAACGTGACTCTCATATCAAAATAATCTTCCTTGTAGGCGTCCCACGTACGGGGTGGATTATTCCACAACAATTCTAACTCCTCTTTCAGCAGCCCGAAATACAGATGTATGTCGACACCTGGTTGTTTCGGCCCCTGAATGAGAATACACATGTGTATGTACTTCTGCTTCGTGCACAACCACGGGGGAAGGTTGTAAGGCCATACAAACACGGGCCAGGTGCTATGCGTGCTACTCTGGTTGCCAAACGGATTGAGTCCATCAGTGCTCATACCCAGCCTGATGTTCCTTGCGTCGTCCCCGAACTTCTGCGGGAAGGCGAGGTCCAATGCTTGCCACAGGGAGGCGTCTGCAAGGTGTGTCAGGATATAGCCCTTCTCCGGATCCTCTTCGGGCTTCTCCCATTCCGCGTGCCATTGCATGAGCTTTGCTTCCTTAGGGTTCACGTAATACCGCTGCAGACGGGGAGTGATAGGAAAGTACCATACCACCTTTCGAGGAACCTTCTTTTTCCCAATCTTGTACCGCCCGTGGCCGCACTTCGGACATGTCGTGCTGTTCTCATACTCGTCCTGATACATTATGCAATCGTTGATGCAGGCGTGGTATCTCTTGTGAGGTAGGTCAAGAGGGCACATGACTTTCTTGGCCTCGTCGATACTACGTGGCAATGTGTTCCCCTCCGGAAGACGGTCGTGCCAGAATTCCATGTTCTCGCTGAAGCTAGTGTCGGTCCATTTGTTATTCGACTTCAGCTCCAGAGCATCAAGCATTACTTGCAAGCGTGTATCCTGGGGCCGGCATCCAGGAAACGACGGAGTCATCCCGTCTTTCTTCATTTGCGCCAGCTTGGCTTTCTCCCTTTCAGCAGCCCTGGCGTTGCTTGTCTGCTTGTGGAGCAGTTCCTGAACATGAATGTCCTGAAAGGCCGATCGAGGGATCTCCGTGTTCGCGGATCCATCTTCTGCTTCATCATCTTCTTCGTCATGATGATCTTCTCCACCGGCATCTCCTTCATCATTATTATGGTCTTGTCCGGGAGACTCTTCGTCTTCTCGCCGCCCGTCCTCATCTTCACCCGCACCATTTGCCGGCGGCTCAAAGAAACTGCGTATGAGCAGGTGCTGCTCTAGTATTCCGGAATCAGGGTCGATCCACCTATCGAGTTTGCATGATCGACAGGGGCATCTTATCCGGCGCATGTTCCGTCGAATCATGTCTGCCTTCACGTCTTTCTTGTATCTAGCGATTCGACCGGAGTCCATCGCGAGAACCATGGTTAATTATTGCCTGCGAGAAAGTATGTTTATTAATACCGCAACATGCGTGTGCACGGACACCCACAGAACGACACACACACACACACGCATGCATATGCATGGTCGCCGAATTTTTTTGGCATGACCTCCCCTAAAACTAGGACATATGGGTGGTGCAAAAATTTGCCGAAACAGAAATGAATCAACATTTCGGCAAACATCCATGCACCACGCCGGCACAAGCAACAACAAAAAGAATATTCGCACATATCTAAATATGCATGCGCCACGCCAAAAAGCTTCTTGCATAGCATAAGCATCGTATCACCATACGAATCCGGTCGCGCAAAACGCCCGCGCGCGACAAGCTCTTCCCCTACAACAAACATACATACACACCACCACGCCAAAACATGCATATGCATGTATCTCCAAGCTATACTCACCTAGTAGATCCCGGACGAGAACGCGGTTGGTGAGATGTGGGAGAGGAGGAGATTATGGAGAGGCTCACCCTCACCAAATATATACCAACAAATCTAGGTTAAACACACAAAATAAAGCAAAATATGAGAAAAATGGCCTAGGAGAGAGAAGGGGGTCGAGCTAGCTAGAGGTAGGAGAAGGGGATGGAGTGGGTGGGAGTAGGTGGGAGATGCCACAGTTATTGGGCCATGTATGCAAATTTTGTGGCGCATCTGGTCCAGTGCACCACAGAAGTGCACTTTTCTGTGGCGCACGTGGTTATATGCGCCACAGAAAAGCCACATTTCTGTGGCGCACTGGCCCCGATGCGCCACAGAAGTTGGCTTCCTGGCCAGCAGCAATGATTAGAGTGGGGCCCTCTGGAATTATGTGGCGCACGGGCACGGATGCGCCACAGAAGTGGCACTTTCTGTGGCACATCCGTGCCCGTGCGCCACAGAATTTGCTGCTTTCTGTGGCGCACTGGCACACGTGCGCCACAGAAATTAGTTTATGTGGCGCATGGCCTTCCGTGCGCCACAGAATAGGGGTTCACCTATAGCATGTTTCCTAGTAGTGATCAGGTGGTCGATTGTTTTGTGCTTCGAGCGGCCCAGCTCCTCCTTGAGCTCTATACAGCGAACAACACCATTGAATGCGTCGATTGCGTGGTCCTCCGAGATGTTTCCTGTGGAGTTCTTGATGATGGACCACCTCTGGATGTACGAGCGTAGCAACTCGCCAGACCTTAGTTGGTAGCCTCTCAGTTCTTCGACTGATGCGGGCCTTTTGTAAGTTCCCTTGAAGTTGTGCACGAAGTTGTAGACTAGCTCTTCCTAGCTGCGAATGGATCCACGCAGGAGGTTGTTGAGCCATGCGCGAGCGGCGCCCTGCAGCTGCAGCTGTAGGCATTGCATGGACGTGCTTCGACTCCCACCGTGCAGCCTGACGGAAGAGATGTGATCCTCCAGCAAATCTTTGGGTCCTGTAGGCCATCAAATTTTGGGTTCTCCTAGGGGAGTTTGAGCCCTTTAGGCATTCGCTTTTGCCTAATGGCTCTACTGAAGCATTTGGCACTGCAGAGCTCCACTTCATCATCCTCTGAGTTAGTCGAACGAGCGCGGCTTGCGCGCATTTTTTCGACTTTGTGCTGTGTGATGTCATCACGCGCATCGTAGTCGTGATCATGTCGCCGCGAGCAGCGACGTCGAGACATGCCGTGGCTATCATCACTAGACGAGGGCGAGGAGTAGTGTTTGGTCAGAGCCTTGCTTTTCTTCGGCTCTAGCGTGGCTCTTTGTCGAGGGTGGCCTTGATAAGCCCTAGGCCCACTACCGTGGATCGGTGCATGGTAGCTCGTGGATCTCCAGCCGGTGGCTGGTTGTTGAGGAGGTACATGGTGGCCGCCGTCACTGCGGCTTGGGGCATCTTTAGGAGCACGTTACCTTGCTTATCCACCGTCATAGAGCTGAAGTCGAGGACTTTCGCGGCTTCTACATGCTCTTGTTCGGTGAGGTGGGACAGTCAAGATTGCCTTTTGTTGGCCAGGATCCTCCGTGGGAGGAGAGCCCAGCTCGCCAAAGGCTCAACTCGTCCGCCGCCTTTATGCGTGCCTCGAGTTGCGCAATTACTTGCTGCTGGCGCTTGAATTCCTCCTTTGGTAGCCAATGGTAGCCCATCAGCATGTCCTGCGAGGTGTTGGGGGTAGAGGATTGCCCCGTAGAGCTTCTCGACAGTGGGCCCACTCGTTGTCGTTGAGCTTGATCAGCATGCGCTCTCCGGTGTTCTCATTCGCCATGAGCGACGGTTCTCCTCCCGTCCCATTATTGGTGGGGCCACCGTTGGTGGGGCCGCCCTTGGTAGGGCCATCATTTGGTATACCACCGTTGGGCGGTCCAGTGACAATGCCGGCGTTTTCACGATTGACGCCGGTGTCGCCTGTAACACCCTCAAAATCGGCCCTATGCAAGTTTTGGCGCTTCCCCCCAAACCCGCATAGAAATGATTCAAGGACGCCCACCAGGCACTTTCGTGCGGGTGGAAAACGAAGTAATACCATTACACAACAGTCCTCGATGGGACCCACAGAACATATATATATACAACAGCGACTCCATGAGTCAAGAATACAGATATGCTATACAAAGATCCAAATCACCTTGAAACGATAGAGCGTCCGACTACGGACAAGATGCAAATGGGGCTAAGAGCCCTGAAGAATAACCAATGGCGTTCATAACCCTGCCCAGGCCAAGCCGGAAGGGTAACCCTACTAACAACGGCGATCTCAAACCTGCTAAAACAAAAGGGGTACCGACAAAGGGCAAAGGAAAAAGAGGAGCGTCAGTACTGAGGCCAATACACGGCGAGGCTAGAATTCGGCGGCTCTCGCCTACATAGGTATGGTGGGCTGAAGCGGCAGCGCAGCGGCAGTAAACAACCTATAGAGACTCGATACAACTGGCGGTTATCATAGAGGGATAAGAAAGACCTATTCGGATCCAACCTGAAGCTAACACCAAACAAACCCATCCTGGTATTTCCCCCTCGATATCAAACGAGGAAGTCGGACCAAGGAACTGACACAGTTGGCAGTTTTATTCATTCCATTATAGTTGTAGCACTTACTAATCAGATGTAGGTATGATAACATAAGTAGTGGGCACTTTTAGTTATCATTCCGTTGTAGTTGGAACATTTACTAGGCATATATAATTGTCCTGAGGAATCCCAAAACCCAGCAGTTGTTGGCACTTTTATCACATTCCATTGGAGTTGCAATACTTACTAGGAAGGTATAGTACGACACAGAGCACCACAGATCCACTAGGTGTTGGCATTTTTAATATCCATTCCGTTGTACTTGAGCTGATTACTAGTCACATATTAGGTCAAATTTATAGCACTACTTTAGTTATGCTTGTCTATGATCGGGATACTGTGCTCCAAGTCGTCCATAACCGCGGACACGGCTTTCAGAAAGTTTTACCTTGCAGGGGTGCACAAATAGCAACACACACTCGATCAACCTCGGAAAAACCAACTCAAAACCCAACGAGGCATTCACGACAAAGCGATCATAGGATTCATAAATATTTCAGGGGGCCACCACACTAAGCTACCCGCAACGAAGTTGGCCGACTCCGGAACGGACCCAGGGTTTGCGACGACGGCTGTAAACGACTGGGAACCCAAAAGTGTGACTGGGCTTGTCGATACCGCGAAAACGTGGCGCGATCCAAAATAGTACAGGTGCTCCACGCACAACCTTAAATAAAGTAGTAACATGGCATAGGTACAGGATAGTAATAAAGCCCCAAACTACTTTGTGGCCCCAAGAAATAGAAATGAATCAAGCTCTGGCTCAGGGGGGTCCATAAGGCCTCCCGGATGTGGATAGTGCGAAAAATCAAGGAACAGGTATCAAGTACTCGGGGTCCTACGGGACACAAGTGAGCGTGGAAGAACCAAATAACATCTATTGCCCACCGATGCCTCTGCATTAGTTATATCTAGCATTTTAGTAGTTATATTTAAAGTCGTGATCATCTCCACCAATAAGCATCTCCACCACTAAACATCGGCCAGCATTCCAACAACTGTGGTACTCGACAACACAAGATCACACCTGAGTAAGCAACTGCGACTCGCAAGGCCAGCTATCTACCAAACACAGGTTATAGGAGGTGTCCAAGGCTATATAGAGGCTGCACGGGGTATAACTGGGATACGAAAACTAAAGCATCGCGACACGGATAGCAATAGATCAACAGGAGGAAATAAAGACTATAAATGCAAAATAGGTAGAAGGGGAAGAGACGCTCACCTGGGAAACACTGCCGGAGAATCATATCCGGAGAACTTGTCGATACTCGCATCAACTCATCGGCCTAATCCGCGAAGAAGCAAACACTAGAACAAACACCGGATGCAATATTTAATACTACGCAAAAGATCTGGCATGCTTATGATATGATGCAGATGCGGTGCAATTAGGCAGTATTAAGCGGAACCGAGGTCCCGACAATTAATTAAACGGTTCAACTTATTTAGAACCCCCGCAATTTAAATGTTGTCTTAATAAGCCAAAACATAGTACCGGTTCGCTACACAAATTTAAATGGAGTCCGGAATGAGACGAAGATATCCCGCAGATGGACTCCATATTTAATTATGAGGTGAATCGACATAATGCCCCCAACCCATAGACAGTTATGCATGCATGATCAATTTATAAGCAACAGTTTTATATATAGCATTTATAAAAATAGGGGTTCGGGAAAAAGGTTCACACATCTGGGTTCGGCAGATCTTAGGTTCCAGGGGTCCGGTCTCAGGGTTCGACGAGATCGGGGGTCGGTTCGATGGGGTCAGTCTTCGGAGGTCGAAGAATTTGGCGCGCCAGGGTTCGGTCTTCGGCGGGATCGGTCTTCGCGGTTCGGATCTGGGAACAGGGTCTTCAGGGGTTCTCGGCCATCGGATCCATGATGAAGGTCAGGGCAGATCCGAGGGAAGACCTTGGCGTGTCGAGGGTTCGTTCTTGCATCTCCGGTAGCGGCGAGGACATACACATGGCCGCGTGGACTCCAGACAGCATCACACCGATCCTTCGGATTCCCGGACGAGGTTGAATTAGCCGATGTAGGTACACAAACAGAACCATCTGGGAAACAAGCAGTACCAACTATGAGCACACATCTTAACACCACCAGCATCGCAGAGAACCAAAAGGCGAAGATGCACGAGGAGGCAGCGAATGGAGTAGCAGCGACCACTCGCTATCGACATGTAGTAGCAGCACGGCATCGTACCATCGGGCATGGGTCATTCTTGGCTGGCATTGACCAGAGAGGAAGGGGCGCGCTAGAGCGAGGTGAGGGCGGCGGCTGACGCAAGGAGACGGGGTGCACGGACGGTGGCGCCATGCGGAAGACGAAGAGGAGGGCGAGGTCACCGGCTGGGGCGGAGGCCGTGGAGGGTGAGGCGCCGGTGACAGCGACGGACGGGATCAGGGAAGGGCGTCGCTGGGGCCGAGGGGTTGGTGGAGAACCACGGCGGAGCTGGCCGGTGAGGTCGCGCCTGGGGACGGCGGAGAGGAGCTCAGCCCGAGGGAGAGGCGCGGTCGCCCCGGTCGGCGGCGGTGCTGGCGCGCGGGGTTCACGGCAGCGGGGTCGCGACATGAGGAGGCGCGTGAGGCCGGCGAGCGATGGGGAGACGCAGGCGGCGACCGGGAAGCAGAGGGGAGGTCGCGGTGCCGGTGAGGACGAGGGGACGCGGGCGGGGGAAGCTCTTGGCGGCGGGGTACCGGCTCTGTGCGGCGGATCGGGGCTGGCGTCGGGGAATCGTGGGGAGGAAGACGGGGAGAGAGGAGGGAGGTGGTGGGGAGTGGTGGGGCCGGGTGGAGACCAGGTGGGACTGGGGAGTTCCGGGGTGGTGGGGATCCGGGCCAGGGGGTGGGGCGCGGCTGTCCACTGGGCTGGACCGGGTCAGGGCGGGATCGAGGTGGTCGGCACGGGGCGCAAGGCGGGAAAAGGGGAGGGAGTTGGGGGTGAGGTGGCGCTCAGGGAGTAGTGGGAGTGAGGTGGCCGGCGAGGCTGAGGTGGAAGGATGAGAGAGAGAGAGAGAGAGACGGCGGGGTGGATCAGGTGGGTTTGTCTAGTTAGGGTTAGGGTCTTGTTAGTCTAGGATTTGGAGGTGGCAAGCCGGTCTTTCGGGCCTGGCGGGCTTCCTCCTAAAAACAATTTGAAACTTTTATTTACTTTAAACGGGGCTTTTGCAAACTGTATTTAGGCAAACCAAAATATTCCGGAGACCCGGGTTTGGATTTGAAATAAAGACGGGGTGCTTAGAAAACAAAACCAGACTTTTCGAAAATAGTTTATAAAACAAACCATGTAAGATGATGACGATGCTCAAATGCAATGTGGCATGATGACATGAGCATGCGGTCATGATGATGCAATGCACAAAAACAACGCGATTTTCTAGTAGTGGTTTTTGCGGGGCGCCACAATTCGACACCACTAACAATGGATCTCGCCCTTGAGATCCGCCTCATGGTACGGGGAAGAAGACCGACGATCTGAAACTTCGCGCTTCGTGTAGATCCTTGCGACACCACTAACAAGAGGTCGTTGTCCGTGATCGTCGAGAGAACACTCCGGAAACAAAGGGCGAAGGTAGAGGTATCAACAAATAAAGCCACCTCTAACTTCGACAGAAGGAGAGAAACGATGCATTCTCATCCACTACAATGTACGAGAGCAAATAGATTGAGTAGTCGGCATGGGGGCCAATCCATCACGCACCCAAACTATTACTCCGCACAATTAGTAGAAAAGCGTGCAACCATTCTTGGAATCAGACTGAAGATCTCGACAATCGAGGTTCGGAACAAAGGAGTGATGCAGGCTCTGCATCGGATCTGACATAGATGATGTAGACGCGTCGGAAACACCGGAAGGCACAAACAAGGAACAGAGAGAAGTCCAATAGATAAAGGATTCTTCAGATAACACGAAGACTGGAGGTAGAAACACCGTACCAAAAGAGGAAGCGAAACCCTGAAGGTACGACGGAAACCCAACCACGAGAAATCCTGGACTTGAAGAAAGGTAAGGGAGCAGATTTAAAACACGCAAAGGTAAGAGGAGAATAGTAGAGGGGTAAGGAGTAAAATCAGACCTAATCAGATCTATCCACCCGATTTTGCAAAATAGTTTTGATACTCTACTTCGGCCGTTAGCTAGGTTATCCTACAGGCTGGACTTATGGGGTATCGCAACTGCCGAGCTCTGATACCACTCTGTAACACCCTCAAATCGGCCCTATGCAAGTTTTAGCGCTTCCCGCCAAACCCGCATAGTAACGATTCAAGGACGCCCACCAGGCACTTTCGTGCGGGTGGAAAACGAAGTAATACCATTACACAACAGTCCTCGATGGGACCCACAGAACAGATATATATACAACAGCGACTCCATGAGTCAAGAATACAGATATGATATACAAAGATCCAAATCACCTTGAAACGATAGAGCGTCCGACTACGGATAAGATGCAAATGGGGCTAAGAGCCCTAAAGAATAACCAATGGCGTCCATAACCCTGCCCAGGCCAAGCCGGCAGGGTACCCCTGCTAACGATGGTGATCTCAAACCTGCTAAAACAAAAGGGGTGCCGACAAAGGGCAAAGGAAAAAGAGGAGCGTCAGTACTGAGGCCAGTACACGGCGAGGCTAGAATTTGGCGGCTCTCGCCTACATAGGTATGGTGGGCTGAAGCGGTAGCGCAGCGGCAGTAAACAACCTATAGAGACTCGATACAACTGGCGGTTATCAGAGAGGGATAAGAAAGACCTATTCGGATCCAACCTGAAGCTAACACCAAACAAACCCATCCTGGTATTTCCCCCTCGATACCAAACGAGGAAGTCAGACCAAGGAACTCACACAGTTGGCAGTTTTATTCATTCCATTATAGTTGTAGCACTTACTAATCAGATCTAGGTATGATAACATAAGTAGTGGGCACTTTTAGTTATCATTCCGTTGTAATTGGAACATTTACTAGGCATATATAATTGTCCTGAGGAATCCCAAAACCCAGCAGTTGTTGGCACTTTTATCACATTCCATTGGAGTTGCAATACTTACTAGGCAGGTATAGTATGACACAGATCACCACAGATCTACAGGTGTTGGCATTTTTAATATCCATTCCGTTATACTTGAGCTGATTACTAGTCACATATTAGTTCAAATTTATAGCACTACTTTAGTTATGCTTGTCTATGATCGAGATACTGTGCTCCAAGTCGTCCATAACCGCGGACACGGCTTTCAGAAAGTTTTACCCTGCAGGGGTGCACAAATAGCAACACACACTCGATCAACCTCGGAAAAACCAACTCAAAACCCAACGAGGCATTCACGACAAAGCGATCACAAGATTCATAAATATTTCAGGGGGCCACCACACTAAGCTACCCGCAACGAAGTTGGCCGGCTCCGGAACGGACCTAGGGTTTGCGAAGACGGCTGTAAACGACTGGGAACCCAAAAGTGTGACTGGGCTTGTCGATACCGCGAAAACGTGGCGCGATCCAAAATAGTACAGGTGCTCCACGCACAACCTTAAATAAAGCAGTAACATGGCATAGGTACAGGATAGTAATAAAGCCCCAAACTACTTTGTGGCCCCAAGAAATAGAAATTAATCAAGCTCTAGCTCAGGAGGGTCCATAAGGCCTCCCGGATGTGGATAGTGCGAAAAATCAAGGAACAGGTATCAAGTACTCGGGGTCCTACGGGACACAAGTGAGCGTGGAAGAACCAAATAACATCTATTGCCCACCGATGCCTCTGCATTAGTTATATCTAGCATTTTAGTAGTTATATTTAAAGTCGTGATCATCTCCACCAATAAGCATCTCCACCACTAAACATCGGCCAGCATTCCAACAACTGTGGTACTCGACAACACAAGATCACACCTGAGTAAGCGACTGCGACTCGCAAGGCCAGCTATCTACCAAACACAGGTTATAGGAGGTGTCCAAGGCTATATAGAGGCTGCACGGGGTATAACTGGGATACGGAAACTGAAGCATCGCGACACGGATAGCAATAGATCAACAGGAGGAAATAAAGACTATAAATGCAAAATAGGTAGAAGGGGCAGAGAAGCTCACCTGGGAAACACTGCCGGAGAATCATATCCGGAGAACTTGTCGATACTCGCATCAACTCATCGGCCTAATCCGCGAAGAAGCAAACACTAGAACAAACACCGGATGCAATATTTAATACTACGCAAAAGATCTGGCATGCTTATGATATGATGCAGATGCGGTGCAATTAGGCAGTATTAAGCGGAACCGGGGTCCCGACAATTAATTAAACGGTTCAACTTATTTAGAACCCCCGCAATTTAAATGTTGTCTTAACAAGGCAAAACATAGTATCGGTTTGCTACACAAATTTAAATGGAGTCCGGAATGAGACGAAGATATCCCGCAGATGGACTCCATATTTAATTATGAGGTGAATCGACATAATGCCCCCAACCCATAGACAGTTATGCATGCATGATCAATTTATAAGCAACAGTTTTATATATAGCATTTATAAAAATAGGGGCTCGGGAAAAAGGTTCACACATCTGGGTTCGGCAGATCTTAGGTTCCAGGGGTCCGGTCTCAGGGTTCGACGAGATCGGGGGTCGGTTCGATGGGGTCAGTCTTCGGAGGTCGAAGAATTTGGCGTGCCAGGGTTCGGTCTTCGGCGGGATCGGTCTTCGCGGTTCGGATCTGGGAACAGGGTCTTCAGGGGTTCTCGGCCATCGGATCCATGATGAAGGTCATGGCGGATCCGAGGGAAGACCTTGGCGTGTCGAGGGTTCGTTCTTGCATCTCCGGTAGCGGCGAGGACATACACATGGCCGCGTGGACTCCAGACAGCATCACACCGATCCTTCGGATTCCCGGACGAGGTTGAATTAGCCGATGTAGGTACACAAACAGAACCATCTGGGAAACAAGCAGTACCAACTATCAGCACACATCTTAACACCACCAGCATCGCAGAGAACCAAAAGGCGATGATGCACAAGGAGGCAGCGAATGGAGTAGCAGCGACCACTCGCTACCGACATGTAGTAGCAGCACGGCATCGTACCATCGGGCATGGGTCGTTCTTGGCTGGCATTGACCAGAGAGGAAGGGGCGCGCTAGAGCGAGGTGAGGGCGGCGGCTGACGCAAGGAGACGGGGTGCACGGACGGCGGTGCCATGCGGAAGACGAAGAGGAGGGCGAGGTCGCCGGCTGGGGCGGAGGCCGTGGAGGGTGAGGCGCCGGTGACAGCGACGGACGGGATCAGGGAAGGGCACCGCTGGGGCCGAGGGGTTGGTGGAGAACCACGGCGGAGCTGGCCGGTGAGGTCGCGCCTGGGGACGGCGGAGAGGAGCTCAGCCCGAGGGAGAGGCGCGGTCGCCCCGGTCTGCGGCGGTGGTGGCGCGCGGGGTTCACGGCAGCGGGGTCGCGACACAAGGAGGCGCGGGAGGCCGGCGAGCGATGGGGAGACGCAGGCGGCGACCGGGAAGCAGAGGGGAGGTCGCGGTGCCGGTGAGGACGGGGGGACGCAGGCGGGGGAAGCTCTTGGCGGCGGGGTACCGGCTCTGTGCGGCGGATCGGGGCTGGCGTCGGGGAATCGTGGGGAGGAAGACGGGGAGAGAGGAGGGAGGTGGTGGGGAGTGGTGGGGCCGGGTCGAGACCAGGTGGGACTGGGGAGTTCCAAGGTGGTGGGGATCCGGGCCAGGGGGTGGGGCGCGGCTGTCCACTGGGGTGGACTGGGTCAGGGCGGGATCGAGGTGGTCCGCACGGGGCGCAGGGTGGGAAAAGGGGAGGGAGTTAGGGGTGAGGTGGCGCTCAGGGAGTGGTGGGAGTGAGGTGGCCGGCGGGGCTGAGGTGGAAGGATGAGAGAGAGAGAGAGATGGCGGGGTGGATCAGGTGGGTTTGTCTAGTTAGGGTTAGGGTCTTGTTAGTCTAGGATTTGGAGGTGGCCGGCCGGGCTTTCGGGCCGAGCGGGCTGCCTCCTAAAAACAATTTGAAACTTTTATTTATTTTAAACGGGGCTTTTGCAAACCGTATTTAGACAAACCAAAATATTCCGGAGACCCGGGTTTGGATTTGAAATAAAGACGGGGCGCTTAGAAAACAAAACCAGACTTTTCGAAAATAGTTTATAAAACAAACCATGTAAAATGATGACGATGCTCAAATGCAATGTGGCATGATGACATGAGCATGCGGTCATGATGATGCAATGCACAAAAACAACGCGATTTTCTAGTAGTGGTTTTTGCAGGGCGCCACATCGCCCGCGTTGATGACGGCGCGAGAAGCTGTTGGTCCCACAACTTTTAGATCCGGAGTCGTAGGCTCTATCTTCTGTGGCTAGGTCACCAAGATTGGATCCGCGAATGCTATCGCTATCTGTGCTCCTAGCTGTTGCCGGTGCATTGAGCTCGCAGAGGGTGCCGATTGGTGGCGGGAACCACGATGCTAGAGCAATCGCCGGTGCCGTTGGTTAATCAGGCATGTGAAGCGTGCCTAGTTGACCGACCTGGAAGCGGAAGCTCCCGATCGTCAGGCTAATCCCATCACCCACGGACTCGAAAGCCGGGTGAGTGGCTGGCATGTGGATAGTGAAGTCGAAAGCGCTAAAGAGCTAGCGAATCTCCGTTGTTGCAGAGTTGTAGATCGCGTTTGATGGGGCCGAAGAAGTCGCGACATCAGCACTCCTAGTTCCCACAGACGGCGCCAATTGACGAGGGTTCAACTCGTCAATGTCCATTTCTATGGACTTTGGTTTTGGAGAAGGAGGGAGCACTAGAGGCATCAATTGGCTAGCAAACAAGCACACATGGATGCAAGGTTTACCCAGGTTCAGGCATTGTAGAGGTCCCTACTACTGCTTGTCTGCTCTTGGAATTATCGAAGGATTCGAAGATTACAGGGTTGCGCAGATGCAATCTAGCGATGGCTGTGGAAAACTAGGGTTGTGATTGTCCTCCTCTCTGCCCCCTCCTAGCCTTTATATAGATAGGCTAGGTCTCGGGTAGCAGGTCGAGTCGGTTACAGATTAGGGTTCATCCCTTTGAACTTTCTATCTTAAACTTATTCTTGCGTTGCAAGCAATCAAAGAGTCTGTGGGTCACCCGAATTCTGCATTGGGCCTCGCCAACAACATGGGCTTCTATCATATCTAGACCGTATATGCCAAACTCGAGTACCTGTAGGGTATACCCATGTCAGTTAATTTCAGTCATTATGACACTATATCGGCAACTTTCGTTCATTTACTGATATCAAGTAATTAATAACTCATTTTATTCATTTTTTTGCCGGACAACGCTTGGAAACGGTTCACCAACAAGGCCAAGGGTGCCTGGAAAGAGAAGCTAACATTTAAACCACTAAATGTAAGTACTACTAGCTAGATCCGCGCATCTCTTTGATTCTAGTTTCGATATCATTATCATGCTTAATTATTATTATTTTGATTGAACTTTTTTCTCGTAAAGTGTCTGAGGCAGGCAGACGGAGATAACTTATGTGGATACTATGTTTGTGAGTTCATTCGTCAGACGACCTGTGAGAAGGGCAGAAACTTAGAACAACTTCAAGTATGTAAACAATATTCAGAAATTTGTTTTATTACCAACAAATGTGTTTAGTTTCATTCATATATGTTGACTCATTCTTTTAAATTAGGTCGAATGGTTGCGGGACCATCTTCTACCAAAGGATCGCATACAAGCAATCCAAGAGGAAATTGCAGGATTCTTAGATGCAGAGCTCCTAGATCCAAAAGGAGAATACTATCGGAAGATGATGATAATGTAATAGGGATCATAAAAGACTTTATATTGTATATATGCATGAATGTAATATATTCGATACTTGCTGTGTAATATAATCGGGAGATGTTTTGTAATATAAAGGTTCCCTTAAGGTACATGATACTTACACTAGCACTATGTTTTGTAATATAAAGGTTCCCTTAAGGTAGATGACATATGTCTCTCAAATCCGCACCATGCCTCCATGTGAATCCACTTTCGGTAACATCAACCTCGCACCATCTACTATGAGGACGAGCATTCCTCACAACATAGTGCTGGGGTAAGTGTCACAAAATAAATGCTGCCCAAAACACAAAAAGGAAATAGATAAAGGGGAAACAAAATAAATGAAAATATACAAAATAAATCTCTGCCACGGCACAAAAAGTGCCCAAAATGCTGCCGTGGCAGAGGCCTATAGATCCCGGTTCGTATTACAAACCGGGACAAATCCCCCCCCCCCCTCCTTGCAACAGATAGCGGTCATGTGGACCGTCCTTTTGTCCCGGTTCGCAGCCCAACCGGGACTAAAGGGTTGGGGGCTTAGTCCAATTTCCCTATCCCAGTTGGGGAACCGGGACTAAAGCCCCTTACAAAATGGGACAAAAATGCCCATTTTCCACTAGTGTACAATCATGGGCTAGGGTTTGTGGTTGGGGTTGCAGATCGAAGATTCTACGGCGAGGAACCAATAGGGAGGAGGGGTGATGGGGCAGTGGTCAGCGGTGCGGGGACACACGACGGAGCCAGACGGAATCAGCTAGCGACTACGGCTGAAGGGTTCGGGAGAGGAGGAGGAGGTCGATGCGGGATCGATGGGATTGAGGACTGCGGGTGGATGCTCGGAAAATTCGAATGGTTGTTTTGTAAAACTAGCATGGTGTCCCTCGCAAATGCGAGGGCATGATTCTTTTAGTATCAAGTATTACTTTTTTATCGCAAGGAGATTTGTCCACCTAATCAAGTATTTTTTTTATTGTGAGGACATTTTTCCTCATATTTAACACACTCTTCGTTGCATACTACATAGCTTTTCTAGTTTTCTACATAACCATAGTGCTAATAAAAAGAAATTTCGTCTACACTCAAATGTGGCTTGAGGTTATATATGTTTGGTCTTACTGGAATAGATGGTAGGTAGACCTTTAAAGAAAATGGAAACATAAGGCTCACAAGAATGTGATAATTTTATAAAACACCGTCGAGGTGAACGATGCCCATAGGCATCATTATTGTCAGCAGGAAAATGAGGCCAGGTTTCCCCTATCCTCATCCCTACGACCATGCCAACTCCAAGCTCAAGAACAACCATCCACTCTCTACTATCTCGATTTCCTTTGTGAGGCATAGGTTCCTCCTCAATTTCACCGAACTTGAAATATCTTCATATGTTCCAAGTGAACTTATCTCCTTCGGAACCACTCTAAAATTTGTAATTCGATTTTATTAAGTCCCCAGCTGATAACGGTAGTAAAATTAATAACTTGTGAATATTGAAAATACAAAGGATTGATGATAAGTTTTGTTCTACTAACTTCGTTGGTAAAGCCTTTCTTTGATTGCCTACAGCCTACTTATATTTTCATAACAAACTGAACACAAAAGTTGTAACATGTATGCAAATTTTCTTGTGTAGGCATGTTATCTAGTCACACATGCCCCTCTTATTCTGGACATAGAGTTTTGCCTACGTGTTTAATATTTCATATCTGAGTGGAACTTCTGATATTTACCTACCGAGACATGGTTTCCATTGTATGAGTCAGTGCAAGAGACTTGATTGTCTTTTGATATAACCTGTTAGACTTGCTGCTGTCCCTGGGTTTTCACTTGTTTGCATGCAAGAGAAAGAGAGTCTACCAACTGAAATGTGTAGTATTATAAAGAATCTAATGGTTCAAGGTTCGTTACATAATGAGGGTCCACCGGATCAATGGGCTATATATTTCCTTTCTTATATAATCTCTACCATATCTATCTTAATCCGTATCTTGTTTTCAGCATACAATGGCTAGAAGTTTTGATTGAGTTAAACTGAGATAGTAGGTAGATTTATTTTTTGCTAACATAAGATAATTCCCATTCCATATGAGACAATACAATATTCACTACAGGAAAAAATGTCGCTGCCGTGTAGACAATATACACGGCAAAGGCTTTGCCGTGTGTATACACACGGCGAATGTCACACGGCAACGTTTGCCATGGCAAAGGCCCTTTGCCGTGTGTTTTCTAAAGAAGACACGACAAAGCCTTTGCCGTGTGTCTTACACGTAGACACGGCAAAGTAAAGTGAGATAACGGTTCCCATTGGAGATGACGGTGTCTATCCTTTGCCGTGTGTCGTTCATAAATCCTACACGGCAAAGGCTGTTTGTCGTGTGTCACCCATAAATTCTACACGGTAAAGGCAGCCTTTGCCGTGTGTTGTCCATAAATCCTACACGGCAAAGGCTGTGTGTCACGTACACGGCAAAGAAGCTGCATTTTCAAAATAAATTTTTAAAAAAATTCAATTGTTTTTTTCAAACTTTTTTAAATATTATTTACTTGTTAGTCTCTCATATGGGATACTTTTAACTCTAAGTATGTTTAATATTAGGTTAAATTGCACTCATAATCAAACTCCCCCTACGGTTACCCATCCTAGCACTACTTTAGCCCTAGCACGCTTAACTTCTTCGTTCCTTCCGAATGAGCTTCCGAGAAAGAAATCATACCTTGTCGATAATATTTTTATATCAATCCTATTAACTCTTGGACCATGATGTCATACATCTCAGTTTTAGATTCCAACCAATTATTTAAGTAGACAACAATGAATAAATAATAATAATCTTGAATCCAAATAAAAAATAAAATGATTTTTTTGCCTTTTTCTATTTAATATGGAATAATTCATATATTTAAATTCGTAAATCGGAATTCGACAAATAAAATATCTAAATCGATCAGAAAAATGAGAGGAATCCAAATATGACATCCATATCATATTTTTAACCTAAAAATTATTTTTTAAAAAAATTATGAGCATTAAATCATGTACCTGCAGTTCATATCTGACTCACTTTCTACCGATTCGGCAGAAATTTGTCTTTTTCACCAAGGGTGGAGAAAAAAGTTTTAAAATCCACGGTTGGCATATTGTTAATGTAATGTGTTCTATTATTTTTTTAAAATGGGGTGGTAGCATTTTTGGATTGAACATTTGGTGTTGCTTCACAAAATGCGCCGATTTTTGCGCTCCAAAAATAGGAAATGGCTTTTCCGTGCGACAAAAAGGAAAACTTCCTCCTGCAACATTATTCCCAATCCCATGATGCACATGTATGCACAATATGGGCACATTATCACAAACTATGTCACGATTATGTCCATAACATTGGTCATTTGAACCGAAAGTCAAGAAACCTCGAATGAGATAGGTCATTTTGTGAAGGTTTTTTTGAGACATAATCAATATACCAAGTTTGATATCCCCCCCCCCCCCAACTATGTCACAAAATATGACACCACGTGAAGGTCTCGCATTTTTTTGATTTTTTTTGATTTAGTTATGGTCATTCGAAACTATCGTCAAACCCTAATCGAATGGAGGGCATGAAGATACTTAGCTTGAGGCTGAGCCTCACTAAACTTGCATTGGATCTCTGAAGAAACATCATATTGTGAACCTAAAAATGATTTTTGTAAAAAATCATGAGCATTAAATCATGTGTCTGTAGTTCATATCTGACCTACTTCCTATCGATTCGGCAGAAATTTGTCTTTTTCACCAGGGGTGGACGAAAAAGTTTTAAAATCCCCCATTGGGACATTGTTCATGTAAGGTGGTCTAGTATTTTTAAAATAGGGTGGTAGCATTTTTTGGATTGAACATTTGGTGTTCCTTCACAAAATGCCACGATTGTTGCGCTCCGAAAATAGGAAATGGCTTTTCTGTGCGACAAAAAGGAAAACTTCCTCCTGCAATATTGTTTGCAATCCCATGATGCACATGTGTGCACAATATGGGCACATTATCACAAACTGTGTCGCGATTATGCCCATAACATTGGTCATTTGAACCGAAAGTCAGGAAACCTCGAATGAGATAGGTCATTTTGTGAAGGTTTTTTTGAGACATAATCAATATACCAAGTTTGATATTTTCCCCCCCAACTATGTCACAAAATATGACACCACGTGAAGGTCTCGCATTTTTTTGATTTTTTTTGATTTAGTTATGGTCATTCGAAACTATCGTTAAACCCTAATCGAATCGAGGGCATGAAGATTCTTAGATTGAGGCTGAGCCTCACTAAACTTGCATTGGATCTCTGAAGAAACATCATATTGTGAACCTAAAAATGATTTTTGTAAAAAATCATGAGCATTAAATCATGTGTCTGTAGTTCATATCTGACATACTTCCTATCGATTCAGCAGAAATGTGCCTTTTTCACCAGGGGTGGACGAAAAAGTTTTAAAATCCCCGGTTGGGACATTGTTCATGTAAGGTGGTCTAGTATTTTTTAAAAATGGGGTGGTTGTATTTTTGAATTGAACATTTGGTGTTGCTTCACAAAATGTCCCGATATTTGCGCTCCGAAAATAGGAAATAGCTTTTTCGTGCGATAAAAAGGAAAAATCTCTCCGGCAACATTGTTCGCAATCCCATAATGCACATGTGTGCACAATATGGGCACACTATCACAAACTATGTCGCGATTCTGCCCATAACATTGGTCATCTGATCTGAAGTCAGGAAACCCTCGAATGAGATAGGTCATTTTGTGAAGATTTTTTAAGACATAATCAATATACAAAGTTTAATATTTTTCCTCCCAACTATGTCACATAATATGACTCCATGCGAAGGTTTCACATTGTTTCCATCATTTTTGAATTTTTTATGTCTGTTTTAAACTATGGTCAAAACGGCGAGCATGAAGATTCATATTCAACATAAATATCTAATATTTGAGTGTAGATAGATATATCCTATTTTTCTACAAATTTTGATATATTATTTCTATTTTTCTGAATTAGAATGATTTTTTTATGATTTTCCTAATAGTAATGTGATAAAAGGAAAAAAAGAAAAAAAAAGAACGTTGCCGTGTATACTGCGAAATACACACGGCAAAGGCCCTTTGCTGTGTATACTGCGGAATACACACGACAAAGGCCCTTTGCCGTGTATACTGCAGAATACACACGGCAAAGGCCCTTTGCCGTGTATACTACGGAATACACGGCAATGGGCAGGCGAGGGCACACGGCAAACAGGCCACCGTCTGTAGCCGTTAGCTCATTCCTGTCAAGTGGACCTGTGGGGTCACGGGTCCCACCTCGTTGCCGTGATGACACCTATGCCGTGTGTCGCTGTTGATTTTGCCGAGTTTTTTTTCTTTGCCGTGTTCCTTTGTAGGTCTTTACCGTGTATATTTCTTTGCCGTGTTCTTTTTCAGAAATTTGCCGTGCTCGCGTACTTTGCTGTGTACTTTTTAGGTTGTATACGGCAAAGACAAACTTTGCCGTGTTCTAATCCATTTGGCACACGGCAAAGCCGTGTCTACACGGCAACGACATTTTTTCCCGTAGTGATTACCTCTCTCGCAAACAGAATATCCAAATTTTAGAGATAAACTAAATATTTACTTAGTAATAGCTTTAGAGTGAAGAATACATGAAGATGAATGACACGGTTTCATGGGATAATACAAAGAAATTATCTAAAGAAGCTAGTTTAGAGTAAAAGATTATACACCGAAGCGTCATTTGACATGGCCACAATGACAATGATATGAAGGAGCTAATTGTAAGTAAAAACTTATGCATTGAACAATTATTTTTTCCATTGCAAAACTAACTATATTATTGTACTCAAACCATCAAAATTATCTGAATAAACAACCACTACAACTCATGTGTTAATTTCTATTTTTCTAAATTTGATTGCTAATAAACAGTCAAAATGCAAAGTGAGAAAAAATATGTATGAAATTCCTCGGTCAGACTTACACCACTGAGATGCATAATTCTCTTCCTGCTGCATCACCTTGTACAAGTCGGCTTACTTCTATACCCGCACAATCCTGCCAAGAATTTAATATTCAAACGAATTATAGATTCCCTTGAGAAATACTCGGTGTATAGAACAACAATGTTTAACTTCCAAATGAATTTAGACTCCTTAGTATCTAGATTTTGTATGCAACTTACCGGCGGTAATAGATTGCCTGCTCCACGGTCTTTCTGAAAAAATAATTGATTTAAGTCGAAGTGTATTTAGCAGGGAGATCGAAGTTACCTTTTGGTTGCGAGGCAGGCAGATATAATACTCAATCAATTTGTAGTGTTGTCCTGCCGGATGATCACTCAACAGGGCATTATAAATCTCTTCTTCTGCTGCTGCAAGAAAATCTGGTCGATGGCCAACATTACCAATCATCTTGCACCGTTAGAGGAGAAGAGATTCTGCTCGATACGTTGTGTTACAGGGTAGTCAAATATACTCGAGAGACCAACAAATTCAACATATTGTATACGCTGCAGACTACATTATACGTGTTTTATGTAGATTACATGGTAGTCATCAAGAGATGTTGTATAATCAAAAAGGAAAGAAACCTATCACATGCGCTGATGCGCCTTGCTCCGGGGTACGGTATGCATGTGACAAATCTGGGACTGATCTTGCATGCCTATGTGCTGTCAGGCAAGATTGAAACTTTACCTGCTGATGTACATGCACGAAGAAGGCCGGCCACCAGAGGGCATCAAGGTCAGCAGTAGTCGCATGCTAGGGTTGCCCGGAACTGATATCTCCGGTGAAATCCTGACCGGAATTGAAGCACGGGAATAGGGCCGGCCGGTGAAGGGCATCGGCACCAGCGTTTCTGCGACACGTGAGGAGACGCTTGTGCTGGTCTATATATGTCTGGTAGAATCTTAGCCGTAAATTTTAGATCCAATAGCAAAAATAATTAAGATGATGTGGATCAACCTGGTGCCTCGAAAAACAACTTTATATTGCTTTTAGTATATATATATATATATATATATATATATATATATATATATATATCGGAAACAGTGGGATACTCACGCGGCTAGCTACGCACGTCCAGACAGCCGTTGGATCAACTACACAGAGCACCTGATATGAACCCAGGAGCAGAACCCCACTAACGGCGTTAGGCCGGGTGCAATTTTTCCATTGCTAGTTTTTTGGATTACAGTGAGAACACATGCGAGTGTGCGGTGATTTTTGCAGGCGCTTCTGCCAACCATTTTGGGTTTCTCCATGCATTTTTACAATATGGTTGTACTTTGTGTTTGGCGAGTGGCATGGCAGGGGTGGGTCAAAGAGAGGGGAAAAACCACGGGCGCCAGCCTCCGGCGACGGGCCTCGCTCCGCTCCGTCAGAAGTTGGCCTCTACTTTGTAAAATTTGGATCAACATATAACAATCCCTCTTCTGAGTGCATCCTGCGAAGAGCACTTTAAAGGCTATTTGGATAGACGACGGGGAGCTGATTTCTCGGCACCCTCTACGTACGATCTCATCCAGTGGACCACACGAGAGAGATGGTGGCCATATGGATGCTTCGTTGCCCATGGCAGGTGACCGAGCTAGCTACAGAACATATCTACACAACATATATATATGTGTGGGCAAAGCCGAATTAATATTCAGATCAATACATGCTCGCTCCACAGATCTACTAGATTCAATGCACGACCATGATATCATCCTCCCCTGGCACTAGGTTCTCCTCTCTATATTCGCCAATACTACATACAGCATGCCTCTTCATGTACGCACATGCATCTTCTCGACGAATTCACCAGATTCACGCGGCGACGAGGAATCACTTCCCGGCCAAGCAGTCCGTCGTCGTTGTGCTCCGTGTACGGTTGCAACCGCCGGCAGCCTGTATAATCCCCTGAAAATTAATAAAAACATAGTTTAAACTACACGAATTTTGTTAAAAAAGAAAACTACAACTAGCCTAATTAATTTGAAGTAGAAAGCAGGGCAGATCGTGGTGCCGCTCCGCATGTCTACCTCCATGGCGTGACCTCTCGCAATGCCGCAAGCGCCTTGATCACGTCCACGTTCGTCTGGAGGCACCTCCGCAGCTCCTCCGCCGCCATGTCGCACGCCACCTTCTTCCGAGGATTGCTCGCCGCATCTTGGCACGCACGGAAAGCATTGGCCGACTTGTGCTCGCACCCGAAGAATACCTCGGAGGGGGAGAAGACGTCGTCCATGTCGGCCCCTGTGATCTCCACCACAGGACCAAACGGGCTGGCCGTCGCTTTATTCTCGTCCATATCAAGCGTCCGCCCGGTCTCCAGAGGCCACGATCCGAAGCTGCGCGATCGGTTTTATAGTGCCCTAAATTTCTCACGACTCAGCATCAGTTAGTACGGGTTCCCGTCTCGGCTCGTAATCCATCTGGTTCCTCTTTGAGGATATAGGATCGTGTGGTCTCCCAACATAGCTCTTTCGTAAAATAAGAAACATGTATGTATGTATGTATGTATGTACACCAGTAGAAAACAGCCTTTCGTCCACCCCCTAGTCCCGGTTATGGTTGGACCTGGGACTAATGGTCACATTAGTCCCGGTTCCAACGGAACAACCATTAGTGTCAGGTCAAACGGGACCCGGTTGGCTCCAACCGGGACTAAAGGGGTTGCGGCAGGCTACGGCCGGTGCCGATTCCTTTAGTCCCGGTTCGTATCACCAACCGGGACTAAAGGGGTGACCTTTTAGTCCCGCTTCATATTACCAACCGGGACTAAAAAAAACGGGCAAAAAAATTTCTAGTTTCAAAATCATGCTAAAATATTATAAAAAATTTCAAAAATAAAATCTTTCGAACTGTTGTTATATTAAATGATTTAGTTGTTACGAAAAATAACAAATATAAATTTCGACATAATTTGCAAAAAAATATTACGAAAAATTCAAATGGCCATAACTTTTGCATATGATATCAGAAAAATACGTACAGCCTATCAAAACGTGCAAAAAAAAATTTCTCTTTGATTTCAACTGCCTTGGGCCGTTTTGTATTCTTTTAGATTCTTAAAGTTTGAAAAGGCAAAAAGTTATTTCAAAATTTTTTTAAAAAAAATAATATTTTTTATGTCATATTTGAATTCCTCACATTTTTCTGATAATAATGGATATATTATTTATCAAATTTCGATTTACAGTTTTGAAGATATTATTTATGTCATATTAAATGAATAAATGGCAAAAAATGAATAAAATATTAATTTCAAATTTTTTATTGGGAAAAAATATTATTATTACTTATTTATTGTTGTTTACTTAAATAGTTATTCGTAATTTCGAAAAATAAAAACGGTTGACATATTGATATGAGCTAATATGATTGATATACTAGTCTTGACAACAAGGTATAAGGGTCCTTCGTGCGAGGTGAGAGAGATGGAATGGAAAAGTTAAGCGTGCTGAGGATGGAGTAGTGCTAGCATGGGTGATCAACTGGGAAGTTTGACCATAAGTGTAATTTGACCTAATATTAAGTATAGTTAGTGTGAAAAAAATGAGAGATGTGAGAGATTAGCGAGTCGGATAATTCAAATGTTCAAAAAAAATTCAGAAAAAATACAAAAACCTTTAGTCCGGGTTCGTATTACAAACCGGGACTAAAGGTCCTGCGCACTCGACGCTGCCCCGTGAGGGCCTTTCGTCCCGGTTTGTGGCCGAACCGGGACTAAAGGAGGAGGCCTTTAGTCCCGCCTCTCTAGTTCTGGTTTCAAAACCGGGACTAAGCCCCTTACGGGCTGGGACTAAAGACCCATTCTCCACTAGTGGTAACTGCAAAACCACCAAAAACTTTTTGGGAGAAAACCACTCTACTGTACCTTCATCTCCAGGAAATATATCTCTGCGGTCAAGTAGCCTGCGCCTCCACGCCTCAATAAGCGGCCACCGAATTGGACCATAAAAAATTCTACTGAGACTTAAAGAAAAAAAATCAGTCGACTAAAGTATAGCCGATCAGATAAAAATGAGTAGATTGCAAGCTACTACCACAATTGTGCAGGAATTTCGATAATCCAGCACTTTTCTTTCAAAGTTTGCAAAAATCCATGAACATTGCGCTGATTGTTCGCAATGCACTGCCAGGGCAGATGCGGCACAATGATGAAGGGTCGGGTGATAAACATTAAAGGTAAATTCTTTTTTTCTAAATTCTTTTTTTCTAAATCCTCTCTTTCAATAAAAAAGAAAAACAATCTAGAAAATGGGAGAGAATAGTTGGGTACGAGTGGGACCAATCGTGGCACGGGCCGGCGATGCGTGCAGCATGGCCCCTGACATGCACGGGGACGACACACGTAGGATGTCGACCATAGTGGGAGCCGCCATTTCTAGAGCCAACATCGTCAGCACTGGTCCTATGAGACACGTTGCCTCCAAAGACAAGGCAAAGGCGACATCCATGAAGAACACGGTCGATGGAGAAGAAGAATGGGTGTATTGTCTTAGTGGGTATTCTCCTGGCCTAGTGCATTGGTGGACACATGGCCTACACCGCCGCCGCTTAGCCTCCCGGTCCTTGAACACTGCTAGGGTTTAGAATGCCGGGTAGTTGGACCGCGACGGGGACGAGCGTGCTAGGGAGAAGGCTGAGGTGGAGCACACTGGTGCAGGGTCACATGCGTCGGGCATCCAATCGGAGGGGATGGGTTCCGGGATCCAGTCGTGTGGACCAAGGATAGATGTGGGAGGCTGCGCCGATAGTCTAGGATGGAGGTGGTGGTCAGGAGGAGTGGCCTCGCGGATTTGGGGAACATGAAAGAAAAAGGAAAAATAATTAAAAAAATTAAAAATGATTTGACAAAGAGAGGAGAGAGGTGATTGAATTGTGTGTGAGAGTGGATCAGACAAGTGGGGTCCACAGAATAATTACAGAAAACCCCGTATATTAAAATCTGTCTCCGTAGCATATGTGTTTCATGCAATAGCTAACCTAGGGTTTTCTGTGCTCGTGATGATGGAGAGTCCACATTCCTGGTCGGATTAATATGATTGATTCCGAGTTGGATCTAAAGCCGATCTCTGTAAGGATCAGGTACACGTCCCTTGTTGATCTCCCGTTGGTTCTCTGAGGCGAGGTCACGCTCATTTCTGCACGAAATTGTGGCAAAGTCTAGGGGTTGGAGAAGTGGCATGGCGGCGACTGGCAGGGAGGAGTTAGCTACGGCTGGTGCTTCTGCCGCAATTGGCACAGGAACTTCCCCGACCCCCCATGGGATGGATGGAGCAACGTCCTCTTATGACTTGACCGCGAGTTTTAGCACTCCGATGGATCGAGGCATTCACTGCTTGTTTGATAAACTTGAGATTGAAGATGAGGAGTTTGATGACTAGATTATAGATGAGGAAGAGGTTGATATTGCATTCAGCACTCGGTGGCTTGCCGTGGCGAGGATTTTGATGTTGAAGAAAATTTCCCATGAGACGTTTATCTTGCAAATGACTAATGCGCGTAACCTAGCTCATGATATGTCCATCAGGCATGTGGGAACACTTATCTGTTGTTCAATGTTTTTTCTTAGGCGACATGGAGAAATTCATGATGAGAGGACCATGGTTGTTTAGAGATTGGGCTATTCTGCTAGCTCCGTACGATGGTTTTTTCGATCCTCAGCTTGTCCAGCTTGGGCTAAATTAATTTTGGTATTAATTAATTTCAAATAATACTTTCACAACTAGCAAACACAAAAAAACACAAAAGATATTTTTACTGTTGCATTTACGTTGCTTGTCTAGTTATAAATTATTTTATTTTATTTATTTATAAGGTTATTTCAGTTTTACTTATACGAAACCTTGTGCTTGACAACCACACGGTGGATTTGGAGACACAAAGCAAGGATTTTGTTTTGTAGGTTGTTTGAAGAGTACAAGCAAAATATATTCTTAGCTAATTCCCCGAGAGTTCGATATAAACCTCTCGAGTCACCCTTGTAGGAAAAAGACGGTTGCTACGACACTCTGCACTTAGAGTTCCAATGAGTTGGTATACACTGAGTTGTTTCCATCACACACTAGAGTAGCAATCACTGCCAATTATGACAACCGAATATCGAAATATTCTCACTTGAAACAGTATCCGCGTTTCAATTTCCAGGGTGAAATCCTATGCCTGGACTTCATTGGTTGTAGCTAGCAATAACGGATCTATAGTTGTTTCCTTGTTAATGGCATTGTCTTGAGATTGGACATCTTTGAGATAAAAACTTAGGATATGACCTTTGTGACTAGATAGGGCGACGACGCCACATTAAACTTGAAAAGGAGAGGCCTCATGAGAAATTATAAATGCTCATGCTTTAAAGACTCAACTAACCTCATAATATCCTGTATTATCTCTCATATTTCCAAGACAATGTAAAATGTGGATCCACCTACTAATTCACTAGATCTTGTTGATACTCAACGATTCATTTTAGTGAGACATATCATTTTTCAACAATCTCTTGCTTTTTTGGATCAAATTGAAACAGTTGCTCAAAGAATTCAGCGCACAACGTATACATGCATAAACCCAAACCAAAAACCCTAGATACACACGTAGTGGAACTTCGCAAAAAATAAAACTCAAGAAAAGGATGGCACTCTCCTAAGGAAGAACACACGGATGGGAGGAGCACAATCGCAAAATTTTATTATTGTAGCCCTTATGTGGAACACCACGGGCGGTAGAGTCCTCTCTTTTATGGATCGTTGATCGGTTGGGGAAGAAGATAAGAGCACTCCGACCCAAAATCTATGGACAACTCTGTCGAGGATGGTACCGCATCAGTCAAGGACAGCTCCAACAGGAAACTCTTGTGGAAAACTCATTCTCTAACTTAACCTATTTGATGCCTATAGCAGACATCACCCAAGTAAGAGCTGAAACGGTAGGCTTCCCTATCTATCATCAATAGTGTCGCAATCAGTTAGATGGAATGATGATCTAGAGCTTTATTTGCTGCTGCCATACGGATGGCCAAAATACTAGTTTTAGTTCCAAACTACAACTACACAAATTCGTGCAACGAAACTGGGGATATCAACCGTGAGGTCGCTAGTCGATGTCACCTCTCACCTTCCTCTATACGGGTAAGGTATGTTCTCACATGTTATGGTCTTACGGCATGCTCAATTTCTTTCTTGTAATCCTCCTTAATGAATGCAAATTGGTTTATCGAACGGAACCATGGTTAAATCTTACTTTTCTATTGCTTGCCTAGGTTGCCTGGTAATGTTCAGAATTTTTGTGTCAGGGTATTTAGTTGGATTAAAATTAACACAGAAATTGCTAATAATCTCAACCGCCTGTGAACAAGTAGAATCTTTTGGGCAAACAATGAGATAAAACAGGCCATGGTTCTTCACCAGAAAATGGTTGAACAAGGCTTCGTCTGATAAAGTACATATATTAGTGCAAGAACTTTCAAGCAAGCAAAATTTCACGACTAATTTTCGTCTACTATATCTAAGACCGTACAATTGCAACATCAATAATACACCATTTTTTCACCAGCACTTGTACACGCTCAACGGCTCCATGGTATCGACATAGTCGAACGTTTGGAAGGTATCATACTTGGTGCTAATATGGGCTACCAACGTACCCAGGTTCTTCTCGTTGATCTCCAACGTACCGTGTTGTTCTTTTGTTGTCTCATTGCTGAGCTTGTGTCGGTACAAGGCACAACCTCCCCCGGTGGGTAACCACTCCCATGTAAGGACTTGACTGCTTTGATGAGCAAAGTGCGGCCATGTGAGATGCTGATGGTCGTACCATTGTGGTCCCTTGCGTGGCGTGTGCCGTACCTGCACGCTGTACCGGTGGATCCACCCGGCGTGCCTATCCTTCCTAGATGCTCCTCCCTTCATGACCCACACCTCTGTCTTGTCCAACCTCTGCGAGTCGAAGCTCAAGGTGATGCCGAGTCTTCCATGCACCTCCGTCAGGCGCCAGGTGCCGGCTGGTCTAGACGACGGTAGAGGAATGACAGACGAGGCCCGCTCGCCGTCGAGGTCCAATGATATGACGTTCAGCCCTCCATCCAACATCTGGGCGACCCAGTACATTGTGCTGTCCACGGTCACATAATTGTCCTCGTGGCTGCACCGCCTGCCATGAGTGTCAACTTCCCGCCAAGACGCCTCCCCAAGCGTGAACACCGCGACCTGGTGAGAGGACAGACGGATGTGCACGACCATGTACCGGGCAGTCGCCTGGTCGTACGTGAAGCTGTAGGTCTGGGCGCCGGCCTGGTGCCGTCGCGGCAGGGCCAACGTCTCGCGCGTAACCGGGTTATGCACAAGGATGTCGCCGTAGCAGTCGCAGATACAGATGATGCCGTTGCAGGTGCCTACGACCTTCTTAGGGGGAGCGTAGTGGCGGACAGGCCATACGGGCATCTCTGTGCTGCGTCCTGTACATAGGTCGTCAATGAGGTATCCGCGCTCCACGGTAGCGATGAGCGTCTTGGCGCGGCTGCGCAGGCTCGTGGCCGTGCGTGTGTCAACAACATGGCGCCAGTGCCGGCACACGAGGCGCAGCCGGCGCCGAGCGTTGGGCTGGACATGCTGGAGGATGTACACGAGGATGTCCGTGGGGAAGTCCATGGCCGTCGTCTCTCGATCACGATCCCCTCTAGGTTACCTATTACTCTAGTTTTGATTGACTACGGTTGGGGATTCTTTAGGCTATATAGATATAGACGTGGTTCTCCTCCCCAGGCGTAACTTGTTAGGGTAATAGATCTTGTATTACCAGAGGGTCAAAGGCCAGAATATATAGTACATGTATAGGTGCAAATATACAGAAAGCCCCCTAATATATGGGGAAACTACAATACACAAATATACTCTAACACCCCCCCCCCCCCCCCTCAAACTCATGGTGGATCCACAACACTGAGTTTGGAGAGTAAGAAATCATGCTGAGCGCGGGTTTGTGCCTTTGTAAAGAAATATGCCAACTGCAAGTCCGAAGGCACATAATGAAGCGCAACAACCTGATCCTGCACCTGAGCACGTGTATAAAAAGCATCAACACCAATATGCTTGGTCAGCTCATGGTTGACCGGATCACGTGCAATACTGATAGCACCTGTACTGTCTGACAAAAGTGAAGTGGGTGTCATAACAGAGACCCTAAAATCTGCAAGCAACCATCGTAACCAGGTCACCTCAGCAGTCACCGAGGCCATAGCCCGCAACTCAGCCTCAACACTCGAACGGGAAACCGCTACCTGTTTCTTCGTCTTCCAAGCAACAAGCAAACCACCAAGAAACACACAGTAAGCAGAAAGTGAACGACGATCCGTAGGATCATTCGCCCACGTAGCATCCGAGTAGCACTGGAGCTGGAGAGAGCTAGAACGAGGGAAGAAAAGGCGACGAGTAATCATGCCACGAAGATAACGGAGGACACGGAGGAGATGATCGTAGTGAACAGTGGTAGGAGCTGAGACAAACTGGCTCAGAATATGAACATGATAAGAGATATCAGGACGAGTGACAGCAAGATAAACGAGACTCCCAACAAGATGGCGATAACAAGTGGGATCGGGAAGAGGATCACCATCCGTAGAACGAAGCTTAACATGAAGCTCCATAGGAGTCTCAACGGTGCGCTCATCCTCAAGAGCAGCCCGAGCAAGAAGATCCTGAATATACTTTTCCTGAGAGATAGAAAACCCATCAGAAGTGGATGAAACCTCAATCCCAAGAAAATAGCGAAGAGAACCAAGATCATTCATAAGAAACTGATCACGCAGGCGAGCCTTGACAAAGGCAATATACGTAGGATCATCACCAGTAATGATCATATCATCAACATAGAGAAGCAGAAGAGTGCGTCCACGAGGAGAAGTGTGAACAAAAAGCGCTGGATCATGAGAACTAGGAGAGAAACCAGCAGCAGTCACCACAGAGGCAAAGCGCTCAAACCAGGCACGAGGGGCCTGTTTAAGGCCATAAAGAGAACATCGAAGACGACAAACCATCCCATCGGAAACAGAATACCCAGGAGGAGGCTGCATATAAACCTCCTCACTCAACTTGCCATTAAGAAAAGCATTCTGAACATCAAGCTGGGACACAGACTAGCGTCGAACAGAAGAAACAGCAAGAAGAGTACGCACAGTGGTCATATGTGCTACAGGAGCAAAAGTCTCATCATAGTCACGACCATGTTCCTGCTGAAAACCACGAGCCACAAGACGCGCTTTATAACGCTCAAGAGATCCATCAGAGTGGGTCTTAATTTTATAGACCCACTTACATGTGATAGGACGAACACCAGAAGGGGGAGAGACAAGATCCCAAGTGCCTGTGCGCTCAAGCGCAGCAATCTCCTCAGCCATGGCAAGCTGCCATTCAGGATGACACGCAGCATCCCGATAAGAAGTCGGCTCGGAAACTACAGAAAGACCATACTGACTAGGGGAGTAACGGTCTGGAGCACGATGCTGACGAACAGGTCGTGAGGAAGGAAGCTCATCCGCTGAAGATGATTCATCAGAAGAGGAGGAAGAAGAAGGCACAGAGGAAGGATCCGAAGCTGGAGACCGAGGAGAACTAGGGGAACTAGACGGAGGAGAGGATGGCGCCGAAGACAAAGGAGGCGCAGCAGAAGGAGGAGGTGGAGGAGAAGAGACAGCGAAAGGTGTATCAGGAAAAAGAAGAAAAGAGAGATCATCCGTTGGGTAAGTGCCAGAGGTGGGGCGTGGATAGAAAGGACGCGTCTCATCGAACGTGACATCACGAGAGATGCGCATACGACGACCAACGGGGTCCCAACAACGATAGCCCTTATGCTCATCACTGTAGCCAAGAAAAACACACTCAACAGACTGAGCGGTTAATTTGGTGCGTTCACGAGGAGGGAGAATAACATAGCAAACGCATCCAAATAAACGAAGAGCCGAGTAGTCTAGACAGGATCCAGAAAGACGCTCGAGAGGAATGCAACCCTGAAGAGCAGCTGAAGGCTGGATATTAATGAGGTAAGTCGACGTAGCGACAGCCTCAGCCCAGAAATGCGGCGGAAGAGAGGAAGCAATCATCATAGCCCGGGTAGTCTCAAGAATATGACGATGCTTATGCTCGGCGACACCATTTTGAGCATGGGCGCCGGGACACGAGAACTGAGCAAGGGTGCCCTGCTCAGCAAGGATACCACGCAGGTGCTGAGAGATATACTCTCCGGCAGAATCAGCACGAAAAACACGAATAGGCGTGGAATACTGGGTACGAACCATAGCCACAAAGCGCTGATAAATAGCAAGCACCTCGCTGCGAGAGCGCATAAAAAATAACCAGGTGTACCGTGAAAAATCATCAATAAACAAAATATAGTATCGGTGGCCCCCTTTTGAAGCAAAGGGAGCCGGACCCCACACATCTGAATGAACTAAATCAAAAGGTCACTGAGATACAGACACACTAGTAGGATAGGGAAGCTGAATCTGTTTAAACTAACCTACAACCCTGAAACGAATGTAGCGACGACACATCTCCTGAGACAAGCCCCAGAAGATCTCAGCCACAAAGATGACCCAGCTGATGATGCCACTGCTGAAAAGAGCCAGTGACAGAAGCAGCAACCGCAGGAGAAGTGGCAGAAGAAGTGTCGGCAGAAGGAACGTGAAGCCAGTCTAACTCCCAGAGCCCCGGAGACTCAATGCTCCGAGGGCCAGCTCCAACCAGAGCCTGTGTACGACGGTCCTGAACAGCACAAGAATCAGCATCAAGAATGACCCTACAACCAGAATCAGTAAGCTGACTAGCAGAGAAAAGATTCATCTTAAGACTGGAAACATGAGAAACATCAGGAACATAGAAGGAGGTAGAGAGGGTGCCTCAACTGGAAACAGGAAGAGAGGTACCATCAGCCGTAATAACACGGACAGGAGAAATAAGAGAGCGAAGAGCAGAAAGAATAGAAGATGCAGAAATCATATGAAAAGAAGCTCCAGAATCCAGATACCACGGGGATGACGTACCTGACTATGTAGAAGATGATGGTCGCACAGTGCCAGAAGAACTAGTCACAGAACCAGCAGTACCGGACGAGGAGGAGCCTGTAGCAGCGAGCAGACTACGAAGACCACGAATAATATCCTGATCCGACAGAGGACCAGCAGGAGGTCCAGAAGCACCAGTAGGAGGTCCAGAGACAACAGCAGAAGATCCTGAAGACCCAGACTGTCGACGAGCAAGATATTGCTGACGTAAGCGTGGATCCCTCGTCCAGTAACCAGAGATATCGTGGCCAGGCTTGCCACAGTGGGCACAGGGAGGACGAGAACCACGAGGCTGCTGAGACTGACGCTGACCCTAGGCCGATGGAGTAGAGAGTAGCGGCAGCGCGAGAGACCGCGACGAAGCCGGCGACACGGGGGGACCATGAGCAGCAAGAACAGACGGAACCTCAAGAAGACCAGCACCACGAAGACGAGTCTCCTCAGCACGAAGCTCAGCCAGTACCTCAGAGAGCGGAACACGACCACGGGCAAGCAGCTGGGCACGGCGCGGCTCAAACTCCTTGCGGAGCCGTGACAAGAACTCAAAGACGCGCTGAAACTCCAGATCCGCGCGCACAATCAGACAACAGGGACAGGTGTTACACACCGCTGTACGAAGAGAGTCAAGCTGACGCCAAATAGCAGCACTCTGAGTGTAGAAATCATCAATAGTAGAATCACCCTGCTTAAGATCATGCTCCTGACGAACCACGGACAGATAAAGAGCATCTCTAGATGGCTGATAGCGCTGACGAAGAAAAGCCCACTGAGCAGCAGCATTGGGAAGACCCATGAACTCAGCAGCATACTGAGGCAGAACACCGGAAGTGAGAACAGCAGCAGCATGAGCATCCTCATCTATCCACTGAGTGTAGTCAGCCAGATCCAGCCGGTAGGCCGTAGTAGCAGCAGAATGCGCCTGAACCTGGCGCTCATAATCAGCCCGAGCAGAATCATCAGCACTCTGGGCTGCATCCTTGACCGCCTGAGTAGCATCGGGGGCAAGGACAACGGGCGTCGGTGCACGAGGCACTGGAGGCACAACGGGGCGCAGTGGACAGGAGACCTCACCGGAAAGCACACCCCAAAGACGAAGACCGCGCATATGAACGCGCATAAAGGCAGCGAAATCAGGATAATTCGCGCCATCAAAAATCACCGGGCAGCGAGGAATCGCAACATAGCCCGAGGAGGAAGACATTTTTTTTTCAACTCAAACCAGATCGAACGGATCTGGATCTAGCGAGACTTCGGCGACGGCGGGCCGCGGGGGAGGCGGGGCGGCAGCCGGCGGAGAGGAGGCGGCGGCCGGGGCGGCGGCGACGGGGCGACGGGGCAGCGGGGTCGGGCCGGCGGCGGCGGATCCGGGGTGGCGGGGACGGGCGGCCGGTGGCTGGCGGCGGCGGCGGCGTCGGTGGCGGTGACGGGCGGCGGCGGCGGCGGCGAGATCCGGGGCGGGCGGCGGCGGCGGGAGAAGAGAGAGGGAAAAAAAGCCTTAGGGCTCTGATACCATGTTAGGGTAATAGATTTTGTATTACCAGAGGGCCAAAGGCTAGAATATATAGTACATGTACAGGTGCAAATATACAGAAAGCCCCCTAACATATGGGAATACTACAATACACAAATATACTCTAACACAACTAACCTAGGTAAGTCGAAACAGATAAAAGTTGGAAATCCAAACGGATCCGTCCGTACGTCCTTCGCTGCTCCCTCCGTCATTTTAGCCACTCCAAACTTAATTGATACTTCAAGTAAAAAATAATAATATTGACTGCCAAGCATTCGCTACATAGACAAATTCTTTCGCGTACATCAGCACTTGTTCCACTGCTATTAATTTCTTGCATCCTACCCGACTGTATATTGATCAGACATTTGGACAAGGCAAAGAATATGTAGGTAGTAGGCTGGTTTGTCACGCAAGGATCGATAATCATTACGGGAAATTTCTGACAAGTTTATTTACAGGGCACAAGCAGTGATGGATGACGGAGCAGGCGACTAGGTTGCTCCCTTACCGACAGATCTTTGCTCCAGACCGTCTCCGAGTTGTGGCGGACTGCGGGGTCGATTCTGGATGGCGGCGGACGCCGTTGAGGACAATGAGGCCGTGAACGAGCCCAGCGACGGTGAGTGTGGCCTGTCTCCAGAGGCGGAGAACCCCAAAGCCAACTTAGGAGCCAGATTAAACACAAACAGGGGATATCCTCTCCACGAGCAATCGTGAGGTCGTTAGTGGACCGAAGGTGGTCACAGACGATCACCCCTGACCTTGCTTAACAGTAATCCTCCTGAATGATTCAAACTGCTTATCGACTATTTAGTTGGATTAAATCAACACAAAGTTTCTAATAATTTGAACCATCTTTGTACAACTAAATAGTCTTTTGGCCAACCAAAGAGATAAAAAGGGGCAGAAAATGGTTAGACATGGATTCATTTGATGAAGTACATATATTAGTGCAGGAACTTTCAAGCAAAAAGAAATTCACGACTAATCTCCATCTGCCATATTTAAGACCATGCAATTGCAATATAGATACATCATTGTTTCACCAGCACTTATACACGCTCAACGGCTCCATGGTCTCCACATAGTCGAACATCTGGAAAGTATAATACTCCGTCCAAATATGGGTTGCCAGGCCGAAGAAACCTGCGTTGACGACGACCATGTACCGCCCTGTCACGTAGTCGTGCGTGAAGCCGTATATCCGAGGCCCCCACCGGTGCCGTTCCGGCAGTCTCGGGATTGCTAGGCTATCGCAGGTCAACAGGTTATGTAGAACGATGCCGCTGAAGGGGTTGCAGATGCAGATGATGCCGTTACGGGTCCCTACCACCTCGCTCTTGTCACAGTAGAGGCCGCGCCTCATGGAAAAGTCCTTGCCGCATCGCTTATAGGTTTTCAAAGACGAAAGCGGTCTCCGCAGTGACGACGAGTGTCTTGGCACGGCTGCGCAAGCTTGTGGCGGTGCGCTTGTCGATGACTTGGCGCCAGTACCGGCAGACGAGGCGGAGCCGGCGGCGGGCGTTGGGCTGGACGCGCTGGAGGATGCATACTAGGATGTCCGTGGGGAAATCCACGCCGTCGGCCATGGCCGTGTCTTGATCCTCTGCTCGATCTGTCGATCCGGTCTGTGTGTTTGGACACGGTTAATTTCGGTGCGTTTTAAGTTTTAACGAACCGGTTGTGAGTACTTGACCGCCACGAAACCGGCTCTCTTGGGTCTGCATACGTATTCCTGATCCACACGTACCTGTCTATATACTGCTACTGATTTCCGTACGTGGCGGACATGTTATCAGGCAGTATATGTCTCTGATGCTTCTCTCTATTAAATCGCTACCTTCCTCGTCCCTCCATCACTAGAGCTGACCAAAGGTTATCGAAGTAGAGATTATTCTGATAGACAGACAAAAAGTCGTCGTGCTAAGACCCAAATACCGGCGTACAAGAGGAGCAACCTTTACCGAAAATGACAACCATAGATCTAAAGAGACGGGCCTCAAACCACCCAACGAATAAGAAAAATGACAGGATCCCAAGACATCTACTTGGCACAGGACTTCACGCGCCCTTAGACGCAGCACTGGAGCTAGGATAGGGTTGGAAAGATATTAGCTGACGTCTCATCATTCCAAAAAAACATTAGAAAAAATCCTTCTGGCACGTGAGGAATGTCACGGATCGGGGCATGGCGTCGTCCATGTTGGCCCCTACCACTGGACCAAACGGGCTGGTGGGTGCTTTGTCGTCCTGTAGAGGATTTGAGGAGCTATTTCCGGTTGCGAAGACTCCTAAATTTCACACGAGTACTTTTAGCCAAAGCCTCGTATCGTGCCCTGTTGGGTTCGAGAGAACTTTTGACCAAAGCCTCCTACAGTACCTGTTATCTTTACATTGCTCTCAAATCGCACAGTTACAACTTGGAGAGACTGCTGCTTACGAAGCTAAGCTATACCAGTCCGTACTTGGACTCCACTTCCGTACATAGACATACAAGAATTCTAGTACTCCTAACAAGGCTCCCCAATCTTAACACAAATTGGACCAAACACTAGCTAACTAGGACACGACCGTGAAACTAACCGACACTAGTAGAAACCGAGCAATTTGCCCCGATTCGTAAGGGCCTTTAGCACCGGATTTCGAACCGGGGCTACAGAAGCGGGACTAAAAGGTCCAGGCTTTAGCCCCGGTTCAGTTACGAACCGGGGCTAGAGGTCCAACCACGTGGCCTGCTAGGCGCGCTGGGCGGCAGGACATTTAGCCCCAGGCCGTGTTACGAACCGGGACTAAAGGTTCCCTGCTGCGGCAGCATTTTGGGCCATTTGGCTGCCGCGGCAGGGGATGGAGTTTTAGGGTTTTGTGTTTTTCTTTTCATTTTGTGTTTTGTGTTCAATTATTTTTCATTCTGTGTTTTCATTAGAAACAAGTTTTCGTATACATACAGAACGCTACTACACAGTACTTGGCCACATTGACGCAATATATAATGTATTACTGTTACAAGCATATATGGAGTCCCAACAAGGTCCAGATCATGTCTATTTGATTACATGGAGATCATTACATGGATGCTTTAGGGTCTACTTATACAGTATTCTCCGCGTGGGTCTATGACCTCATCGAGAAAAAATGCAGCAAATTCCTCTTGGATTGCTATTAGGCGGTCCTCTGGTAGGAGCTTGTCCCGCATCGCGTCCAACTATGTAAAAAGGCGATCGTATGGATTAGACTCAACACGATTTTTTTCATAAAAATAAAGGGTGAATATATTGTTTACTTACTCGAACATTTTCCGAGGGCTTCTCAATACTGATGTGAATGAACTCGCACACGTAGAATCCACATAGATTAGTTCCCTGTGGCTGCCTCGCGCACTTTACAAGAATAGAATTCAATCAAATAATAACGCTAGCATGATAAATGCACATAAACTAGAATTAAATAGATGCGCGGACTTAGCTCGTACTACTTATCGAGAGTGATTTAAAAAATAGCTCCTCACGCCATTGACCGCGGACATGTTTCTTGAACTGTGTCCAAACCCTACCCGACAAAGAAAATTAATGTATGAGTTAATAACTACCTGATATCCCAGAAAATGAACGAAAGATACCGATATAGTGCGATAATGGTTGAAATTACCTCTGGAGCGCATCGATAATGATGCGGTAGTTTTCAATGTCTTTGTTTAGTGAGTCCACATGATGTGAACTCTTCCCATGTCAAGTGAAATGCTTAGAAGAATCCAGTGGTACCTACGCAAGGTTTACATACGTCAGTAACTTATCATTTACACTGAACATTGAGTAAGCAAAAGTTAATGTGTACAAAAACTCACTTGCCGTCGTGGTAAGGAAATAATATTTCGTTATAGAAATGTTGTTTCGTGAAAAACCACAACAAGTTGTGCTCGGTATCCAGTGGTTTATCCTTTAGTATAGACCCATGAACTCGATGTGGGTCAATGTACCCAAATCCGTTGATAGCCTTTCTTTTACAATCGAGCATCTTCATTCTGCATCATTATATATAGCGTACAAAAAAATATAGTGAGAATACTTACCGGCAATGAATTGAAATAGCTGAGATAGAGACCTAATTACATAAATAAAGTAATCACTTACAAACAATACGAACTGAGGATAGTTGTGTCGAGTTTCTTTAGATTGAATAACTGAAATAATTCTGTAAATTCAATAGGGACCTCGTCTTCAATGAAGTAATGCGATTTTCGAACTTTTAGTATGAGCCAATTTCGCTGTTCTTTTGATGCTTTCATGTACCATTCATGGAATCGTCGCATTTGTGTTGGCATATCCCGAAACCTCTCAGAACTGACCAGAGGCTCCCCATTAACAAATTTGGGTGCTACCTCGGCCTTTGGCATAACGCCATGAATAATTTCATGAATAGGCATACCACATTGCTCGGCCAATATCCTAGCCGTTTCCGGATCCATAGGTTCTTCCTCATATAGTTGAGGTTTGGGTATGTTCACCTGGAGTGGAGGGAGCGATTGGTTTGCTTGTTTCCCCAGCTGGGGAACATCTCTTTTGGTTCTTCGGCTACCACTCGATTGTTTTGCTTGTTTCCCTAGCTGAGGGACGTCTGTTCTGATGCTTCCGCTACCACTCGATTGTTTTGCTTGTTTCCCCTGCTGGAGAACCTCTTTTTTGCTGCTTCCTCTACCACTTGATCTCTTCTGTTTCAATGTCTTCTGAAGACATCGTGTATAGTCATCTGGCGCATTTAACTGAGCTTGGGATGGCTGTGTCAGTAATTTCCTGAAGTGCTCCTTGGTTTCCGGTTTTATTTGGACCTCTGGCTCAGGTTGTTTCTTTTTAAAATGAGCATCCATTTCGGCCCGTACGACCGCATCGGTCTCCTCATCGGTCAGGTCGTAAGCCCTCTTGGGAGGAACCGGCGGTATTCTTGGGAGGGGCGACAACTGTCGCTTCGGGCGTTGGTTATCGCTCGATGGAGCGGTGGTATTCTTCCGCTTTTGCCCCTTAGTGGGTGGAGGCGGCTGCGTAGATTGAGATGGACTCGTGTTGGGGTCATGGATTGGACTATTACTGGGAGGAGACGGTGCACTTGGAGGTGGACTTGGAGGAGACGGTGCACTGGGAGGAGACGGTTGTCTTGGTGTCGAGCCTGGAAACTTGATGTAATACAAACCGGGGCTAAAGGTTATTTTTGGCGCCAAAACCAAAAATGGTTTATAGTTTTCAGAAAATTATGTATTATATATCAAAATTTTCAGAAAAAAAAGATCTATCATTTAAATCTATTATCATACTTTATTATACAACTTAAATGAAATTATCTATTATGTAAAAGTATTATATTTAGTAGAAATGTTCACAAAAAATAATAAAAATATAGTTTATTATTTAAAAATGGAAAAATACATATAATATAGCAAAATATTCACAAAAATATAGTAGAAATGTTCTCCCGCCATTTCCCCCGCTTTCCGCCATTTCCCCCGCTTCCCGGCATGTTCTCCCGCCATTTCCCCTGCTTCCCGCCATGTTCTCCCGCCATTTCCCCCGCTTCCCGCCATGTTCTCCCGCCATTTCCCCCGCTTCCCGCCATGTTTCTCCCGCCATTTCCCCCGCTTCCCGCCATGTTCTGCCGCCATATCCCTCTATATCTAGGCCGACCGCCATTTCCATCGACACATCCACACCTTCTCTCTCACAACAATGGACACCGCTTACTGGGCTTTTCTGACGCTCGAGGAGACCGAGGCGCTGTGCGCCTCCAGCTACCCATGCCCGCCGGGGTACCGGCTGCCCGCTGGCTGGATGCTGAGCGCTGGAGGGGTTCCTGTTCCTCCTATGTCTCAAGGTTCGGCCCGCCAGGCGGCCATCACGAACCACTTCTACCTCGAGCTCACGCCGGAGCAGCGGATGGATCCCCATTGGGATCCCGACAACCTCGACACCTGGAATGCCTTCTTCGGAAACCGGCGGGAAAGGGAGCTCGCCAGGTACGAGGGTGACGGCCCGCCCCCAGTGAACCACAACGAGGCTGGTCGCCGCCTGTGGTGGGCGAACCGGACTATCGCCGGTGTGATGCGCTACATCGCAATGGGAGAGCATCCTCGCCTGAGGTACCCGCACTTTCACCAGCAGCATAGCCACAAGAATGGTGGTGGTGGTGAAGGCCTAGGACGTACTAGGGTTGTCATCCAGGAGCCCCCTCCCCCGCGCGTCGTGAATCCAAGGCCAGAGGATCCATCCGCGTGCTACGAGGAAGGGCTGAAGATCCATCCGCGTGCTACGAGCGACGACGATGACGATGACGATTCCGAAGACGACCCAGAAGCTGTGTACTACATGGCTAGATATGATTATGACTAATTTTTACGTTTTAATATTAATAAATGTCTGGCCACAACAAGTTGCAATACTACCTATTGAGATCGAGAAAGTTCATATCCATATACATATAAGAAGATTATTAAAAATAAAGGTTTATAATATTGTACATCACCAACATCCACACATGTTAGGGTTTTCTTCTAATCCGTAACCATGGAGCATCTTCCTTATTTAACGGGATGCTTGGGTCATCCTTCTCATCGAAGGGCGGAATTTCATGAAACTTATCATAACCGTCTGACATGTCTGTCTTATCCTCCACCCCCACGATGTTTCTTTTTCCTGAAAGAACTATGTGGCGCTTTGGCTCATCGGATGCTGTATTCTTTTGCTTATCTTTCCTTTTTCTCGGTTTGGTAGACATGTCCTTCACATAAAAAACCTGAGCCACATCATTGGCTAGGACAAATGGTTCATCTCTATACGCAAGGTTGTTGAGATCCACTATTGTCATTCCGTATTTCTTGTCTACCTCAACCCCGCCTCCTGTCAGCTTGACCCATTTGCACCGAAACAAAGGAACCTTAAAAAAAGGTCCATAGTCAAGTTCCCATATCTCCTCTATGTAACCATCATATGTATCCTTTTGCCCATTCTCGTCTGTTGCATCAAATCGGACAGCACTGTTTTGATTGGTGCTCTTTTTATCTTGGGCGATCGTGTAAAATGTATTCCCATTTATCTCGTACCCTTGGAAAGTCAATATAGTCGAAGATGGTGACCTGGCCAACAAGTACAACTGCTCTCCAACATTTATGTCATTCATGAGATGTGACTGCAACCAACCGCCGAAAGTCCTCATATGTTCATCTCTAATCCAGGAGCCAGGCTTCCCCGAGTTGTTGGAGTGTACAATATTCTTGTGTTCCTCAATATACGGAGCCACCAAGGTGGAACTTTGTAGAACTGTGTAGTGTGCTTTAGTGAGAGAATGTTCGTCCATACATATCCTTACTTTCTTTCCTAGCGTGCCTTTTCCACTAATTCTACCCTCATGTCGTGATTCAGGAACACCGATGGGCTTAAGGTCAGGAATAAAGTCAACACAAAACTCAATGACCTCCTCTGTTCCATATCCCTTTGAGACGCTTCCTTCTGGCCTAGCACGGTTACGAACATATTTCTTTAACACTCCCATGAACCTCTCAAAGGGGAACATATTGTGTAAAAATACATGACCAAGAATGTTAATCTCATCGACTAGGTGAACTAGGAGGTGAGTCATAATATTGAAGAAGGATGGTGGGAACACCAACTCGAAGCTGACAAGACATTGGACCACATCTTTCTGTAACCTTAGTAGACTATCTAGACTGATTACCTTCTGAGAAATTGCATTGAGAAACGCACATAGCTTCACAATGGGTACTCGAACATTTTCCGGTAGGAGTCCCCTCAATGCAATCGGAAGCAGCTGGGTCATAAGCACGTGACAGTCATGAGACTTTAGGTTTTGAAATTTTTTCTCTGCCATATTTATTATTCCCTTTATGTTCGACGAGAAACCAGACGGGACCTTGATACTGTAAAGGACTTCAAAAAATATTTTCTTCTCTTCTTTGGTAAGAGCGTAGCTAGCAGTACCTTCAAACAGCTCTGGATGCATGCCGTCTCGGTCTTTTATACGTTGTTGGTCCTGCCGTGCTTCAGGTGTATCTTTGCTCTTCCCATACACGCCCAAGAAGCCTAGCAGCATCACGCAAAGATTCTTCGTCAGGTGCATCACGTCAATTGCAGAGCGGACCTCTAGGACTTTCCAATAGGGTAGCTCCCAAAATATAGATTTCTTTTTCCACATGGATGCATGTCCGACATCGTCCTTCGGATCAGATTGTCTACCAGGACCCTTTCCAAAGATTACTTTTAAATCCTTCACCATGTCAAATACATCATCACCAGTACGGCGGATAGGCTTACACCGGCTGTCTGTCTCACCATTGAAATGCTTATATTTCTTTCTTAGGATGTGCGAGGGTGGAAGAAAACGATGATTCCCTGGGTACACATTCTTCTTACATTTATCCAAATATATACTTTCAGTATCGTTTAAACAGTGTGTGCATGCATTGTATCCCTTGTTTGCCTGTCTTGAAATGTTACTAAGAGCAGGCCAATCATTGATTGTTATGAACAACAACGCTCGTAGGTCAAATTCCTCCTGTTTGTTCTCATCCCACACACGTACACCTTGTCCGTGCCACAACTGTAAGAGTTATTCAACTAATGGCCTTAGGTACATATCAATGTCGTTGCCGGGTTGCTTCGGGCCTTGGATGAGCACTGGCATCATAATAAACTTCCGCTTCATGCACAACCAAGGAGGAAGGTTATAAATACACAGAGTCACAGGCCAGGTGCTATGACTGCAGCTCTGCTCCCCAAAAGGATTCATGCCATCTGTACTTAGACCAAACCATAAGTTCCTCGCATCACCTGCAAAGTCCGGAAACTCTCTCTCGATTTTTCTCCACTGCGACCCATCAGCGGGGTGTCTCAACATCTCATCTTTCTTACGGTCTTCCATGTGCCATCGCAACAACTTGGCATGCTCTTTGTTCCTGAATAAACGTTTCAACCGTGGTATTATACGAGCATACCACATCACCTTGGCAGGAACATCACCAGGGTCATCTCGTCTTATCTTATACCGTGTAGTGCATACTGGGCATGCATCCAAATTCTCGTACTCGCCGCGGTAGAGGATGCAGTCATTAATGCATGCATGTATCTTCTGCACCTCTAATCCTAGAGGGCAGACAACCTTCTTTGCTTTGTAGGTACTGGCGGGCAGTCCGTATCCTTTGGAAGCAACTTCTTCATTATTCTCAGCAACTTTTCAAATCCTTTGTCAGTCACATCGTTCTCTGCCTTCCATTGCAGCAATTCCAGTGTGCTACCCAGTTTTTTGTGCCCATCTTCACAATTTGGGTACAACAATTTTTTGTGATCCTCTAACATCTTCTTGAACTTCAACCTCTCCCTTTCAGTTACGCATTCTTCCTGGGCATCAGCAATGGCCCGACTGAGATCATCATCGGGCAGATCTGATGCCCGTTCTTCATCTTTTTCTTCATCAATGTCTTCCATTGTAGTACCATCGTATTCAGAGTAGTCATTGTCATTCTCTTCTTCTTCGTTGTCTTCCATCATAATCCCTCCTTCTCCGTGCTTAGTCCAACAATTATAGCCGGTCATGAAACCGGACCGAAACAGGTGGATGTGAAGGACTCTTGAGGAAGAGTATTCTTTATGATTCCGACAGACACCACATGGACAAGACATAAAACCACTCCGCTTGTTTGCCTCGGCCACAAGAAGAAAAGAATGCACGCCTTTAATGAACTCGTTAGAGAGTCGGTCAGCGTACATCCATTGCCGGCTCATCTGCAATATATAATTAATTAAGTACATCAAACATAATCATAATTAATTAGTACTAATCTAAAACCAGCAACCGGGACTAAAGATATGATGAACCTTTTGTCCCGGTTGGAGGCACCAACCGGGACTAAATGTGGATGTGGAGACAACATGTCGACACTATGTCCTCAGTGGGCAGCACTAAGCCAGTAAATTAAATGCCGACACTATTTTGGGTGGGTGGTAGCACTATGCCAGCGTGAGTGTGTCGATATTATGTCATCAATGCTCGACACTATGTTGTGCTGCTTAATCCATAAATAGGTATGCATTCTTGTGAAGAACTGCAAGATGGTGTGTGAGACCAGAGACACTACTACGGCGGAGCTTCTCGAAGATGTCTTAGGACCTCGTCCTCAGACATCTTCGAGGAGCTCGCCGTAGAGGCACTCTCTAATATGTGAAATTAGTTAGCTCCATCAGCATACTGATTTAGCTAGAGAAGATATAAACCGAAAGATGGTGTGAGAGAGCAGGGACACCACTACGGCAGAGCTTCTCAGAGATGTCTTAGGATCCTGTCCTCAGACATCTTCGAGGAGCTCGCCATAGAGGCACTCCCTAATATGTGAATTGTGATGTCTTCTTGTCAAGCTTTTATGAATTAACCCTATCTTTGTTACAAATTTTTCAGTTTGTTGAACGCAGGTAGACGAAGAAGGATATTTTGCCCAGCTAGCTAGTTAGTTAGAATGATGAACTCACGCATGTGTGTGCTTCTAAAATCAATTTTCGAGACTCTATGTACCAAAACAAGATATATATTGATAGAATAATCAACATATTGTGATATTTACCTTAGAGTATCTTACATTAATACAAGATAGATAGAATCTAAACATTGATATCGTGCTATCATTGCAAAAATTACTACCAAACTAAATCCACAAAACCATCTATAAGATAGAGCATGAAATGAGCTAATATAGCAATGAGAGTTCAAAGGATGAAGTTGCTCACCTTTTAGAACCTTTGGATAGATGGGGCACCACAAAATCTAGACAAATCTTGAGGAAAAAAAGGGCATGAACTCAAGCTTGAAGCAAGAAAGAGAGAGAGAGAGGAGAGCCACCAGCTTGAATGGTGGCTTGGGCAGGGGAAGAAGAAGATATAGCCAGACCCTTTAGCGCTGGTTCTTGTCTAGAACCGGGGCTAAAGGTCCACCTTTAGCCCCGGGTCGTGTAACAAACCGGGGCTAAAGGGTCTGACGCCCGACCCGGCCTGCCTGAAACCCTTTAGCCCTGGTTTATTACACGACCCGGGGCTAAAGGTCCCGTTCGAACCGGGGCTAGTGTCTGCCATCCCCCTAGGCCAGTTCTAGCCGTTGGACCGGGGCATTAGTCCTGGTTTGTAACCAAACCGGGGCTAATATCCCTGGACCAAAGGTCTGTTTTGTACTAGTGCGATCTAGTGCATATATATACCAACTAAGGAACCAACACCATAGACAACAACGTCTGGCCTCTTTAACCGCGAGGATCGGCTCTGATACCACTTGTAACACCCTATCCACTATTTCCTGGGGGGTGTCACTCCTGGCAGCTTAATAGGATATCTAGACTGGCCCTATAGACCAACACTAGTCTTTTCTGCGTACTTTGTCCTCACTCGTGCGTACCCGGTATCCACTACCCGATCGATCACCCATCCTAGAATTGCTATAGGCCGAGCACACTTAAACTCAGAGGTCTTTTTAGATGAGTTTGCAAAAAAATAAGTTGCAACTTGTTGGTATAAGTATCCTACCAATCCTATTAAGCCATGTGCTTGGATCTCACATTATTGGAGTCGTCCTAACAAACTTGCGATCATTGGAGATTCATTAGAAAAACACCGGCTATGGTGTACTGTAAAAACAGATATTGCCACAAATCTGCAGAAGTTAGCTAGTTAAGAAAGATTGTGACATGTGGGGATCACATGGCATGTCCACGTCAGATCCCAGTACATATACAGGCCCACCTATCACACATGCGCTCTCCTATCTCTGTCCTTCCCCATGCCATCTGCGAGCAAAGGCCAATACCTCTGGACTTCAATGAGATCCGCCGTGTTCAATCTGAAGACTAAAAGCAAGCACATCACTTGCCGAGGTTGACCTCCATTGCGGAGGCAGCTTTAATATGTGGCCCAAGGAACAAACATAGTCGGTGCCCGGGCTCGATACGAGCACTCGTTTGTGGGGGACGATGTGGCCTAGATATGTAATGGTAGGTGGTGTAAATCGCAGATGTTGACAGCGAGATCCCATAAAACATGTTCATGGAGGCGCGAGGCGCAAGGAAATAGGCGTGGCCCGTGTTGAATCCTTGCGCACCGCGCAGTGTAGACACCAAAGACTAGGCTAGCGGTTGTCGTGACGCCATCTATGAGGTCTGCTCGAACAAGTGTCCAACTTTGACGAACTCGGATAGACAACTTCTCAGCCATGAGGTCTGCTCGAGCCAGTGTCCAGCTTTACCGAGCGCGTCCTCTCGACTAGGTATCCTGACAATTTCCATATTGCCCGGATCGAGAAGTACAAAGGAGAGATTCCCCTACATACATGGCTCTCGGATTACCTCATTGCCTGCCATGTTGCTAGCCGTAATGAAGATGTTGACACTCATTGTCTTCCACTCTGGCTTGCCGATTCAGCCAGGGCTTGGCTGACAAGCCTCCCACCTCGTTCCATTGACACCCAGGATGAACTCGAATGGGTCTTCCTCCGCAACTTCCAGGGACCTTACAACAGAACAGGAACCAACTGGGACATTGACTACTGAGTCAAGGAACGAGGCGAGTCCCTCATGGACTATGTGCATAATTTATCTTGTAAGAGATATATATAATTTGCTGGGTGTCTCCGAACATAACATCATCTCAGCCTTTTCGAAGGGTCGCAAAGACATGTAGCTTTGTCATCAACTCGCCCTCGCAAAGGCAACTACCGCTCGAGATCTCTTTGAGATCATGAACAGTTATGCGACAACAGATGATGCTCTGAAGAGCAGGGCTCATGACGGTGCCATGCTAGCGGCGCCTGGCATTGATCGGGAAAATCCCAAACTGGCAATGGGGATGAGGACAAGAAGAAGAAAAACAAGAAGCAAATGTCTAAGGAAACAACGATGGCTCTACAACACTCGTGCATCTCAAAGGCCCTTCGGGACATCCACATTTCCATGAAATAAGCCCTGCCATTGGCACGAACTAGGTTCAAAACAGCTCACCGAGGTTGTAATTTCACCATTGGTGAAACGTATGTTCAGCCAAAGAAGGCAGGAGTGGAGAAGGTGGACAACAAGAAGGATCTAGCGTGGTTCCTTATTCAAACAGAAGACATGGCCATCTTTGAAGGCAAAAATGGCTACGAAACGGCCACCAGGCAGAAGGCCTTCGAGTGGGAGGTGTTTGTCCAGGTTCGATCAATACAAGAGTACCTTTGCTTCTCTAACACCGCCATCCTGTTTGACCATACCGACCACCTAAACTACATGGCAAACCAAGGCTCCTGCCCTTTGGTGGTGGACCTTCTTCGAGGAACCAGACTCACTAGGGTCATGGTTGATGTAGGTAGCAGAATCAACTTGATCTACACCAAGACGCTTGACGAGATGGGAGTGACACGCTCGCTCATCAAGCTTGGATCAGACATCTTCCATGGGAATGTCTCAGGCAAGGACGCCCTACCAATCGGGTGGATCACGGTTCGCCTCACCTTCGGGAGTAAGGAGAACTTCTGATGGGAAGAACCAATGGTTAAGGTCATGACGTTCAAAGGCGCCTACCATGTATTAGTTAGTAAGCCCTTCTTCACCAAGTTCGTGGTGATATCGAACTACGTCTATCTCCAATTCAAGATTCAATGGCCCAAAGGGAGTAATCACTATCCAGGGCTGCAGCCTGCACTCCTACACCTACAATCGGGAGTCGTTTCAAATCGTCGTCTTCAGATCGAAGGATGGATGGAAGGGGACAGGAACAAAGATCATCCGCCTGCTAAGAGATAGGTGCCGTCTGCGCCAGTTGGGACATCCGTCCTGACAGTTGGATCGGGTAATCCGTTCGCTACATGTGTAGATGACCGGGAGCTCCAATGCATGGTCATTGGAGCGAAGGATTCGGTGCCTCCCACTCAAGGAACAGGACAACTCATTGGGAGGAGCTACCGCTATGGATCTGTGTCGAGCCCTCACTGATCAACGTGCCATGATCTGATCGAGCACTTCTCCTGGATCTCCATCCATTATCGCTGGGACCATGGTTATCGCTTACTTTACTATTTCTTTCCTAGTTTTCCTATGGTAGTTTTGTGTCAGGGTATTTACTTGGATTAAATTAATACATAAATTGATCATAAGTTTAAGCATCTGCGTACAAGTAAAAGAGTCTTTTGGCCAAACAGATACTTTCAAGCAAAAAATTGGTTGGATAAGGCATCATTTGATAGGGTAGATATATTAGTGCAGAAATTTTCAAGCAAGCAAAAATTGATGACTGATTCTCAGCGCTTGTACAGGCTCAACAGCTCCATGGTCTCGACATAGTCGAACGTCTCAAAGGTATCATACTCCGTCCTAATATGGGCTACTGTTGTACCCTGCTTCCTCTCATTGATCTCCACCCTAATATGGGCTTCTGTTTGGACGTGATTGCTTGCTTGAGAAAAGTGTGGCCATGTGAGATGCTGATGGTCGTGCCGTTGTGGTTCGTGTCGTGGCGTGTGCCGGACATGCACGCTGTACAAGTGGCTCCACCTGGTGTGCTTAACCTTACTCGGTGCTCCACCCTCCATGACCCAAACCTCTGTCTTGTCAAGCCTCTATGAGACGAAGTTGAAGGTGATGCCTAGCCTCCCATGCACCTCCGTTAAGCGCCAGGTGCCGGCTGGTCTGGATGATGGTAGTGGAGTGGAAGACGGGGCCCGCTTTCCCTCGAGGTCCAGTGATATGAGCTTCACCGCTCCACCCAACAACAATCATAACCCAGTACATTGTGTTGTCGATGATCACAAAACTGTCCTCCGGTTTGCACCAGCAGCCATGAGTGTCGACGTCCCGCCAGGTCGCCTCCCCGAGCGTGAACACCCCGATCTTACAAATGTAGAGCGGGACGTGCACGACCATGTACCGCTCGGTTGCCTGGTTGTGCGTGAACCTGTAGGACCGTTGCCAGACAGGGATTCCGGTCTTGAGCCGTGGTGGCAGGCTCGGCAATGGCAGCATCTCACGGGTTATTAGGTTGTGCAAAAGGATACGGCCGTAGTAATCGCAAATACAGATTATGCCGTTGCATGTGCCTACAACCTTGTTAGGGTCCCCATAGCGGCCAGGCCGCCTCGGCATCTCCCAGCTGCGCTGCTCTGTAGATATGACATCAAAGACATATAGGCGCTCAAAGGTGGCGACCAGCGTCATGGCGCGGCTGCACGGGCTCGTGGCGGTGCGCGTGTCGATGATCCGGCGCGGAGCCGGTGGCGGGCGTTGGGCTGGAGGCGCTGGAGGATGTCCACGCCTTTGTCCATGGCGTCTCAGCCTCTGTTTTGTCTATCTGGTCTGTCTGACTCTGGACTTCGAACAGGTTTACTGGCGTTTTAACGAGCGCCAATACTTGATCGATTAGGTTACGTATTACTAGATCGACAAGGTTACCCAGTAGTAATTTCGGCTTGTGACATGATCGACAAGTTTGTCCATGGCCTGGATCAACCAAAACATAGAAGCTCATAACCGACACGGTTTCCTAGTGTCAGCTGATCACGTCAAGGTACCTATAAACTCTATACAGAAAAATAACAATTTATTTGTTCGAAAATTTTCAGCTAGCTTATAGATGGCTCATGCATCAAACCAGCTAAATTTAAAGATTTCTCTCTGAGGTGTGCTTCGGTGTCCCCCTAAAACTTAAGTTTGCATGGGCCAATTTTATTTTAACCGGTCAAAACCTATATCCAGGCTATGTATAGCTCCGTATAAGTGTACTCAGTCGAGCTGGGTATACTTCACGTTCTTATCGGCCGAACCCACCTCCCATCTACGTCTTTGCATGCCATATTTGAAATTTTCTTGCTTTTGCTATATAACTCCAGATTTCTGCCTCCCGCAGTCACATGAGTATACATGTATGGTGAGTATACGTCTAAGAGGATCATAGAGGCTTTGGGGGTTCATACGGTCTTCAAAACGAATCAGTATCGAGTTTTTATCTCTACTACTTATAAAAGAGAGAACATAAACTTTACTAAACGTACCCCACAAAATATACACGGACCAATTAAATTCGCACGATTAGACCCACCAAATACGATCTAACGGTTTGGCTTAGCCTAATTTTTCTCATTAGTGCACATAGCAATTATACATGACTACTTATCCCACCCGTGTCCTTGGCCCTGCAATCACGCATGGCGTGAAAAACTAGAAACTGTTGCATTAAGAGCGGAAATAGACGCAATCACGCACAATTTCATTCATTGCTGACCGATTGTCGCCGCCCTCACGGGCTCAGGCACCACTGGCAACACCTCCAACGCCCTACTTCCAACTCGGTGGAGATCTGCGGTAACCCCCCCCCCCCCCCCCCCCCCCCGCGCCCCGCCCCGTGGCAGTCGCAACCCACCTTCCACCGCGCGCCCTTTTGCCAGCCCTTTGTAACCCTTGCCCGCAGCCCACCCACCGCCGCGCGATGCCGCATGTGCTGCACGCCACCACGCGAGCTGTGGACGGACCTCCGCTAGAGCTACAACTCGCTGCTGAAACCACTGGAGCAGGGGAGTCCAAACAACTCCGGGTGATCGAGATAGAAGAACTGCTTCGCGCGTGGGCGACCTCCGAGGGCCGTTGTCCAGCACATTCATCGGCGCCAGCATCATCCTCGAGAAGATCGGCCTCATGCGCGCTGGTAAGTGTAGCCTCCACGCAGGTACCCAACGCGATTACACGGATGTTGTTTGTGGTGCCACGCTTGTTGATTGGGCCGGCCCCTATGGCGATTGGTTCATATCTCGATGCTTCATTTGATTCTTGGAAGGATTGCGGCTGGATCATTTTGCGGCCAGCAGGTCTCGCCGCTGGTTACAGGCACCTTGCCGTTACGACGTGCATCTCTGCTGGGTACAAGATGTAGCAGGTACATATAGTTAATTCAACAACTGTCTTATTTGGCACTCGAATCCAATTTCTTTCTTTCAGCAATCTGACAAGGCATTAGTTTTTGCGTGTACTACTGTGATATATAATCCACTATAGTTTAAAGCAATGCTTAAATGTATGCCATGTAGCACGAAATCTAAATAAGAAATTTTCGTGTGCATCGTACGGATGCAACAGTCCTGTTTGAATTTTCAGTATATTCAAGCTTGCTTTCATGCAGACATTAGATGAAATAGATTACCTCAATGTACTTCGTCGCTTACAGGGTGATGCCAAAGAAGAGCAATTGTCTGTCGAGCAACTGAGTTTTGTGCATTGTATTTTAGATGCATTTGTGGATTATTATCTTGACTGTCAAGGATCTCATGCTTTACCGAATTCGTTGGAGATTATAGATCCATTTGGTGTTGTTTCACCTTCAAGAAACTTTGTCTATACTGATCCATTTAATGATGCACCTTGGATGGATACTGATCCCAATTCAAAGAATTTTGTGCATTATAGCACGGGTAACGATCTGGCTAATATACTAGGGCCAGGGTACAATCCCTTTGCGGATCTTCATTACTGGATTATGAGGCAATGGGGGATTTTCCATGCCTGAAATAAGCAAGCTGCTGCCCCTCAATGGTGAGAGTGATTTACTTTTGTTCGACCTTATAGAGTTAGCTGACTCCTCCAATGCAAAGAAAGTGCACCTTATATATGATAAAACGAGATCATGTGAACCAATCCTTACTGTAAAAAATGTAGTTATGCTTGGAACCATCTCTTTGTACAATTATGTCAATGATATTTTCTTTACTCCCAAAAACAGCCTGCTACAAAGTTAATTACCTTAATATTGACCCATTTAATATATGTTTAATGTTTTCCTTTTCCAAAAATAATCTATATGTGACCTTTGGGAATTTTCATTGATAATGATGTACGAAGGAACCATGATAAGACGAGAAGAAGTTTGCAGCGTCACCCTTCCCCCTCCTTGGAAAACGAGGGAAAACTTTTGTAACTATGGCTTGGGACTTCTTAGGAGCTATCTTGTATGTGATACCTTGACTAGCAGTCTCAAACAATAATCTGCCATCACCGAGCACATATGGGGTCAGGATAGTCTGGCATCACAGAGCACATGGTCATTTCCTTAAATACTGATCCTTTTCCTTTTTTCCTGATTTCTATGTGTGTTTTTCAGCTAGATTTAGGTGTGAAATGAGATAACATAGAGCATGTCATGTGTCGATTCAATGTACATGTCATTTTTTATCTATCACCTAATCTGCGGTCTCTTTTTTGTTGATCTAGGATTTGTTGTATTCCTTCTCAGCACTTGTAATATGGATACATATGAAAAGAAAGGTGCTCTAAGTTGATACAATTATGTCATTGTTGCTACAAGATTTTCAGTAATTCAATTTTAAACTACAGTTTCCATCTCTTATAATGTAACTTCTGAATAATTCTTTCAGCCATGGTATGCATAGCAACACTGAAGCCAAGAAGTTCTTGAGATTTGTCAAGCCAACTTGTTCTATACAATGGGATATTTTGTACTGAAATTCCTTTGTAATGTCATGTAGTTTTTGGTTATAAATATTTTACCACTATCTACATGGATTCAGTAATCGTATTAATTACACTATTATAGGTGAACATTTTTATTTTCAGCACAATGTGTTTATTTGGTTTTTCATGTTTGGTAGTTCTAGGAACAAGATATATGGAAAAAAAATGTTTGAATAGGCTCTCTTGGTAATATGGTACTAGAATTAGAAGATTTTTGGATGATTCCACATTTGTTATCAAGGTGTGACAAAGTACAATAAGAGGAACCAACAAACGTGATTGCATGTCAAAAGACTTTTCTAGAAAAACTATTATATTGAAATATATGAATGGCATGAGGCAGGTTGGGGCACCTAAGTGTTTTGAACCGTAAACTTTGGCCGGAGTGCATCCACGTTGCATATGCAGGGCTTTGCAAGGTGACGAGGAACGAGCTACAAAGGGACTCACGTAGCAGCTTTGCGGCAGTATTGGTTTGTACTGGTAGTGGAGAAGTTATGTGTGCGGACAAACTCGAATTACATGTGCATCACCATAAAGTTTAGCAATTACGATTCGTGTCAATGCTATTGCCACACTTACGCGGGTGGAAAGGTTGGTGTTGGTCACACTAGCCTGTGGGTGAGTGGGTGGCGTGAGCATGATAGTTGGTAAAAGTCATTATGGCTATGAGCATCACCGCAAAAATGAGATACAAAAAGACTCGCTTTGGTTGTGAGCCTCATGGAGCAAAAAGCTTGGAGTTTCTCGAGAGGAAAAAGATAGGGTGACTAGCTTTGCCTATGAGCATCATGAAGTAAGAAGCTTGGAGGTTCATGAGAGGGGAAGATGGGAATGATACATGAGAGCAAAATGAGGCATTATTGCGTGCGCTTGCAGGTGCACGCTTACTAGTTGTCTAAATTTGAAAAGTACGAGAGGACACCGAAGTCATGCTTGTGACAACGGTGATAGTCATGGGCTTGAGGCATCGGCAACACACGAGGCCGGACTCGCCGGGTGGAACTTCTATCCGGTGGTAGTGGTCGGTGGATTCTCAGGAACAAAGCTAGTCCATGGGTCACAGCACGCAAGGTGGAGTAGCTGTAGGGCGACCACTCGTATATGGTTGTGAAATATATTTGTAGGCCGTGCTAGTCACAATCTTGTAGATTCCTTAATTTTGTAGATTCGTGCTATGTTTTATCTCATACATCGGAACCAATGTTTTGCGCAAGTACTCGTGAAAAAAATCCCAAGTCCCAAGCGTACATAGTGACAATCCAAGCCATACCCTTCTTTCCATCTCTACCCTTCCCATCTATTCATTTTGGCTAGCGCTCTTCTCCCACCTAGACTACCCGACACTCTCTCACGTTCAATCCCACCAAGTCTTATTGCCAAAAAAAGGTGTCGAGGGCTGATGTTATTTCGACAAAGGAAATAAATTAATATCGTGAATATACCAATTACATCTAGTCTCTACAACAACGAGATGTCCTGAAGACATTACATATGCACACAACCTTATTGCAAAACAAGAAGAAAAATAAGAACAGCTAAGGTGATCAAAACCATGTATCTTCAATAGAAACCACTGCCAAGACAACACCCAGAGTTCCCGCTCCGTTATAAAAACCTAATTTTGCATCCCTTTTGTCATTGAAGACACATACTTAGCCCTTACTGCCTTCAGTTATATTCTTTATACTTCTTGATTGATTTAAGACCGAGACAACCGCTTAGAGTGGTCTCCAAGTGATGGCCAACCAACTTATAGCCTCGCACATAAAGTGTTGATAGTCCAAACAACATACTACATTTTTCTTTGTATTATGATAGAACCAAAAATTTATTAATTGTTTCTCCTAAAATTTATGGCTAAAATATTGTCTCAGCTTCTTGCCTCGTCACGGATGGCGCACTGGGTCACCTAGTATTCATAAGGGGAAATTTTGGTAAAGAGCATGGAGGCCGAAGGGGCATTGTGGTTTTGGTGCTTCCGCGGGAACGGGCGAGCGAGTTTATTTTTTACATAGACTAGGAACGACGTTGGCTTTTTTGTTATTGGGCCCCTGCAGGAAGCGTGAATCTTGGTGTTGTACGCCGATCTACTATGCTGGGCTATGCAATTTTTCATAAAATGTGGAACTTAAACCGTGCACCCAACATGTTACAAAACAATTACGGCTGCTTTGATTTGAAGGAAACTACAAGGTTAATAATTTTTCCCGAGATGCTACTATTCACTCGTTCGATTAATGGGACGGTGCAAAGGAAAACTAAAGGAAAATTTCCTTGACGTCTCACTTTTAAGGCAAAACTTACTGGAAAGGACAAATTCACTTCGAGCTCATTCTTTGAATCCTGTGCACAAGGAACAAGGAAAATATTACACTTCTCATCCTTTCCTATTCCTATCCCTTTTCTATTTCATTGATTATCCTTTCCTATGAATCAAAGAGGCTGTTAAGCTGATTAGTGCGTTACTTGCTAGCCAAGTAATTAAAAAATGTGTAGTTTTAGTCTGTTGTATGAATTATTATTACACGTATGTAGATATTTGTGTATTTTGTAGTTATAAGAAAGAAATAAATAAAAAATTCAAAAGTGAAATTAATAAATAAAGGATGATGGAATCTAGAATAACAATTTGAGAGTTCATTCGAAATGTTACTAGAAACCAAAGAGTTAATTCTTAGAGATTTATATCCAAGTTAACACATAGATAATACAATTTTACACTTCTGCTAGAATTTGCCGCCACTCGTGCTCTGTTGGAGATATAAAAAAAAGGTTAACTGAGGCTAGGTTACAAGGATCGATCAAAATCTGAGAAAAACTTAGGTGCACCAAAGTTTTTCATCAAATGATTGATTTTCTTCTCACGTTGCAACACCGGGTCGTATGTGCTAGTAAAGTAATAAAAGGGAGTATGCACCAATTAATGGAGTGACGGGTGCACTCCGTTTCTGGAGAAAAAAAGTGCATTATGCTTCTTCTTTTGTTGAAGAAAAAAGTGTATTATGCTAACACGGTCCCATCCCATCCAATCAGCTCCAACTCCGGCCATCATGCCATCCCTCCACGGCCTAAACGAACCTATCTGGCCATCCTGGTGCTCGCCACCACAGCTCGATCGATAGGTTTACTTTTCTTTTCTTTTGAGATGGATAGGTTTTTTTATTTTTGGATGATGGATAGGTTTACCATTCAAGCGTTGTTGACGTTTCAGTCGCTGAGAAAACACCGCTCGCCACCAGAATTTGAAGGGTGCGGTACATGGTGGTTGGACTGTGCTCTTCCACCAAGATTTATTTCGAATGGGTTAGGACTAGACGAGAGGCAGTTGCCGATTTAGCCGGCTAATATAACTTCGTTAGAGCATCTCTAGTGACCTTCTTCTCAGTTTTCCACTTGTTAGTCTATATCCATGATGTCCTATATTTTAATACTTCCTTCGTCCAAAAATAAGTGACTTTGATGTATCTAAATTCGGATGAAACACTGAAACATATCTAGATACATATGAATCTAGACAAACTCAAGTCACTTATTTCTAGAAGGAGGGAGTACTAGTACTATCTTGTAAGAGCATCTCCACTCGGGTTCCCAGAAAGCCGTTCCCGGGGCAAAAATTTCATCCGGACGGTGAAAATCGGCCCAGTCGCGTTCTCAAGGCGCCGATTTAGTCTGGATTTGGTCCAACTTTTATCCGGCGATTCTAGGCCGAACCCAAGGAGCTAGGAACCGCCTGGGAACGCCAAACGCGGAGGAAACGCCGAAAAAACTTGTTCGCCTGTGGCCCCGCCGTGTCAGCGAGTGAAGGCGAGTCGTCCTCATCCTCCTGCCTCGGCTCCCGTGACGGACCGCTGGGCAATAACTGCCCGTCTCGTCGGCCACGCATCATCGTAATGGCGCGCCACTGTCGGCTCGCCTTTCCGCCGTTTCCTTTTTCCCGCCCACGCCACTACACCCCTCCCGCTTTCGTCGCCCATTTCGGCTATAAAAGTCGGCGCCCTCTCCGGCTCGCAGTACACACTCTCAGCCTCCCCCATTTCCCCCACGAACTCCACCTCCGGCAAGAAGAAGAAGCTTCGGCGATGGCGGAAAGGTACCTAGGTGATCCCGCAGCGGCGAACGGATCCGGTCGGTGCACCCTCCAGCCATGGGAGGCCTGCATGCTACACGACGCCGCCTACATGGCGCTGCCAGACTTCCGGTGCCCGCCCGGCTGGAAGCTCAGCGCCGGCTGCATGCCGGTGCCCGAGGATGACGAGATGGTCGAGGAGATCCAGTCCACCATCGCGGCGATGCCGGATCCGGAGCTCGCCGAAAACCCCGATAACCTCGTTTACTGGGAGCGGCTCTTCGCCGAGCAAAGGACCCAAGAGCTCGCCGCCCACGAAGGCCTGCCCGGCACGCCGCAGAAGCCCAACAACATGGCGGGGCACCGTCGTCGCTGGTGGAGTGCACCGAGACGGACACTCAATGCCGTCCTAGAGCACATCCACGCCGGAAACCGCCCGAGGTTGGGCTTCCCACGCTCTCCGGTCCCTGCAGCGAGGGCGAGGCGAGCCTCTCCAGCGAACTAGCTGCCCAGGAGGATGGACAGCCGGAGTTCGTCTGGCTCGGCCACCGCCGCGTCGGCCTCGCGCTCGTCAGGCGAGGTGCTGCGCACCGTGAAGCGGGAGCCTCGCCACTGATGCGCTCGTCGCCAAGGACGAGGTCATGGGGCATCGTCATCAACAAAGCCCGCCCACCATCGCCGCCGATTGGCCATCTTCGCCTGCACCAGTCGAAGCCGGAGCCGTCGGAATGGGCGTTCCCCGCTGACGAAGACTCCTTTGCCATGAGGATGGCGATGGAGCAATCTCTACGGGACGTGCCGATGATGCCAGAGCCGGACGCTCTCGCCTAGTCCCGGGCCGACTAGGAGCAGGAGAAGGCCGCCCAAATTCGGCGCCACCAGGAGGCGGCCAAGCGCGCGGCCGCCCGTAGGTCTCGCCGCCAGCGCGCCTACCAAGGTGCACCGCTCATCATCCACGACGACGAAGCCGACCCTTCGTCCCAGCCGTGGCGGTGTGGCGACGCCGGCCAGGGCAGCTCATGCCCACCGCAGCCACCAAGGGACGACGACGACGACGACGGCAAGGCCGACCCCTTCTACACAGTGTTCTACCGTAACATCGGCATGTGATCAGTGTCAGCATCTCCCCGTGCTAGTTTTTTTATGTTTTTTTTTAGCTTAATGCAGCCAAAATTCGGGTATATGTCCAAATTTGGCCTACTATGTATGAACTCGTCTCTGTTTAATTAAAATCGCCGAGTTTGATCAAAATTCGGCCGAACCTAAGAACTCGGCCTGGGAACGCGAGTGGAAAAAGGCTATTTACAGACCGAAAGTTGCATCCGTTTGACACTAAATAGTGCCGGATTTCTGCCTGGGAATGCCCAATGAGTGGAGGTGCTCTAACTACCAATTCAACTATATTTGAATAGCTATATTCCAAAAACTATAATTCTCTTATCCCAACTAGTCTAAAATTCCAACAACTGTAGTTCCTGTCACCGGACCCTGAATTCAACATCTTGAAAAGTTCGAGAAAAAATTAGCTAGCAATATCCAGTGTAAATTCTACCCTTTTCCTCTCTTTTTCTCACAACTTTTCTCACCGCCGAAAGTAGAAATCAGCGAGCAATGGAGTGCGCTAATATAAGTTAGTTATATTAACGTGAACACCGAACCGGTGTGGTGTGACGCCACAACGCAACAAGGCTTGTCCGGTGTGAGCAATACTTGCGTTAGTGTCGGTCGAAAAATAATGGGACCTGCCCACAGCATTATCATATGAAACGGTTCTCTCTTCACATCCAACCTATAATCCCAATAGAATGAAAGTTGTTAGGAAGCGTTTGGATTTCTTTAGATCAAGATTCTTTAGGCAAAGTGATGATTAAAAGAAGAAATATAGGTTATCCAGATGGAATATTATATGTCGTCCTAAAGATTAGGGAGGACTTGGAATTGAAGTCTTGGATCTAAAAAATAAGTGTTTACTAAGCAAATGGCTTTTTAAACTACTGAATAAGGACGTAATGTGGCAACAACTTTTACATAATAAATATTTAGAAGGAAAAACTTTATCTCAAGTAGAGGAAAAACCGTCTGACTCACCATTTTGGAAAGGTCTCGTGCGGGTGAAGGAATTGTTCTTTGCAAATGGTTTTTTCAAAATAGGTGATGGTGAATCGGTTCGATTCTGGGAAGACATTTGGTTAGGTGATATGTCACTATCGCAACAATATCCTTCATTATATAACATAGTACAAAGAAAAAATGTTCTTGTGGCTGATGTACTCGCTCAAACTCCGCTGAATATTGCTTTCAGAAGGACTTTGAATGGGAATAAATGGAATAACTGGTTACATTTATGCCAAAGATTAATGAGGGTAAATTTATCTAATGACCCAGATCGTTTTGTTTGGTAATTAACTGATTCAGGTACTTTTACAGTTAAATCAATGTATTTAGACCTTATGAATGGTCATACTAGATTCCTACTGAGGCGCCTTTGGCAGATAAAAGTACCACTTAAAGTTAAAATTTTCATGTGGTTTCTTAATAATAAGGTGTTATTACTAAGGATAATCTGGCTAAACGAAAGTGGAACGGATGTAAGAAATGTTGCTTCTGTTATTCAATGGAGTCCATGGAGCACTTGTTCATTTCATGTCCTTTTGCACGCATCATTTGGCGTATGCTTTTTTTCACATATAACATACCCCCTCCTACCAATATTAAGAATATGTTCGGAAATTGGTTAAATGGGATGGACAAGAGGATTAAAGCTAGAATACGCATTGGAGTTTCTGCTTTATGTTGGTCCATTTGGAAGTGTAGGAATAACTTCATCTTTAACAATCAAACGGCTACTAATTTTTTGCAGGTTATTCGTATGGCTACACATTGGATTCAATTTTGGTCCTATCTCCTCCCGGCGGATCAGCGGGAGCCTATGACTATGGGATGCAACCGGTTGCTTACGGTTGCACAGGATTTCTTTTTCCAGGCTACTGGGTGGCGACATAGTAGAATTCAGAATGGCTAGTCTTGTGATGCTTATTTTCCGATGGTTGATACATGTTTTAACTATTTGTGATCCATATATGTAATACTTGAACTATTTTTGCACGTTGAAATAAAAAAGGGCTGTGTGCATCTTTCGATGCAGAGGCCGGGGCTATGTTCCCTATTTCGAAAAAAAAATAGAATGAAAGTTGGTGAGGTGTAACATCTTAGTGGTGCCATTGAGCATCAGCATGCACTCGTGTAGTCTCCAACCACTCTTCCAGCACGCGACGAGAGGAACTATATATACGTGACCCATCGGTTTTCTGGTTGCAAACCCACGACCACTCTTGGTACTGCTCAGCCAAACCGAGCGCCGCTACCGCTCACGCGCAAGGCGAGCTGGTCGGCTGTAAGCTTCTTCGCGACCCCTTTTCTACTCTCTTCTTGTTTCTTCGCAACCCCTTTTCTACTCTGGTCTTGTGTACTCCCTTCATTTCAAAATATATGACGTTTTAAGTTTGTAAAGATAATGTATCCACCTTTTAGTGAGTATAGGTTCGGAGTGAACCTCTTCGAACCTATACACTAGAAAAGTCTGGATACATTATCTTCACAAGACTAAAACATTTTATATTACAACAAGGAGGGAGTACATATCAATTATTGGATATGTGTCCTCTACACTTGATTAACTAATCAATTAGATTCCATGGTCGGAAGCCATCGGTATAGGCCAAATTGCCATAGGCGTAGAAAAGACGGCGTCATATGCCAGATGAGTCCCACCTAGACGGTTAACGGCTGTTTGGATACGGCCTAGTTTTTTTCAAAAAAATGGATTGTTTAACTCGTTAATCTCACGGGGACATTTCTAACTCTAAATATGGTTAATCTTAGGTCAAATTATACTCGTGGGTAAATTTTCTGATCGGTGACCCATCGCCTCAGTACTCCAACCCAGCACGCTTAACTTATCGTTCCTAACGGATGAGCTTCGGAGAAAAAAATTATACCTTGTTGATAATACTACTATATCAATCCTATTAACCGTTGTACCATGATGTCAAATGTCTTTATTTTTTTAAAATTTCAAACAATTATTTAAGTAAATAACAATGAATTAGTAATAAAAATCTTGATTTCAAAAAACAGTAAAATCATTTTACTTTTTTTCCTTTTTTCTATTTAATATGGAATAATTCATATATTTAAATGTAAATCGGAATTCGACAAATAATATGTCTAAATCGATCAGAAAAATGAGAGGAATCTAAATATGATAACTATGAGAACAAGGCAATAGCCTAGTGGTTGGGTCACAGTTGGCGCATCCCAACGACCGGAGTTCGATCCCTGTCAGGGATGAATTTCCGGAATTCTCACGCTGACCCGTTTCTACTATATCAAAAAAGTGTCTAGTTTCTCCTAGCACAGTTTCATCTTTTTTTTAAACATGACAACTATATCATCTTTTGGATCATGCATCATGTCTTTTTAATAGTGTACTGCAAGGTTTTCCATATATTCTCTTTTGTACACATTGCCTCTGTACTTAATATATATATCTAGTAGATATATAAAATTTAGTTCTCTAATATTACTAATTGACGACGCCTTGACGATTTGAGGCACGCATAAAACACATGTCTGCACAAAGAAAAATCCATCTATTTTCTAGCATATTCTTTTCTTTAAAGGATGATTTATTATGCAAACATAGTATCATGAGGAAATAATTCATAAGAGTTTATACCTGGACTCTGGAAAACCAAGATGCACACAACAGTAAAAGAAAAATAAAAGTTCACATCTTCTCAAACTATGTGACACATTCGTAAACCGGTTGTAATTCTTCCCGCATTGTAGAGACGAGCACGGACGGAGAAAATGAGTATACCGGTAGATCACCTGCTCTATCTTGATTTCTCACTTATTTCTCCTTTATTTCCGCTTTTTATTCCCACTTTATATATTTTACCATTTTCTCTTAAAAATTTATTTTATTTTATGTTTGTCAAGTTTAACATTTTCTTAGTTTTGTTTCTTTTTCCTCTTCTTCCAATTTTCCAATTTTTTTTGTTCAAGTGTGAAACGAACACCTAATCTAGTATAATACAAATTATTTGTCTTGAAAAAAAATGAGTTTCCAGGTAGTTGACATCTTCGTTAATTAAATAGCAACCAACTTAGAATAGTAACCTGAACTTTATTGTTTTACTCCCTAGGAATACTTCATTCTTGATGCAAATGATCGAACATATATATGGAAGAATATAATCCATAAAAAATTAGAAAAATATAACTGTAGAGGATATTTTTGTTAGCAACATATTCAAATTTCATTAACAAATAAGGCCATTTTCCATAATATGTGTAACATATTTAGGAGAGAATATTTCCATAGGAAATTTCTTCCTAACCTTTTGTTTGATATGTGACATTTCTATTGGCACGCATGCATAGAATGTGAAGTATATAAGATCCTTTTTTAGACACTATTTGTCGCACATATAACTACAAAAAGAAATTTTTAAATAAGGTTGATAGACCATTTATTTTTCCTAGATATGAGATACAAATAAAATAATTACTACGCGGTTAGGCCTACTTAGGGGTCAAAACTGGTAGTGAATAATCCAAATTATTCGACATTCGTATTCAGGAAATAAAAAATGGTCATGGTAATTTCCGAATCTGGATAAATATAAATATGGATGTGGTAAATGCCCGTATTTGTTTGGCACATACAAATACAAATTTGATTTGAATTTTCAAGAAAATTTTGGATATGGAAATGGATATATCGGCATCTGAATAAAATTATGTTAGCCTATTCTAGAAATTGTAGTCTGATATGGCATTTATCAAAAAAAAGCCTAACAAAATGTTTTGTATGAGATAGTACTTGACACTATTGCGTATTATATCAATATATGTATCTCAATATTGTTATATGGTTGGCTGACTATGAGAAACAAGTTTATTTCTTTTATTCGCGTCCGTTCTAAATTTAGAAAACATCCGATCCACATTTTTATTTGAGTAATAACATGCTTTTCGCATTAGTATTCGACAACATCCGTATTCACACCATTTTCATTTTGAAAATATAAAAGAGGATATGGAAGCGCACTATCCGTTCCGCATCCGGTCAGTTTCCACACCTAGGCCTACTTTCCTCATGTGGAACAGCCCGTCAATATATTTGCTAATTTTGTGCATGCTAGTGAAACTAGGAAAGCGTTGACTTCTGAATAAAATTTATACCCCACGTATTTGGGGATGGAGGAAGTATGGTTTTCTCTAGCAATAACTGAACTAAGATATAAACTCACTGTTTTAGGAAGTTATGAGTTGTTTCCTTTAGTAAAAAAAACATCACATGCCAATATAATTTTACTCTTATATATACTTTCAGGAACATTGTCTGGAACTGACACTCTTTAAACAGCTTGATTATGGATACAAGCAACACAATTGGATCATTGCAAATGGTAACTGATGTCGAAAAGGCAAAGAGGCCCTCAGTGACGTACGAGCCAAGCGTGTGGGGAGACTACTTTATTGGTGCCGGTCCAATGCCGTGCGAGCATCATGTATGATTATCCTGTAAGTAGCAATGATTAAGATATATTTCCTCGAATCTTAGCTTTTATATGGAAAACACTGCAGGTTTCTTCAAAAGAAAGACAAGATAATCTAATAGAGGTAGTCCGTCACATCATCGAACAATGTTCGGAAAATAAAGATCTACTGAATGGCATGAAAACAATTGACGCAATTGAGCATCTCGGTATTGGGTACCATTTCGAGAGGGAGATTGATAACTTCATGGATATTCTTAACAACACGGAACAAGACAAGATTATGAAGAACATGCCAAACGCAGATGCCAGTTTCACTGCAATGGCCATACGATTCCGCCTACTAAGACAACATCGCTACGATGTTCCATGTGGTAAATCTCTTGTCATGCTTCAACTGTCACAATTAAATTTGTAGACACATCAAATTGTCACCACTTGTTTGCATCGGTTTGGACCATTAGTTCAGCCAATAACTGAACATTTCTTCCTAAATACATGATACAGAACTTAGAAATATCAAACACTGTCGTCTTCATGAGACACGACTTAGTGCAAGCTAGTTTCTATCAGGTCTTCAAACCAATAACCACACTATGAGGATCCCTTACGTACCATCTCGAAACAATTTCATGAAGTTTTTCCTATAGAGACATTATAATATATGCATTTTTTAAGGAACCACACAAATATGAAGAAGTTGGTGTTATATACAAATGTGTATTTGCCCTAATTGATTCTAACTAATGAATGCAGATGTATTGGATTATTTCCTAACAAAGAAGGGAGAACTGGTAGACAAATTAAAGCATGATGTTGATGCGCTGCTTAGCGTGCATGACGCTACATTCCTAATGAAACCTGATGAGAAATTCCTGGGGTCTATTGTAGAATTGGCCAGAGCCTCTCTGTCAAACCATGTAATAGCTGGTCATTTATCTGAACCAATCTTGATGAAAGTGCAATATGCACTAGGCGTGCCATCTTATAGGCGAATGAAGAGGCTAGATGCAAAACTCTATATTCCAATCTATGAGAAAGAGGATGCATGTCAGGAAGATATACTGGAGCTTGCTAAGTTGGATTTCCATGCTCTCTTACTAATGCACCGCGAAGAGGCTAAAAATATAACTTTGTGAGTAACACACATTTGTGAATTTTCATAGTCAATCTTGGACGCATGGTTCCTTCGTTTCCGATAGGTTTATTTCAAAGCGATTTTGATCAATGAAATAATCTATGGTTCCCTTTCTTCTTCTTATGGAAGGTGGTACAAGGAAATTGATGCCTCAAGCAAACTCACTTATATACGAAATCGACCAATAGTTTGCTACTTTTGGGCACTTAGCATTTTCTATGAGCCACATTATGCGGAAGCTCGACTCGTGTTTGCTAAGACCATCAAATTGTTCTCCATGTTTGATGACACCTACTATAGTTATGGCACCCTTGAGGAACTCGTACAGTTCAATGAGGCAGTAGAAAGGTACGTCAAAATTGGTGCATGTATTTTTCTTTTTAGGGGATATAAAAGTATTCTTAGACACTCAAAATTTAATGTGTATCATTTCTCAAAATTAAATATTTCATAGCATTTAGTTATAGTTGTATATCCAAACTGTACATGATTAGTCATTCTTACCGTTTTATAGAGGTAACTTCATTTCTCTAGCTTGTAGTCTGACTACCGACGTACATATGTTGTAGTGCTTATACATTTGTGCTCAAGTGTGTATTAGTTAGAAGTATATTCACCCAATTATTGTTCTGAATGAAATTAAAAAAACTAGGTGTGGGACATATCACGAAACACTATTCTTTAGCATTTATATTTCATTCAAATTGGTTTCCAATTTTGATACAAACTAATAGTTCGAATCAATTAATGTGGCAAGTTGGGATGAAGAGGCTGCAAACCGTGTAGGGAAAAGCTTTGGGTACATCATGGCCCTACTTACGAAGGCACTAGGAGAATTTGTTGCTGATGGTGTATCAGTGCTGTGTGTTGATTGCACGAAGCATATTGTATGTGGTTTCTCTGACTTACCATTTGATTTATTGCAATAATCAGGCTTTCTACCTATATCAAGAAAAAAACTGGCTATTTACACAATATTCGTATCTAACACCAATGCAGATAAAGAAAGTTAGTGAATGCATGCTTCAGGAGGTGGTATGGAGAGAGGAGGGGAGGGTCCCATCCCTATATGAACATTTGAGTGTTACGTCAATTTCAACCTGTTATTGGGCACTAGCATGCATATCATTTGCTGGAATGAGCAAGGATGAAGAATCAAATAAACTGATTTTTGATTGGGTGCGTGGATTTCCAACTATTATTGTGGACGCGTGCATGATATGTCGCCTTATGGATGATATCTCTGGCCACGAGGTAAGCATAACAGTGTTGCTCGTCTTAAAGATGGAACCGGGCAACTCTACTCTTGTGTTTCACCGTCTTTTGTTTTTGTTTTATGTAGTACCCGCGCCAACTTATGTGAGTTACTCATTCGTGCAGAGAGAAAAGGATGGAAACAATGTTGCTACCGCAGTGGCATGCTACGCAAGGGATCATGGAACAACAGAGGAAGATGCCAAAGAAGCTCTTCGGTGTATGGTCGATGATCATTGGAGGAGCATAAACAAGGAGTTTCTCGGCAACAAATCTATGCCAACTTCACTCCTCACAAGAGTCATTAACCTTGCACGAGCAATGGAGAACATGTACAGGGAACACGACGCGTACACAAAATCTTCAAGTATTAAAAATTCAATGGAGAAGGTGTTGAACGAATGTATTGTACATTAGAAAGATCTGACATGAAAATGCTGTCTTTGGAGGTGGTAACTAATCAAGGGTCTACGCGGGGATAAGAGGCTATGGGCATCTGGATTTCATTTCACATTTGATAGTTGGGCTCTTTCGTTTTACATCTACCGCATCCTTGTTTTTCTATTGTCCGCATTCACCCAACTAGGGTATGTTATATACAGTGGATTCTCGCACAAACTTTGTAATAAACTTTGTGTCTACGCACAAGAAATTATCTTTGTAGCAAAGTGCGACAGAATAAAATACGAGATGTGCGCTTTTGATTTGGCATACCCTCTTTTGTCAGATCAAGCTGGCTATTTTGTATAACATGTGCGCATGTGAATGACTTGAATGTCTATATATTTATCATATTCTTTCGTTTCAGGTCCTTTATTTTTGGTTATCTTGTCCGTTATTGTTACATATCAACTACTACTATGAATAGTTTTCTATCTATTGTGTAAACATTTTACTATTTCTCTTCAAAAATATATAACTAATATTAAGAATACGATAGAATTTAGATGCTTACTGGAAATCCAAGATTACCAAAGCTAAACAAAGTCATTTTTGCCATTTTATATATTGAAATGAATCTAACAATAGTTGTATGAAACTACAAAGTCGTACTCCTCAGGTCCGCCTGGGCTCCCTGACATTAACTGGGCCGACAGTGTGTGGAACTTATTAAATAGGCTAACAAGTTATGCATGCCGCACGCGAGGCTCGTCATATCGTCTTTCCTCTCGTCTGTTTGTGAAGGCAGAGTGGCAGCCATGTGAGAGGGGAGGCCATGGTGATGCCACCGCCATTTATTTGTGTGACTAAGTGTGTCTTCTTCGGTTTCCCTTCATTCGAGCCACGACTTGAGTTTCATGCATCTCCAGTTCATGTCTTTTATAAGCTGGACATAACTACTCGTATTATAATCTTATAGATTAAGCGTGGTGACATGCACCCATGCTGAGGCCATACCCTGCAGCCGAGCTGAGTACACCGGTAAATACTAACCAGCATCTCTCGGTCATGCAAACAAATTGAATAGATCAGCGATAAAAAAAAAAGAGATATGGAGCCACAGTTCTCGGTTGCATGCAAGCTGATCGAATCGATCAGGACTTCAGCAATCCACAACTGTAAAAGGATATACTCCGTTCGTTTCATAATATAAGATGTTTTATCTTTGTGAAGGAAATGTATTTAGACTACTTTTAGCGTGTAGGTTCATTATCAGTTCTCCAAGCAAGACGAGGCCCTCTCCTCTCGCCTCCGCGATGCGACAGGAGGGGGAAACCCTAGCCGCCAGCCGCCGCCCCTCCCCACCTCTATCCCCTCCTCCCCCGCTGCCCCAGGGCGCAGCCGGGCAAAGCCTGGTCGCTGCCGGCGGTGGGGGAGGCCTCCTCTTCGTCCCCTCGCGGAAGGAAATCGGCGCGGGCCGTCTTCTCCCTGCTGGGGTGTGGTGCTTCCGCTAGGCACCTCAGCGTGGTGGCTCTCCGGCATGGTGCAGCCGCCGGTCTCCGGTGGTGGTGACGTGTTGGAGCAACGGCGGCGTGGCGCACGGTATGGACGTCCTTCTCTGATTGGTGGCAGGACGATGTGGAAACAGCTCCCTCTCCTGCGCTGGCCCTTGACTTCGGTGCGGGTGAGGCGAGGTGGTTGGCCGGCAAGAGCCGGGCTCCGATGTCGGTCGAAGCCGACGATGGCAGCGTCCTCGGATGTCGTTCCCTTGTTGAAGGCATCCTTGCTGCAAATCACGCGTCATGCCTAAGGCTCTGGGGAAAACTCTAGATCTAGGATTTTTCCGGATCAGACGATGGCGGCACATCAGTGTCGTTCACCCTCTTTAGGGCATCATCTTTGGAGCCCGAGATGCCTAGAGGGGATCAGCTGGTGGAGCGGTGTTCCATCTTCTGCGCCGATGGTGGCGTGTCTTGGCGACGTGGTGTAGCAGGGTCTCCCCGACGGACGTGATGATGGCCTCGCGCAGGGTGGGGGTCGCCGTCTAGCGCCGTGGTGGCGTCGGCGGCAAGATCGACAAAGTTTATGCGGATCTTAACCGCGAAGATTTTTCAGAGGATCGATGGCGGCGACGGCTTCTGTGGCGTGCACACAAGGTGCTCGCTAAGAGTCAGCTAATCCGGATGTACGCTCTCGTGTCGCCTAGAGGGCACCTCGGGGTATGCTATTGTTCCCGGTCCTTAGCTGGTGGAGTGTCTTCCTTTCTCTTTGCGGGCACAGGGCCAGTTGACACGATTTTACTCCATTATCGAGTGTGTAAGTGTGTGTGGTGGCTTCGGGTTTGGTGATGTATATGCTTTATAGTTCCTTTGTTGATCGATCTTTAATAAAGCAATAAAGGCCGTATGCATCCTTTCGATGTTGAGGCCGGGGGTCGCATCCTCCATTTCGAAGAAAAAAAGGTTCATTGAGATTCACTCTGAACCTACATATTAAAAGGAGTCTAGATACATTTCCTTCACAAAGCTAAAACATCTTATATTTTAAAATGGAGGGAGTACTGAGTTGTACTTGTCCATATGCATGTGAACAATGAACTGAAATGGCTCCCTCAGGCACCATCCACCAAGACAGCATGCTTTTGGCCAATTCGTTGGGAACCCTAACGAGCCATCACTTAAGTTTAGCCAGTTCGTTGGGGTTCAGCGCCTGCCTCTAGCCCTTTGGTCCCGGTTCGTGGTAAGAACCAGGACTAAAGGTCCATGCTGTATATATATTGCACACCAGCCTCACATGCTTGTGTGTGAGCTTTGTTTTTTCCCTCCCATGCACAATATGTTTTTCCGCTCTATGCACAAGAGGTGCTCAATGAAATGCCTATGAGCATGATGCACTTGAGTTCACCCAAAACAAACATGATATGAAGTGCCTGAGCCACACTTAAGTTTTCTCCTCTTTCTTTCCTCCTCGATCGAGGTTAGCAACTTAATTCTTTCATTTGTCATTGATACAATAATGCATGTGTCGATGTGCAATATTGGTCATTTCTCTAGATCTTCTCTAATAATGTTTTTTCATAAACTCAATTATATAATGCAGATGAGCCGACAATGGATGTATGGTGACTGACGTACTGGCGAGTTCATTACAAAACTTCATAATTTCATCAGTGTGGCTAAGGCAAACAGTCTTAATGGTTTTATGCGTTGTAGATGTATTGTATGTCAGAATCAGAAGGATTACTCTTCCTCAAGAATCCTTCACATCCACCTGCTTCGGCCCGGTTTCATGACCAGCTACAATTGTTGGACCAAGCACAGAGAAAGAAGGGTTATGATGGAAGACAATGAAGAAGAAGAGGATGATGAAAACTATCCTATGTTTCCTGAATACGGTGATAGTGCAACGGGTGAAGCTGAAGATGAAGAGGCATCGGATGAGATCGTTGATTATCTTTACCGGGCCAATGTTGATGCATAGAGAGAATGCGAAAGTGGAAATGAGAACTTGAAGTTGAAACACATGTTAGATGATCACAAAAAATTGTTGTACCCAAATTGTGAAGATCACAACACAAAGCTTGGTACCACACTAGAATTGCTGCAATGAAAGGAAGAGAATGGTTTGTCTGACAAGGGATTTGAGAAGATACTGAAAATAATGAAGAAGAAGCTTCCAAAGGATAACAAATTGCCTACTAGTACGTACGAAGCAAAGAAGGTTGTATGCCCTCTAGGATTAGAGGTGTAGAAGATACATGCATATATTAATGAATACATCCTCTGCAACGGTGAGGAGTACGGGAATAAGAATGGATGTTCGGTATGCGGTGCATTGAGGTATAATATCAGACGAGATGATTCTGGTGATGTTGAAGGCGAGCGCCCTAGGAAGAGGGTTTCTGCCAAGGATATGTGGTATGCTCCTATAATATCATGGTTGAAACGTTTTTTCATGAACAAAGAGCATGCCAAGTTATTATGATGGCACAAAGAAGACCGCAAGAAAGACAAGATGTTAAGACACCTCGCTGATGGGTCGAAATGGAGAAAAATCAAGAGAGAGTACCGGGGCTTTGAAGACGACACAAGGAACTTAAGATTTGGTCTAAGTACAGATGGCATGAATCCTTTTGGGGAGCAGAGCTGCAGCATAGCACCTGGCCTGTAACTCTATGTATCTATAACCTTCCTCCTTGGTTGTGCATCAAGCGGAAGTTTATTATGATGCCAGTGCTCATTGAAGGACCTAAGAAACCCGGCAACGATATTGATGTGTACCCAAGGCCATTAGTTAAAGAACTTTTACAGTTATGGCAAGGACAAGGTGTACGTGTGTGGGATGAGCACAAACAGGAGGAATTTGACCTACGAGCGTTGTTTTTTGTAACCATGCATGCACACACTGTTTAGATGACACTGAAGCTACATACTTGCATAAAGGTAAGAAGGTTGTGTGCCTAGGGAGTCGTCGATTTCTTCCGACCAAGCATATCGTAAGAAAGAAAGACAACCATTTCAAACGTGAGGCAAATTGCTGGAATAAGCATGTCCTCCGTACTGGTGATGATGTATTTGGTATGGTCAAGGATCTAGAAGTAATCTTTAAATAGGATCCTGACGGTTAATCTGTTCCGAATGACGCTATCGGACACGTGTCCATGTGGAAGAAGAAATCTAGATTTTGGGAGCTATCATATTGCAAAGTCCTAGAGGTGCGCTCTTCAATCGACGTGATGCACATGACGAAGAACCTTTGCGTGAACCTTCTAGGATTCTTGGGCGTGTATGGGAGGTTAAAAGACACACCGGAAGCACGACAGGACCAACAACATATGAACGAACGAGATGGCCTATATCCAGAGAAGTATCATGGTTCTTTCAGCTACACTCTTACCAAAAAAGAGAAGGGAATCTTTTTTGAATGCCTGAACAGTATGAAGGTCTCGTCTAGCTTCTCTTCGAATATAAAGGGAATAATAAATATGGTAGAGAAAAATTCCAGAACCTAAAGTCTCATGACTGTCACGTGATTATGACGAAATTGCTTCCGATTGTATTGAGGGGGCTTCTACCGGAAAATGTTCGAATACCCATTATGAATCTATGTGCATTCGTCAATGCAATTTTTCAGAAGGTAATGAATTCAGATACTCTACCAAGGTTATAGAATGATGTGGTCCAATGTTTTGTTAGTTTTGAGTTGGTGTTCCCACCATCATTCTTTAATATTATGACGCGTCTCCTGGTTCACCTAGTAGAAGAGATTGCCGTTCTTGGTCCTGTATTTCTACATAATATGTTCCCCTTTGAGAGGTTTATGGGGGTCTTAAAAAATTAGTTCATAATCGTGCTAGGCCCACAATCTCGGCGAAAAAGCAGTGTGGCTTTCACGGAGGTCCCGGTAGATGATGATGCACTGACGATGTCTCGTCGCTACCCCGTGGATGATATCACAGGTTTAGAGAATTGCGAGCTGTATGTGATAGTTGTGAACATATCCGTAAAGGTGGCGGTCGGCTTTGCCTTACCTTCTGGACCTAGTCCAACTTACCATTTCTCTCCAGTTCCGGATGGCTACGCTGTTGTCGGGGTGGATAAAGTTATGAAGGGATTTGAGCACCTGAAGCTTGACTTCCCTGCAGGCGAAGGGGATCTGACTGAATTGGGAGAAGACAGGAAAGGCACCGTTCTATGGCGAAAGGAAAACATCGTGCTTCCAAATTTCACGCCAAGGCCACCGACTTCTCCCAGTTGAAATCCATCCTCGGAGCAACACGTCACTGCTGCCAGGGAGCACCACCCGGAACCGCGCCGTCCCGCGCGAGGAGCGCCTCCGAGAGGGGAAAGGCTGGGGGCCGCCGCCGGCGGCGTCGTCTGGGCCAAGCCCAGCGACGGCGGGGGAGGACGGTGGGGGACCTAGGGGAGGGAGACGACGGCGCTCCTAACCGCCCGGCGTGGTGGCAACCAGGACGCGAGAGAGACGAGGATGACGCTCCGTCCGTTTCTGTTCTTTTTCGGAACACCTTGTTATGGTGATCAACGGTACGTATGCACCAATTCAAAAGGATGGTCCTTGGTTGCAGACCTAGTTTGAGTTCAGTCTCACGGTTTGGCTTTTCGATGGGGTTGTGTATATATATATATATATATATATATGGGATCTGCAAAAAAATGTTTTCCCATGTTAGTACTACTAGCAGAAAACCTGTGCGTTGCTACGACTATAAAAGAACCGTGTTGTATTACAGCATTCAAATTTAAGCTACCAGAATTACTATTGAAAACACAGCTTAAACCTCCTCACAGAATACTCACGGCCTGATGTTCTATTGAGCACTATAAAGTCTCCAACTTCACGATACAAACCTGTTGCATGAACGAGCGAACCTGGTACATGAGTGAACTCAATCATGTAAGTAAGTGTACATGGAAATTATTGCAGAAAAGCATTGTTCTATTTAGAAGGCAGAAAATAGACACCTACCGGGCACAAATATCCGCTGCATACAACCAGGTTTCTAACAGCATCCATGATTTCTTGAAACAGACATTACCACAAATTAAGCTGAATGCTTTCTGCATACTAAAAATTAGCTATCCAGATTCAACCAGATATAATACTTTAAACATTGTAAAAAAAATGTTCGTCAAAAAGAGCCGAGAGGATAAGATTTACTGTCTGCTGCCCCGCGCTCATTCCATCCAGCAATTACAATATACACAGGAAAGCAATCCGTAGCAGTGAAGTGCCTAGCAATCAACACGACAGCAAAACGTACGCAGCAAACAGAAAGCCGTGGCAATCTCTCTGACTCGTCTGTCCTCTCAATCTTGACAAAGAAGTATTGGCTCGTCCTTATTCTCAATCCCCGTGTGTTAGCAGGAGAATTTTTTGTCTAACTAGTGCGCCTATGAATGACTTAAATGCCCATATATTTATCATATTCTTTCTTTTCAGGCAGGGGCGGAGCCAGAAATTTAACATGGGGGCGAGGTAACGGTGTAATTTTTTGCATAACAAGTACTCCCTCCGTTTTATAATATAAAATATTTTAGCTTTGTGTAAAAGAGCTCTAGATACACTTCGCTAAAATATTTTATATTATGAAACGGAGGAAGTACCATTTATATAGTATATGGACCTATTCAAGCGTTGTTGACGTTCAGTCACGGAGAAAGCACCCGAATTTGGAGGGTGCGATAGATGCGATGGTGTGATTGAACCGTGCTCTTCCACCAAGATTTGTGTGGAATGGATTAAGATTTAATTAGGACTAGACGAGGCAGTCTCTGTTGTACAGGACGGTGGCCGGCTAATATAACTTCATTACGCAAGGTAATATCAAGAAACGTGGCATGTAGAATGAGACAACGTGCGACGCTTTGATAAAATGTCCACATGCAAGAGGTCTATGGGATGTGATGAGAACAGTCCGGGCATTACCACCTCATACTCTACTGTTTGAAAGGAATCCAGATTGGTTTATGCATGCACTCCAACGTGCTGATGACCACCGCAGAGTTTGGCACATCCACAATGAAATTTTACCTACCGGCGGGAGCAACCAGCCCCGGTTATGGCATCTGAAAGTTTCTTGGAGAACTACTTGCAGTCCTTGATGCTTATTGATAAACATCCGGTAGTTGAATGGGGACGCAGCATGACCGCGTGAGGAGTAAGAAACACGGCAGGTGTCTGAAATGGTGCGTTTTGGTCAGTCCGCAGACAGGAAATTGCCCTATGTCTGACCTAGGCTAGGTTTTGGTGTGGGTGGTCCTAGCGGCTCGACCCAATTTGGACAGACACGTCAGTCTGACAAGTTTCATAGGAAATCACAAAAGAGATAGAGCATCGATGTGATCATGCTTGGCTGTCATGGATGGCGGTTTGCTTTTTCTCAAACCGAGCCCTTTGAGCCAACTCCAAGATGGCCAAGTCCATCATCATGAGCTTGGCCTCGGTCTCAATGGCTGTTGACTTGTCATTGGCCTCTTCAACAACAACAACTCTCTTCGTGAGGTTAACGAAGCATCCAACGGTGTCCACTTTCTCGTTGTGGCACCTCTCCTCCCTCTTGGAATCCTCCTCCTCTTTCTCCGCAATCAACCCTTTCAAAGTCTCTTGAAATATAAGGGTTGTGCCATTGCGGTTGAGATCTTGTATGGTGGACTTGTGGCCCCTTGACCGAATGGCACAACCATTGTGCGCGCTACCTGTGCTCGGTATGGTTCATCACGGCCTCGTCATCTTCCTCCTGCGTGGACACCTAGCGAGGGAAATCGTCAAACAACACGTGGGCGCGGGCATGTTCGCCACTAAGATCCTGCGTGGTCTCTTGCTATAATGTTGTGTTAGTTTTTTGGCCTTGGGGTGCGGTTGAGGTCGATGGAGTCCTCCTTTGGTATCGATGTCACATCCACCGATGTCGATCGGGAACTACTGAGCCGGAATCGTACTTGAAAATTCGTGACGGCAGTGCAGGCCACCTCCCCCGATGTGGCAGCGACCACGAACGAAGAGGCGGCTGCACGGTGGCCGAGCACACCGAGGTAGTCGATGATGAGTCATCCACGTTGTCGATGCCAACCATGGCCAAGGCTTTGTGGAGAGCCTCTTGTTTAATGAGAAGAAGGTCTTACCAGGCAAGCCCTTTTCTGGTGATGGCCCTGGCGGCCTTCACCTCTAGGGCGGCAACGGGGCCGGCCTATTTGGATTCTTCCAAGGAGGCTTTCGCTTCCAAAACCTCTTCCTAGTTGCGTCTCTCTGGACGGCACGCTTCATTCTCTCCTCCGACCGTTCCTGGTCTGTCACCTCCTTTTGCGCTTTAGCGGGGTCTTCATCTTGGTGGCCCTGTTGGCCTTGGTGGCAGCTACAATGGCTAGGGCAGCGGCGATAGGCTAGGAGTTTGGCGCCAACACTTCTTCATTTTGGTGGGAAGTGCAATGGCATGGTGGGAAGTGGAATGTGTTTTAGGCCACTGATTGGAGGGCCAATGAAAAAAGGAGTTGGGTAGGAGAACACCACGCCTGGACGGGCGAGCTCTCCGGGCCGATGCAAAGCCAGCCCGAACTTGGGCTTAAAATGGGTCATGGCAGACCGATGTCGGACGCTCGGTCAATTTGGGTGGCGCCGCTCGGCCGTGTGCCCTGTGCAAAAATGCTTGTTGGAATAGCCTATGGTGGAATTTATCAGCCCGGTGGATATGGCCTCAATGTACATTGCTCGGAAAACAAGTAGAACTGGTGTGATGCCTCAACAAGGCTTGTACAGTGTGTGAGCAATAGTTGACATTAGTGTCGGTCCAAAAATATTGGAACCTACCTTTTTTGACAAAATGAATAATATCGTGGAGATACCAACAAACAAAATATCAGAAAGTCATCAAGGATACCCACAGCCAACTAGAATAAGAAAAAAGAAGTGGAAAAAAGAGGAAAAATGGCCCATCCACGGTGATCAATCACTCGCAGCGGCAGCTATCAAACCACCGCCAAAGACAACATCCGGAATACATAAAATTAAAGGTTCCCCAAAAGTAATGCCTCTAAGAAGGAAATGGTGTGTAAACACCGCCGTCGCCTGATCAAAGATCTTAGATTTTCTTAGTGGAGAAAGTGTGAGATTTTCAAACAATTCCTTCAACAAGGACATTACTATGTACAAGTAATGAAGACCAGACCTTAGGTTTTCACCCTGAGAGTCAAGACTCGGTACTCCAGGAGCACCACCAAAAATGAATTCTCCAGTGCTGGTGCCTCCACTTGCCGATGCTGCTTATGCAAGTCAACAAACACCAGGCTCCCAAGTACCAAATTTCCAGCGCCCTGTAGCCATGTCCGGTTAGTGGCCTATGAAGCAAAATCTTCATCGCAACCTAGACCTCCTCTGCCATTCCTTCCGGTCTTCAGATCACATCCACTATCACCGCTTTTGTGCACATCATGTAAATTAGGACATCGACATGTCCCATGGTGTCGACAGACACCAGAGCTTCGTGCCGCGCCCTCATGAATCTGTCAGGCCAATTATATGGAAGCACACAACCCGATCTCATCCAATCCAGATATCCAGGGGTGTCATGCGCCAACATATAGATCTCCGGTGGAGAATTCTAGAACTCGTCGGTGGCTAGATCTATGAAGGCCGAGATCATCAGAACGGCGCCTTACACATCCGGTCCAGATATCCAGGGTTGCCATGCACCAATCCGTGTAAATCCTTAGTGGAGAATTCTGGAATTCGCGGCGTATAGATCGATGAAGGCTAAGATCAGCAGAATAATGCCTTAAGCGAGAAGAGCACTACTCTTTATTCGAGTCCTTGCATGTCGGTATACTAGCTAACAGTCGCTGGTTCTGAAGATTCCAGATCAAGGGAAACCATCCCTACACCTTGCCAACCGCTCCTGTTCAGCCGTAGGCAGGAGGCCGAGCTCGTCCCCAGCAGACCACCGACACTAATGCAGGGGCTGAGCCCTACAGCCCGCGTACGACAGCAGAGCTAGGTGGCCTCCTCCGGTGGCAGCAGGGGGTGGGGGTGGGAGGGTTGTCTAGGGGGCGGTGTGGGCGCCTCAGAGCCGCCCGTGCGGGCAACCGGGAGCGGTTTGCTTTCCACCAATGGGACCAACTTACATGTAACATTAAATGATTCTCTGTTCATTCAAATTCACAAAAGTCGTGACACGTGACACTATATCCAACCTACAATCCCAAAAGAATGGTTTATAATCCGCAGAAAGTAAATAAAATGTGTAAGGGGTAACCATTGAGCATCAGCATACTTTTGTGAAAGCAATCCCACCTGACTGGTGATGCTTAGTCAGAGTTGCATTCGTGTAGTCTTCAAATACTTCCAATAGAAGACGAGAGGATCTATATATACACGACGCATCGGTTTTTTGCTTGCAAACCCGCAACCACATCTTGGCACTGCTCAGCCAAACCGAGCGCCCCAACATAGGCAAGGCGAGCTGGTCGAGTGGAATCTTCTTCGCAACCCCTTTGCCACTCTCTTCTTGTTGTCCGGAGAGGTATTCCTTCTTGCCATACACGCAGTTACGTGCATATTATGGGATCTGTCTCCTCTACTTGATTAACGAATTAATTAGGTTCTATGATCGACTGTTTATATATATTTGTCTTCCAATTCAAAAGGAATCTATAACTAATAGGTTGGGTTTAACATATATTCTCTCTTGTACACATTCCCTCCGTACTTAACATATATGCCTGAAAGGAGTCTATATATAGCTAGTAAATACAAAAATTTTCGTCCTCTAATATTACTAACTGACGATGTGCTTGTGAGTTGCGGCATGCATAAAGCACATGTTCGCAAAAAGAAAAATGGGATGCATTTTCGGCATATTCTTTTTCTGTAAAGGACGACTTATTATGCAAATATAGTATCATGAGGAAATAACTCATAACAGTTTATATCCAGACTCTACAAAACCAAGATGCACGCCATAAAAGAAAAATAAAAGTTCACATCATCTAAATATAAATGTCATATAGAGATTTTGGAATGCGTATGTTGCTTGAGGCTCAATCCATCTATAATGCTGCTATCCACGGGGGATAAAAAATATTCCTCACGGTATCCTCAAACAGTGTGACACCTTCAAAAACCGATTGTAATTCTTCACGCATTGTACAGACGACCATGGATGGAGAAAATGAGTACACCGGTAGATCACCTGCTCTATCTTGATTTCTTACTTATTTCTCTTTTATTTCCGCATTTTATTCCCACATTATTATATTATACCATATTTCAGCTTCAAATTTTATTTTATTTATGTTTTTCATGTTTAACATATTCTTAGTTTGTACAATTTTTCCTATTCTTCCAATTTTTCCAATTTGTTTTTTGTGTTCAAGTGTGAAACCAACACCAAATCTAGTATAATACTTTTACAAATTATTTTTCTTGAAAAAATGAGTTTCTAGGTAATTGCCATAATCATTAATTAAATAGCAACCACGTTAGATTAGTAACTTGAACTTTCTTATTTAATTCCCTAGGAATACTTCATTCTTTTTTTGAGACAAAACTGATGAGATTTCAACAACGGCGAAACCGATTACAAACGACTCTACAAATAAAAGAAAATACAATATGATCCCAGAATTTTGCAAGAAGGACCTCACACTGTACTTCCAAACGCAATCAAGCCCATCATCCTCATCGTCACCAACCAAGTACAGGGACCGGGTCCAGAAGTAGCACATCTTCGGACACCATCGAATCACCGCCGCCGCCGTCGCCTCATTGGGCTTTGAACACCGTAGGAGTACCCACCCCGAGGGGTGAGAGCTAAGAACCTTTTCCAGACCATCGGGCAGGCATGAGATGGGGAAGAACAAGCAGTACCTCCAACCGAGGATCACCGAGCAATAAATCCAAATCACTAGCAGAACGCTCCACCATCTGGCAGATTTAGGCATTGACACGTCGAGCCGCCTCCTCCCCTCGCTACCAAGGTCGGCCGGAAGAAGCTTCAAGACACGACAGCCACACACCGCTAGAAGAACACAAACAACCCTAAAAAGGAAGGCGGTGGTGCCATCCCCTTCCTCTCCCTCGCCACCACAGCCGACCGAGGGGAAGACAACAACATCAACACCCCTCCGACTCCACAAACTCCAAGGCGAGGTCGAAAGTCGATCATGCCTGGAAAAACCACCCTCCCGAGATCTGCAGATCTGAGAGGATACCAGGCCAACAGCTCGTCGGCGCCGCCACACGTGGCCTTGCTGAGATGGGGATCGAGCTCCAACACCCTTATTTCGACGTGATGCCGCCTCCACCATCTCGATGGTGTTCCCCGAAGCCCTAGCAAACCAAACAGGCTGAGCCGCTACCCGGTGTAGCGGGAGAAGATCCCCCGCCGCCGCCACGCCACCCGGGCTTCGCCCGGCGGTGCCACCGGCGGCGGCGGGAGGAGGGGTGGTAGGTGCTAGGGTTTGTTGGTTGGTTCCTAGAGTGCGGATCCCGATTTGAATGTCTTGCCTTGTGCCATAGTACTGGGCGTAGTCCTAGTCATTTTTTCCGGAATACTTCATTCTTGATGCAAATGATCGATGATATATATGGAATAATTTACAATCCATAAAAATCATATTTTTTAGATAAATAAAAGTGTAGTGAATAGTATTTTTAGCAACATAGTCAAATTTCATTGACAGATAAGGCCATTTTCCATAATATGTGTAACATATTTAGGAGAAAATATTTGCGTAGGGAATTGCTTCCTAACCTTTTGTTTCATATGTGACATTTCTGTTGGAACTCATGAATAGAATGCGAAGTATATAAAATCCTTTTATTCTGACACTGTTGGTCGAATATATAACTACAAAAAGAAATTGTTAAATAAGGTTGATAGACCAATTTGTTTTTCCTAGTCATGAGAAACAAATAAAATAATTCCTAGGCGGTTAGGCCTGCTTATGTGTGGAAACTGGAACTGAATAACCCGAATTATCCGGCATTCGTATTCAGGAAATTAAAAATGGTCATGGTAATATCCGAATTCAGATAAATATAAATATGAATGTTGTAAATATCTGGATTTTTTTGCAAATACAAATACAAATATGACTTGAAATTTGGAAGAAAATATGGATATTGAAATCGATATATCCACATCCGAATAAAATTATGTTAGCCTATTATAGAAATTATAGTACGATATAGAATTTATCAAACACAAAACTAAAAAAATGTGTTAAATGAGATAGTACTTGAAACTATTGCGTATTACATCAATATTGTTATATGGTTGATTGACTATAAGAAACGACTCTATTTTTTGTTACTCGCATCTGTTCTGAATTTAGAAAACATCCGATCCACATTTTTATTCGAGTAACATACATTTTGCATTCGTGTTCCCCAACATCCGTGTTCACACCGTTTTCATTTTGAAAATATAAAAACGGGTATGGGAGGATCACTATCCAATCCGCATCCGATCAGTTTCCACCCCTAGGCCTACTGTCCTCATGTGGAATAGCCTTTCAATATAGTCACTAAGTTCCTGCATGCTGGTGAAACTAGGAAAGCGTTAACTTTTGAACAAAATTTATACCCTTATTTGGGCACGGAGAAAGTATGGTTTTCTCTAGCAATAATTGAACTAAGATATATACACACTATTTTAGGAAGTAACGAGTTGTTTCCTCTAGTAGAACAAAAAACAACACATGCCAATATAATTTTACTTTTATATATACTTTCAGGCACATTGTCTCGAACAGACACTCTTTAAATAGCTTGATTATGGATACAAGCGACACAAGTGAATCATCGCAAATAGTAACTCATGTCGAAAAGGCAAAGAGGCCCACAGTGAAGTTCGAGCCAAGCATGTGGTGAGACTACTTTATTGGTGCCGGTCCAATGTTGTGCGAGCATCATGTATGATTATCTTGTAAGTAGCAATGATTAAGATACATTTCCTCGATTCTTAGCTGTTATATGGAATAAACCGCAGGTTTCTTCAAAAGAAAGACGACATCATCTCATAGAGGTAGCCAGTCACATCATCGAGCAATGTTCGAAAAATAAAGATCTATTGAATGGCATGAAAACAGTTGACGCAATTGAGCGTCTTGGTATTGGGTACCATTTCGAGAGGGAGATTGATAACTTCATGGATATTCTTAACAACATTGGACAAGACGAGATTATGAAGAACATGCCAAACGTTGATGCCCGTTTCACTGCAATGGCCATACGATTCCGCCTACTAAGACAACATCGCTATGATGTTCCATGTGGTAAATCTCTTGGCATGCTTCAACCATCACAATTAATTTGTAGACAAATCAAATTGTCACCACTTGTTTGCATCGTTTTGGACCATTAGTTCATCCAATAAGTGAACATTTCTGCCTAAATACATGAGACATAACTTGGAAATATCAAACACTGTCGTCCTCATGGGGCATGACTTCGTGCAAGCTAGTTTCTATCAGGTCATCTCACCAATAAAATGAGGATTCCTTATATACCACCTCGAAACAATTTCATGAATTTTTTCCTGTAGAGACATTATAATGTATGCATTTTATGTACGGAACAGCACAAATATGTAGAAGTTGGTGTTATATAAAAATGTGTATTTGCCCTAATTTATTCTAACTAATGAATGCAGGTGTATTCGATTATTTCCTGACAGAGAAGGGAGAACTGGTAGAGAAATTAACTCACAATGTTGATGCACTACTTAGCGTGCATGAAGCTGCATTCCTAGGAAAACCTGACGAGAAATTCCTGGGGTCTGTTGTATAATTTACAAGAGCCTCTCTTACAAACCATGTAATCTGAACCAAACTTGATGAAAGTGCAATATGCACTAGGCGTGCCATCTTATAGGAGAATGAAGAGGCTAGATGCAAAACTCTACATTCCAATCTATGAGAAAGAGGATGCATGTCAGGACGATATACTTGAGCTTGCTAAGTTGGATTTCCATGCTCTCTTACTAATGCACCGTGAAGAGGCTAAAAATATAACTTTGTGAGTAACATACATTTGTGAATTTTCATAGTCCATCTTGGACGCATGGTGTTTCCAATAGGTTTATTTGAAAAATATTTTGATCAATGAAATAATCCACGGTTTACTTTGTTTTACTTGTGGAAGGTGGTTCAAGGAAATTGATGCTTCAAGCAAACTCACTTATATACGAAATCGACCAATAGTGTGCTACTTTTGGGCACTTGGTATTTTCTATGAGCCACATTATGCGGCAGCTCGACTCGCGTTTGCTAAGACCATCAAATTGATGTCCATGTTTGATGACACTTACGATAGTTATGGAACCCTTGAAGAACTCGTACAGTTCAATGAGGCAGTACAAAGGTACGTCAAAATTGATGCATGTATTTTATAGTTTAGGGGATATAAAGATATTCTTAGACACTCAAAAGTTCAGGTGTATTATTTATCAAAATTAAACATTTCATAGCATTTGGTTATATTGTATATCCAAACTGTAGATGCTTAGTCATTCTTACTGTTTTATAAAGGTATATTCATTTCTTAGCTTGTAGTCTGACTACCCACATATATATGTTGTAATGCTTAAACATTTATGCTCAAGTGTGTATTAGTTAGAAGTATCTTCACCCAATTACTGTTCTGAATGAAATATAAAAACCTAGTGTGGGACATATATCACGAAACACTATTCTTGAGTATTTATATTTCATTCAAATTGGTTTCAAATTTGTACTTTTGATATAAACTAAGAGTTTGAATTAATTAATGTGGCAAGTTGGGATGAAGAGGCTGCAAACCGCGTAGGGAAAAGCTTTGGGTACATCATGGCCCTACTTACGAAGACACTAGGAGAATTTGTTGCTGATGGTGTATCAGTGTTGTGTATTGATTGCACGAAGCATATTGTACGTGGTTTCTCCGAGATGCCATTTTATTTATTGTAGTAATCAACTTTTTACCTATATTAGGAAAAAACTGGCTATTTACACAACATTCATATCTAACACCAATGCAGATAAAGAAAGTTAGTGAATGCATGCTTCAGGAGGTTGTCTGGAGAGAGGAAGGGAGGGTCCCATCCCTATATGAACATTTGAGTGTTACGGCGATTACAACCTGTTATTGGGCACTAGCATGCATATCATTTGCTGGCATGAGCAAGGATGAAGAATCTAATAAACAGATTTTTGATTGGGTGTGTGGGTATCCAACTATAATTGTGAACTCTTGTATGATATCTCGCCTTATGGATGATATCTCTGGCCACGAGGTAAGCACAATAGTGGCAATCGTCTTAAAAGACGGAATTGGGCAACTCCGCTCTTGTGTTTGACCAACTTATGTGAGTTATTCATTCGCGTAGAGAGAAAAGGATAGAAACAATGTTGCTACCGCAGTGGCATGCTACGCAAGGGATCATGGAACAACAGAGGAAGATGCCAAAGAAGCTCTTCAGTGTATGGTCGATGATCATTGGAGGAGCATAAACAAGGAGTTTCTCGGCAACAAATCTATACAAACTTCACTGCTCACAAGAGTCATTAACCTTGCACGAGCAATGGAGAGCATGTACAAGGAACACGACGCGTACACAAAATCTTCAAGTATTAAAAAATCAATGGAGAAGGTGTTGAACGAATGCATTTTACATTAGAAAGATCTGACATGAAAATGTTGTCTTTGGAGGTGGTAATTAATCAAGGGTCTACGAGGGGATAAGAGGCTATGGGCATCTGGATTTCATTTAACATTTGATGATTGGGCTCTTTCGTTTTACATCTACCGCATCCTTGTTTTTCTAATGTCCGCATTCACAAAACAAGGGTATGTTATATATAGTGGGTTTTCACACAAACTTTGTAATAAACTTTGTTTCTACGCACATGAAATTCTCTCTGTAACAAAGTGCGACAGAATAAAATCCAAGATGTGAGCTTTTGAATTGGCATACCCTCTTTTGTTACATCAAGCTGGCTATTTTGTATAACTAGTGCGCCTGTGAATGACTTGAATGTCTATATATTTATCATATTCTTTATTTCCAGTTCCTTTATTTTTGGTTATCTCCTTCGTTATTGTTACATATCAACTACTGCTACGAGTAGTTCTTTATCTAACATTTTACTATGTCTCTTCAAAAATATTTAAGTAATAGTATTAAAAATAAAATAGAATAGATGCTTATTGCAAATCCAAGATTACCAAAGCTAAACAAACACCTTTTTGCCATTTTATATAGGAAAATGAATCTGACAATAGTTGTATGAAACTACAAAGTCGTACTATAGCTGATTTTGCATTACTAAGTGATCACTAATGTGTTTATGCATACAATTTAGTTTTACAATTTAAGAAACAACAGAACTCACCTAGCTACACGCCTCACCGCGATTGGACGCCGTGGACCATCGGATCTGTTCATACTAAGGCTCCATATTAATCCAGTATTTCCGAACGTTACTTCATTCACTTCGCCCGGTCGCAGTAAATGGGCCGACTCACTGTCGCTGGGCTGCTACTCCTTAGGACGACCTGGGCTCCCTGTCATGAACTGGCCTGATTGTTTGTTGAACTTGTTAAACTAGAAAGATACCCCGCGCGTTGCAGCGGAAATCTCTTTAAAATTTTGTTGTCTGCATAGAACAATATAAAACATATTGAATATAGTCTAAGAATGTGTCGGACTCAATTGATCATAGTAGTCAAGAATATAAATTTAATTGACCTGAAATGATTTTTGTTGTGTTGTCAGTGAGTCTTTATTAGAGATAATTTTCTTTTAGTATTAAAAGTAGATATTGGATGCATATATACTCTTTGATAAGAGCAAGTTCCCTTAACTATCCTGTAGTTACAGATATCTGGTTGGTAAATCATATAGCTAGTAAATTGATTTCTTGATCCATATAGTGGTTAGCGAAATGCAACAAATTTATTTATAAAAATCTAGCACAGAAACAAACCAAAAAAAACTTTTCAAAGCGAACCTTCATCAATAATCAGTACAATATTCTTCTTTTGCGAGAAATAATCATTACAATGCTTGGATACCTATGGTAATGATGGGATTAAAGTGACTTAGATGATTGGATACCAGTGGTTCTACCGAATCTAGTACCCCCTCCGACCCATATTAGTTGACTTGGATTTTTTCTAGATTCGGATGTATCTAGTACTAAAATATGTCTAGATACATCCGAATCTAGACAAATTCTAGTCAACTAATATGGGTCGAAGGGAGTACATATATTGGAAGTTGCAGACAAAACTGAGCCATCTCCGTCCATGTATATCTGCACAGTTAACACCCCAGCTATACAAAGCGGAAATCATAAATATATTTCAATTGCTTATTAGACTGACATTCGTTCATCACTCATGTCAATATTAACAAATAGAGGATTTGTTGCACGACAATGAAGAATATAGAAGCATACCATCAATATCTCCACAGATCTTCTTAAGCAATATGTGGTAATAAACATTCACGTAGATCTAATACAACCCTGCACAAAATAAATCGAGGAACCGTGGGCACTTCTGAGTCAATTATAGCATGGCCTTTGTGAAATGATTCAAAATCAAGGATTTTTTCGAGCGCAGTCAGCTAGAAGTCTAGAGCAAATTCGCGATAATCAATAGCAAATCTGCAACCTTAAAATAAATCTGGCACATGTTGTTTACCTATATGATATTTGCCAATAAGGTCTCTCTAAGTCACAGAGGACCATGGCGTCGTTGTGGAAGATTGTTTGCCAGAATATGGCTCTGTTTTATATCTGCACATACATGGGCAAGCTGACGACGCAAGTCTTAGCACAGGGTGGCTCCGACGAATGGATATATGGTACTGTAGGTTCGTTGAAACCTGCAATCAAGGAGAATAAAAAGAACAAACCAGGTGGCATGGCTGAGCAAAGCGGCTCATCTTGAGAAGACATGGCGGAGTACGTAAAGGAGAGCAGGAGATAAAGGTGCTGCTTCGGTTCCTCGATTTGTTTTGTGCAGGAGGAGGTGCAGGACCAGCCTACCCCACATATGGATGCAAGTGTCGGCGACTGCTGTTAGATAGAGGACGTGGACAACTTGGTTGACATCGGGGCGTCCTTTAGAGAAGTACAATAGACTTATGTACGCCGGATATAGGAGATTATAACTAGTTAAATACCCATGTGTCCCAACGGGATGAAAAATTGTTAATGCCTGCTTTGCCATGCCCCCTCAAGATTCTTTTGTTCCTGCACATGTAAACATAACACATATATATTCTATTATATATACACACACACACTAAAAAACAATATACGGATGTTAAATAGAACCACCAGGTTGATCCACATCAACTAGATTATTGTGATACGGATGTCCATGATTTTGTCCACTCCGTCCAGTGCGACCTGTTTGATTGGACCATACGAGATCGTGGTCATGGATGCTTCGTCACCCATAGCTGGTGACCAAGGAGCTAGCTTGCCTTCCAAGCCCTGGATGCCAATCAACACTAATAAAAACAGGCCTTTGGTTTGGAGCATTAGTCCCGGTTTTGTTATAAACTAGGACTAATACCCCGGTTCCAACGGCTAGAAATGGTCACAGGGTATAGCACCCACTAGTCCGGGTTTGAACGGGACCTTTAGTCCCGATTTGTGACACGAACCGGGACTAAAGGGTTTTCGGCAGGGTGGGCCGGCGCTAGACCCTTTAGTCCCGATTTGTGACCCGAACCGGAACTAAAGGTGGACCTTTAATCCCGGTTCGTGTCACAAACTGGGACTAATGTCCCTCCTATATCATCTTCCTCACTGCCTGAGCCATACTCTATTTCAAGCTAGCTTCTCCTCTCTCTTCCTTCCTTCAAGATTGAGTTCATGCTCATTTTTTCACAAGATTTGTCAAGTTTTGGCGGCGCCCCATCTATCCGAGGGTTCTAAAAGGTTAGCAACATCATCCTTTCATCTTTTATTGCTACTTTAGCTCATTTCATGCTCTAGAAGTAGAGGGATTTGTGGGTTTAGTTTGGAAGTAATTTTTTCAATAATAACATGAGATGAACTTATATTAATTTGGATTCTATCTATCTTGTATTAATGTAATGAACTATATTCTCAATATCATTTTCAATATGTGGATTCTATCTATATCTTGTTTTGACACATAATCTCGAAATTAATTTGATTCATAGAAGCACAAATATATATACATGAGTTCATCCTAGCTAGCTAATACAACTACTATAGCACAGAGAAACATTGGTTCATCCTACTACAACTACTACAGCATAGACAAACATTGGTTCATCCTACTATAACTGCTACAGCACAAAGATACATGGGTTCATCCTATACTACAACTGTTAGTGCACACACTCGTAGATGAATCATGCCACCATCCAACAACAAAATTCCCTTCTTCTTCTACCTGCCTTCAGCAAACTAACAAATTGTAACAAAAAAGGATTATTTCACAAAAGCTTCATAAGAAGACACTAGCTCAGTATATCTTCGAGAAGCTTCTCGAAGATGTCTGAGGATTTGATCCTAAGACGTCTTCGAGAAGCTCCGCCGTAGTGGTGTCCCTCTCGCACCATCTTTCAGTTTATAACTTCTCTAGCTAGATCAATACGCCGGGGATCTAACAAATTTCACATATTAGGGAGTGCCTCTATTGCGAGCTCCTCGAAGATGTCTGAGGACGGGATCGTAAGACATCTTCGAGAAGCTCCGCCGTAGTGGTGTCCCTGCTCTCGCACACCATCTTGCAGTTTATAACTTCACAAGGATGCATCTTGCCTATTTATAGATTAAGGGCACAACATAGTGTCGACACTCACAACATAATATCGACACTCACCCCTGTCATAGTGCCTCCACCCGCCGAAATAGTGCTGCCACTCACTGGCATAGTGCCGCCACTCAATACATAGTGTTGACACTCACACATGGCGTAGTGTCGCCACCCGCCGAATACTGTCGCCACCCATGTTTAGTCCCGGTTGGTGTATCCAAGCGGGCCTAAAGGTCCATCTTTAGTCCCGGTTATAGACACCATCCGAGACTAAATGGGCTCGTGCCATCTCTAGCCTGCCGCAACCCCTTAAGTCCCGGTTGGTGTCTCCAACCGGGACTAAAGATGGAGTAGAAAGTTTTTAAATCAGTGCATAGTTTTAGTACGTAGTATGTCATCGCATTCGGAGCTAAAGTATCGTTGGGTTCTTTTATTTTTAGACCGGTACTAATTTTAGCATCGTCATTCCGTTTGATGTACTTATATAATGCAGATGAGCCGGTCATGGATATACGATGACCGATGCTTTGGCGAGTTCATTAAAGGCGTGCGTTCTTTTATCCTTGTGGCTGAGGAAAACAAGCGAAATGGTTTTATGTGTTTTCTATTTGGTGTCTATCGGAATCAGAAGGAATATTATTCCTCAAGAGTCCTTCACGACCACATGTTTCGGTCCAGTTTCATGTAAGGCTATAATTGTTGGACCAAGCACGGATAAATAGGCGTTATGATGGACGACAACGAAGAAGAAGAGAATGATAACAAATATCCTATTTCCCCTAAATACGGTGGTACTACAATGGAAGACAATGATGAAGAAGAATCTAAAGAATGGGCATCAGATGAGCCCGCTAATGATCTTAGTCAGGCCATTGCTGATGCAAAGGGAGAATGCGAAAGTGAAAGGGAGGGGTTGAAGTTCGAGCAGATGTTAGAGAATCACAAAAAATTGTTGTACTCGAATTGCGAAGATGGCCACAAAAAGCTGGGTTGCATACTGAAATTGCTGCAATGAAAGGCAAAGAATGGTGTGACTAACTAGGGATTTGAGAAGTTGCTGAAAATAATGAAGAAGCTGCTTCCAAAGGATAACGAACTGTCTGCCAGTACATACAAAGAAAAGAAGGTTGTCTGCCCTCTAGGATTAGAGGTGTAGAAGATATATGCATGCATTAATGACTACATCCTCTAACGCGGTGAGGACTGCGAGAATTTGGATGCATGCCGGGTATGCACTGTATTGCGGTATAAAATCAGACGAGATGACCCGGTGATGTTGAGTGAAAGCGTCCAGGAAGAGGGTTCCTGCCAGGGTGATGTGGTATGATCCTATAATACCACGGTTGAAACATTCACTACACGAATCGCACGCTATGCCGAGGGAAATATCCGTCGGCGTAGGCTACTAAACCATCGGCGTAGGTGATGACCCACAAGTATAGGGGGTGTATCGCAGTATTTTCGAGGGAAGTGAAACCCAGTTTATTGATTCGACACAAGGGGAGCCAAAGAATATTTGTAAGCCTTAACAACTAAGTTGTCAATTCAGCTGCACCTGGAAACAACCATAGCACTGACGAGGAAACTGAATTGACAAACTGCTATGCACTGACCTGGAGATCCTGACAAACTGCTATGCACTGACCTGGAGATCCTGACAAACTGCTATGAGCAAGATTGTTTCCAGGTGCAGCTGAATTGACAACTCAGTTGTTAAGGCTTATAAATATTCTTTGGCTCCCCTTGTGTCGAATCAATAAATTGGGTTTCACTTCCCTCGAAAATACTGCGATACACCCCCTATACTTGTGGGTCATCAAGACTATTTTCTAGCGCCGTTGCCGGGGAGCATAGCTTTATTTATGAAGTTCACTTGGAATCACTATTGTTCAAGCTAAGTTTATCTTTCTCCTTGTTTGCTTGTTTCTTTAGCAAAAATACAAAAAAATGGTCCTACTCTAGTTATTATTTTCGTTGGTTTGTTATTGTCTTGCTTTATCATGCTTGTTGGCAATGGTTGGTTTCTTTGAAACTGAAGCTTATTGGCAAGGTGGGTTCACGGAAGATCAAAAATATTATTATAAGGAACACCGCTTGTCACAAAAAGGGAAACACTTATGGGAACAAATTGATAGATTGTATACCATTGCTAGGAACGTGTGCTCTACTTATAATGTTACTTATTGTTGTGATGAGTCTTGTTGCAGAAAGAGGTATAAACACCTCCCTTTTCAATGTGAGTATAGTGATAATGATACCATATCCTCCTATTCTAAAGGAATTTATGACTTTTATGATGCAGAACAAATTGAAGAATTTATTGCTTGGAAGGGTGCTTTTAAACTTGCTAGTTTGCTTGAAAATATTGATGATTCACCTTACAAATATGAGGTGTATGGTATACTTAAATTTTGCTTTGATAATTGCAAGGATGAAAATGGCTATATTCTTGAATATTTTAATAGATGCTTTCCACAAATGGAAGAGACTAATGCCTTGCAGGATCCTATGGAAGAAGAAATTGATGAACCTGAAATCTCATTAGATGAAAAAGAGGAGGAGAGTGATGAATAAAAGGAGGAAGAATGGATTAGCTACCCATGCCTACCTTCTAATGAGAGTAACTCTTTGTCCCTTACATTATTTGATTGTCCCCCTTGCTTACTAAAGAGAATGAATGTTATGTTCCTGAGGTTTCTCTTGAAAATGTTTATAATAAAGCTCTAGTGCTTGTAGATCATGAAGAACATGCTTTATGTGATAGTTATATTGTTGAGTTTCTTCATGAGGCTACTGAAAATTATTATGAGAGAGGAAAATATGGTTGTGGAAGTTGTCATGGTATTGGAACACCTCTCTATGTGCTGAAAGTTTTGAAGTTATTCTTGTTTTATCTTCCTATGCCTGTCACTTTGTTATTTGCTTACACGATTCCTATGCATAGGAAGTGGGTTAGACTTAAATGTGGTTTGAATTTGCTCCTTGATTCTCTCTTTTACTTCAACTCATATTCCTTATGAGAGCATCCTCTCAAACTTTTATGCCTGAAGATGATAATATGTCTATTATTCTTGGGAGACCTTTTCTTAAATACTGCAGGAGCTGTTATTAATTATAATCAAGGGAAGGTGACCTTCAATGTTAATGACAAGGAACACATTGTCTATTTCCTCAAGAAGATTGAAAGGACTTATGGTTTTAATTCAATTGAACATGTTGAGGGCATTCAAGTTGAAGAAATATATTGTGGCATACCAAGAGAAAAATTTGAAACTATTATGATTGGGACCATTGCTATCAAGGTTGAGGTAACATAATCATAAGTGGAATACAAAGTTTTGTCTCATATGAAATTTTTTTGGTAGCAAGACCTGATCAACCTTGTTAACAAAAGGATTTCATTGAACAAAATAATGTTTTCACCGTGATTATCTCCGCTTACTTCTATTCTATCCATTTTAGTTTTTGCTTATACCTAACTTAAAGGCTTTAAAGAAAAGTACTTATTGGGAGATAACCCAAAAGTTTTAGATGAGTCTTGGAAGTTATTACCTCTGTAATAACCGCTCCTTATCGTTTTTATTTGCTTTTTGTGTCAAGAGTAACCTCTAATGAGAGAGAAGTAATGATTGGGAAAGTTGCTGTCCTGAAACAGATTTCTGTGCTTCACCGTAAAAATTCCTGAGAGAACTCTGTACGTAGGATTGAGCTGAAATTGTTTTTGCGTCTGCCCCAGGTTGTTATTTAACTTTCTTTAGTTCAACACTTTTTGATTTGAACAATAGAAGATCTTCGAAAAAATTAGTCTTTACCTGCTGGTCTGTTTTGACAGATTTCTGCCATTTTCTGCATTTGCTTCTTGTTGGTTCCTTTTGGAGTTATTTTGGGAATTGAGATTTTTGAGGGAAGTGCTACAGTAGCTAGTGTTCTAATGGAAGTTTATTTAGTGTTAAAACTGAACCTTAAGACTTATTATCTTGAGTGCACTAATGTTGCTAATAAAGATTGTGTGAAGTTTTGTATGAAGGAAAAATTTCAGGTGTATGGAAGGAATGAGTAATGAGATGAAGGATGGACTAATTCTCAAGCTTGGGGATGCCACGCGTGTCACACCAAGAAATATCCAAGAAGTACAAGCGTTAAAGCTTGGGGATGCCCAAGGCATCCCCTTCTTCATCAATAAAAATCCCAAGTTTCTTCCAAACACTTCATTTTTATTGTTTCATGCACAGTTGTGTTTTTCTTGGAGCGTCTTCTTTTTCATTTTCGTTTTGGTTTTTAGTTTGCGTGGTTTGTTTAGTTTGATGAATAAATTGGTTGGACCCCCCTCTTTCATACATTGGTGTTCAAATGGTTTGGTTTGGTTTGGTTTGGAAAAGAGTAGGAAAGCTCATGCTTAAGTGGTAAAGAGAGTTTGTTTTTGACTGTGGCCTATGCTTTGTCATGTCATGCTTGATATTGTTTTGGCTTTATGCTTAGTATTCTTTGCTGTAGCATGACTTGTTATAAACAATTGATATTACTTAATGTGCCTTGGATGAATCATGCGTTGTTTTAGCATATTAAAGCATAGTATAGTGGTATTCTCCTTTGATGCTTTATTTGGGTTGACTTGGCGCATGCTCACACCATGTTATGACTATCTCAAGTCACCATAGCCTTTATGATCCTTTAGTTTTCAACTTGTAGTATCACTTTATGCTTTGATTAATGATGTTTTGTCACTCTGCATAATTATGTCCATTATTGCTCTCTTAGTTTGTCGCTCCCAGTCTTTTGCTAGCCTCCACAACAAAGTATGAGTTCCACTCATGCATCCAACTGCCTAAACCAAGTTATCCCAAAGAGTCCACCATACCTACCTTCTAGCTTATGCTATTCCAAGTATATTCATTCTTTTGTTTATCATCCACTTGTTATGAGAAAACTAGTGATTAAAGCTCTCACGAACTTGATGGCACACTTTACTTTTTGCCTCTAATAAACTTGAACCATTGGGTCCTTCTTTGTTGCGTATATGCTTGCGCTTTATAAGTTGAAATTAGCAGAACCATGTTTCATGGGGAATGCTTTCAACATTGCACTTGCACTTTGTACCCCGTTGATATCATGTTCTTTTGCTTACGGATCCCGGCGGTGCGAAATAAGTGGAACTTGTAAGATAATGGAGTTTTTATGTGTGTTAGAGAAACGCCTGGGCCGCTGGTCTAATCCATGCTGAGAACATGCACAACGGGGTACAAACGGGCTGGCAGGACAAAAGATGTTGTGCAAGTTCTCATTGCGAGCACGTATGACTATATATATGGAACACATGCCTAGGATTGGACCAGCGGCCCAGGCGTTTCTCTAACATACAAACAAACTCCATGATCTTACAAGTTCCACTTTTATTTCACACCGCCGGGATCCATAAGAAAAAGAACATGATATCAACTAGGTACTAAATACCTATGAAGCATTGAAAGCGGTCCCCATGATACATGGTTCTACTAACTTCAACTCATAAAGCGCAAGCATATGCACAACAAAGAAGGACACAATGGTTCAGGTTTATTAAGTGCAAGAAAATAAAGTATGCCATCAAGTTCGTGAGAGCTTTACTAACTAACTTTCTCATAACAAGCAAACATTTTATTCAGAAGAAAACAAGGCATATTGAATATGCACGGAAGTATTAAATGATGCTAATGGGTAGGTATGGTGGACACTTTGGAAATATTTGGTTTAGGGAGTTGGAAACTTGAGTAAAACACTCAGTGGAAGTGAAGACTAGCAATAGTAAGGGAGCGACAAATGAGAGAGTAATAGCTGTCATTATCATGCTTGCAACAAAATAGGACTACTCATGGCATGAAAGTGATTCAAGATCCTCAAGGCAAAATAATTCATCGAGGCTTAACTGATTAGCGAGCTAGAGCTAATCATAAGAAATAAAGAACTACCTAGCATCCAAAGAAAACATACACTCTACATGAACGGACTAAGCATGCCCATAGTGATGAGTATATATACAAAAATAAAAACAAATAGAGTTCGTTACCAGCCTCTTACCACGCCTCAAGTTGTCATTAATCCTCATTATTGCTCTTCACTTGTGTGGCTTGAATAATAATATGAAACCCAATAATCCACTGAGGACTGCCGAACCCTGAAGCAAACTCGCAAAAACCAAATAAGAATGACAAATATTTTTGGTGTTTTCGATTTTTAAATAAGAACCAAAAGAGAGAAACAAGAAAAGCAAAATCTTTTTGGGTTTTTCGAATAGTTCAAACAAAGCAAAAAGGGAAAAGCAAACCAAGGCAAAAAGAAGAAACAAAAGAAAGAGAAACAACAAAAATATTTTTGATCCTTTTGTGTTTTTAGAAAGCAAAAGCAAAGAAGAACGAAAACTAAGAAGAGAATGAAAACATGAATATACAAAGTACCGACGCAACATGATATGGAGATGAGTGCGGTGTCGGCGTACCTCCCCCCAACCTTAGGCTTTTGATCTAAATGGGTATCAATCCCTGGCTGGCCAGGATGAAGTGTCACCGTGGTACGACGAGGAGGTACCTTCGTCCTGGTGCGAGCTCGAGTACGTCCCTCTGTAATGTACGGAGTAATCATAGGAGGGCACATCCTCCTGGTGCGGCTCATGGAAACCCAGCAAGCGAAGCTGCTCGTCCACCTCCTCCTTGGAGCACGACCATGGTCTCCTATCAACACTAAACAAAGCAGGCTGTGGCAAAAGGATCTCCCTCTCATCCCCGTTAGTGAAAAGCATCATATATACTAGATTGTTCAAATCAGAGGTAGCAGTGACAAAGTGATGAGTTTTCATGGCAACAAGGTCAATCCTCTGTGGTGCCAGCATAGCATCATCGGGATCCACTTAAAGACCTAATGCAATGACCATGCGCGATGCAATGATGCCCCCATTGTGTAGCATCTCAATTGTCTAACAATTGTAATGCTACTTGGTCTAGTAAGATAATGGCTACTTCCTATATATAATTGTTGCATCATAATTATATCATGCTCATGTCATCATGCCACCTTGCATTTGAGCATCATATAAAACCCTCTTTCTTTGGTTCTTCTCTCCTATGCATTATTAATTGTATTTTCCTCTTGATATTGTATTTGGTTATTGATATATTGTTTAAATGCCCAAGTTGAGTTGGGGGCATATCTTTTATTCAAATCCATCACCTTCCTTTTCACCACCTTATAATTCCCCCATCCCATTAATCCATGAGCTTGTAGTTCTTTTCTCTTGATTTTATTCTAGCTCATGTGAATGGGGTGGATCTAATTCTATAAATTCTTTTGCTTGGCCTTTATTCCACTCCTTGGAAATGCATAAGAACAATGCCATATTATTATTTTGTTTTCACCAAATAAATCATGGCATTTAATATTTTGCATGGGCCATGCAAGGGTACCACCACCTTTAGCCCATTTGATTCCTTTTGGATTTATGGGTTCTTTTCTTTGTGGATCATCTCCATCCCTTCCACCATCCCCATATTCTCATCAACATCATTTTTATTTTATTTTCTCCATGCATGATTCAAATGAGGCCTTTTCCCATACTCCTTTTCTTTCTCTTTTCTTGGTTTCTCCTTCACCTCATCTTAACCTAATCGAAGCCTCACTTTACCCTCTTAGTTGATCTCATAAACACTTTTCAAAACCTAAACACCTAATAAAAATCTAACCTAACTTCCTCTCTCTATTTTTTCCTCTAACCCTAATTCTACACTAAACCCTAACCCTTAACCTCACGTCTCTCTCTCTATCTCTCTCTCTACCATGATGGCCCACCTGGCCACCCTCTCTCCTTGGCCTCACACCTCAGCTAACCCCTACCCCTCTCTAACCCTAATAAAACCCTAACCCGAGACTACCCCATCTAACCCTAGCCTAGGCTACAACCGAGCCCCCTCTCCTCTCTCTTCCTCTCTAGTGCCGTGCTAGCCCCACCGCCAGGCTGTCCCCACCTGGCAGCCCCACCTGTCCTGCCCTGGATGCCCCAGGTCAAGCCCCAGCTCGACCACGTGATCGAGAAGGAGGAAAGTGGTCGAGGCCACTTTATCCTGCCCTAGCCCCACGGCTGCCTCTCCTCTCTCCCTCTCCCTCACTTTTTCCTCCTCCCACACGTTTCCTGGCTCGCCCAGATCTGCCCCGAGCCTGCCCTCTCCTTCCCCTTCTTCTTCACCGTCGCCAGCACCTGCCGCCGGTCGCCACCAGCACCGCGTCGCCAACAATGCTACTTTAATGCCATGTAAATTGTGCATCATTCATCATGGCATGCTTGTTTGCTTGTCGCATTTTAATTCATATGCTTGTGCACTTTATTTATGTTGGCCCTTGTTTGTTTGGTTCTTCTTCGAATAGACGCCCATCAGGAGAATTATCAGGAATCACAGGAGTACTACCCAGATCCATCACTCGCTTCAAGTGAGCTGCCAGGCAAGCACTACCACATGCTTGCATACATACAGTACCTATTGCCTCTATCTTATTCTTGCATCATTGAGTCGCGATTGCATTAAATTGAATCCCAAGTACTGCATAGCCTTTACTTTTAAACCCCAGCGAAGCTTGTTCCTCCATCCCATGAGCCATTACTACAGGAGTTGTTTGAGCCATGCGAGTCGTAGAAAAGCATGTGTAGGGTATGTGAGTGTCTGATGAAAATGAGGTACCTAAACAACACAACCTGAGTAGTAATGGGATAACTAATTAAAGAGGCACCGGTGAGCAATATCTGCTATTTGTTTTTTCATGCTCACTCGTGTCCCGTAGGACCCCGAGTACTTGATTCCTGTTCCTTGACTATTCGCACTATCCACATCCGGGAGGCCTTATGGACCCCCCTGAGCCAGAGCTTGATTCATTCTTATTTCTTGGGGCCACAATTAGTTTGGGGCTTTATTACTATCCTGTACTTATGCCATGTTAATGCTTTATTTAAGATTGTGCGAGGAGCACCTGTACTGTTTTGGATCGCGCCACGTTTTCGCGGTATCGACAAGCCCAGTCACATTTTCGGGTTCCTAGTCGTTTACATCCGTCGTCGCAAACCCTAGGTCCGTCTCGGAGCCGGCCAACTTCGTTGCGGGTAGCTTATTGGGGTGCCCCCCTGAAATATTTCTAAATCCTGTGATTTCTTTGTCGTGAATGCCTCGTTTGGTTTTGATTTGGTTTTTCCAAGGTTGATCGAGTGCGTGTTGCTATTCGTGCACCCCTGCAGGGTAAATCTTTCTGAAAGCCGTGTCCGCGGTTATGGACGACTTGGAGCACAGTTTCTCGATCATAGACAAGTATAACTAAAGTACCGCTTTTAATTTGACTAAGCACTTGACTAGTAAATAGTGCAATGCTCATGGAATGGTTAATAAAACTGCCAACGGATGATGGAGGTTGTTCGTCCGCTTCCTCGTTGGTAAGCGAGGAGGAGGATGGATCTGTTAATTATACTGTTATAACTGTTGTTCTTAATTCACGGACATCCTTCTATCACTGGTTAGGCGGATGGTTAGCGAGTATCTATAGGATTGTTAGGTATTATCTTTTGCTGCAATTGCGTCACCCTAGGTTGTGTCCCCTTTAGCGGCATAAAGACTTGCTGAGTACCCCTAGGGTCTCACACGATAAATTGTTTGATTCAGATGAACAGGTGTACCCGCAAGATGGATACTGGGTGGAAGAGACAGATGATGTTGGCAACGATCATTCGGTGTAGAGATTCCGGGAACGGGGATCCGTGAGATCTGTGGGTGGGATGTGTTTATTTATGGGGCATCTTATGTCGATTTTCTTCTTGTCCATACTCGGATCTTGTTTTCCGCTTCCGCCTGATACTCTGATGTGTGTTGTATGAGGAGCTATCCTAAATTATTATCTCTATCTAGGATAATTGAATCTTGCCGTATGGCGTTGCAATATTTCTATTTCTTTTAGATGGAATGGCTTTGAGGACTGTTCTATGTGGCTTGCATACATACTCATTTGTGTATGTAGTTGATCCCTTCGCCTGCCGATTACGCCGCTCGTTCTTCTCCCGGTGTCTGGAAGTGGTTAGGACGGCCGAAAGGTCTACCGTGAGTGGCCCTGGGCCCCACCGTACTATTTTAACCACTTTCGTTGATCCAGGCATGTAACTAAGAGCGTAATTCACCGAGGTAGTTACACATAGATAGGCCCCTAGCAGCTAGGCGACGAGAAATAAGCGAGACAAGATTGTACTGAGTATCATTGTTAAGTGCAGCAGAAAGGAATGCTAAATGATAGTTGGAGATATTACTAGTGTTCTCCCTACCCAACACACTAGTAGCAAGATAATATGCAAAGTATCTAAGAGTAGGGAGTTGGATATTTCTTATCTTTCTGTGCGCCAGGCGGTCATCATCTTTGGTCACCCCTCGGTAAAGCTCCAACAAATCAGCGGGTCGCCCTTGAATTTTCTTCACGGTCCCTGTCATATGCACACCTACAATACTGCAAAATCTCTCCAAAGGCATGGTGAAGGGCATATCATAGATTTTAAAAGAGACAGTAGATTGATAGGGTGTGTTAGTAAATGAGAAGCTCTCAACAAATTTTTTGGTGAGCATAGCGTATTGTGCACTCTCATCTTGCATATAAGAGGTCAAACCAACCCTCTCAATCAGTAGCAAGAAATCATCAAGAATACCTGCAGCTTGCAAGAAAGTAAAACAAGATAAAGAGGATGGTTGACCATCTCCATCATCCCTTTCACTGCCAATGCGTGTTGCAATGAGGTCTTCATTGTATGATGGCCTAGCTTGAGAGGCTTTTCTTGAGGGCCTCGACCTCCTAGGTGCATCTCTCTCAAATATCTCTCCAAAAGTATGGTTGTTCATGCTTGGTATTCTGAAATTTAAACACCTATTAAACAAGTGATTGCAAAGTAAATATAATGAAGGATTCTACTCATAGGGACTTGCAAGAGGCCTGAACATGCATCAAAACTATATCTCTAAGCATCAAACAAGCTCACAAGCCCTCATAACCAGTCACCTACAGTAGAAAAATACTCAACATATAATCCACTAAACACAAATCTACGTGGACAAGGGGAGGAGTCACATTCCAGGGAACAAATGCTCCAAATTTCAGCAAGAAAGATGGGCTGAGCAAGGAGATCGAAGAAATCGAGAGCAAGCACAGAAAGAACGCTATTTTGAGCTATGAACTGGAGCTTACTCGGGAGAGAGAAGAAAGTGGCAGGGGAGTGAGTTAGTGGAAGGCCAGGGGTGGCCCACACCAGGGCATGGCACCACCTAGGGCTGGCCGCGCCACCACATGGTGTGCCTGCCTGGTGGGCCCCCTGGTACCTACCAGGTACTCCTCTGCCCCCTTTTTCACGTAAAAATTTAATATGAATTTTCTGGAATTTTTCGAGATACTTTATTTTTGGGCATTTTTCAGAAATACAAGAATGATTTTTCTGACAGACAGATTTTTTTCTTTTGGAAACATGATGCAAGGACAAAACAAGGCTAGAACTACAGAAGTTCTAGCATGCAAGCAACTAACAACACAAAGAAAACTAAACGAAAGCAAAAACTAAAATGCAAAGGATAGAAATAAACGGAGATAATCATAATGAAAACATTGTTTTGTTCAATGGAATCCTTTTGTTAGCAAGGTTGATCAATTCTTGCTACCAAAACAATTGCATATGAGACAAAACTTTGTACTCCACTAATGATTATGTTACCTCAACCTTGATAGCAATTGTCCCAATCATAATAGTTTCAAATTTTTCTCTTGGTATGGGACAATATATTTCTCCAACTTGAATGCCTTCAACATGTTCAGTTGAATTCAAGCCATAAGTCCTTTCAATCTTCTTGGGGAAATAGACAGTATTTTCCTTGTCATTAACATTGAAGGTCACCTTTCCTTGATTACAATTAATAACAGCTCCTGCAGTATTAAGAAAAGGTCTCCCAAGAGTAATAGACATATTATCATCTTCAGGCATTTCAAGCACAATAAAATCAGTTAATATCAAGCAATTGTGAGCCACCTGAACAGGTACATCCTCACATATACCCAGAGGAATGGTGGTAGATTTATCAGCCATTTGCAAAGATATATCAGTTGGTATCAATTTTTCAAGCTGAAGCCTCTTATAGAGAGAGAAAGGCATAACACTAACTCCAGCTCCCAAATCACAGAAAGCAGTTCTAACATAACTGTTCTGAATAGAGCAAGGGATAGTTGGAATCCCTGGGTCTCCAAGTTTCTTAGGAACCTTACCATTGAAGGAATAATTAGCAAGCAAAGTAGAAATTTCTTCATTAAGGATCTTCCTTTTATTCGAGACAATGTCCTTCATATACTTTGAGTAAGGAGGCAATTTAATAGCATCAGTCAAAGGAATTTGCAAGAATAAAGGCTTCATCCACTCACAAAACTTATTATAGTGTTCATCTTCCTTTGACTTGTGTTTCTTATCAGGGAAAGGCATAGGTTTTTGGACCCAAGGTTCTCTTTCATTACCATGTTTCTTAGCAATAAAATCTTCTTTGGTGTATTTAGTATTCTTACTGTGGTTTTCAGGTTCTTCTTCAACTTTTTCTTCATTAGAAACTTCATTTTCTTCATTACCACTTTCAGTTTCAGCATCAGAGATAGATATACTATTAGGATCTATAGCAGGTTCAGAGGGTTCTACAACAGTTTTATGTTCCTTTTTTCCTTTTCTTACGGGTAGAACCACTATTTTCAGCTTGTTGAGAATCCTGCTCAATTCTTTTGGGATGCCCCTCAGGATATAGAGGATCCTGGGTAGCAGCACCACTTCTAGTTCTAATTTCATAAGCATGTTTTTCTTTAGCAGCATTAACTAGCAAGTCGGTTTGCACTTTAATGAGTTGATCTATTTGAGTTTGAACCATTTGAAAGTATTTAACAATCATTTTAACATCATTAGAGGTTCTTTCTACAATATCTTTCAACTCAACAATAGCTCTAGTGTTTTCCATTAGATGATTTTGCACCCTTTTGTTAAAGTTATCTTGCTTAACAATAAATATATCAAATTCTTCTAAGCATTGATCAGGAGGTTTCGAGTAAGGGATATCACCTTCATCAAATTGTTGGAGAGAGTGTACCTCAATAGTGGGTGAGTAGCGAATAGGCTTACATAATTCTTCTATAGGAGGTAAATTCTTGACATCTGCAGCTTTAATTCCCTTCTCCTTAAGACATTTCTTAGCTTCCTTCATCACTTCATCATTTAATTCAATAACTCCCCTCTTCTTTGATGTTGGAATAGGCGCAAGAATAGATGGTTCTGGTACAATTACTTCAGGTATAGCTTGTTTAGGAGGAGTCCAATCTTCATAATTCTTGCTTATTTTAGCCATTAATTCCTCAGCTTCCTTAGGAGTCCTATTCCTGAAAACACAATCAGCACAACTATCTAGGTATGTCCTAGATTCTTCGGTTAGTCCATTATAAAATATATCAAGAAGCTCATTCTTAGGAAATGGACTTCCAGCTTGTGCATGAATCAAAGCACAAAACCTTGCCCAAGATTCGGGCAATACCTCTTTTTCTCCCTGTTTGAAATCAAAAAGTTCCTGCAAAATAGCATGTTTAGCACTGGGAGGAAAATATTTCTGCAGGAAAGTACTAATCAAGCACTCAGGGCTATCAATAGATCTAGGAGGTAAATTACTAAACCAAGTTTTAGCTTCTCCTTTCAGTGAAAAAGGGAAAATCTTAGCAACAAAGTAAGTACGCATCTTAATATCATCAGAAAACAAGCCACTCATGGTAGAAAGTTCATTCATATGTGCTACCGCACTTTCATTCTTAGTCCCACAAAAAGGTTCTTTCTCGACAATAGCTATGTAAGATAGATCGAGAGAGAAATCATAATCTTCTTCTATAATGTTTATGGGAGAAGCAGCAAACTTAGCAGCAGGAGATAATTTGGGTCTAATAGTACACCTCTCAAGGAGACTCTTAGCAGCAGTCCTATCATGGGTGTTCTTACATTCTTTAAATAAACTCATCGGTCATCTCAACATAATCTTCTTCAATATCATAACTCTCACTAGACTCAGGTGAGCTAACAGGTGTGGTAGTGTCTTCATTGGGAGTTTCGGTATTTCCAGCTATAGTTCTAGCAAGCGTAGCATCTAGGAAATGACCTAATGAACCACTCTTATCGAGCACAGTAGAAGCAGCATCATAAGCATCAGAAGTTTCAGATTCAGCAGTAGTAGAAGTGTGTGTAGCATGTGTATGTGGTGGTGTAAGGAACTTAGTCAAAACAGACGGTGAATCAAGAGAACTGATACATTGCAAATGTATCTATAATTTTTGATGTTCCATGCTTGGTTTTATCTACTTTCTTATGTTTTGCTCAGACTTTGGAGTACTTTTCATATGATTTCTTGGACTAACCTACTAATAGTTGCAAAAGTGCACAATTTTCTTGTTTACACTTTGATTTGTAGGAATTACCAAGAATACAGGTGGAAACCTTGTTGGAGTCATATTGGGATTTTCCAGAAATCTGTCTCAGAACTCTTTTTGAAGATGGTCACGTTTCGGGTCGAAGCCGGCGTCAAACAGACAACTCTTAAACTACAAAGTTGATGGAAATTTTGCGTCAAACGTTCTGGACATAAAATTTAGCTGATTCCGAGTTCGGACGGGCATTTTAGGCCCGATTTACTGCAGCCCAAGATGGGATGACGGGAATCCGAGAAGCTATATAAAGGGAGGAAACCTAATTCGTGGGAGACTCCTCCACCCACGAATTTGCAGCCACCAAAGCCACGTTTTTTCCTCCCCCATATATCCCATCTCCATGGGGAAGGGCTCCCAAGAAGCCATGAAGGAAGGGTGCTAAGGGGCGGTGCTCCCCTGCGATACCGGCGGCGGGGAAGGAGTCCTCTGTGCCACCGCCGCTGCCTCTTCACCATCTTCACCGCCATCTCCATCAATCTCCACCACCATCTCCATCACCATTGCTGATTCCCATGATAAGGAGGGAGTAGTTCTCTCTCGATGCTAAGGGTTCTACCGGTAGCTATGTGTTCATCTCTCTCTCTATGCATGATCATATTGTGATCATGAGCTTTGTAATCAAATAGATCCACCTTGCTACTCAAGTGCTTTAATAGATCTATGCTCTCCTCATGTGTGTGAAAGTGACAGCGTGCACACCATGGTGGCACTTAGGCTAGAGATTACAAATACTTGTTATGATTTATATTTAGAGTTGGATGTCTTTATGAAATTGTGGTGTTTGATGGACTCATCTAGTTCTCAAGGTGAGAGTGTGGGGTTTCTAGATGGGAAAGGCTTACTTTGAGGTGTGATGTTATAACCCTACCATTGATTAGAGTGTCCAACCGGAGAGTAGTTAAGAGTAGTATCATAAAGAGAAGATATTTATATGAGAGTGTTTACTAGCGAAAGTATGATCCCTAGGCCTTGTTTCTTAGCATTGAAACACCGTTTGCTACTAGATCTGTTACATGTTTGCGTGCTGCTATCTTTATTTCAGTTTTACTTTAGTCTCTTCCACGCCATCAAAGTATTTGCTGGCACCATTGTCTTATATCCATGCCACTTGTATTTCACTATCTCTTCGCCGAACTAGTGCACCTATACACCTGACAAGTGTATTGGGTGTGTTGGGGACAGAAGATACTTCTTGTATCTTGATTGCAGGATTGCTTGAGAGGGGATACCTTTGACCACTTCCTCCCTGAGTTCGATAAACCTTGGGTGATCCACTTAAGGGAAAACTTGCTGCTGTTCTACAAACCTCTGCACTTGGAGGCCCAACAACTGTCTACAAGAATAGAAGTGCGTAGACATCAAGCTATTTTCTGGCGCCGTTGCCGAGGAGGTAAGGTAAAAGGTATTCACACCGGAGGATTAAAGAAGAAGAACCTCCCATGGCAAACGCCTATTTTCTGGCGCCGTTGCCGGGGAGGTAAGGTAAAAGGTACTCACATCCTCCGGTGTGAGTGCTCGAAGTTATTTCCTTTAGATTCTGCAATTTTGTCTTTTTGTTTCTTGTTTTCACTAGTTAGGCTTAATGGAAAACAACAACAAAATTAGAGAGCTTTATAGTGTTTATCTTGAGTTAGGACATGAAGTGTTTGAAGAGAAAATTAAAAAACCTATGGAACTTTATTTGCGTGCTAATAGCAATGTTATTAGTATGAATTCTTTGAACACCATTATTGCTAATGCTATGGAAAAGTCTAAGCTTGGGGAAGCTGGTTTTGATGAAAATGATCTTTTTAGTTCCCCAGCTTTGGAAGATAGCTATTATATTGCTTATGATGATACCAAACCTCCAATATATGATGATTACAATGATGAATATGATATTTTCAGTCCACCTACTATTGAGGAGGAAATTAATTATGACTACAATATGCCTCCTATATTTGATGATTATGGTGACGAGAATAATAATGATAGCTATTTTGTCGAATTTGCTCCCACTACAATTAATAAGAATGACTATGTTTATGTGGAGAGTGTTAATTCTTTTATGCATGTGGCTCATGATAAGAATGTTTTATGTGATAGTTATATTGTTAATTTTATTCATATTGCTACTGAAAGTTATTATGAGAAAGGGAAACATGGTTTTATGCATCTCAATAATATTAAGTTTCCCCTCTTTATGTTGAAAATTTTGAAGTTGCACTTGTTTTTGCTTTCCTATGCTTTTTGCTTTGTGCTTTCATGACTTGTTTCTTTACAAGATTCCTAAGTATAGGAAGTGGGTTAGACTTAAATGTGCTTTGAATTTTCTTCTTGATGCTCTCTTTTACTTCAATTCATATTTCTTATATGGGCATCTTCTCAAACTATCAAGCCTAACTTAAAAGCGTTAAAGAAAAGTACTTATTGGGAGATAACCCAAAAGTTTTAGATGAGTCTTGGAAGTTATTTCCTCTGTAATAACCACTCTTTATCCTTTTTATTTGCTTTTTGTGCCAAGAGTAACCTCTAATGAGAGAGAAGTAATGATTGAGAAAGTTGTTGTCCCGAAACAGATTTCTGTGCTTCACCGTAAAAATTTGTCAGAGAGCTCTGTATGTCGTATTGAGATGTCATTGTTTGTGCATCTGCCCTAGGTTGTTATCTAACTTTCGTTAGTTCAAAACTTTCTGATTTGAGCAACATAATGTCTTGAAAAAAATTAGTCTTTACCTACTGGTCTGTTTTGACAGATTTCTGCCATTTTCTGCATTTTGCTTCTTGTTGGTTCCTTTTGAGTTCTTTTGGGGAATTGATCTTTCTGAGGGAAGTGCTACAGTAGCGAGTGTTCTAATGGAAGTTTATTTGGTGTTAGAACTGAACCTTAAGACTTATTATCTTGAGTGCACTAATGTTGCTAATAAAGATTGTGTGAAGTTTTGTATCAAGGAAAAATTTCAGGTGTATGGAAGGAATGAGTAATGAGATAAAGGATGGACTAAAGCACAAGCTTGGGGATGACACACGTGTCACCCCAAGAAATATCCAAGAAGTACAAGCGTCAAAGCTTGGGGATGCCCAAGGCATCCCCTTCTTCATCAATAGAAATCCTAGGTTTCTTCCAAACGCTTCATTTTTATTGTTTCATGCACAGTTGTGTTGTTTTTGGAGCGTCTTATTTTTCTTTTTCATTTCAGTTTTTAGTTTGCTTGGTTTTCTTAGTTTTCTGAATAAATTGGTTGGACCCCCTCTTTTATACATTGGTTTGCAAATAGTTTGGTTTGGTTTGGAAAAGAGTAGGAAAGTTCATACTTATGTGGTAAAAAGATCTTATTTTTGACTGTGGCCTATGCTTTGTCATGTCATGCTTGATATTGTTTTGGCTTTATGCTTAGTATTATTTGCTATAGCATGACTTGTTATAAACAATTGAGATTTCTTAATGTGCCTTGGATGAATCATGCGTTGTTTTAGCATATTAAAGCATAGTATAGTGGTATTCTCCTTTGATGCTTTATTTGGGTTGACTTGGCGCATGCTCACACCATGTTATGACTATCTCAAGTCACTGTAGCCTTTATGATCATTTAGTTTTCAACTTGTAGTATCACTTTATGCTTTGATCAATGATGTTTTGTCGCTCTGCATGATTATGGCCATTATTGCTCTCTTAGTTTTGTCGCTCCCTATCTTTTGCTAGCCTCCACAACCAAGTATGAGTTCCACTCATGCATCCAACTCCCTAAACCAAGTTATTTCAAAGAGTCCACCATACCTACCTACTAGCTTATGCTATTCCGGGTATATTCATGCTTTTGTTTACCTTCCAAATTAAACTTGTTATGAGAAAACTAGTGATTAAAGCTCTCACGAACTTGATGGCACACTTTACTTTTTTGCATCTAATAAACTTGAGCCATTGGGTCATTCTTTGTTGCGTATATGCTTGCGCTTTATAAGTTGAAATTAGCAGAACCATGTACCATGGGGACCGCTTTCAACATTGCACTTGTACTTTGTACCCCGTTGATATCATGTTCTTTTTCTTATGGATGTCGTCGATGTGAAATGAAAGGGGAGCTTGTAAGTCCATGGAGTTATGTATATGTGTTAGAGAAACGCCTGGGCCACTGGTCTAATCCGTGCTGATATGGTGGAAACCTGCAGCGTAACCATAATGAGCTGTCTATGAAGCATTCTTCTTATACAAAAAAGAGTCCTATATTGAGAAAAAAAAAGAAAAGAGAAAAAAAAGAGATACTATGAAAAGAGGAAAGAGATAAAAAAAGCACCATATTCCCATGGTCAATAAGAAGAATGCTGAGATGCTCGTTGTCTGCTTGCCTTGTCATTTGATATGGGGATTCTTCCATATCATCGGGCAAGGGGTACCCCGTTGGCGGTTCTCTATGATACACATATACTTACGATGACAAGAACTTACCGGTGACTAAACTTGAGTAGCATGAGGAGCGGCTCTCGTATACAAGGGACATGAGATTTCTAACTTATACTTCGTCAAGCATGTACACCATAGTTTGTTCACTTTAACCTTAAACACTTCAAGATGCTTATGATAGGGGCAATAAGAGCTGAAGCTATAAGTACCATAATTTTTGGAAGCTCTTTATGAGACTTGAATCTCTACTTCCTTTTACAAAAGCATTTCTTCCACTATTACATTGAGTCTCCACCTTCTATCTTTATGCACCTACTTTGAGAGCATAGTGGCCATTCTTAGTTCTATGTGCATTGTCCCAAGACTAGTTGATTGATGCATAACTTGATATTGCTTGTTTTAAACTATTTGTATCTAGTCACTCTTATAAACGTTGAAGGTGTCTTATGCATTTATATTTGCTACTCTATGAGGGACAAGCTGAATACTATTATGCCATGTTTTCTTTATGAGAAATAAACAAAAGTCTTGCAAAGCATTGTTATTCATAAATCTTTTGTTTGTGCCTTTTCATGTTGCATTATAGTTTCTTTGCTTATTGCTAGAACTTTGTCTTTAATGTTATGATTGAAGTACTATGATCCCAGCTTTGAAAGTTTTACAAATACTTTGATCAAGTCTTTGAGGGTGCATGTCACCTCAAAAATTATTCTTTCTTTTTATCACTTACCTACTCGAGGACGAGCATGAGTTAAGCTTGGGGATGTTGATTCATTGCAAATGTATCTATAATTTTTGATGTTCCATGCTTGGTTTTATCTACTTTCTTATGTTTTGCCCAGACTTTGGAGTACTTTTCATATAATTTCTTGGACTAACGTACTAATAGTTGCAAAAGTTCACAATGTTCTTCTTTTACACTTTGATGTGTAGGAATTACCAAGAATACAAGTGGAAACCTTGTTGGAGTCAAATTGGGATTTTCCAGAAATCTGTCTCAGAACTCTTTTTGAAGATGGTCACGTTTTGGGTCGAATACGGCGTCAAACAGAAAACTCTTCAACTACAAAGTTGTTGGCAATTTTGCGGCAAACGTTCTGGATATAAGATTTAGCTGATTCCGAGTCCGGGCGGGCCTTTTAGACCCGATTTACTGCAGCCCAAGATGGGGTGACGGGAATCCGAGAAGCTATATAAAGGAAGGAAACCTAATTCGTGGGAGACTCCTCCACCCACGAATTTACAGCCACCAAAGCCACGTTTTTGCCTCCCCCATATATCCCATCTCCATGGGGAAGGACTCCCAAGAAGCCATGAAGGAAGGGTGCTAAGGAGAGGTGCTCCCCTGTGATACCGGCGGCGGGGAAGGAGTCATCCGTGCCACCGCCGCTGCCTCTTCACCATCTTCACCGCTATCTCCATTGATCTCCACCACCATCTCCATCACCATTGCTGATTCCCATGATGAGGAGGGAGTAGTTCTCTCTCGATGCTAAGGGTTCTACTGGTAGCTATGTGTTCATCTCTCTCTCTATGCATGATCATATTGTGATCATGAGCTTTGTAATCAAATAGATCTACCTTGCTACTCAAGTGCTTTAATAGATCTATGCTCTTCCCATGTGTGTGAAAGTGACAACGTGCACACCATGGTGGCACTTAGGCTAGAGATTACAAATACTTGTTATGAGTTATATTTAGAGTTGGATGTCTTTATGAAATTGTGGTGTTTGTTGGACTCATCTAGTGCTCAAGGTGACAGTGTGGGGTTTCTAGATGGGAAAGGCTTACTTTGAGGTTTGATGTTATAGCCCTACCGTTGATTAGAGTGTCCAACCGGAGAGTAGTTAAGAGTAGTATCATAAAGAGAAGATATTTATATGAGAGTGTTCACTAGCGAAAGTATGATCCCTAGGCCTTGATTCTTAGCATTGAAACACCGTTTGCTACTAGATCTATTACATGTTTGCTTGCTATCTTTATTTCAGTTTTAGTTTATTCTCTTCCATGGCATCAAAGTATTTGCTGGCACCATTGTCTTATATCCATACCACTTGTATTTCACTATCTCTTCGCCGAACTAGTGCACCTATACACCTGTCAAGTGTATTGGGTGTGTTGGGGACACAAGAGACTTCTTGTATCTTGATTGCAGGATTGCTTGAGAGGGGATACTTTTGACCACTTCCTCCCTGATTTCGATAAACCTTGGGTGATTCACTTAAGGGAAAACTTGCTGTTGTTCTACAAACCTCTGCACTTGGAGGCCCAACAACTGTCTAGAACAATAGAAGTGCGTAGCCATCAAGCAGCAGAGGTGTTTAGAACCCTACCTCTTCTTGTAGTGGATGAATCCAAGTGAACTTCATAAATAAAGCAACGGAGCCAGAAAATAGTCTTGATGACCCACAAGTATAGGGGGTGTATCGCAGTATTTTCGAGGGAAGTGAAACCCAATTTATTGATTCGACACAAGGGGAGCCAAAGAATTTTTATTAGCCTTAACAACTGAGTTGTCAATTCAGCTGCACCTGGAAACAATCTTGCTCACAGCAGTTTAACAGTAGCAACGATTTTGTAGTAGGAATAGCAAAGTACCAGCAGTAGCAAAGAAAATACAGTAGTAACGAAAGCAGTAAACAATGGGATTCGAGTGCGGTAGGCATAGGGATGGATGGACGGGTGTTGCATTGACAAGACAATTCACATAGCAATCAGAACATAGGGCAATTGCAGATAAATAAGATAAAGCACCCAAGTACTAGACAATCCTAGGCATGTGTTCCCTATATAGTCATACGTGCTCGCAATGAGAACTTGCACAACATCTTTTGTCCTGCCAGCCCGTTTGTAACAGGGCCTCTAGGGAACTACTGGCAATTAAGGTGCTCCTTTTAATAGAGCACCGGAGCAAAGCATTAACACTCCGTGAACACATGTGATCCTCACATCAAAGCCTTTCCCTTCCGGTTATCCCGATTTCTGTCACTTCGGGGCCATAGATTCCGGACAACGACGTGTGTATACAACTTGTAGATAAGACCAAGATCAATACTATCATAATGAATCAATAATAAGTTCAGATCTGAAATCATGGCACTCGGGCCCTAGTGACAAGCATTAAGCACAACAAGTCGCAACAAATTCATAAAGCACTAATAAAAAAAACTAGGCACCATGCCCTAACAATCTGATGCCATTATATGAATGATCTCATCCAATCCCTACCATCCCCATAGCCTACAGCGGGAGATTACTCACTCATAGATGGGGGAAACATGGATGGTCGATGGATAAGCGATGGTGATGATGATGGCGATGATCTCCTCCAATTGCCCGTCCCGGCAGGGTGCTAGAATGGAGTTTCTGGTGCTGTTTCGTGGAATCTGGTGGTGGCGGCGGAGCGGAACTCCTTCTGAAAAATGTCGAACCCCCGAAGTTTTTATGTCAGAAGGCTTCTTATAGGCGAAGAGAGAGGCCGAGGGGGTTCCTGGGGGCCCCACACCACCCCCTGGCGCGGCCTGGCCTAGCCCACGCCACCAGGTGGTGTGGCCACCCTGGGGCTCTTCTCTGTCTCGTATTCTGGCTCCTAGAGTCTTCGGGTGAAATTGGATTTTTGGCATATTTTCTGGGATTTTTGCTGATAGTTGATTTTCTGCACAAAAAGTAGACACCAAGGCAATTCTGCTAAAAACAGCGTCAGTTCGCATTAGTTGCATCCAAATCACACAAGTATAGAGGAGAAACAATAGTAAAAGTGTTCGATAAAGTAGATACGTTTTGGACGTATCATGTAGCATTTTCTGTTTTATAAAATAATTATTCTAACTAGTCAAACTATTAACCATTTTGCCATTTTCATGTGATTCCGACGCTCCGGTGGTCTTCCTCCGGTGAAACGCTAGACCGGGGGCACTGGATCGTCTACCCCTATAGCTTTCTCCGTACGAGGGTAGCGTGGTGGACCTTTCTATTTGTTTTGGTTTGTTTAGGACATATGTACATGGAGACCAAATGTTGGGCCAACTTTGCCACATTCCAGGCCTCGGTTGTCCCGCGGCGGGAGTTTTCACGTACAGATCCAGGATTTCAATGTTAACGCATGTCCGGGAAGGGGGTCACACCTAGGGTCTACACATGGCACCTACCAACGTTGCACCACTCTCACACACATATCCTAGGGGCACATGCAAGTTTTCATGTGATTCCGACACTCTGGTGGTCTTCCTCCGACGAAGCCCTAGACCGGGGGCCACGCGCGCCAAGTTTATGAATTAATACCCTTTTTGGAATATTACTATAAGTATTTGTCGTAATTATTTAAATAGGATTAATACCCTTTTTGGAGTAATAAATTCATAAGAAAATAATTACTAATCAGAAAATTGCAAATAATATGACTACGGAATCACAAGAAAGATTAGAACCTGTTTATGAATTAAAATTGCAAGTTTACTATAAGAATATCCTACGGCGACCGTTAGGGTTTCGGGTTTCGGCGCACATATGTATCTCAACATGGAAATCAATGTCATATTTGTTGCCCTTTAGTCCCGGTTTCGGGTTTCGACCGCATTTTTTTATTATTTTATTACAAAAAATAAGCCCCTTTAGTCCCGGTTGATAACAATTCACGCGAAACCGGTACTAAAGGTCTGTTTCTTCCCGCCTTATTTCTTCCCGCCTTATTTTTTCCCGCCCGTTTTCTTCCCGCCTTTTCCACCGCTTCCCTCCTCTGACTTCGCGCCATTTCTCACTATATATATGTAGGCTTGGTCGTTGCCATAGCACATCTAGACTCATATCTGCCGCCTCTCTCCACTCTCTCCCATGGCTGCCACCATACCTCTAACCCCCAGGGAGGCGGAGGCGCTTTGCGCCTTGAACTACCCCTGCCCACTAGGCTACCGCGTCCCCACCGGCTGGATGCTGAGCGCCGGAGGAGTGCCAGTCCCTCCTGTCCCTCTAGGTGTGGAGCGCCGGATGGCCATCACGAACCACTACTAGCTCGAGCTCACGCCAGAGCAGCGGAGGAATCCCAACTAGCATCCCGACTATTTCCCGACTTGGGAAGCCTTCTTCATCAATCGGCGTGAGAGGGCGCTCGCCAGGCACGAGGAGGACGGTCCACCTCCTTTGAACTTCAACGAGGCCGGCTGTCGGCTGTGGTGGCGTGGCCGGACTCTCCAGAGTGTCATGGCCTACAACACGACCGGCAATAACCCCTGCCTACGGTACCCTCAAATCCAGCCCACGCGTGCCCAACCTTCAAGGTTCGACTACGGCGACCCCGACGACGACAGCGACGACGGCGCCGACGACTACGACGACTACAGTGGCACGTATTACAGGGCTAGGCAGGAGCATGACTGAATCACGCCAACATTAGGCATGTTTCTTAATTTTCAGTTGTGCTATGTATCCTTAGTGTTTGTGGGATCCTTCTCTTGTGATGGTTCCTTCTCTTTGGGTGATCACCTCCCGCGGCTCAGAACCCGGTCGTCAACGTCTAGTTTGATTGAGCAAGATGTATTACATGAAAGGGGACCTTTATGTCTAAAATAAAAGGTTTAATACATTACATAGATTTATGTCTCAAATAAAAGGTTTAATACATTATTACACATCACCAACATCTAGTGTTGTGGTTTTCTTCTGCACTTTAGCCATGGAGAATCTTCATCATTTAACAGGATGCTTGGGTCAGTTTTCACTTTGAAGGGCGGAATTTCAAGAAACTTATTGTAATCTTCTGACATGTCTATCTTGTCATCCACTCCCACGATGTCCCTGAAAGAACTATGTGGCGCTTTGGCTCATCGTATTCTGTATTCTTTTCCTGATCTTTCCTTTTTGTCGGTTTGGTAGACATGTCCTTCACATAGAAAACCTGAGCCACATCGTTGGCTAGGACGAATGGTTCATCCATGTACGCAAGATTGTTGAGATCCACTGTTGTCATGCCGTACTTTTGCTCTACATGTACCCCGCCTCCTGTCAGCTTGACCCATTTGCACCGAAACAAAGGGACCTTAAAAGTAGGTCCATAGTCAAGTTCCCATATCTCCTCTATGTACCCATAATATGTGTCCTTCTGCCCATTGTCATCTGTTGCATCAAAGCGGACACCACTGTTTTGGTTGGTGCTCTTTTTATCTTGGGCGATCGTGTAAAATGTATTTCCATTTATCTTGTACCCTTGGAAAGTACATATAATCGAAGATGGTAACCTGGCCAACGAGTATAACTCATCTCCAACAGTGGTGTTATTCATGAGATGTGTCTGCAACCAACTGCCAAAATTCTTCTCGTGTTCCCCTTTAATCAAGGTTTCAGGCTTCCCTGGGTATTCGGAGCGTAGAATATTCTTGTGTTTCTCGATATACGGAGCCACCACGGTGGAATTGTGTAGAACTATGTAGTGTGCTTGAGTGAAAGAATGTCTGTCCCTACATACCATTGATTTCCTTCCTAGTGTGCCTTTTCCAGTCATCCTCCCCTCATACCGAGATTCAGGAACACCAATCGGCTTAAGGTCAGGAAGAAAGTCAACACAAAACTCAATGACCTCCTCTGTTCCATAGCCCTTGGAGATGCTTCCTTCTGGCCTAGCATGGTTATGAACACATTTCTTTAAGACTCCCATGAACCTCTCGAAGGGGAACATATTGTTTAGAAACACAGGACCGAGAATTCTAATCTCTTCGACTAGGTGAACTAGGAGGTGCGTCATAATATTGAAGAAGGATGGCGGGAACAACAACTCGAAGCGGACCAGACATTGTACCACATCAATCTGTAACCCTGATAGACTTTCTCGATCGATTACCTTCTAAGAAATTGCATTGAGGAATGCACATACCTTCACAATGGCTAGTCGAACATTTTCTGGTAGAATTCCCCTCAATGCAACCGGAAGCAATTGCGTCATAAGCATGTGGCAGTCATGAGACTTTAGGTTTTGAAAGTTTTTCTCTTTCATATTTACTATTCCCTTTATATTCGACGAGAAGCCAGACGGGACCTTGATACTGAAAAGGACTTCAAAAAAGATTTCCTTCTCTTCTTTGGTAAGAGCGTAGCTGGCAAGCCCTTGAAACTGCCCTGGATGCTTGTCGTCTCATCCTTTATGATGTTGCTGGTCCTCCCGTGCTACCGGGGTATCTTTTGACTTCCCATACAAGCCCAGGAAGCCTAGAATATTCACGCAAAGATTCTTCGTCAGGTGCATCACGTCGATTGTAGAGCGGACCTCATGCACTTTCCAATAGGGTAGCTCCCAAAATATAGATTTCTTCCACATGGGTCCGTGTCCGTCGACGTCTTTTAGAACAGGTTGTCCTCCAGGACCCTTTCCAAAGATTACATCCAAATCCTTGACCATACCAAATACATCAGCACCACTACGGGGGACAGGCTTCGTCCGGGTTTCTGCCTTGCCATTGAAATGCTTGCCTTTCTTCTTTAAGGGATGACTGGGCAGAAGAAAACGACGATTGTACGGGTACACATTCTTTCTACATTTATCCAAATATATACTTTCACTCTCATCTAAAAAGTGCGTGCATGGATTGTATCATTTGTTCATCTGTCCTGAAATGTTACTAAGAGCCGGCAAATCATTGATTGTTACGAACAGCAATGCGCTTGTAGGTCAAATTCCTACTGTTTGTGCTCATCCCACACACGTACACTTGGTTTGGCCCACAACTGTAGAAGTTCATCAACTAATGGCCTTGGGTACACATCAATGTCGTTGCCTGGTTGCTTCGGGCCTTGGATGAGCACTGGCATCATAATGAATTTCCGCTTCATGCACAACTAAGGAGGAAGGTTGTAGATACATAGAGTCACGGGCCAGGTGCTGTGACTGTAGTTCTTCTCCCCAAAAAGGATTCATGCCATCGGTACTTAGACCAAACCATAAGTTCCTTGCGTCACCAGCAAAGTCCGGGAAGTCTCTCTCGATTTTTCTCCACTGCCGACCATCAGCAGGGTGCCTCAACATCCCTTCTTTCTTGCGGTCTTCCATGTGCCATCGCAACAACTTGGCATGCTCTTTATTTCTGAACAAACGTTTCAAACGTGGTATTATAGGAGCATACCACATCACCTTGGCAGGAACCCTCTTCCTGGGTGGCTCGCCCTCAACATCACTAGGGTCATCTTTTCTGATCTTATACTGCAATGTAGTGCATACCAGGCATTTATCCATATTCTCGTACTTCTCACCGCGGTAGAGGATGCAGTCATTAGGGCATGCATGTATCTTCTGCACGTCTAATTCTAGAGGGCAGACAAGTTTCTTTGCTTCGTACTTACTGGTGGGCAATTGGTTATTTCTTGGAAGCAGCTTCTTCATTATTACCAGCAACTTTTCAAATCCCGAGTCAGTCATACTGGTCTCTGCCTTCCACTTCAACAATTCCAGTGTGCTACCCAGCTTCTTCTGGCCATCTTCACAAGTTGGGTACAACAATTTGTTGTGGTCCTGTAACATCTGCTCGAACTGCAACCTCTCCTTTCCTGTGTCGCAGTCTCGCCTTGCATCACTAATGACCCAACCAAAATCATCAACGGGCTCATCTGGTTCCCGTTCTTTGCCCCCTTCTTCTTCATTATCTTCAACTGAGATATCATCGTATTCAGGGATCATAGATCGGTAGTTGTCATCATTGTTCTCTTCTTCATCGCCGTCTTCCATCATAACCCCTCTTTCTCCGTGCTTGGTCCAAACATTATAGCCGGACATGAAACTGGACCGAAGCAGGTGGCTCTGAATGACTCTTGAGGAAGTGTGAGCCGGCTCATTCTGACATTCAACACATGGACAACACATAAAACCATCCCGCCGCTTGTTCGCCTCGACCACAAGGCGAAAAGAACACACGCCTTCTCTGTAAGCGTCAGAGCGTCGGTCACCGTACATCCATGGGTGGCTCATCTGCATCATACAACCATGCATATATATCAAACACAATCACAATGCTTAAATTAGTACCGCACGGTCAAAATGAGAAAATAGTTGCTAACCTTTTAGGACACTTCAAAACAAAGAGGAGAAACCTTAAGTGTCGCTCTGGCACCTCATATCATGTTTTGTCTTGTGTGAACTCAAGTGGCATCGCTCTAACAGGCATTTCACCAAACACCTCTAGTGCATATGAAGAAACAAAGTTACCACAAAGTTATACCCACCTCACATAGGAAAAAACAGGAGAGAGTGGAGGGCTGGGTGCACATATATAGGGCCAGACCATTAGTCCCGGTTTGAGACACAAACCGGGACTAATGGTTCTTCCAGGACCACGCGGGCGTGCCCAGACCCACTAGTCCCGGTTTGTGTCTCAAACCGAGACTAGTGGCCTCTTACGGACCGGGACACAGAATTCGACGACCTTGGGCCGTCCGGTTTGGACCATTAGTCTCGGCCCCAGCCACGACCGGGACTAGTGGCCCGAACCAAAGGCCCCTTTTCTACTAGTGTCTGTCTCGTCTTCTGGCTTCGTGAGTCTTCTCATGAAATAGGATTTTTGGCATATTTTTCAGGATTTTTCCTGATAGTTGATTTTCTGCACAAATACTAGACACTAAGGTAATTCTGCTAAAAACAGCGTCAGTCTGTGTTAGTTGTATCCAAATCACACAAGTTTAGAGGAGAAACAATAGCAAAAGTGTTCTAGAAAGTAGATACGTTTTGGACGTATCAACTCCCCCAAGCTTAGCTTATTGCTTATCCTCAAGCAATTCAGTTGAAAACTGAGTGCAATAAAAGAAACTTTCACGAACACATTTGCTTCATAAGATGTATATATTCTCAGCATATGATCAAATACTTAGGCAATTCATAATAAAGAGTATGCAAATAAGTCTACCAAGTGGTTATGCAAGCTATGAAGAGATTCCAACCCATTAATAATAAGCAACATGACACATAAGCATATGCAGGATTGTAGTGCTCATAACAAGATATGATGAAGTGGTATCTTGCTTGCCTTTATGTGGAGCAAAACATGAATGACAAGGCACCTCTGAAGTTTAAGTGAAGACTAGAAATAAAAATATCAAAGATACAAGTGTCAAAGTTTGCCATAATTAACTGTGTTTTGGGACAAGCACATTACACTAAGAATGACAACTATGCTCTCAGGAAGGTGGTCAAAGAATAAATGGTGACTCAACATAAAAGTGAGAGAACAAGGTTTAAAAGTTTGAAAGGCTTCCAAATGTTGAAAGTATGGTACTTATTAGCTTTGATCTCTCATTGCCCCTATCAGAAGCATATTTTAGGTGATTAAGGTTAGAGTGAACAAATATGAGAATATGCTTGACAAGTTATAAGTTGAAATATCATGCCCCTTACTTACGAAGACCGAACCTCATGCTACTCAACTTTAGTCACGAGTAAGTTCTTGTCGATTTAAGTACATGTGTATCATAGAGAACCACCAACGGGGTACCCCTTGCTTGATGATACGGAAGCATTCCCATATCAAAATGACAAGGCAAGCAAATAATGAGCATCTCAACAATCTTTTTATTTGCGATTTGCATAGGTTTTTATTAAGGATGCTTCACAGATTGCTCACTATGGCTATGCTACAAGTTTCCACCATGATTAGGCATGGCTTAGGCTAGCGGCCTAGGTGTTTCTCTAACACATATACGAACTCCATGAGCTTACAAGCTGCCCTTTTATTTCACACCGCCGGGATCCATAAGCAAAAGAACATGATATCAACTAAATAAAGTGCAATGTTGAAAGCGTACCCCATGGTAACATTGTTCTGCTAATTCACAACTTATAAAGCACAAGCATATACACAACATAGGTGGGCACAATGGTTCATGTTTATTAAGTGCAAGAAAAGTAAAGTGTGCCATCAAGTTTGTGAGAGTTTTACAGACTAATTTTCTCATAACAAGCAAACATTTTTATTGGAAGAAAACATAGCATAATAAGCATGCAAGAAGTAGCAATGATGCTAATAGGTAGATATGGTGGAATCTTTTGGGAAACTTTGGTTTTAGGGTGTTGGATGCACGAGTAAAGCTTATACTCAGCACAAGTGAATGTTAGCAATAGAAACGGGGCGAGAATCGAGAGAGCGGTAGCTGTCATAATCATGCTTGCGAGAAAACAAAATAAATAGTGGCATCAAAGTAACAGAAGAACTCTGAGGCAGAATAAATCATCGAGGCTTAACTAACCTTTTTTTAGTCATATGCATGTGTGAGCATGTGCCAAGTCGATTCAAATAAAATATTCACAGGAGGACACCACAATGTCATACCAAGTTATGAATAGAACAATGCAAGCAAACAGTTATATGACATGTTACGAACTATAATGGATTGTATCTGATCATGAGCAAGCAAGAACCACTAAGTATCCATTAAATAACATACACCTTACATGAAAAGACTAAACATGCTCACACTGATGAGTATATGAAAAAAAGTGAAAAACAAATAAAGTTCGTTACCAGCCTCTCACCACATGTCAAGTTGTCATTAATCTTCATCATTGTCCTTCACTTGTGTGGTTTGAATAATAACATGAAACCAAACTCCACTGAGGACTGCTGAACCCTGCAACGAACTCCCCCCAAGGTTAGGCTTTTGGCCTAAGTGGGTATCAACCCCAACGTGGGTAGGAACTCCAAGCAGGCGGGTCATCGTAGGAATGATCGTAGTTAGGCCCTTGTGTATAAGAAGAAGCTCTCCAATCATAGGTAGGCTACTGGTATGAAGACTCCCCATCATTCGAGGGCTGGACCGAATCATCTGTAACCTCCCTTCCAGTATCTTGCTCTTGCTGGGAGAGCTCCCCTAGATATGTATCGAGCTCTTCCTCGGTGAGTGACCATCCTTCCTTGGTATCAAGGTTAAACAAAACAGGCGCAGGCAAAAGAACAACACGCACAGACTTACCCCTTCTCCAACCAGCTTTGAGGAAGGTTATTTCATAAGATAAATCACTCAAATTAGCCCAAGAAGAAACGAATTTATGTTGTATCATGGAATTAAGGTTAAGCCTCTCTATGGGAAACTGTAGGTCTAGATGATGAGGCTCTACACCATGCAAAGCTATTCAACGAGAAGCGATGTGGCCTCCACAAATTCAACCTTTCTCGCAGTTAGCAGCAAGGCAAAAGGCTTTCAAGGCACCCAAATTATAAGTCCTATCTCGTTTTAAGGCAGCTGAGACGAAGGCTAGATCATATGAGGATAGTTTATTAGCAGTTTTCCTAGAGAGAACACACGTGGAAATAAAGTAGGCAAAGTATCGAATAGACGAGAGATGAATATTACGAATTTTACCACTCTCCTTTGAGAAGCTGTTCCCTTGGCAAATTTCTGCGTACAAGTCCATGAGTGGTGTAGGTCGCTCTCTAATCCTTCCACACAAACCCCACTGTGGTACTTTAATAGCTGCACAAAAGTCATCAAAAGGGAGATCGACAGCTACATTATAAATTTTGTAGTGGACCATGGGGTTACGCAAGGAGCAACGAAAGAGGAAATCCTGCACTACCGACATAGTTAGTCTCACATATTGGGAAGGTTCGTCTCCCACAAAATGCTCCAAGCCTGCATTAGTAATCAAAGTATGGAAATCTTGAGAAATCCCTGCAGTCCTCATGAATTCGGGGCATGGATAGGCAGAGGGAAAGACTTCCTCCTCACAGTGAACCTTCATAACTGCAGGCACCCTCAGTTCATGTTGGTTGAGTTGGTGTTCACTCATCTTCTATTCTCAAATTTAAGCATCCATCATACAAGTGATTGCAAAGTGAATACATAATGAAAGGAACTACACATAGGGACTTGTAAGAGGCCTAAACATGCATCAAAACAATTTCTCTAGGCATTGAACAAGCTCACAAACTCATATAACCTGTCACCTATAGTAGCAAAATACTCAAGATATAATCCACGAAACACAAATCTACTTGGACAAGTGGAGGAGTCACATACGGGAGAACAAATGCTCCAAATTTCAGCAGAAAAGATGGGTTGAGCAAGGAGATCGAAAAATCATGGGCAAGAACAGCAAGAACGCGAGTTTGAGCAATGAACTGGTGTTTTCTCGGGAGAGAGAAAGAAGTGGCAAGTGAGAGAGTAAGTGGAGGGCCAGGAGTGGCCGACACCATGGCCAGGCGCGCCCCTGGGGTGGCCGCGCCACCAGGTGGTGTGCCTGCCTGGTGGGCACTCCTGTGTCACTCCAGGTACTTCTCTGCCCCTTTTTTCACACAAAAATTTAATATGAATTTTCTGGAATTTTTCAAGACACTTTTTTTTAGATATTTTCAGGTATTGATGAATAATTTCTGGCAGAAAGATGTTTTTAGAATGATGCAAATAACAAAGCGAAACTAAAACTTCAGAAGTTCAAAGACACTCTAATATGGAAGCAACTAGCAAAAGAAAAGTAGACTAAGTGAAAACAAAAATTGAAATGGATAAAATAAAAGTAAGCGAAGATAATCATGGTGAAAACATTACTTCGTTCATCAAAATCCCTTTGTCAACAAGGTTGATCAGGTCTTGTTACCAAAACAATTTTATTTGAAACAAAACTTTGTATTCCACTAAATGATTATGTTACCTCAATCTTGATAGCAATAGTCCCAATCATAGTAGTTTCATATTTTTCTCGTGGTATGGGACAATATATCTCTCCAACTTGGATGCCCTCAATATTTTCAACTGAATTTAAGCCATAATTCCTATCAATCTTCTTGGGGAAATAGACAATATGCTCCTTGTCATTAACAGTAAAAGTTACCTTTCCTTGATTACAATTGATAACATCTCCTGCAGTATTAAGAAAAGGTCTCCCAAGAATAATAGACATATTGTCAACTTCAGGCATTTCAAGCGCAACAAAGTCAGTTAATATCAAGCAATTATGGCCACTTGAACAGGAACATCCTCACATATACCAACAGGAATAGTAGTAGATTTATCAGCCATATGCAAAGATATATCAGTTGGTATTAATTTCTCCAATTGAAGTTTCTTGTAGAGAGAATAAGGCATAACAGTAACTCCTGCTCCTAAATCACACAAAGCAGTTCTAACATAGTTATTTTTAATAGAACAAGGAATAGTTGGAATCCCTGGGTCTCCAAGTTTCTTTGGAACCTTACCATTAAAGGAATAATTAGCAATCAAAGTAGAAATTTCTTCATTAGGGATCTTTCTTTTATTAGAGACAATATCCTTCATATACTTTGAATAAGGAGGTAATTTAATAGCAGCAGTTAAAGGAATTTGCAAAAATAAAGGTTTCATCCACTCGCAAAACTTACTATAGTATTCGTCTTCCTTTGACTTGTATTTCTTATCAGGGAAAGGCATAGGTTTTTGGACCCAGGGCTCTCTTTCACTACCATGTTTCTCAGCAACAAAATCTTCCATAGTGTATTTAGTACTCTTAGTGTGCCTTTCCGGTTCTTATTCAACTTTTTATTTATCAAGAGCATCATTTTCCTCATTACCACTTTCAGTTTTAGAATCAGAGACAGATATACTATTAGGATCTTTAGCAGGTTCAGAAGACTCTACAATAGTTTTATGTTTCTTTTTCATTTTCTTAGGAGAAGTACCACTATTTTCAATTTGTTGAGAATCTTGCTCAATTCTTTTAGGATGCCCCTCGGGATATAGAGGATCCTGGGTGGCAGCACCACTTCTAGTTCTAATTTCATAAGCATGTTTTTCTTTAGAAGCATTAACTAGCAAATCTTTTTGTACTTTAATAAGCTGGTCAATTTGAGTTTGAACCATTTGGAAATGTTTAACAAGACTTTTAACATCATTAAAAGTTCCTTCCACAATATCCCTTAACTCAATAATAGCTCTAGAGTTTTCCATTAGATGATTTTTCACCCTTTTATTAAAATTATCTTGCTTAACAATAAAAATATCAAATTCTTCCAAGCATTAATCAGGAGGTTTAGAGTAAGGAATATCACCTTCATCAAAATGTTGGAGAGAGTGTACCTCAATAGTGGATGAGTGCGAGGTTGGGAGGTTGGCTTACATAATTCTTCAATAGGAGGTAAATTCTTCACATCTTTAGATTTAATACCCTTCTCCTTAAGACATTTCTTAGGTTCCTTCATCACTTCATCATTTAGTTCAATCACTCCTCTCTTATTTGGTGTTGGTGTTGGCTCACGCACAGTTAACTCAGGTGTAGTTTTCTCAGGCGTAGTTGGCTCAGGTGGAGTCCAGTCGTCATGATTCTTTCTTATTTTAGCCATTAATTCCTCAGCTTCCTTGCGGACTTCTATTCCTGAAAACACAATCAGCACAACTATCTAGGTATGTCCTAGATTCTTCAGTTAGTCCATTATAATATATATCAAGGAGCTCATTTTTAGGTAATGGACATCTAGCTTGTGCATGAATCAAAGCACAAAACATTGCCCATGATTCAGGTAATATCTCTTTTTCTCCCTATTTAAAACCAAAAATTTCCTACAAGATGGAATATCTAGCACTAGGAGGGAAATATTTCTGAAGGAAGGTACTAATCAAGCAATCAAGGCTATCAATAGATCTAGGAGGTAAATTATTAAACCAAGCCTTAGCTTCTCCTTTCAGTGAAAAAGGGAAAATTTTAGCAACAAAGTAGGTGCGCATCTTAATATCATCGGAAAATAAGACACTCATGGTAGAAAGCTCAGTCATATGTGCTATAGCACTTTCATTCTTAGTCCCACAAAAAGGTTCGTTCTCAACAATAGTTATGTAAGATAAATCAAGAGAGAAATCATAATCCTTATCTTTAATGTTTATGGGAGATGTAGAAAACTTATCATTAGGGGATAATATGGGTTTTATAGTATGCCTCTCAAGGAGACTCTTAATATCACTTTTACGATGAGTATTTTGACATTCTTTAATAAATTCATCATTCATTTCTATATATCCGTCTTCAATATCATAGCTCTCTATAGACTCAGGTGAACTGACAGGTGTAGTAGTGTCTTCATTAGGAGTTTCAGTGTTTCCAGCTATAGTTCTAGCAATCATAGCATCTAGGAAAGGACCTAATGAACCATTTTTATCAAGCACGGTAGAAGCAACATCATAAGTATCAGAAGTTTCAGATTCAGCAGTAGTGGCAGTATGTGTAGCATGTGTGTCTGGTGGTGTAAGGAGGTCACTCATCACAGATGGTGAATCAAGAGAAATAGAGGTGTTTAGAATTGTAGCTCTCCTTGTAGTGGATGGTAATATAGGAACCTTTCCATCACGAGACTTACCCATGATGAATGGAGGGCAGCAAAAAATAGTGATTCCAAGTGAACTTGATGAATAATGCTATGCTCCCTGGCAACGTTGCCAGAAAATAGTCTTGATGACCCACAAGTATAGGGGGTGTATCGCATTATTTTCAAGGGAAGTGCAACCCAATTTATTGATTCGACACAAGGGGAGCAAAAGAATATTTCTAAGCCTTAACAACTGAGTTGTCAATTCAGCTGCACCTGGAAACAATCTTGCTCACAACAGTTTATCAGTAGCAACAGTTTTGTAGTAGCAATAGCAAAGTAATAACAATAGTAAAAGTAAAGACAGTAGTAACAATTGCAGTAAACAAGACAATTCATATAGCAATCAAGACATAGGGCATTTGCAAATAAATAAGATAAAGCATCCAAGTACTAAATAATCATAGGCATGTGTTCCATATATAGTCATACGTGCTCGCAATGAGAACTTGCACAATATCTGTTGTCCTACCAGCCCGTTTGCAGCGGGGCCCCAAGGGAACTACTGGCAATTAAGGTGCTCCTTTTAATAGAGAACCGGAGCAAAGCATTAACACTCTGTGAACAGATGTAATCCTCACATCACAGCCATCCCCTCCGGTTATCCCGATTATTATCACTTTGGGGCCTTTGGTTCTAGACAACAATATGTGTATACAACTTGCAGGTAAGATCACAAACAATACTATCATCATGAATCAATAACATGTTCAGATCTGAAATCATGGAACTCGGGCCCTAGTGACAAGCATTAAGCATAACAAGTTGAAACAAAGTCAAAAAGCACTAATAATAGATACTAAGCACCATGCCCTAACAATCTGATGCCATTACATGAATGATCTCATCCAATCCCTACCATTCCCATAGGCAACAGCAGAGGATTACTCACTCATGGATGGGGAATCATGGATGGTCGATGGAGAAGCGATGGTGATGATGACGGCGATGATCTCCTCCAATTCCCTGTCCCGGCAGGGTGCCAGAACGGAGTTTCTGGTTCCGAATCGCGGAATCTAGTGGTGGTGGCGTATCAGAACTCTCTCTGGAAAAACCTCGAACCCCCAGGCACGGCCTGGGTTGGCCCGCGCGGCCAGGTGGTGTGGGCCCCTCAGGGCCCTCCTTCGTCTCGTCTTCTGGCTCCATAAGTCTTCTGGTGAAATAGGATTTTTGGCATATTTTCCGGGATTTTTCCTGATAGTTGATTTTCTGCATAAAAACTAGACACCAAGGTAATTCTGCTGAAAACAGCGTTAGTCCCTGTTAGTTGTATCCAAATCACACAAGTTTAGACGAGAAACAATAGCAAAAGTGTTCGAGAAAGTAGATACGTTTTGGACGTATCAGTAGGGTACATCGACAGCTGCCCTTGGCGTAGCTCCTCGGTGACACACTCCCTCGGTGGAGATGGCTCGGCCCTCGGCGTAGCGGAATTGCCCTCGGTGTAGGCTAACCCAATGGCCTCACCGCGACCATGTGCGTACTCACCGTCGGCGTCATATGTCCACGCCATCACGCGTCAAGGCTAATGGCACGCTGGTACGCCGACTGCCTGGTCACCGACGTAGCTTGGACACGTGCCAGGTGCTGGGCCGACGGCCGTGACCCTCGGCATAGGGACACAGCTATGCCTCCGTCCAAGTCCTCAGCGTACAGCTGCCACGCGTTGGCCCCCGAAATGCCTAGGCCCATGGAAAACCGTTATAAATATTTTTTTCGTAAATAAAGAGCATGCCAAGTTTTTGCGATGGCACATGAAAAAACGTAATAAAGACGAGATGTTGAGACACCCCACAGATGGGTCGAAGTGGAGAAAAATCGAGAGAGAGAGTTATCGGACTTTGCAGGTGACGCAAGGAACTTACGATTTGGTCTAAATATAGATGGCATGAATCCTTTTGGGGAACAAAGTTGTAGTCATAGCACCTGGCATGTGACTCTATGTATCTATAACCTTCCTCCTTGGTTGTGCATGAAACGGAAGTTCATTATGATGCTAGTGCTCATCTAAGACCTAAAGCAACCTGGTAACGACATTGATGTGTACCTAAGACCATTCATTGAACAACTTTTATAGTTGTAGCACGCACAATGTGTACGTGAGTGGGGTGAGCACAAACATGAGGAATTTTACCTATGAGCGTTGTTAACCATCAATTATTGGCCTACTCTTAGCAACATTTCAAGATAGACAAACAAGCGATACAATGCATGTACGCACTGTTTAAGTGAGACTAAAAGTATTTATTTGGATAAATGTAAGAAGAATGTATACCCGTGATGATGTATTTGATATGGTGAAGGATTTTAAAGTAATCTTTAGAAAGGATCATGGAAGACAATCTGCTCCGAATGACGCTAGTGGACTAATACGTCCATTTTGCATCACTATTATATATCATAATTCACAGTTATTCATTGATATATTTCATATTAAGGGATGATACTTATGTTATTTCATCTATTTTTGCATGGTTGATGAGTTTTGGAGCATGGACCGCTCCAGTCAGGATTCTGATGGAAAAGGTGCTGTTTGGAGGCAAAATTCGCGAAGATCAGAAAATCTGGGAAAATACATGGAAAATCCTATTTTTCCAGAAGACGAAGGAAGCCAGAAGGGGAGGCTGAGATGGGTCACAGGGGGCGCACACCACCCCCAGGCGTGGGCCTGCCTAGGCCGCGCCACCAGGTGGTTTGGCCACCCTGGTCCACCCCTGGCTCTCCCCTCTGGCGTATATTATCCTCCTGAAACCCTAAGACTTGGGGAGCGGCGATAGAAAGATTCCACCGCCTCTGCAGGGCGGAAAACACTGAGAGAGAAAGATCTCTCCGGCAGACAGAATTCTGCTGGGGGATTCCTTCCCCGAGAGGAGAGATCGTCACCATCAACACCACCATCAAGCTGGACTTCATCAGGATCATCATCATCATCACCATCAGCACCCTCATCACGATCTCCATATCGCTGTAACAATTGGGTTGAATCTTGCATAGTTCTTAGGGGAAACTTTCCTGGTGTTGATTACTCTTTGTAGTAGATGCTATTGAGTGGAACCATTGAATTATTGTTTATGTTCAGATTGTTATACATCATTATTCCATCTCTGATCATAATCCATATGATGTCTTGTGAGTAGTTCATTTTGTTCTTGAGGACATGGGGGAAGTCATGTTCTTATTAATGGAATTGTGTTCAGAAAGATTCAATGGTTTGATATTTAAGTTGTGGTGTACTTCTTCTAGTGGTGTCATGTGAACGTCGACTACATGACACTTCACATATATGGGCCTAGGGGAATGCATTGTGTATTTGGCTACTAATCGTAGGGGTTGCCGGAGTGACAGAAACATGAACCCCTGTTTGGAAACCATTGCACAAGGGACGTCAGGGTCTTAGAGTTTAAAGTTGTGGTTAGGTTTCTACCTTAATTACTTTCTTGTACTTGTGAATGCTTGCAAGGGGTATAATCACAAGTATGTATTAGTCCTAGGAAGGTCGGTACATTAGCACAGGTTCTGTAGGGGTTCCGCGTATGAAAACAATAAAAATTTACCCTACGCCCCTGAACCCCCGAAGCTGCCACGACCTATCTATTAGTAATATTGTAATGGGAGGGGCTTTTCGTGAACTTACCCTTGAAGACCGAAAAGCATTGTCAACGCTCAGGAGAGCGTGGTTGGTGTAGACGAGCCGAAGCCGACCTCGAGGTCGTGATGAAGTCCTCGTGCTCCTTTGGCTCCAACGACTTGAGTGCCTCAAGTGCGATTTTCACCTCGCGGGGAGTTACACACATCCGGTGCCTGACGATGACTCCCGCTCCCCCAATCCAGCAGCAGTTGCGGAAGTAGAGCTCTTGGATCTGAATCCCGCAGCACGATGGCGCTCCGCGGTGAAGATGTCTCTCGCTTGCACAGTCCATACTTGGGACCACGGTCACGAGAAAGAGAGGGGGAGAGATAAAATAACAGTTAGAAGTCCTCCCAAAAGTGGGGAGACCTTTATTGATTATTGGTGTATTTATCTTGGCCAAATAGCCCACTATATATAGGGGGAGGAGAGGGTACACACTCCCTCAAAGTCCCGAGGTGGGACTAAAGGAGAGGAGGGGGAGGGGGTGGCCGCCGGCCACCTAGTAGGCCTGCGTGGGGGGGCTAAGTCCAGCCGGCCAGCCCCCTTGGCCCCTCTCCCTCTCTCCTTTCCCTAATGGGCCCTCTCCCTCCGGAAATTGGCCCATTAAGCCTTTTTGACCTTTAATTGATTTTCTCTTTATTAAATAATTATGAATAAATGATTAAATCAATATTTAACATTCATTCACATATTATTCAACCTTCGTGGCCATGGAACACCTTCCACCTCCACTCCGGACATCCTCCAGACTTACCGAAACCCTTCCGGTTTTCTCCCTTCTTTTCTTCGGTGATTCCACCGATCCCATAAACACTCTCTAAGCATCATCAAGCCCTTAAGTGTGATACCCCATGGTTCGGGAACACTCCAGAAATGGTCGGGACAGTCTCGCACCAATGATCAACAGAGGGACCTGGATGGCCATGTGACCCATGTGCGTTCAACGAAGATCTTTCGTCGTTTGAACCGGGATAGTCGTGTATTATTCCCTTTGTCACTCAATACTTGCATTGCCTGGTATCTAATTAATGACATCACCATTCCATGTTCAATCTCATTACTGAACACTGCTACTTGACTCGTTCCAACAAGTAATATCCTCGTGATCAAATCACACGCTAAGCAGCTATTGGATACAACTTCTCCGAGTGGGACCTTTGAGTATCTTCCCGTCACATGGACGGACAATCCCGCTCTTGACATATATTACCTCTAAGGTTTCCTCCGAGTACCTGAACACACCTTTCTAACCACCGTATTAACAGATGGCGTTTGATGCTATCTAAGCACTCTCGAGAGACAGTGATTAATATAGCCTCACGGTATATGGAATAGTCTACGAGGATCCATTTCTAATCATCGTAACTTGAACTTCGTGACATGATCGGGTCACGATGTTTAGGTTGGGTATTAGTTCATCATCTCATTCTTCGAATGAGATGACCTCATTTCCAACTGGCAAAAATGCCACATGATCAGGAAACATGATCATCTGTTGACCAATGAACCAGTGACTAGAGTTTCACTGGGAACTCCTGGTTGTTTGTATATCACACGTGTATTGATGTTTCCACTCAACACATTTATAGCATGATATAAAACTTAATCATAAACTATATGAAATATGATAATAGTCCTTACTACTATTTGTCTCTAGGGCATATTTCCAACAGTCTCCCACTTGCACTAGAGTACAAATACACTAGCTGCATTTGTTCTCAATCATTGGCACCATATACCTGGTACCCTGAACATGCTTGCTCATGGAAGAGGTTGAGTCTTGGGTCTGTACTTTACAGTCCCAAATCCTTTGCAACTTACTAATGTCACCTTAATTGACATTAATACTTTATCATCACATGATAGCATCTATGTGCATGCATCGTCGTTATGGCAGCAGAACGAGGCCTGATTCCAGGAGCCTACAGTGACGTTAGATCAACCTCGAGGGCTTTCTCATGGGCATTGTGCCCTGGGACACATCATTCTATGTTAAAAGGGAACTAGCCCCGCCATAACATTATACAACACTTTAGATGGTACCCTTATCTATTATTATAAATGTATTCATCAAAACACTAGTGCACTCTGTGCAACTTTCGATGTTTTGTTCACCTCGCTTCCTACTTGACTTTAATCGGTATCTACAGGAGTTTCCAACATATTCCCTGATAACATAACTCTTTATGTTTTAAGATATGTCATCCATTATGGATTTTGGAAAATATATCCACAGTTCTCTACTAGACACTGCGGACAAAACTTAGATCAACGTTCTGTGATTTGAACTTAATCACTTTTAAACGTTACTTATTTGGATCACATATTATGCTAAGTTATCATCATGGTTCACTAAGATAGAACCTATGTCTCAACATAGTGGATGACGATCATCCTTTTCTTTCTTTCCACCATTGATGTTAAACTTAATGTTATTACTAATTTGAGTTATTAAGGACTAGTTCCTTAATTAACTTCTATTCTGAAACCCCTTTTCAGAATCCCTTAAGGAATACTACATAATATCATAATATACCTATTATCAACTTCTACACCTTATAAATCATTATTTATAAGTATATGTGCTTTCATTCTTAACATACTTAAGAATTACTCCTATATGCTCCCACTCAAAATATGTTCCTACAAATTTGAATTTGAGTCTTATATTGCTCCCACTCAAAAATATGTCAATCACATATTGTTTCAGGAAGACTTTCATAGCTCCCACTCAATTTTATGCAAATTGCATATCCACTCACTATTTTGAACAACTTCAAAAACTTTGATCAAATATCAAACTTGGAGATTTTACAATGAGATACTAGTACTTTACTAGTTTTAAATCCACCAGACATTTAGCACATTTGAATCAAATTCATTTGAATTTGTCTAATACCTGACAAATTGTGCTTTTGTCATTCACTCCTTTTTCCACTATGGCTTTGCAGTCATTTGGGAAAATTGCAAGTAACCCCTTCTACTTATGAGATTCAGCAATGAATTGCTTTCTAATCTCAAGTGAATTTTTGTTTCTAGGATTTCTCATAATTTTAGTTTACCATTATTTCCTTAGTAGTTCCTAGGTATGTCATATTCCAGTAATCATGACAAATGATTCACAAGTGTTTCCATACTAGATATGGATTACATTTTGAATCCTACTTCATGTAGTGAAAACACTAGTGGGGAAAACACAATGATCAAAATCATTGATTCTTTCCTTCTGTGAAGAGAATCGTTCAGGAACGTTGTCTGTTGCGCTTCTCAACACTCTGATGCAGGGTTTTGAATCCTCATCGTGTTTTTCACTTTCCTCCATTTGCTCCATAATCGAGAAACATCACTAAAAGTAAGCTTTCTCAAGAATGTACCAAGATCTAAGCAATACGAATCTTGCATTCCTTTTGGTTTCAGCTATGGGTTTCGTATTCAAAGTTTCCAATGAATACGCTACAATGACTTATTCGCTATTGTCTTGGTTATATTGAATAACCCCAAAACTTTGACGAATTCAAATGGATCACTGCATTCTAATTGAGTGCTAACTATTTCTAACTAATGGTCTCTACATCTACATTACAACGATTTATTTGGTGCCTTCTATTCACCCCCTTTGATATATAATATCACATTGTGATGCTCTGGATTCTAACGTTTCAGAATGCTTTGCATTTCACAGTTACTTTCATGCCATTCTTATAAATTCGAATTTCATTACTATTGATCAAATCATAATAATTAGATTCTCTTTTATATTTATACCCTTTGTTGATGAAACACTTTGATCAAACCAAATAGTTTCATATTCATGTTTCCTTTGGTAAACTTCTTTACACATTTAAACAATCATATAATGATAATTACCATTTTCGTTAAAACACAATACATCGAATAAGTATTAACTTTTAACAATTCTTTAAACACTTTGTATTCAAGTAATACACGGTATTCAAGTTATTTTTCCAAACTTAGGCATGATTTATATGTGATAAGAAATCAAATATCTTTGACATATTATCACATAAGTTTGAATTTTAAACAATGGTTTTTCATTCATTAATGAACATATCATTAACTTGGGTATTTTTAAACAAGGCATTTAATGTTTTACAAATGTTCATGCATTATCAATTAGTTTCAAACAACAAGGATAATTCACATATAATCAAGCAAGATATGAACACAAATAGAAATCATTGATAAAAGTGGAACAATTTTTTGTTACAAACTCATATGAATAACCGTCTCACGAAGTGTGCGACACACTAAAGAAGTTCACAACCTCTTGATTACATTAATCATCCTAAAACACAAACTAAATTATAAATGTCGAGGGAGAGTGTCGTCGGCCATCATCATGCTCGCCATCAACACGCAATGTCACCTCCTCTCTAGCAGGAACCTCTCATGCAGAAGGACCTATTTTCAGCAAAACAAAACAAGTATCAGATATAATTAACACTACAAATGTGTTTGCAAGATTATAACATTTGTAAAACTGTATATCAAATATATACCTTTGTCGTTGATGACCTCTCCGGTGATTGGTACAACCTTTACGTTCCTGAAATGTAATATGAACTCATGGAAGTCCAATGCTTCCGTCTCACCACTCAACATGCTACTCCAGACATGTCCTTCGTAGCTGGGAGGCAACGACCGAAGTAGTACGTCTATCGCAAATGGGTCAGCCATCCAGTAATCCATGAAGTGAACCAGTCTCGTGTGTGCATCAAGCATGCGCTCCAAGTGACTCTTCAGACTCCTCCATCTGTATGGAAAGGAACTCTCCAAGCAACTTGTGCTTCCACATGCGCACATGGCCTATGAACTCTGCTCTCAGCTGATCCCCCATCGAATATGGATCAAGATCACCCATAATCAGATGTAGTTCATCCACCATCCCGAAACGCATTATTATCTGAATGTAGGTGGACATCTCTTGACGATAGTAGCGGTCTTCTAGCTCTTGTGGGGTCTCATAGTAGTCTGGTTCAGTCAAATCCATCGTGCGGCATATGTAGACTACCACATGATTCCTAGTAAGGATATCATTCAGGCGCACAAGCCAACTAGGGAAGTTGGATCCATCAAGTCTAAGTTTCTCACCCTTTACCCAATCCTCAATGACAAAGTAAGACTCGGTGTGAGCCATCTACATTTATAATTGCAAAAGTAATTTAGACTAAGTTTATAATTAAATGAGTTAATAATAACTCCACTCAGAAACACCTATCCCCAAAAGGGTTCCTAGTGATAACACGACCCCTATCAGCCACATCTCCCCCGATCATCACGGCCATCAATGTGGGTTCAAGGGTGGTCGCTAAACGTCGGTCACATCATTCATGCGACTCGTGCTCAATCTTTCGACCATCCGCGTTCCGAGGCCATGTCTGTACATGCTAGGCTCGCCAACTCAACCTTAGTGTATTCGTTGTGCAACATGGCTTACACCCATTGTATGCGAACGTAGATATGTCTGACACCCGATCATCACGGCATGCCTCATACGGAAGAACTTTCTTGGTGGTGCACACTAAGGGGGAACACAATCATTGGTAATTTTAATAGGGATCATCTTATTAGGCTACCGTAGAGTATCTAATACTAGCACGCAATAATACATACAAAGAATAACATTGAATGTAAATGCTATGTGATATGGTCCTTCACGTCGTGATCTCCATCCGCCGTTACTGGGTTCCGGCGCCGAAGACACCAGGGTACCGGTGTCATTTCGGCGCGGTAGTTCATCACCTCCGTGACTATCTACTAATACGTAACAAAAGGTAATCACTTTACCTTTGCCACAACCATATCACGAAGCAACGCCCCCCTGCAAAACAAAGTTAGACGCCTCTACTTTATCTTTGCATGTTTTACGTGGCTGAATGGGCTTTCGCACAAGAACTGTTCTTACCTACGAACTTTTAGCACAATGTTGATCAAGTAGTTGCCTCTACTACACCCCTTTCGGGGCCCTCCATTGCAAATGGCATACCAACTAATGCGAGAGAGACAGACACCCCCCTAAGCCACTTTATTCAGTACAAGCCGTATGTCAAGCGTGGACCAGTCTCGCGAATGAACGCATAAAGTCGGTTGGGGCCGCTTCATCAAGCATTACTGCGGTATACACAAGTACAAGTGGGAGGGTAACAACTAAAATATCAACGCCCACACGCTACATCTCGTGTGTTCTAACCGTACTATCATTACTATGCATAGATCTAGCTCGGATACCACTGTAGGGGTTCCGCGTAAGAAAACAATAAAAATTTACCCTACGCCCCTGAACCCCTGAAGCTGCCAGGACCTATCTATTAGTAATACACTAACGGGAGGGGCTTTTTGCAAACTTACCCTTGAAGACCGAAAAGCGTTGTCAATGCTCAAGAGAGCGTGGTTGATGTAGACGAGCCGAAGCCGACCTCAAAGTCGTGATGAAGTCCTCGTGCTCCTTTGGCTCCAACAACTTGAGTGCCTCAAGTGCGACACCTCGCGGGGAGTTACACATGTCCGGTGCCTGACGATGACTCCTGTTTCCCCGATCCAGTAGCAGTTGCGGAAGTAGAGCTCTCGGATTTGAATCCCGCAGCACGACAGCGCTCCGCGGTGAAGATGTCTCTCGCTCGCGCAGTCTAGACTTGGGACCACGGTCACGAGAGAGAGAGGGGACAGAGAAAATATCAATTAGAGGTCCTCCCAAAAGTGGGGAGACCTTTATTGATTATTGGTGCATTTATCTTGGCCAAATACCCCACTATATATAGGGGAGGAGGGGGTACACCCTCCCTCAAAGTCCTGGGGTGGGACTAAAGGAGGGGAGGGGGGAGAGGGTGGCCACCGACCACCTAGTGGTCCCCGCAAGGGGGGCTAGGCCTAGCCGGCCAGCCCCCTTGGCCCCTCTCCCTCTCTCCTTTCCCTAATGGGCCTTCTCCCTCCGGAAATTGGCCAATTAAGCCTTTTTGACCTTTAATTGATTTTCTCTTTATTAAATAATTATGAATAAATGATTAAATCAATATTTAACATTCATTCACATATTATTCAACCTCCGTGGCCATGGAACACCTTCGACCGCCACTCCGGACATCCTCCGGACTTATCGAAACCCTTCTGGTTTTCTCCCTTCTTTTCTTCGTTGATTCCACCGAACCTATAAACACTCTCTAAGAATCATCAAGCCCTTAAGCGTGATACCCCATGGTTCGGGAACACTCCAAACATGGTCGGGACACTCTCGCACCAATGATCAATAGAGGGACCTGGATGGCCATGTGACCCCTGTGCGTTCCATGAAGATTTTTCGTCGTTTGAACCAGGATAGTCGTGTCTTATTCCATTTGTCACTCGATACTTGCATTGCCCGAGATCTGATCAATGACATCACCATGTCGTGCTCAATCTTGTTACTGAACAATGCTACTTGACTTGTTCCGACAAGTAATATCCTCGTGATCAAATCACATGTTGCACAACTATTGGATACAACTTCTCTGAGTGGGCCCTTTGAGTATCTTCCCGTCACATGGACGGACAAATCCCACTCTTGACATATATTGCCTCTATGGTTTCCTACGAGTACCTGAACACACCTTTATAACCACCGTATTACCAGATGGTGTTTGATGCTATCTAAGCACTCTCGGGAGACAGTGATTGATATAGCCTCACGGTCCAAGGAATAGTCTACGAGGATCCATTTCTAATCATTGTAACTTGAACTTCGTGACATGATCAGGTCACGATGTTTAGGTTGGGTTTTGGTTCATCATCTCATTCGAAGAATGAGATGACCTCATTTCCAACTGGCATAAATGCCACATGATCAGGAAACATGATCATCTGTTGACCAATGAACCAGTGACTAGAGTTTCACTGGGAACCCTAGTTATTTGTATATCACACGTGTATTGATGTTTCCACTCAACACAGTTATAGCATGATATCAAACTTAATCATAAACTATATGAAATATGATAATAGTCCTTAGTACTATTTGTCTCTAGGGCATATTTCCAACAGGTTCACCCACACAACACTTAGCAAACTAAAGAAGATTAATCAACTATATGAAGCGAAAGCACTTGACGATATTCTCGTGTGTCCTCGAGAACGTTTGGTCATCTTAAGGAATACAACCGGCTTGTCCTTTGTTGAATAAAGGATTGGGCCACTTGCTGCATTTATTCTTATTGTATTTTATTTACTTGTACTTTATTTACTTGCATTATCAAAAACCCCTAAAATCTGTTTGCTAAGTATTTGCAGAGAATTCCTGATCCATACCACTAGCCAGCACCTTTTGCTCCTCATTTGGTTCGACACTCTTACTTATCGAAAATACTGCGATACAACCCCTATACTTGTGGGTCATCAAGACTATTTTCTGGCGTCGTTGCCAGGGAGTGAAGCGATATTGGAGAGTGGAACTGGTAAAGGAAACCTCTGTTGTGAGTATTGTTAATTTCTGTTAGTTGCTTTATTTTCATTATAGATAATTCACTGAGTTTCTTATTTTGTAATGCTACTACCACTTCTAAGGTAGTAGATGAACCACCACCTGCTGAGAATGATACTTTTAAAATACCTACAAGAATTGTTGATCGTGTCATGGATAACTATTATGTTGGAGATGGAACTGTCCATCCCGGTGATCATTTGCTCTTTATACACAAATTATGCGGGTTGTTCAAGTGTGCAGGTATTACTACAGATCAAGTCAAGAAGAAGTTATTCTCATTATCACTAAAAGGAAGAGCTGAGGACTAGTATAAGCTGTTGAAGAATGGTCAAGCTCTTGAATGGAAGAAAATAGTACCTCTCTTTTATTCAAAGTTTTATCCTCCTAGTGAGATTCATAAAGATCGGAATCAAATATACAACTTTTGGCCTCTTGATGGAGAGAGTACAGCTCAAGCTTGGGGGAGATTGAAGTTACTAATGCTCAAATGTCCCATTCATGACCTCCCTAGCAATATTATTATCAATAACTTTTATGCAAGGCTTTCTCTTCATGATAAGGATTTATTGGATGCTTCTTGTGCTGGATCATTCACGCGCATGGAAGAAGAAGCTAAATGGGATCTTCTGGACCGTATTCAAGATAATGCTGAAGCATGGGAGAATGACAGAGGAAGAAAGTCAAGTATAAATTATGATTATGAAAGCATTGAATCTTTTATGGGAACCGATGACTTTCAAAATATTAAAAATTCTTATGGTCTAGACTCTCAAGCTATTGCAACTTATTTTAAGGCTTTTGCTTCCTACATTGAAGTGCCTAAAAAGAAGTGGACTAAGTATGATGAACCCTATAAAGATATTGCTAAGAGTTTTCCTGCAAGAAATACTACAGTTTATATTGCCAATCATGTTTTATCTGAACCTTACATTGAGAAAATGCCTTTCCCAGTTAAGATAAAGGAATATTCTATGATAGCTAGTATGGTTAATGAAAGTACAAATAAAGCTGTTGAACCTGATAAAAAATGGATGATGAACCTATAATAGCAAATGTGAAAGACTTTGTCACTAAATATGTAGAAGAGGGACACACTATCCTCTGTAAGGACATCCCTAATATTGTTTCACAAAGTAGTGTTATGAGAGCTAATGTTCCTGTATTTTCTGTTAGGATAAGTAATCATTGCTACCATGGTTCTTGTGATAGCTATATCATTAAATTTATGCATGATACTGAAAGTTATTATGAGAGAGGGAAGACTGTTCTTATGCATCTCAATAATATCAAGTTTCCTCGTTTTATGCTTAAAGTCTTTATGTTGCACTTGCTGCCTTCCTATGCTTGCAGTTTCTGGTTTCAACAATTTGTTTGTTTACAAAATTCCCTTGCATGGGAAGTGGGTTAGACTTAAATATGTGTATTTTTGCTTCTTAATGCTCTCTTTCACTTCAATTCATATTCCTAAGTGAGCCTCATCAAAATTATCATGCCCATCTTAATGGCTAAAAAGAAAGAGCTTTTTGGGGGACAACCCAATTTATTTGTGTTTTCGGTTTGTTTTTGTTTTTATTTGAGTCTTGGAAGTTATTACTTCGGTAATAACCTCTCCTTATCCTTTTTGTTTCGTTTTTGCATCAAGATCAGCCTCTAATGAGAGAGAAGTAATATTTGGGGAAGTTGCTTTCCCGAAACAGATTTTTGTGCTTCACCGTGAAATTTTGTGAAAGATCTCTGTATGTCAGATTGAGCTGTAATTGTTTGTTCTTCTGCCCCAGGTTGTTATTTAACTTTCGTTAGTTTTGCACTTTTTGATTTGAGCAACAGAAGATTTTTGAAAAAAATGATCTTTACCTGCTGTTCTATTTTGACAGATTTTGCACTCTTGCATTTGCTTCTTTAATCGATTTCCTTTTTGAATTCTTTTTGGGTTTTCGGAAGGAGTTGCTACAGTATCTTAAGTTTTGATGGTTTTCAGTTGAAATTGGACTCAAAATGTTTTATCACTTCACTTATACTAATGTTGCTAATGAGAACTGTGTGAAGTTTTGTGTGAAAGAAATTTCTAGGTTAGTGGAGATAATGGTGTAATAAGAAAGTCAAAGGTTTTATGACTCAAGCAATAGGTGTATGAAGATGAAGATATTGATGTTATTCAAGTGGTGACTCTGGAAGAATCTATTAAATACCAAATTTAGAGACCTGCAGAGTCCGTTTTCAAATAGGTAATAGTTCTGGTAAGAAAAGTTCCGCGAAGGATCTGTCCAGTTATATTTTTGCAATTTCTATCCAAAAAGGAAAGCTACGAAGTGAAAGAGGGACGGAAACGGAGCCAGGGTGGCTCACACCACCCTGTGGCGCGGCCCCCCTAGCCATGCCACCAGGTGGTGTGGCCACCTCGGACTCCGTCTCCAACCCGTTTTCTCCCAGTATCTTCCTTTTGCTATAAAACTTCGTAATATATAATCCCCCAAATCCCCCGAGGTTCGTATATCGTGTTGTCGTCGTGTTTTCGTTTTGATCTGTTTCTGACAGGTAGAGTCCTAGATTTGGAGCCACAATGTCTTCCTCTAGATCAGCCAAGGAAGATTCCTCTACGGATATCATCAACCCATATATGAGAGAGTTGAAGATTCATCCCAAGGAGTTGTTGCTTGAAGATGGAGAGGTACGGATAAAGGAGGTTCAAGGCCCTAAAGGAAAAGGAAGTCTGGAAGACAGGATGGAAGCACTGGAGGAAGAAGTCTTTAGGTACAAGAAGATGGCAGAGCGCGAAGTGGATATCATCCATAAGATTTGTTCCGAACTCATCGCCGAGCACCAAAAGGAGACTGCTGAGCTCAAGGATGAAGTCCTCTCACTCTGCCAAACAACCAACCAACTGCAAGCACAGCTCTATGATGCTCAAACTCAAAACTGTGAGTACGAGGTTAGGTTTAAACGTATAAGTGCTGCTGCAAATTTTAGGATGCTGGAGACCACGATGTCCTTTGTTGATGGGGAGCCCTTACCCTGGACGCCAGACGATGACGAGAGGATTCCACCACCACCGAAAGAGTAATTCGTCATGAGGTTTGACATCCCCTTGGTTTGTTCCAAGCTTGGGGGAGTGCCGCGGTATCACATCACTGTCTTCTATCTTTTTACCTTTTTAGTAGAGTCATATCATGAATAGAGAAGTTATCATGTAGGATGATTTGCATTATGGAAGTGTCCCCTCTCTCGTTAGATATGTATCCCTTGGTGTGAGTTGCCGTTATGGAATATTAATGAGAAGTTCTATCATTTACTCTTTTGCATATCTTATATTAGTTTTCAATTCATGGTTATATGATTGATCTTGTTGTTAGTATTGGTATCACTTTCGGATCATTGAATTAATTTAGTTGGTTTTGGAAAACCTCGCTTGGTCAGTAGCAACACTATTTTTGAGAATGGAATGAAAAAGATAAAAGTACTCTTAAAGAAATATAATTTCATCATCTTTCTTTCTTGATTTGCTCATAAGTTTAGTATTCTCTGGTTAAGATCTTTTGTGCTTCCAAGGAAGATTGCATGTTTGTTTTTATCACTTGTGTGTTTGTTTGTTTCCTTCAACTCTTATACTTGTTACCCAGCCTTGCTAGCCAAAAACCTGTACTGAGAGAGAATTCTTCTCGTGCATCCACTCCTTAAACCAAAACCTATGCCATTTGTGTCCACCATACCTACCTATTAGCACTATTGCTATTCCAAGTAAATTCATGTTTTTATCTACCTTCCAAATTAAACTTGTTATGTGAAAATTAGTGATTAAAGCTCTCACGAACTTGATGGCACACTTTACTTTCTTGCACTTAATAAACTTGAACCATTGTGCCCATCTATGTTTTGTATATGCTTGCGCTTTGTAAGTTGTGAATTAGCAGAACCATGCTGTCATGGGGAACGCTTTCAACATTGCAGTGGTACTTTGTACCTAGTTGATATCATGTTCTTTTGTCTATGGATGTCGTCGGTGTGAAATGAAAGGGGAGCTTGTAAGTCCATGGAGTTATGTATGTGTGTTAGAGAAACGCCTGGGCCGCCGGTCTAATCCATGTTGTCATGGTGGAAACATGTAGCGTAACCATAATGAGCATCTATGAAGCATTCTTCTTATAAAAAAAAGAGATAGAGATTGAGAAAAGAAAAAAAAGATGAGAAAAGAGGAAAGAGAGAAAAAGCACCATATTCCCATCGTAAATAAGAAGATTGCTGAGATGCTCGTTGTCTGCTTGCCATCTCATTTTGATATGGGGATTCTTCCGTATCATCGGGCAAGGGGTACCCCGTTGGCGGTTCTCCTTGATACACATGTGCTTACTATGACAAGAACTTAACGGTGGCTAAACTTGAGTAGCATAAGGAGCGGCCCTCATATTCAAGGGACATGAGATTTTCAACTTACAACTTGTCAAGCATATCCTCATATTTGATCACTTTAACCTTAATCATCTAAAGATGCATATGATAGGGGCAATGAGAGCTGAAAGCTAATAGGTATCATAATTTTTGGAAGCTCTTTATGAAACTTGAAATCCCTGCTTCCCTCTGTGAAGGGCCTTTCTTTTACTTTTTAGTTGAGTCAGTAAACCTATTCCCTTCTATCTCAGCAAGTATTTTGAGTTGTTGTGTTTCATTCATTCATATGATGATTTATTCAAACATGTTTCTTATGTTCCTTGTTTTGCACTTTTCTCTTATCCTGGTGATTACTACTTTGAAAGCTATCATTGAAAATTAGTTATTTGTGAACTCCAGCAAATTGTCAACTATTCTTCGACCAAGAGCTAAGTTTGCCATTACCAATTATGATTCACTTTATGTATCTTTATTGTGTTTCCTTTACTTATTGCAAGTTAAGTTATATAATAGTGAGTTGTCTTCTATTATGATATATGTTTTGATTAATGTGATGCTTCTTGTCTGTATTCTTTTATCGACTCTTCACTCCATAAACCTGAGGCCATGTTTATTGAGCTCAATTTCGCTTGGGGACAAGCGAAGTCTAAGCTTGGGGGGAGTTGATACGTCCATTTTGCATCACTATTCTATATCATAATTCACTGTTATTCACTGATATATTTCATATTAAGGGATGATACTTATGTTATTTCATCTGTTTTTGCATGGTTGATGACTTTTGGAGCATGGACCGCTGTAGTCAGGATTCTGATGGAAAAGGTGATGTTTGGAGGCAAAATTCGCGAAGATAAGAAAATCCGGGAAAATACATGAGAAATCCTATTTTTCCAGAAGACGAAGGAAGCCAGAAGGGAAGGCTAAGATGGGCCACAGGGGGCCCACACCACCCCCTGGCGCGGGCTAGCCTAGGCCGCACCACCATGTGGTGTGGCCACCCTGGTCCACCCCTGGCTCTCCCCTCTGGCGTATATTATCCTCCCGAAACCCTAAGACTCGGGGAGCAACGACAAAAAGATTCCACCGCCTCTACGGGGCTGAAAACACCGAGAGAGAAAGATCTCTCCGGCAGACAGAATTCTGCCAGGCGAATTTCTTCCCGCTGAGGGGAGATCGTCGCCATCAACACCACCATCAAGTTGGACTTCATCGGGATCATCATCATCATCACCACCATCATCACCATCAGCACCCTCATCACCATCTCCATATCGCTGTAACAATTGGGTTGAATCTTGCATAGTTCTTAGGGAAAACTTTCCCGGTGTTGATTACTCTTTGTAGTTGATGCTATTGCATGGAACCATTGAATTATTGTTTATGTTCAGATTGTTATACATCATTATTCCATCTATGATCATGATCCATATGATGTATTGTGAGTAGTTCTTTTTGTTCTTGAGGACATGGGAGAAGTCATGTTGTTAGTAGTGGAATTGTGTTGAGAAAGATTCAATGGTTTGGTATTTAAGTTATGGTGTACTTCTTCTAGTGGTGTCATGTCAATGTCGACTACACGACACTTCACCTATATGGGCCTAGGGGAATGCATTGTATATTTGGCTACTAATCGTAGGGGTTGCCAGAGTGATAGAAACCTGAACCCCTGTTAGAAAACCATTGCACAAGGGACGTCAGGGTCTTAGAATTTATAGCTGTGGTTAGGTTTGTACCTTCATTACTTTCTTATACTTGAGGATGCTTGCAAGGGGTATAATCACAAGTATGTATTTGTCCTAGGAAGGTCGGTACATTAGCACAGGTTCACCCACACAACACATAGCAAACTAAAGAAGATTAATCAACTATATGAAGCGAAAGCACTTGACGATATTCTCGTATGTCCTCGAGAACGTTTGGTCATCTTAAGTAATACAACCAGCTTGTCCTTTGCTGAATAAAGGATTGGGCCACTTGTTGTATTTATTCTTATTGTCTTTTATTTACTCGTACTTTATTTTCTTGCATTATCAAAAACCCCTAAAAATCCGTTTGCTAAGTATTTGCAGAGAATTCCTGATCCATACCCCTAGCCAGCACCTTCTGCTCCTCGTTGGGTTCGACACTCTTACTTATCGAAAATACTACGATACACCCCATATACTTGTGGGTCATCATGGACACACACCCATGTGGAAGAAGAAATCTATATTTTGGGAGCTACCCTATTGGAAAGTTCTAGAGGTCTACTCTGCAATCAACATGATGCAGCTCACCTGACGAAGAATCTTTTTGTGATACTTCTAGGCTTCTTGGGTGTATATAGGAAGAATAAGGATATACCAAAAGCACGACACTAATGGTGGCCATGGTGTTGCCTGTGGCGATTGTGCTGCTTGGAAGCATAGGAGACAACAGTGGGAACTCGACATGTGGGCGACAAGAGGCAACTACGGGATCTGAAGAAGAAGAAGAAGAAGATGATGATGATGATGATGATGATGATGATGATGATGATGATGATGATGATGATGAAGAAGAAGATGGTTTGCGGATGAAGTGATTCCTTTCTATTCCATGAAAACCCCTGATGTGGGTGAAAAACGTTCCTTCGTAGTAGCTATGTAATATTGTGGTGAACTGTCATTTGCTAGTAACTAGGGTGCTTATTTGGTATTGCTAGTTTAAATTGCTGCTTGATTATAGTTGCTATTTCAATTTGCTCGCCATATGATATTACGTGGTAACGTCACCAGCTCTGAGAAGTGGTGAGCACAACACTATGGCATGTGCAACCAAACATGTAGTTTTTGCATCAAGCGAGATAAAACCAGTTTTGCTGCCAACCAAATAACTTGCCAAAATTGCAATTAAACTAGATATGGGTAACCAAACAAAGTGCCAAACTTGACCCAAGCCAAATCCGCCCTCATGTGGCACCCAACGGGCCAAGTTAGAAAAAACGTGAAATTTGGCCCTTTGGAACCAAACACGCCCCTAGTTGTCGCACCATTTGAGATTCCTATGCGCTACTCGATTTGATGTTTTGTATGACTGCAAACCTTATACAATTTTATTTCTCCCGGGTATGTCTCCATTAGATGTACTTCCATCTTTGTTCAATTCCCAATACTACTCACCCTGCAAAAATATAAGACAAATTCCCATACTACCTAGTTAGCAATATCTAATGACAATTAAACCATGTGTATGTTAGATCTTGATTCACTATTTATGTTGGTATGCTCTCTAGATTACAATTTTTTTGTAGTTTCTGCCATTACTTCACAAAACATATATAAATAATTTACATATGAGTATTATCTCCTTTTTATATGCAAGTTATAATGTGGTGATAATCAGATACTACATCCATACATGACACATTTAATTGTCTGATTCATGCATTGACATTTGCAAACTGAATATTTTGTAACATTCTACAGGTTATTAGACATCTTCATTCGAAGATCCAGTTAGCAATTTAGAGTAATGTTGACCATTGGTATCTAATTTAGATCTCAAGGTACTCAGGTTTTCTCACTATTTTACCTCATCTCACTTTACTTGCTATGCAGCTCTCTCTTCCCCCTTCTGCTTCCCGGCATTCAGGGTAGAAAACATTACTTCTATCTACATATAGATTTGGTAGCACATAGGCCGCAGAGGCTCGCTGGTGAGCTCTGATGTTCAGCAAAGACAAATGGAACGTGTAAACGTCGGTGGAAATTAATCACGGATTTCACGCCTGCATATGCATAGTTTTCATCGTATTCCCGGTGCAACGCACAAGCACTTCTGCTAGTAAAAGGCTTAAGATCATATCAAAATAGATGCAGGCAGTAGGCCGTGGCTAGAGCTGATCGATATTTGTTGCTAGCTGATCTCGGTTAATGCTATTGGGTTAGTTGATCGTGTGGTCGTTGGTAACAGATCTAGTTTGAGCTGGTTTTGTTTTTCGATGGTTGTTGTATGGGATCTGTCCAATTTTTTTTATATCTTTGTACTATATCACATGCTCTATTTGCATTGTTTAAAAAAGTATCGGTGGTTTATATCCATGAAGTGTACACCACATGTTTGACGAAGAATAATTATGTCCGTGGTGTTATGAAGTTCAACGATCAGCTCTAAGGATCGGCTTTCCATTATGTTATGGAACGGATCGAAAACTAAATATATAAAATCATTAACAAACTCTAGGTGGCCAAATCATAATCGAATTAAAATTCACGGTAGCATCTTGTGTTCGACAAGATAATCATCAAAGGTAGAAAACAAGGAAAACATGATGAGCATCGAATCAACGAGATCAAGTTAGGCCTCGCTATCTAGAATCTAGACGTACACGGTACTAGAGTCTACACATACATGCCGCCGGCCGAGCTATCTGGCTTGTTCTCGTCGATGAGGCTTTCCGTCGCCGTGAGCGCCTTGATCATGTCGAAGTTGACTTGGAGGCACCCGCGCAGTGCGTCGGCTGCCTCGTGGCACGCCTCCTTTTGTGCAGGAGTGGTGGCCGACCCGTCGTAGCCAGAGCATGCGTGAACACCCTCCTCGGCCATAGGTTCTATCATGTATGCCATGCTGTGTACGAGACTGGATATCGCACATGTTGTTAGTTTGACCAGCAGATATCAAAGTGATCCTGGAATGGAACACTGGACAGTGGTGAAAAATATCCTAAAGCACCTGAAAAGGACTAAGGATATGGTTCTTTCTTATGGAGGTGAAGAAAAGCTCGTTGTAAACAGTTACACTGATGCTAGTTGGAACACTGATCCAGATGACTCAAAGTCACTGTCTGGATACATATTTATTTTGAATGGAGCAGCAGTGAGCTGGAGGAGTGCCAAGCAAAGAGTTGTGGCGAAATCTTCAACTGAATCAGAATACATAGCTGCTTCAGAGGCTGCACAAGAAGCGATATGGACGAAGGAGTTTATTACTGAGCTTGGTGTGGTTCCTAGTGTGTTGGACCTGATGGCCATCTATTGTGACAACATGGATGCCATAGCTAATGCATAGGAGCCAAGGTCAAACAAGAAGCTGAAGCACATCAATCTACGTTTTTATTCTATTCTGTCCAAGATGGTGACATAAAGATTTGCAAAGTACACATTGATCTGAATGTGGAAGATCCGATGACTAAACCTCTCCCTAGAGAAAAACATGACCAACACCAGAATGCCATGGGTGTTTGGTATATTACCATGTAATCTAGATTATTGATTCAAGTCCAAGTGGGAGCCTGTTGGAGATATACCCAATAGGCAATAATAAATTGGTTATTATTATATCTTTGTGTTTATGATAAATGTTTACATCCCATGCTATAATTGTATTAATATGAAACACTAATACTTGTGTTTTTTGTAAACACGAAGGAGTCCCTAGTGAGCCTCTTGTTAAGCTAGCTTGTTGATTAATAGATGATCATGGTTTCCTGTTCATGAACATTGGATGTTATTAATAATAAGATCATATCATTAGGAGAATGATGTGATGGACACACACCCATAGTTAGCATAGCATAAGATCAAGTCATTAAGTTCGTTTTGCTACAAGCTTTCAAATACATAGTAACCTAATCCTTCGACCATGAGATCATGTTAATCACCATCACCGGATAAGTGCTTTGATGACATCAAAGGCCACTTCATAACTAGGTGGTTATAAAGGTGGCATTAGGTATTCTGAAAGTATGTGTTGAAGCGTATGGATCAAGAATGGGATCTGTCCATACTAATGATGGATAGATATACTCTGGGCCCTCTCGGTGGAATGTCATCCAATTGGCTTGCAAACATGTGACTAGGTCACAAGGGATGTCATATCACGGTACGAGTAAAGAGTACTTGTCGGTAATGAGGTTGAACTAGGTATGGAGATATCGATGATCGAACCATGAATAAGTGTAGTGTCGTGCGACAAAAGGAATCTATATCCTATGATAATGGTTCTTTCGATCATGAAGTCATCGTTGAATATGTGTGTGCCATTATGGATCTCCAGGTCCCGCTATTGGTTATTGATCGGAGAGGTGTCTCGATCATGTCTACATAGTTCGCGAACCGTAGGGTGACACACTTAAGGTTCGACGTTGTTTTAGTAGATATGGAATGTGAGTTGGAGACCGAATGGTGTTCGGAGTCTCAGATGGGATCTAGGATATCACCAGGAGGTTCGGAATGGTCGGGAGAATAAGATTCATAAAATGGAAGTCATCTTCTGGGGTTCAGAAAAGTTTTCGGTATTTTGGCCGGAGCTTCTAGAAGGTTCTAGAGGGCCACCAGTGGGCCCACGACCTTGGGAGGGGCCACATGGGCTGAGGGAATGTTGCGGGGCCCAATGGGCCTGCCGCACCAGGCCCAAGAAGCCCAACCGGCCAAGCCCCATAGGGATAAGATCAAATCCCTAGAAAATACGGGATAGACTTGGGGAGAAGTTTTCTTTCCCCTCTCCCCATGAGCCGGCCCTAGGAGGAGGTGGGCCAAGGGGGGAAACCCTAGCCGCACCATCCCTCTATAAATAGAGGGGAGGGGTGGCCGGCCCCCTTGCCCATCCCCAAACACTAGCCGCCACCTCTCCTCCCTCCTCCTTCTTCCTGTTCCGGCTTAGGCGAAGCCCTGCAGGAATTCTCCTCCACTATCACCACCACACTGTCGTGCTGCTGGGATTCTGAGGGGATCTACCACCTCCGCTGCCTGCTGGAACGGGGAGAGGAAGGTCTTCATCGATTCTGTACGTATGACCGAGTGCGGAAGCACTGCTGGAACACGGCGTCGGAAGGATCGTCAACGCGATCTTGAGATCGGCAAGTGATCGACTACATCAACCACGAGATCTGATCTCGTTAATGCTTGGACCTTTCAGGGTTAGTTCTCATCTATCTTGTAGATTATATCTTGGCTTTTCCATAGATTGGATCTTGGTTTTGTGCGTCCTCGCGGTAGAATTTTTTTTCTATGCGACGAACCCTACAGCAACCCCCCACGCGACCCATCGGCACCCTGCTACAACTTCTCCACACCCAACCGGAGGCCATGGGAAGCCAGCAGCGAGGAATGGCGGTAGCAGAGCAGGGTCGACCCTCCACCGGATCCAACCCTACCGTGCGGCGAAGAATATCTGGGTCGGCATTGCGGGGAGCCTCCCAAGTCATAAGATCTAGGTTTTCGGCCCCACACCACCCGACCGCAATACCTGCGACACCGCCAACCAAGGCGCAACTGGGAGAGGACCTCTCCCACCAACTCGACTAGGGGCACTACCCTGGTCGCTGCTCGTCAATGCCCTGACCATCTCCGCCCCAGCGGGTCCGGACGGCCACCTCCAGCAACCACTGACCCCATGCCACGTTCAGCGGCTGGGCCCACGCCGCACTGGCGAGGGCTGGCGGTAGCGGTGGCGTGGGAGGCAGGAGGAGGAGGGCTTCTGGTGGTGCACGCGGGTCGCCCTATGGAGCGTCGCGAGGGGTTAAACGTTTCGTCAAATGACATGGGAACTGTGCAAAAAAACTAAAGGAAAATTTCCTCCACATCTCACTTTCAAGGCAAAGCGTACAGGAAAGGAAAAAATCACTTAGAGCTCATTCTTTGAATCCTATGCATAGGGAACAAGGAAAATGTTATACCTGCCCATCCGTTTCTATTACTATCCCATTTCTATTCCATTGGTTATCCTTTCCTATGAATCAAATAGGCCCTTAAGCTGATTAGTGTCGTACCTGCCAGCCAAGTAATAAAAAAATGTGTAGTTTTAGTCAGTTGTATGAATTATTATTATGCGCATGTAGATATTTGTGTTGTATCGTTTTGTAGTTATAAGAAATAAGTAAATAAAGAATTCAAATGTGAAATTAATAAATAAAGACTAATGGAATCTGAGAATGATAATTTGGGAGTTCAGTCGAAATGTCAGTGGAAACCAAAGAGGCAATTTTTTAGAGAGCTCTCGAAGTTAACACATAGATAGTTCAGTTTGACGTTTCTGTTGGCATTTGCGGCCGCTCGTGCTCTGTTAGAGATATAATAGAAAAAAAAAAGGTGAACCGAGGCTAGGGTCACATGGCTCGATCGAATTTGGAGAAAAACTTTGATGGCACCAAGGTTTTGATTAAATGATTGATTTTCTCTCATGTTGCAACAACACATTGTCATATGTGACAGTAAAGTAATAAAACACCGTATGCATCAGTTGATACACAAACGGATGTGCACTCCCTTTATTGAAAAAACATTTACTATGCTAACATAGTCCAATCCTATCAAAGAGCATCTCTAGCGGAAACCAGAAAACCGCCGGACCCATATAATTCCGGCGGGTTTACAGGCCGACCCATGTTTTTTGGCCCGAGCAGACACCACAAACAGAACCCGACCCAGAATTTTTTTATGGGGACCGACAAATCCACCCCCTCGAACTACAATTTTCTGGTTCCGAGGGCGTTTTGTGGCTCTCGACCCCTCTTTCCGCCACCGCCCCCTCCACGCCTCCGCCGCTCAAATCTCCGAGCTCCGACGAGAAATTCCTCGGCCCCCGCACTAGATCCGCCACCGGTAGTCGCCGATGGACCGTTGTGGACTCTGCTGCGGCCTTACGCCGCCTTCCTCCTCGTGCTACCGTGGCCTCACCCCCGCCTAGGAGGATGAGCGTCGTCGGTGCGTCCGCGCGGACGGGGCGCGCAAGCGCGCCGCCCTCCACTACAAGAAGCACCGCGCGCCGGTGCCGGTCATGCTTCTCTGTAGCGAGATGGAGGAGTTCGACCGCCGCATGTGGGGGGAGGGGAGATCCTCGCACGAACCGCGAACTCCTCTGCCGCCGGTGAAGAAGGAGGAAGAGGAGGAGCAGCTCCTGGAGGGCCGCATCGTCACCAGCGCCGACTACGCCACCGACGAGGCCTCCTTCGAGCGTTTGATGGAGGTCATCCAGCAGCGGAGCGTCGCGGAGGCCGAGGTCGACGCCGCTCGAGATCGCCGCGATGAGGACATCGACAACATCTTGCTCGAGCAAGGGTTCGGATTTGTGGTATCTGTTCTGGCCACGAGCAAACCCGAGTAAAACTGAGCAAAAACACGACCCTTAAACGCCTTTTTATGGTTCGGCGGATATGGTGTCTGCTAGAATTGCTCTAATCGGCGCAAACTTGAGGTGTCACGCTGGCAGGGAGAAGATGCGGAGGCGCCTGCCGTAGATCCGCCAGCAAACACCCGATGAGCAACTCCGGCAGTCATGTCGTTCCTCCACGGCCAAAACCGGCCGCGGCCACCACGAATACAAACCTATTGGGCCACCACGGGATTAGCTGACGCTAGTGCCACCACGGGCTCGACACGCATCACAGCTAAGGAAGGTAGCGATGTGGGCTGGATCGATAGGTTTACTGTTGGTGCCAAGCGCTGTGTCGACTCGTCCGGGCATCCTCTCTCATCTTGTTTGTCACCTTGCAAGCGTTGCCAAACGCTGATTTGTAGTTGCGTTGGAAAGGATTAGCCCATCCTACCAAGAGGCTTAGTTGCGTTAGTGTCGGTCCAAAAATGATGGGACCTGCCTACACAAAACTTGTGAAATGGTCTAAAAATAACGGGACACGGTTCTCTCTTCATTCACGTTCACAAAACTTGTGACATGTTGACACTATATCCAATGTGTGTGGGCTACCATTGAGCATCACCATGCTTTTGTGACTGGTGATGCTTCGTCTCGTGTAGTCTCTGAATACTTGCAACACGAGACGAGAGGAGCTATATATACCACTTCTTGGCACTGCTCAGCCAAACCGAGCGCCGCAACATAGGCAAGGCGAGCTGGTCTACTGTAAGCTTCTTCGCAACCCCTTTGCTACTCTCTTCTTCTTGTCCTCAATCAATTAGGTTCCATGATCGACTGTTTTTATATTATATATTTGTGTATCAATTCAAAAGGAGTCTATAACTGATAGGTTGAGTTTAACATATATTCTCTTTCGTACACTTTGCCTCCGTACTTAACATATATGCTTGAAAGGAGTCTATATATAGCTAATATAATTTTTTTCCTCTAATATTACTAATTGACGATGTTCTCGTGAGTTGCGCCATGCATAAAACACATCTTCGCCAAAGGAAAATGGCATCTATTTTCTGGCATTTTTTTCTCTACCAAGGGCGATTTATTATGCAAATATAATATCATGATGAAATAATTCATAAAGAGTTTATACCCAGACTCTGCAAAACCAAGATGTGCACGACCATAAAATAAAAATAAAAGTTCACATCATCGAAATATAAAAGTCATATGGAGCTTTTGGAATGCATATGTTTCTTGAGGCTCAATCTATATATAACGCTTCTATCCACGTGGGATGAAAATATTCCTCACCGTATCCTCCAACAGTGTGACACCTATACCTCGATGCGAGCCAGCTTGGTCTGGCTCGGCCCGAGCTAGAGAAAAGCTCGGCCCGGAACTGCCGAGCCTGAGCTAGCTCGCCGCCGCTAGGTCCAGCTCGGCGCAGCTCGCGAGCATGGAGGCGTTGGGTCACTGACGGGTGGGGCCATGCGTCGTTGGTGTAGCGACGGCGTCCTGCGTCGGTGGTAGGGACATATTGAGGCGGCGGCGCGACCTAGAGCTGTGCGGTGGCGGAAAGAGCATGGCCAACACGGGTGTAACGAGCTGGGGCGACCAGGGTCAGCGGCCGGCGGGCGGGATCCTGCTGAGCGGCGGCGGCGGTTGCTCGCCATAGCTAGGTAGCACTCGTGTATTTTAGATCGTGCTTGCTCCTGTTGACCAAACCAGCGATCGATAAGCGAATGGGCTTAATAATCCAGCCCATCTACCCTCCCTCTAATCGCTCTCCATTAATTAAAAAAAAACAATTCGGGCCAACGAGCTGGACCGAGCCGAGCTAGGCTCGGCCTGAGATCGTCGCGGTCGAGGAAGTGTAACTAGGCTCTGTCCGGAGTTCCTAGCAGGCCGAGCCCAACTCTAGGCAAGCTGAGAAAGCTCGGAGCGAGCTGAAAAGCTTGGGCCTCACATCAGATATAATAACACCTTAATAAACAGATAGTAATTCTTCACGCATTGTAGTGACGAGCACGAACGGACAAAATGAATTATATGTTCCATGGTCAACTGTTTTTATATGTTTGTCTATCAAATCAAAAGGAGTCTATAACCAATAGGTTGGGTTTAACATATATTCTCTTTTGTACACATTGCCTCCGTACTTAACGTATATACTTGAAACGATTCCATATATAGTTAATATATGTTGAAAATATAAGCAATAATCCATATGGTTTAATCCGAATAAATAATTGATAAACCATGATCATACAAATAGCAATTAAATAGTTCACGCAAACTAACAAAGTAGATGAATAGATTACATCTAAACAAAACAAACCTATTACATCTATACAAAGCGCTAGAACTAGACACTCTAGCATAATTTGAAAGAGATAGATTGAGAACGCATATGGTGTAGCGGTGGTAGCAACGTAGTCGCTCATGTTCAGGTTGTCGAAGAGGTTGGTGACGTACGGTAAGAAGTCGTCGTTCCGAAACTCGTCATCGAAAGACGTTGTGGATGCCAGTAGTCGCGCTTGAGCGCTCCCAAAAACCTGATCGCCTCTCAGCCGTACAGGTTCACAAGAGATAGGGTTTCGGAGGCCTATTGTCCCGATCTGCGGTGCACGTCTTAAGCCGGGATAGGAAAGATGAAGGCGGAAGCGCAATAGACTGGAAGGAGACGCGTGTGATATGTTGTACTGATTAGGTTTAGTGTAGACGCTTATATAGTACAGGTCAAGGAGATCGTGGGGTTCAGCCCACGTCCGAGTCGGTAACAGCCCATGATTCAGAAAATGGCTGACTAACTAACACGTCCGTTAATGACACGTAATTAATCCATAATTAATTTTACCGAACAGAAAAAATAAAGCTCGTCTCGGCGAGAAGCAAGCGGTAGAGCGTGCGCGTCGCGTCGTGGCAAGGCGTGGCGAGGCGGGCGGCGTCGGAGGAGGAGTGCACGAGAGCTGCTCTTCTTCTCACAACTTAGTGAGTGGTAGAATAGCCTAATATATAAGGAGGTGTAACTCTCACTCAACTAGCAATGTGAGACTAAACTTTAACACCATTAGCACACACATGAGCTGCCACAAATAATAGACCAACGAGATATTCTGAATTTGTATTTGTTATGGGCCAAAAGCCCAACAAGCAAATACATCAAATTCGAACATATATATATATATATATTATATATATATATATATATAAAACATATATATATATATTTAGTCCTCTAATATTACTAATTCACGGATGCCGTCATAAGTTGCGGCATGCATAAAAGACATTTTCACAAAAAGAAAAATGGCATCTATTTTCTAGCATATTTTTTCTATAAAGGATGATTATTATGCAAATATAGTATCATGAGGAAATAATTCATAAGATTTTATAGACGAACTCTGCAAAGCCTAGATGTCCATGGCCATAAAAGAAAAAAAAGTTAACATCATCGAAATATAAAAATCATATGGAGCTTTTGGAATTCATATGTTGCTTGAGGATCAATCTATATATAACGCTGCTATCCACATGGGATAAAAATATTCCACACCGTATTGACACCTTCATAAACCAATTTTAATTCTTCATGCATTGTAGAGACAAGCATCAACAGAAAAAATGAGTTCAGCAGTAGATGACCTGCATAAGATAAAAATGCATACCATTGAGAACACTATCATTTCTGCATATCCATGGGGATCATATAATGGCAAACCACTTCAACCCTATTCTGAACTTATGATCCATACCATGTAACTAGTTAACAAAAATATTTAGAAGACTATGTAGCAGATACACATTAGAACATACTTGGCTGACTGATCAGAACGAATGAGCCTACTTATAGTGCACGAACAAGTGCTTAATTGTATCATTACGATGAAAAATAAAACACCCACTTCATACTCCCATGTCAGGTGCTTTTACAAGGTTATCCTTCATTTTTGATTTTCTTATTATTATTGTCTGGAACATATGTTTGGACAATTGCTTTATACATAGAATGAACTGATAATTTACCACTCTCACGCAGATTCTAATAAAATTCATCGATCCCAGTGATGGCTGGATCAATGGAAACCGCGCCAACGGAGCATTCCATGTCACATGTCTAGGCCAATTATATCTTGTGTGAATGACACATTTGGTGGAGATACATGTATCCAAAATAGAAGCAAGAGTATAACTCTTGTGATGAAAAATATTAGATAGAGATCGATATTTTTTCCAGATTGTTGTATTACCTAACCACTTATCCTCCCAGAATCTCATTTGTCAACCATTCTTATTATAAAATTATTCAAAGGGGAACAAGTGTTTCTTCGTGGCAACTATACCAACCCAAAAATGTGGGTCACCCAGTTTTCAATAAACCAGTGAGCAAGATTTTGAGCCTATGTAATTATTTTTTAGTAGAGTTTTCCAAACCCCATGTTTCATAAGAAGCTTGAAAGCCATTTGCAAGAAGGGATGTGCTTTTAACCTGAAGGTCATGAATGCCCAGTTCCCGCCTGATCTTTAGGTCGATGACCACGTCCCATATAACTAGTTAGTATTTATTTTTTAACTATCCCATCGCCAAACGAATCTTGATTGTAATCAGATATATGCAAGACTCCTATAAATAACTAGATGTAAGAAATCGTCAACAATACCATGTTACTAGTACCAAATTAATGAGAACTGATCTTCCCCAAAGGGATAGTTGTTTTCCTTTCTACATGTTTAGACTTTTTGTGGGTGATGCTCAACGTGTTTCCATTTAGCATTTATCAGGATTCGATAATGAATCGGAATAGATAAATACCTAACAGGGAAATAGCCATGTTCATAGCCAAAAATGTCATCATACTAAGCAACCTCCTCATGGCCACCTTGAAGCAAAACAATTCTCTTTTGTGGATATTTATTTTGAGTCCCAAAGGTTGCTCGAATGCTCAGAAAATTAATTTTAGGTTCTTACTTTTTTCAATATCACGATTCATAAAAAAAATGTGTCATATGTGTATTGGAGGATATATATAGGCCACCATCCACAAGATGCGGAACTATCCCTCAGTTTGGCCATCACTCTCAATCATGACAACTAACATAACAACTACTATTTTAAATAATATTGGCAATAAAGGGCCACCTTGTCTCAATTTTTTTGTTTCGAGGTAATGACCAACATCTTCATTGATCCACACAACCTCGGGTGACAAAATTAGGGATAAAGCTAGCACACCACTTTCTGAAAATCGTTTCATTCTTAGAGTTTGTTAAAGAAAAGACCATTTGATGTTGGCATAGCCTTTTTTAGTAGATTGTTAGTATCACCCTATTTTATTTCATTCAGTGAAGCTCGTGAACAGTTTCACGTGGGATCAACACCCGATTTAGGATACTTCTTTGTTGCATGAATGTTCGTTGCGTGAGACGAACAACATGGTCAGCCAACAAATTTGGCCTAATGGTTGTGGTCTTTGTGAATATTTTTCTCTTCTTCAAATTTTTCCAATTTTTTTTTGTGTTCAAGTGTTACACCAACACCTAATCTATTATAATATTTTTACAAATATTTTTCTTGAAAAAATTAGTTTCTATGGAGTTATCATCTTTGTTAATTAAATAGAAATCTACTTTGATTAGTAACTTGAACTTCGTATTTAAGTCCTTGGGAATATTTCATTCTTGATGAAAATGACCAAACATATATATGGAAGCATTTATGATCCATAAAAAATAATATTTTTTTAGAAAAATAAACGTTGTTAGCGACATATTCAAATTTCATTGACAGAAAAGCCGTTTTCCATAAAACGTGCAACATATTTAGGAGAAAATACTTCCATAGGGAATTGTTTACTAACTTTTTGTTTTATATCTGACATTTCTGTTGGCACGCATGCATAGATTGTGATGTATATATAAAATCTTGTTTTTTCCATACAATTCTTATCGAACATATAACTAAAAAAAGAAATTGTTAAATAAGGTTCATAGGCTATTTGTTTTTCCTAGATCTGTGAGACATTAAAATACTTCATGGCAGGTTAGGCCTACTTATGGTTGGGAACTGCTAGTGAATAATCCAATTTAAAAATGGTCATGGTAATATTTGAATCCGAACAAACTTAAATATGGATGAGATAAATATCCGGCTTTTTCTGGAAAATACAAATACAGATACAAATGCGCTTTTGAAGCAAATGTGGATATGGAAATTGATAGATCCGCTTCCGAAAAAATTATGTTAGCCTATTATAGAAATTGTAGTCTGAATATGGCATTTATCAAACAAAAACTGACAAAGTGTTTTTTACGTGATTTTAGTTGAAACTACTGCGTATTATATCAATATATTTATCTCAGTATAGTTATATGGTTGAGTGACTATAAGACAAGAGACTATTTTTTGTTATTCACATCCATTGCAAATTTAGAAAACACCTGATCCGCATTTGTATTGAAGTTACTTAGGTCCCACATTCGTATTCGTCCATATTCGCATCCTTATTCATTTTCACAAATCACATCCATCCGCATCCATATTATTTTACTCTTATTTATACTTTCAGGCACATTCTCTCGAAAACTGAAACTCCTTAAACATCTTGATTATGGATACAAGCAACACAACTGGATCATTACAAATGGTAACTGATGTGGAACAGGCAAAGAGGCCCTCAGGGACGTTTGAGCCAAGCGTGTGGGGAGACTACTTTATTGGTGCTATTCCAATGCCGTGCGAGCATCATGTATGATTATCTTGTAAGTAGCAATGATTAAGATACATTTCCTAGAATCTTAGCTTTTGTACAAAAAACTGCAGGTTTCTTCAAAAGAAAGACGAGATAGTCTTATAAAGGGAGTCACTCACATCATCAAACAATGTTCAGAAAATAAAGATCTACTGAATGGCTTGAAAACTATTGACGCAATTGAGCGTCTCGGCATTGGGTACCTTTTCAAGAGGGAGATTGATAATTTTATGGCTTTTCTTAACAACATGGGACATGACGAGCTTATCAACAACATGCCAAACACAGATGCCCATATCACTGCAGTGGCCATACGATTCCGCCTTCTAAGACAACATCGCTACGATGTTCCATGTGGTAAATATCTTCACATGCTTCAATCGTCACAATTAAATTTGTGGACCAATCAAATTGTGACCACTTGTTTGCATCGTTTTGGACCATTAGTGCAGCCTATAACTGAACCTATATTCCTAAATACATGAGGCAAAACTTAGAAATATCAAACATTTGAAGTATTTACTAGTAGTCAGCATGTAGGGAAATTATAATATATATGTATGCATTTTCTGTATGGCACCACACATTTGAAGTATTTACTAGTAGTCAGCACATTCGCAGGTATGTAGAAGTTGGTGATATATAAAAATGTATATTTTCCATAATTTATGCTAACTAATAAATGCAGGTGTATTCGATGGTTTCCTGACAAAGACAGGGGAACTGGCAGAGAAATTAAATCACAATGTTGATGCACTGCTTAGTATGCATGACGCTGCATTCCTAGGAAAACCTGACGAGAAATTCCTGGGATCTGTTATAGAATTTGCAAGAGCCTCTCTATCCAACCATTTAATAGCCGGTCATTTATCTGAACCAATCTCGATGAAAGTGCAGTATGCACTAGCCATGCCATCTTATAGGAGAATGAAGAGGCTAGAAGCAAAGCTATATATTCCAATCTATGAGAAAGAGAATGCATGTCAGAACGAAATATTGGAACTTGCTAAGTTGGATTTCCATTCTCTCTTACTAATGCACCGCGAAGAGGCTAAACATATAACTTTGTGAGTAACATACATTTGTGAGTTTTCATAGTCAATATTGGATGCATGGTTCCTTCGCTTATCTATATGTTTATTTCAAAACTATTATGATCAATGAAATAATCTACATTTTATTCTTTTCTAATTGTGGAAGGTGGTACAAGGAAATTGATGCCTCAAGAAAACTTACTTATATAAGAAATCGACCAATAGTTTGCTACTTTTGGGCACTTGGAATTTTCTATGAGCCAGATTATGCTGCATCTCGACTCGTGCTTGGTAAGATCATCAAATTGTTTTCAATGTTTGATGACACTTATGACAATTACAGCACCGTTGAAGAACTCGTACAATTCAATGAGGCAGTACAAAGGTACATCAAAATAGATTCTTATATTATATTTCGCGAGGTGGTATAAAAATATCCTTAGACAATCAAAAGTTCAAGTGTATTACTTATCAACAAATAAACATTTCACGGTATTTAATTATAGTTGTATATCCAAATTGTAGATAATTACTCGTTCTTACCGTTTTATAGAGGTATCTTCATTTCTCTAGCAGTAATGTAACTACCGACGTACATATGCTGTAGTGCATATAAAGCTATGCTCAAGTGTGTGTTAGTTAGAAGTTTCTTCACCCAATTACTGTTCTGAATGAAATGTACAAACCTAGAATTGGGCCCTATCACTACACTTTATTCTTGAGCATTCATATTTCATTCGATTTGGTTTCCAATGTATACTTTTGATGCAAGCTAACATTTTGAATCGATTAATGTGGAAAGTTGGGATGAAGAAGCTGCAAACCGTGTAGGAAACAACTTTGGGTTCATCATGGCCCTACTTTCAAAGACACTAGGAGAATTTGTTGCTGATGGTGTATCGGCGCTGTTGATTGATTGCACGAAGCATATTGTACGTTTGATTTATTGAAATAATCTGGATTTTTACCAGTCTCAAGGAAAATTTTGAATATTTAGAAACAATCGTATTAAACACCAATGCAGATAAAGAAAGTTAGTGAATGCATGCTTCAGGAGGTGGTATGGAGAGAGCAGGGGAGGGTCCCATCCCTAAATGAGCATTTGAGAGTCACGTCAATTACAACCTGTTATTGGGCACCGGCATGCATATCATTTGCTGGTATGAGCACGGATGAAGAATCAAATAAACTGGTTTTTGATTGGGTGCGTGGGTTTCCAACAATAATTGAGAACATTTGCATGATATGTCGCCTTATGGATGATATCTCCGGCCACGAGGTAAGCATATATAACAGTTCTGCTCGTATTTAAAGACGCAAGATAGCAGCTCTGCTCTTGTGTTTTTTATTATCCGTCCATAACCACGTCAACTTATGTGTGTTATTCATTTGCACAGAGAGAAAAGGATGAAAACAATGTTGCTACAACAGTGGCATGCTACGCAAGGGATCATGGAACAACAGAGGAAGATGCCAAGGAAGCTCTTTGGTGTATGGTCGAAAATCATTGGAGGAGCATAAACAAGGAGTTTCTCGGGAACAAATCTATACCAACTTCACTGCTCACAACAGTCGTTAACCTTGCACGAGTAATGGAGGGCATGTACAAGAAATATGACGGGTACACACAATCTTCAAGAATAAAAGATTCTATTGAGAAGGTGTTGAACGAATGCATTTTACATTAGAAAGAAATGACATGAACCTGCTGTCTTTGGAGGCAGTAATTAAGCAAGGGTCTACGAGGGGATAAGAGGCTATGGGAATCTGGATTTCATTTCACATTTGATCGTTAGGCCCTTTTGTTTTACATCTACCACATCCTTGATTTCCTATTATCCGCATTCACCCAACTAGGGTATGTTATATATAGCGAGTTCTCGCACAAACTTTGTAAGTGTTGTAATAAACTTTTTGTGTACGCACATGAAATTATCTTTCTAGCAAAGTGTGACAGAATAAAATCCAAGATGTACCTCTTGACTTGGCAGACCCTCTTTTTCTTACATCAAGCTGGCAATTTTGTCTAACTAGTGCGCCTCTGAATGACTTGAATGCCCATATCTTTACCTTTCTTTTCAGGCAGGGGCGGAGCCAGGAATTGAACATGGGGAGCGAGGTGATGGTGTAATTTTTTGCATAACATGTAATATTTATATAGTATATGGACCTAGGCAAACAAATTTTAGTATTTCAACTTGAGACATACCCATTTCTCTATATCCTGAGTAATTGAGTCTAAGTAAACCCAAAATGCCAAAATCGGTACGATATGGGTGTGCAAAATAATCACAAGAAGTGCCAATCAACTCATATTTTGAGGCACTAATTAAAATTAGATTGATTTTGTACATCCTACTGCCATGCCAATTACAGAATTAGCTTGTAGATATTATACAGAATAAATTGAACTAACAACAAAGAAATAGAGGGTAGAAGCTTAGCCTTTAGCAACAAATGTACATTTGGCTAGTTTTTGGAGTCACAAACCCAAAGTGGGCAGACTCTGGGATGAAAAAATTCAGACATAATATCTAAGTGCATAGTAGATTAATCTATTGTCAAGTCAATTGATTAGCTAGACTACTAGCTGATTGCAGTTCACAGAAAACACTAGCAACTACAGAATGCATAGAGCATATATGAATATACATATAAATGATTCGAGGTACCTTAAACCTGTCGGATGCATGATATTGTCGAAGACGGCTAGCACACGAGCGTGCATCGTTCGTCCATGTACTGGTCTGGACGGCTTCGTCCTAGCGGCAGGCCGGACAGCGGCGGTTAGCGAGCGTTAGCGACGAGCCGGAGAAAGGCAGCAGAGCCCTACGGCCCTAACAGATCGATCTGATCTCAATACCAGCTGTAAGTGATCAAAGTATGAAACCTATACCTGCCACGACATGAGAAGATATATGGGATGTTTTCTTGGCTAGCTGGGCTGATCGCCGTGCTTACTACATGGATTAGTATCACTTTGGGGATTAAATCCTAACTAGCAAAATTGTCCGTGCTTTGCTAGTTAGTATAAATTGAAACACAATCATATATAGTCAGGTGACTCAAAATAGTTGTGCATACCAAGGGCTCTAGTAGTTGGTCTCCTCTACCGTGCTCCATGGAACTTCTAGTTCTCCTGCAGTGTCAGGTAGTCGGTAGCCCCAAATGGCCCATCTGTAGAAGGTAACGCCTGAGCTGAAAGACCGGCATGGTCTTAGACACACGCTTGATGGTGTAACATTGGGCTAGGTTGCCTCGTCACGAGATCTCCAGCATAGTCAATGCCACTTGTCTCATCAGATGGACTCTGGAACACGCAGACAACTCTGTGCATGTGTTTATTTTCCTTGGCAATCGTTAAGAATACTTAAGTTTCCAATTTCGCCATACCCTCACCTTTCACCACCGTCAAATTAAAGAGAGCTTCTATACACCACACGACAAAGGAAAATGATTCCCTTCCCCCGGATGATGATCGTCCGGGTTGGGATCACGCGCGTCACCCTCCTGTGGGGCCCACCGCGACACGAGCTTCCTTATCTCTTTCACAGACGGAGACCAAATCGAGACGGCGCTCGGCCTCGCCGCCAGCGACCACCACCGTCCCCCGCCGGCCTCGCCTCCCCTCCCTCCCCTCGGCCTCCCCTCGCCGCCCATCGCCAGAGACCACCACCGTCGTTCATGGCGCTAGCGACCACCGCCGCCGCCACCTTTTCCTTGTACGCGCTGATACGTCCATTTTGCATCGCTATTCTATATCATAATTTGCTAATATTTATTGATATATTTTATATTAAGAGATGGTACTTATGTTATTTCATCTGTTTTTGCATGGTTGATGACTTTGGAGCATGGGCCGCTGCAGTCAGAATTCTGATGGAAAAGATGTTGTTTGGAGGCAAAATTCGCGAAGATCAGAAAATACGGAAAAATATACAGAAAATCCTATTTTTCCAGAAGACGAAGGCTGTCAGAAGGAGGAGTGGAGATGGGCCACAGGGGGCCCACACCACCCCCTTGTGCGGGCAAGCCTAGGTCGCGCCACTAGGTGGTGTGGCCGCCCTGGCCCACCTCCAGCTCTCCCCTCTGGCGTATATAATCCTCCCAAAACCCTAATACTTAGGGAGCGACCACAGAAAGATTCCGCCACCTCTGTGGGGCGAAAAACACCGAGAGAGAAAGATCACTCCGGTAGACAGAATTCTGCCGCGGAAATTCCTTTCCGGAGAGGGGAGATCGTCGCCATCAACACCACCATCAAGATGGACTTCATCGGGATCATCATCATCACCATCATCGCCACCATCATCACCACCAGCACCATCATCTCCATCTCCATATTTGTTGTAACAATTGTGTTGAATCTTGCATAGTTCTTAGGGGAAACTTTCTCGGTGTTGATTACTCTTTGTAGTTGATGCTATTGAGTGAACCGTTGAATTATTGTTTATGTTCAGATTGTTGTACATCATTATTCCATCTCTGATCATGATCCATATGATATCTTGTGAGTAGTTCGTTTTGTTCTTGAGGACATGGGAGCATTCATGTTGTTAGTAGTGGAGTTGTGTTGAGAAAGATTCAATAATTTGATATTTAAGTTGTGGTGTACTTCTTCTAGTGGTGACATGTGAACGTCGACTACATGACACTTCACCTATATGGGCCTAGGGAACTGCATTGTGTATTTGGCTACTAATCGTAGGGGTTGCCGGAGGACAGAAACCTGAACCCCCGTTAGAAAACCATTGCACAAGGGACGTCAGGATCTTAGAGTTTAAAGTTGTGGTTTGTTTCTACCTTAATTACTTTCTTGTACTTACGAATGTTTGCAAGGGGTATAATCACAAGTTTGTATTAGTCCTAGGAAGGTCAGTACATTAGCAGAGGTCTACCCACACAACAGTTAGCAAGCTAAAGAAGATTAATCAACTATATGAAGCGAAAGCACTTGACAGTCTTTCCGTGTGTCCTCGAGAACGTTTGGTCATTTTAAGTAATACAACCGGCTTGTCCTTTGCTGCATAAAGGATTGGGCCACTTGCTGCATTTATTCTTACTGTCTTTTATTTACTCGTACTTTATTTACTTGCTTTATCAAAAACCCCTAAAAATCCGTTTGCTAAGTATTTGCAGAGAATTCCTGATCCATACCACTAGCTAGCACCTTCTGCTCCTCGTTGAGTTCGACACTCTTACTTATCGAAAATACTGCGATACAGCCCCTATACTTGTGGGTCATCACGCGTCGCCACCGTCGTCGCCTGCCCTGCTGCTGGCCGGAGCAAACCCTTCCCCCCAGCGCGCACCTCTGCTCCTCTCCAGTGAAGAGCCTTCTGTCACTCCTCTACCTCCATAGCCTAGGGTTCCTTCATAGGTGGCCGCTGCTGCAATGAACAATGGTGTTGCTCCCTACCACATTGGCAATTTTTGCTACCGGCGGTGGTCAAATTTACTACATACGGTTGTCGTCGTTGCTACATATGACGGACTATTTTGCTAGATAGTATGTTTTTGCGACAATGTCTCCGGCAAATTCAGTTTCTGCTACATTTTTGTTATTTTTTTGCTTCATTTGTTTTCTTATTTTGCTGCAATATTGTAACTTTTCTGCTACACGACATCCTCGACGAGGTCTCGGACGAGGTGTCTAGAAAAGTCTCCGGTGATGTCTCCGATGAAGTAGTTTTTTTCTACATTAGAAGAACTTTGTTGCTACAACTGTCTTGTGGTTTTGCTACAACAGTGTCATGTTTTTGCTTCAAGGTCTTGGGCGAGAGTCACCAGCGAGTTTTTTCTGACGATGTATTTGGTGAAGTCGTTTTTGCTTCATTAGCATAATTTTTTTGCTGCATGGCTTCCGGCGAGGTCTTCGGCGGGATGTTCTATTTTGAAACGAATCTTTTTTTTACTTCGGAAGCAAAAGTGGGAATATATGTAGCAAAAACAGGGTGTTTTGCAGCAAAACCGGGATTTGAGGGAACACGTGGCGCGCGGGGAGGAGGACGATGGGACGCCCCAATCGTCCGGGTGACGCCTAGCGTTATACTCTTTCTATATAATATGTACCATCTCACCATCTATATATGTGACAAAAGCAATGCAGACCATCGATTGCTGATTGTACAGAGATTGGACATTGAAAAGATAAGTGTAGTGTGAAATTAGCTATTTTGCAAATTAAATGAGTGTACGCAGTGAAAGGCTGCTGCTAATTAGCCATGGGACCAGTCCAAATTAGGAAGATGATTTTTCGATCAAGCCACAGCTGTCGACGTCGCGCGGACGACAAAGGTCCATTCCAATTCTACGAGCAACTGGAACATCACCTACTCATCATCCGAATAAAATACTATCTAAGTGTTCTGCAGTGCCGCCCTCAACAGTACTGCAGAAATGCACAAATGCTTCCCAACCTCAATACCGCATGAATAGAAAAATCGGATCCAAGATCCATGAGAAGAATATATCTGCAAACAGGCTGAGCACAAAAAGAAATTCATATTTTAATGGATCAATTCACTTGCATAGGGAGCCTAGCCAAGGAGGCTCGCGGACTCGCGGTGATGCCTGCCAAAGCGCCACATCCCTGCCACCTCGGCCAATTCTCCAATTCCGGCAATCTGTTCGCCCCGACGCATCACGATTCACTCGCGGGCCGCCGGGGCCCGCATGCTACTCACTCCGTTTTAAAATATAAGATATTTGAGTTTTGTGAAAAGAGTGTAACTAGATCATTTTTTAATGTGTAGGTTCATCTAGATTTGAAGTGAACCTACACACTAAAAAGGATCTAGATACATTCCTTTTATAAAGCTAAAACATGTTATATTTTGAAACGGAGGGAGCAGTTGCCTAGTCACCCACTGCAGCCCAATTCCTCGCCTCGCCGGATGCCCCTGCTCGCTGATATAGAGCAGAGTCGGCCACGCACTCGTTGGAGCTACGGGGAACTGCCCAATCCAACTCGGTGCCGCCGGATGCCTCGCGGAAATTTTGTGCAGACGTGGCAATCGTCCTAGCTCTGTCGATGCCCGCCTCTCGACGGCGTGCGTCGGCGGTGCTTAGCCCGCCGTGACTCGAGCTTAGGGGTCAGGGAACGGGAATCGCCCCGATTTGATCTGTTAGCCTGCCGTGATACAAGCTTCGGGTGGGTGACAAAGCAACAAGTGACACACGCGGGCGACAAAGAAACATGCGACACACCAAGGGATGAATAGTTACCTGACTTCTGGATGGCACCTGGTGGGTAATATCGTTGAACTCACAGGGTCAAAACCGTCCAAAAAAGCGGCCATGAGACGGCGAGCTTGGCGACGAGCCTTGTGACGATCTGCGCCGGCCAAGCCCGCGCACCGCCGGTCAGCCGGCCAAGCCCACGCCGAGCTCCGCTGGCCAAACCCGCATGTGGGGACGGGAGAGAGGGAAGGTGGGCGTGTGGGAGGAGAGAGAACGTTTTCCTCACTGACGCGTGGGTCACACGGCGAGATTTGTACATCTGGCGTTCCCAGGAGATTCCCAGCACACTAGGTTCGGCCCGGGAAACGCCGGATAAAAAGGGCCCAAATCAGGACAAAATCGGCATCCTAGGAACGTGGGTGGGGCAAAATTCGCTTATCCGGATGTAAAAGTCGCGAAAAAGTGGTCTCCTGATAACGCTAGTGGAGATGCTCTAAGGAACCAACACCACAGATAGACAACTAGATGGACACTAATTAAGCAAGATTATACCAACAACGTCTCGCCTCTTTACCTATGTCTTTACCCTTCCTGCTGCCTCGACATGAACCATAAACAGTGTAACTATCAGGTCAACCTGGGCCGCTTTGCATTTGGTTAATTCGAAATGAATTAATCCGCATCTTCAACCTGAGCATCGAACGATGAACGATTAGTACTATGGTGCTTATGTACATCACACACCGACAGACGCTTCAATAGTGTCTCCAAACAATCTAGGTCACGATGTGGGTCGAACAAATCTAATGGAACGGAAAATCGAGAAATCAATAAACTGTCGGCAGCCTTGGTGGGTGATGCAGATCCATCATCTTTTGAGAATTCACCAATGCATATAGAGTTTTTTTTTTTTGACAAATAAAGTGTAAAACATAATAAGAAGAAATAACTGGCCAGTAGATCAATGAGATCAAGTTAGCCCTTTCCTACCAATTCCCATGCCTTGTAGAAGAAATAACTGCCGCGAGCGCCTTGATCACGCCGAGGTTGGCCGTGAGGCACCGCAGCTCGTGCGTCACCTTGTCGCATGCCTGTTTCTTCTCAGACGTGATCTCCCTCTGGCCGCCGTCGCAAGCACGAACCCCGTCGAGGGCGTCGCGGCACATGGCCGTCTACACCCTTTCCTCTGTCCCTGGCGTCCTCTAGGACATCCATCACTGGATCGAACTTGGTGGTGCAGGATGCTCCGTTGCCCATGGCCGGTGACAGATCGAGGAAGACACGAAAGAGGCACCTAAATTGTGATCGGTTTTCTTTCGGTAAATTTTCTCTCGGACGATGGATTATAAATTTATAATCAATAAATTACTGACTGTAGGAGGCCGAACCATAATCCTATGAGAATCCAAAGCACAAGAACCTGAAAACGTGGTACTTCTGGTTTAGGGACTATCCGTCGCGACACAACTATAAGGCTTAAGATTATATCAAAATAGATGCTAGGAAGTAGGCCATGGTTTGTGCTGAATCGATTTTTGTTGATAGCTCACTAGTAGAAAGGGGCCTTTGGTCCAGCCTCCAAAGACATTGGTTCCGGTTCGAATAATAAATCGGGACCAATGCCAGGCATCGGTCCGGGTTCATGCCGTCAGGACATCGGTCCCGGTTCATCTTGGGGTATTGGTCCCGGTTCATGGCATGTACCGGGTCCAATCGTTAGCGGAGCATTGGTCCCGGTTCATGCCATGAACCGGGACCAATGGGTCCCTTTTTAGTCCTTTCAACTGTCGCGGCAGAATCGCCTTCTAGTTTCAAAAACATGTCGCAGAAAATTGTAAAAAAATAAAAAAATAAAATCCTTTCAACTGTAGTGTATTGATACACTTGTCATGAAAATTAACAAACTTGAATTTCGACTTATTTTGCAAAAAAAAGTTATAAAAACTTCAGATGACCGCCATTTGTGCATACAATGTCGGGAAAAAAACATATAATATATTAAAATGATCGGAAAACAATTTCGATACCGATGGCAACGACATTAGGCCATTTGCAATTTTTTTAGATTTTTGAAATTCCAAAAGAGTCAAATTTTAGGTTTTTATTTTTTTTTAAATAATTCAAAAAATAAAAAATGACATATTTGGATTCTTAACATTTTTCTGATAATAATGGACATATTATTTGTGAAATTTTGATTTATGGATTTAAAGATATGAATTATGCCATATTAAATGAATTAATGCAAAAATAATAATAAAACATATTTTATTTCTATATTTATTCAGTATTAGTATTACTTAGTCATTTTTGTACATTAAAATCATGTTTGTAACTCAAATTATAAGAATGTGTGACTCACAAGATGCATCGGTTAATATCACTAATAGCATAGTATAGACATAAGGTTACAAGTGGTACATAGGAAGTGGGATACGAAGGAACCAAGATGTTAAGCGTGCTAGAGGTGGAGTATTGTTAGAATGGGTGACCGACCGGGAAGTTTAACCAAAGATTGGAATTTGACCAAAAACTAGGTGTGATTGAGGGGCTTCAGGTGAGAGATTAACCAGCCAGACTAAATATTCATAGATTCAAAAAAAATTGAAAAAAAAGTAAAAAAAATTATTTTTTGTAAAAACAATATAAAAGACCTTCAGTCCCAGTTCATGCCACGAACCGGGACAAAAGGTCCTACGGCAAGCGCACGCAATGGCGGGCCACGTGGAGACCCATTGGTCCCGGTTCGTGCCAGAACCGGGACCGACATTAGTCCCGAGTGATTGGTCCCGGATAAAATCCGGGACCAATGGCCCTTATGAACCGGGACCAAAGGGGGGTTTTTCTACTAGTGGCTGATCTCGGTGAACGTTATTGGGTTAGTTGGTAACAGATCTAGTTTGAGTTGGTTCTGTTTTTTAGGGTTTTATTGGATCTGCCCAAGCCCAATATTGATTTTGAATCTTAATACTATGCTCAATTTCTATTGTTTAAAAAAGTATCGGTGGTTTATATCCATGAAGTGCGCACCACACGTTTGATGAAGAATAATTATGTCGGTGGTGTTATATATGAAGTTCAACGATCAGCTTTATGGATCGGCTTTGCATTATCCTATATGGAACGGATCGAAAATTAAATACTCCCTCTCGTCCTCAAATAAGTGACTTGTCTTTGTCGAGATTCATATGTATATACGTACTAAAACACTAGATACATGTGGATTTGGCCAAACCAAAGTCTTCTGGGACGGAGAGAGTACATAAAATCATTAACACACTCCAGTTGGGCAAACCATATAATCGAATTTGAATTCACGGTAGCATCTAGAATTTGACAGGATGATGATTATCAAGTGTAGGAAAAAAGAAGGAAAAAGTAAGCATCGAATCAACGAGATCAAGGTAGGCCTCGCTATCTAGAGTCTAGACGTGCACGTCGGCCGAGCTATCTGGCTTGCCGTCGTCGATGACGCTTGCCATCGCCGCGAGCGCCTTGATCATGTCGACGTTGACTTGGAGGCACCCGCGCAGCGCATCGGCGGCCTCGTGGCACGCCTCCTTCTGTGCAGGAGTGGTGGCCGACCCGTCGTAGCCAGAGCATGCATGAACACCCTCCTCTGTCTTCTCGGAGCATCCTTTGAACAGGATGTTTAGGCCTATCCGGAGAGACGGGGTCATGATTTCGGCCACGGCGACCGCTGCGACCTGTTCAATTGGACCAGACGAGGTGGTGGTGGCCGTGGATGCTTCGTTGCTTGCCATGGCTGGGGACCGAGGAGCTATCTTCGTAAGAACTGTATATGGAGGAGGAAAGCCGAGAGGACGAAGAGCTGTGGACGAGCTCCTCTGCCTTGATGAATACTTATAGATGCACGCACCCACCGACGTACGTGTGTGTACAAATTCGACTCCAACTCGCACTTTGTATCAATCCGATCAATTACACTACATCGATCTTACGTACTCAAAGAAAAATTAGAGCCCTACGCGACGGAACCTACATGGACAAGGAAACACAAGTGTTATTGTAATATACATATTTTGGACTAATTTTTTTCTTAAGCGCGTTGTTTTTTGGAGGATAGGAAATTATAGGGATTTTTCACAAGGAATATGTCCTACGTAATATGGAAATAATCGAAACAGGCTTGCGCCCTGCTTTATAAATAAAGCAACATCCAGATACAATCGAGTTCCAACACAACACACAACCGGCCAGAGCCAAAGAAAGAAAAAGATACGAAAAAGGTACGACCGTCGGCTAGAGCCTCAGCACAAGATAGTCCAAATGAGAGTAGCACCAAGGAAACAATGCCGGAAGCACGGAGGACACCTAGGTCACGTGAGGTCAGGGGCCAAGGTGGGGTGCGCCACCACCACTACAGGAAAGGCGAAAAGCGCCGACGGTCGGACCCTGTCGGCGTAGCCCCGGAATCCGATCAGCGTAGAGAGTATTTATGCTCGATAGTGGATTCATGCCTCTAGTAATCTGGGGAAGTGACATGAATCTCTAAGGTACTAGAAGTGATGTTGCTACTAGGGAGAAAACAACAATCCTTTGTCCATGGGACAGTCGTATTGTTTACTTTACACACTTTGCTTAATGTAATTATCTGTTGGTTGCAACTTAATACTGGAGGGGGTTCGAATGATAACCTGAAGGTGGATTATTAGCCATAGATGCAGTTTGATTACGGTCTATGTATAATATTGTAATGCTCAATCAAATCTCATAGGAGTCAAGATGATTAGTAAATGCATGTATGCTTTCTCGGTGTCTGTCAACTCCCCCGTTGTAATTTGTTCACCCAACATGTCATCTATCTTAAGGAGAATCACCTCTAGTGAACTATGGACCCCGGTCTATTCTTTTACCATCAATCTACCATCTATTTACTATTTACTGTTTACTTTCTGCAAGCAATTACTATCTTCCACACAATACGTTTAATCCTTTGTTTTTAGCAAAACCGGTGAGAATGACAACCTCACTGTAAGTTGGGGCAAAGTTCTATGGTTGTGTTATGTGCAAGATTCCAAGTTGGAAACAACACATTGGAGGCGTTTCCTTGCTCCTACTGGTTCAATAATCTTGGTTTCATAACTGAGGGAAAACTTGTTGTTATGCTCATCATACCTTCCTCTTGGGGTTCCCAACGAGCTCGAATATATTTTGAGCCATCAATTACTTTTAAATCCTTCACCATATCAAATACATCATCACTAGTACGATGGATAGGCTTACTCTGGTGATCTGCCTCACCATTGAAATGTCTCCCTTTCTTTCTTAGGAAATGCGTGGGCAGAAGAAAACGGTGATTCCCCGGGTACACATTCTTCTTACATTTATCCAAATAAATACTTTTAGTCTCACCTAAACAGTACGTGCATGCATTGTATCACTTGTTTGTCTGTCCTGAAATGTTACTAAGAGCAGGCCAATCATTGATGGTTATGAACAGCAACGCTCGTAAGTCAAATTCCTCATATTTGTGCTCATCCCACACGCGTACACCTTGTCCGTGCCACAAGTGTAAAAGTTGTTCAACTAATGAACTTAGGTACACATCAATGTCGTTGTCAGGTTTCTTCAGGCCTTGGATGAGCACTGGCATCATAATGAACTTGCGCTTCATGCATAACCAAGGAGGAAGGTTATAGATACATAGAGTCACATTCTAGGTTCTATGATTGTAGCTTTGCTCCCCAAAAGGATTCATGTCATCTGTACTTAGACCAAACCATAAGTTCCTCATGTCACCTGCAAAGTTCAGGAACTCTCTCTCGATTTTTATCCACTGCGACCCATCAGGGTGCCTCAACATCTCGTCTTTATTACGGTTTTCCATGTGACATCGCAACAACTTGGTATGCTCTTTGTTTATGAACAAATGTTTCAACCGTGGTATTATAGGAGCATACCACATCACCTTGGAAAGAACCCTCTTCCTGGGGTGCTCGCCCTCAACATCACTAGGGTCATCTCATATGATCTTATACCGCAATGCAGTGCATATCGGGCATGCATCCAAATTCTCTTAGTCCTCACCGCGATAGAGGATGCAATCATTAATGCATACATGTATCTTATGCACTTCAAATGCTAGAGAGCAGACAACCTTCTTTGCTTTGTACGTACTGGCAGGTAGTTAGCTATCCTTTGGAAACAGCTTCTTCATTATTTTTAGCAAATTTTCAAATCCCTAGTGAGTCACACCATTCTCTACCTTCTATTGCAGCGATTCCAGTGTGCTATCCAGCTTTTTGTGACCATATTCACAATTCGGGTACAACAATTTGTTGCGCTTCTGTAACATCTGCTAAAACTTCAACCTCTCCCTTTCGCTTTCACATTCTCCCTTTGCGTCAGCAATGGCCCGACCAAGATCATTAGCGGGCTCATCGGATACCCATTCTTCAACTTCTTCTTCATCATTGTCTTGCACTGTAGTACCACCGTATTCAGGGGACATAGGATAGTTGTTATCATTCTCTTCTTCTTCGTTGTCTTCCATCATAATCCTTCTTTCTCCGTGCTGGGTCCAACAATTATAGCCTTACATGAAACCGGACCAAAACAGGTGGTCGTGAAGGACTCTTGCGGAAGAGTATTCCTTCTAATTCTGACAGACACCAAATGGACAACACATAAAACCATTCCGCTTGTTTTCCCCATCCACAAGGTGAAAAGAATGCAAGCCTTTAATGAACTCGCCGCAACGTCGGTCAGCGTACATCTATGGCCGGCTCATCTGCATTATATAAGTACATCAAACGGAATCACGATGCTAAAATTAGTACCGGTCTAAAAATAAAAGCACAAAACAATACTTCAGCTCTGGATGCGACGACATATTACGTACTAAAACTGTGCACTGATTTAATAACTTTCAACTACATCTTTTGTCCCGGTTGGAGACACCAACCGAGACTTAAGGGCTTGCGGCAGGCTGGAGCCGGAGTGAGGCCGTTGTGTCTCCAATCGGGACTAAAGATGAACCTTTAGTCCCGGTTGGATACACCAATCGAGACTAAACATGGGTGGCGATACTATGCCATGGGTGAGTGTCGACACTATGTCATGAGTGGCGGCACTATGCTAGTGAGTGGCGACACTATTTCGGTGGGTGGCAGCACTACGACAGGGGTGAGTGCGATATTATGTCGTGAGTGTCGACACTATGTTGTGCTCCTTAATCTATAAATAGGCAAGATGCATCCTTGTGATGTTATAAACTACAAGATGGTGTGCGAGAGCAGGGACACCACTACGGCGGAGCTTCTCGATCATGTCTTAGGATCCCATCCTCAGACATTTTCGAGGAGCTCGCCATAGAGGCACTCCCTAATATGTGAAATTTGTTAGCTCTCTGGTGTATTGATCTAGCTAGAGAAGTTATAAAGTGCAAGATCGTGCGAGAGGGACACCACTACGGCGGAGCTTCTCGAAGATGTCTTAGGATCCCGTCCTCAGACATCTTCGAGGAGCTCGTCATAGAGAAGCTTCTCGAAGATTTACTGAGCTAGTGTGTCTTCTTATGCAACTTTTGTGAATTAACCCTATTTTTGTTACAATTTGTGACTTTGCTGAAGGCAAGTAGAAGAAGAAGGACATTTTGTTGTTGGATGGTGGCATGATGCATCTATGAGTATGTGCACTAACAGTTGTAGTATAGAATGAACTCATGTATCTATGTGCTATAGTAGTTGTAGTAGGATGAACCAATGTTTCTCTGTGTTGTAGTAGTTGTATTAGCTAGCTAGGATGAACTCATGTATATATATCTGTGTCTCTATGAATCAAATGAATTTCGAGACTATGTGCCAAAATAAGATATAGATAGAATCCACATATTGAAATGATATTGAGCTTAGAGTTCATTACATTAATACAAGATAGATATAATCCAAATTAATACAAGTTCATCTCATGTTATTATTCCAAAAATTACTTCCAAACTAAACCCACAAATCCCTTTACTTATAGAGCATGAAATAAGCTAAACTAGCAATAAAAGGTGAAAGGATGAAGTTTCTAACCTTTTAGAACCCTCGGATAGATGGGGCGCTGCCAAAACTTGACAAATGTTGTGAAAAAATGGGCATGAACTCAATCATGAAGGAAGGAAGAGAGAGAAGAAGCCAGCTTTAAATGGAGTATGGCTCGAACAAGGAGGAAGATGATATAGAAGGGACATTAGTCCTGGTTCATGTCAAAAACCGGGACTAAAGGGTCTGACGCCGGGCCACTCTGCCGAAAACCCTTTAGGCCTAGTTCGTGTCTCAAATTGGGACTAAAGGTCCCGTTCAAACCGGGACTAGTGGGTGTCGTATCCGGCGGCCATTTCTAGCTGTTGGAATCGGGGTATTAGTCCCGGCTCGTAGCAAAACTGGGACTAATGCTCCGAATCAAAGGCTGTATTTTACTAGTGTTGATTGGCATACAGGGCTTGGAGGCAAACTAGCTCCTTGGTCACCAACCATGGGCGACGAAGCATCCACGACCACGATCTTGTATGGTCTAATCGAATAGGTCGCACTGGCCGGAGTGGAAGAAATCATGTATATCCGTATCACAATAATCTAATTTATGTGGATCAACCTGGTGGTTCTATTTAACATCCGTATAGCTCCACTATTGTTATTCAGGAACCCTGTTTCCTTTCACGAAAACAGCATGACCCTTTGTTAACTTTCATATGAACACGAGTTAACTTCTTTTTCTTTCCAAGTTAGCTTCCAGTCTATAGCAGTAATAATGAATGTTAACTTCTTCATGTGCAAGTTAACTTCTATAAACTTCTTAATTATCCCGTTCACTTCGACCGGGCAAAGTGAATGACATAGAGACGTTCGGAAATTCTGGGTTGATATGGAGCCTTGTATGAACAGATCCGATGGTCCACGGCGTCAATCGCGGTGAGGCGTTGTACCTAGGTGAGTTTCATACAACTTTTGTTAGATTCATTTAGCTATATAAAATGGCAAAAAGGTGTTTGTTTAGCTTTGGTACTCTCGGATTTGCAACACGCATCTAATTTCTATTTTATTTTTAATACTATTACTTATATATTTTTGAAGAGACATCGTAAAATGTTAGATAAAAAACTACTCGTAGTAGTAGTTGATATGTAACAATAACGAACGAGATAACCAAAAATAAAGGAACTGAAAAGAAAGAATATGATAAATATATAGACATTCAAGTCATTCACATGCGAAGAAGTTATACAAAATAGCCAGCTTGATGTAACAAAAGAGGGTATGCCAAATCAAAAGCACACATCTTGGATTTTATTATGTCGCACTTTGCTACAAAGAGAATTTCATGTGCGTAGAAACAAAGTTTATTATAAAGTTTGTGCGAAAACCGACTATATATAACATACCCTAGTTGGGTGAATGCGGACAATAGAAAAACAAGGATGCAGTAGATGTAAAACGAAATAGCCCAATCATCAAAAGTTAAATGAAATCCAGATGCCCATAGCCTCTTATCCCCTCGTAGACCCTTGATTAATTTCCAGCTCCAAAGACAGCAATTTCATGTTAGATCTTTCTAATGTAAAATGCATTCGTTCAACACCTTCTCCATTGATTTTTTAATACTTGAAGATTTTGTGTACGCGTCATGTTCCCTGTACATGCTCTCCATTGCTCGTGCAAGGTTAATGACTCTTGTGAGCAGTGAAGTTGGTATAGATTTGTTGCCGAGAAACTCCTTGTTTATGCTCCTCCAATGATCATTGACCATACACCGAAGAGCTTCTTTGGCATCTTCCTCTGTTGTTCCATGATCCCTTGCGTAGCATGCCACTGCGGTAGCAACATTGTTTCCATCATTTTCTCTCCGCACGAAAGAATAACTCATATAAGTTGGCACGGGTACTACATAAAACAAAAACAAAAGACGGTGAAACACAGGAGTAGAGTTGCCCGGTTCCGTCTTTAAGACGAGCAACACTGTTATGCTTACCTCGTGGCCAGAGATATCATCTATAAGGCGACATATCATACAAGCGTCCACAATAATATTTGGAAATCCACGCACCCAATCAAAAATCAGTTTATTTGATTCTTCATCCTTGCTCATTCCAGCAAATGATATACACGCTAGTGCCCAATAACAGGTTGAAATTGACGTAAAACTCAAATGTTTATATAGGGATGGGACCCTCCCCTCCTCTCTCCATACCACCTCCTGGAGCATGCATTCACTAACTTTCTTTATCTGCATTGGTGTTAGATACGAATGTTGTGTAAATAGCCAGTTTTTTCTTGATATAGGTAAAAAGCCTGATTATTGCAATATATCAAATGGCAAGTCACAGAAACCACGTACAATATGCTTCGTGTAATCAACACACATCACGGATACGCCATTAGCAACAAATTCTCCTAGTGTCTTCGTAAGTAGGGCCATGATGTACCCAAAGCTTTTCCCTACACGGTTTGCAGCCTCTTCGTCCCAACTTGCCACATTAATTGATTCAAACTGTTAGTTTGTATCAAAAGTATAAACTGGAACCAATTGAATGAAATATAAATGCTCAAGAATAGTGTTTCGTGATATGTCCCACATCTAGGATCATATATTTCATTCAGAACAGTAATTGGGTGAAGGTACTTCTAACTAATACACACTTGAGCATAAATGTATATAAGCACTACAACATATGTACGTCGGTAGTCAGACTAGCTACTAGCTAAAGAAATGAAGATACCTCTATAAAACTGTAAGAATGATTAATCATCTACAGTTTGGATATACAACTATAACTAAAATGCTATGAAATGTTTAATTTTGATAAATAATACACCTTAACTTTTGAGTGTCTAAGAATATTTTTATATCCCCTAAAAAATAAAATGCATGCATCAATTTTGACGTACCTTTGTACTGCCTCATTGAACTGTACGAGTTCTTCAAGGGTGCCATAACTATCGTAAGTGTCATCAAACATGGGCAACAATTTGATGGTCTTAGCAAACACGAGTCGAGCTGCCGCATAATGTGGCTCATAGAAAATTCCAAGTGCCCAAAAGTAGCAAACTATTGGTCAGTTTCGTATGTAAGTGAGCTTGCTTGAGGCATCAATTTCCTTGTACCACCTTCCACAAGTAGAAGAAAGGAAACCTTAGATTATTTCATTGATCAAAATAGTTTCTAAATAAACCTATTGGAAACGAAGGAACCATGCGTCAAAGATTGACTATGAAAATTCACAAATGTGTGTTACTCACAAATTTATATTTTTAGCCTCTTCACGGTGCATTAGTAAGAGAGCATGGAAATCCAACTTAGCAAGCTAGTATATCGTCCTGACATGCATCCTCTTTCTCATAGATTGGAATGTAGAGTTTTGCATCTAGCCTCTTCATTCGCCTATAAGATGGCACGCCTAGTGCATATTTCACTTTCATCAAGTTTGGTTCAGATAAATGACCAGCTCTTACATGGTTTGTAAGAGAGGCTCTTGTAAATTGTACAACAGACCCCAGGAATTTCTCGTCAGGTTTTCCGAGGAATGAAGCTTCATGCATGCTAATAAGTGCATCTACATTGTGATTTAATTTCTCTACCAGCTCTCCCTTCTCTGTCAAGAAATAATCGAATACATCTGCATTCATTAGTTAGAATAAATTAGGACAAATACATATTTATATATAACACAAACTTCTACTCCCTGCATTAAAAAATATAAGATCTTTTAGTTTTGTGAAAGTAGTGTATCTAGACCGCTTTTAATATGTAGGTTCATCTAGGTTTGGAGCGAACCTACACACTAAAATGGGTCTAGATACATTACTTTCACAAATCTAAAACATCTTATATTTTGAATAGGAGGGAGTACATATCTGTGCGGTTCCATACAGAAAATGCATATATTATAATGTCTATACAGGAAAACTTCATGAAATTGTTTCGGGATGGTACATAAGGCATCCACATAGTGTGTTTATTGGTTTGATGACCTGATAGAAACTAGCTTGCACTAAGTCATGCCCCATGAAGACGACTGTGTTTGATATTTCTAAGTTCTGTCTCATGTATTTAGGCAGAAGTGTTCATTTATTGGATGAACTAATGGTGCAAAATGATGCAAACAACTGGTGACAATTTGATTCGTCTAGAAATTTATTGTGATAGTTGAAGCATGCCAAGAGATTTACCACATGGAACATCATAGCGATGTTGTCTTAGTAGGCGGAATCGTATGGCCATTGCAGTGAAACTGGCATCTGCGTTTGGCATGTTCTTCATAATCTCGTCTTGTCCCATGTTGTTAAGAATATCCATGAAGCTATCAATCTCCCTCTCGAAATGGTACCCAATACCAAGACGCTCAATTGCGTCAATTGTTTTCATGCCATTCAGTAGATTGTTATTTTCCAGACATTGTTCGATGATGTGACCGACTGGCTCTATAAGATTATCTCGTCTTTCTTTTGAAGAAACCTGTAGTTTTTTCCATATAAAAGCTAAGACTCGAGGAAATGTATTTTAGTCATTGCTACTTACAAGATAATCATACATGATGCTCGCACGGCATTGGACCGGCACCAATAAAGTAGTCTCCCCACATGCTTGGCTCGAACGTCACTAGGGGCCTCTTTGCCTTTTCGACATCAGTTCCTATTTGCAATGATCCACTTGTGTCGCTTGTATGCATAATCAAGCTATTTAAAGAGTGTCAGTTCGAGACAATGTGACTAAAAGTATATATAAGAGTAAAATTATATTGGCATGTGTTTTTTTACTAGAGGAAACAACTCATTACTTCCTAAAACAGTGAGTATATATCTTAGTTCAATTATTGCTAGAAAAAACCATACTTCCTCCATGCCCAAATATCGTGGGATATAAAATTTGTTCAAAAGTCAATGCTTTCCTAGTTTCACCAGCATGCGGGAACTTAGCAACTATATTGACAGGCTATTCCACATGAGGACAGTACGCCTAGGGTTGGTACTAATCGGGCGCAGATTTGATAGTGCTCTTCCCATTTCCATTTTTATATTTTCAAAACAAAAAAGGTGTGAAAACGGATGTTGTCAAATACTAATGCAAAATGTATGTTAGTCGAATAAAAATGTGGATCGGATGTTTTCTACATTCGAAACAGATGCGAAGAACAAAAAAAAATAGACCCGTTTCTTATAGTCAATCAACCGTATAACAATGTTGAGATAAATATATTGATATAATACGTAGTAGTTTCAAGTACCGTCTCATTTAAAACATTTTGTTAGTTTTGTGTTTGATAAATGCCATATTGTACTACAATTTCTAGAATAGGCTAACATAATCTTACTCGGATGCGGATATATCCATTGCCATATCCATATTTTCTTCGAAATTCAAATCACATTTGTATTTGTATTTGCAAAACAAATCCAGATATTTACCACATCCATATTTATATTTGTCTGAGTTTGGATATTACCATGACTGTTTTTAATTTCCTGAATACGAATGTCAAATAATTCCAGTTATTCACTACCAGTTTCCTCCGATAAGAAGGCCTAACCGCCTAGGAATTATTTTATTTGTATTTCATGTCTAGGAAAAACAAATGCTATATCAACCTTATTTTAACAATTTCTTTTTGTAGTTATATGTTCGACCAATAGTTTCAGAAAAAAAGGATTTTATATACTTCGCATTCTATGCATGTGTGCCAACAAAAATGTCACATATCAAACAAAAGGTTAGGAAGCAATTCCCTATGGAAATATTTTCTCCTAAATATGTTACACATATTATGGAAAATGGCTTTATCTGTCAATGAAATTTGAATATGTTGCTAACAAAAATATTTGCTACACTTTTACTTATCTAAAAAATATCATTTTCTATGGATTATAAATTATTCCATATATATGTTCGATCAATTGTATCAATAATGAAGTATTCCTAGAGACATTAATAAGAAAGTTCAAGTTAGTAATCTAACGTGCTTGCTATTTAATTAACTAAGATGGAAACTACCTGGAATCTAAAAAAAATCAAGAACAATAATTTGTAAAAGTATTATACTAGATTAGGTGTTGGTTCCACACTTGACCAGACAAAACAAATTGGAAAAATATGCAAAAACTAAGACAATGTTAAACGCGACAAATAGAAAATAAAATAAAATTTGAAGAGAAAATATGGTAAAATATAATAATGTGGGAATAAAAGGCGAAAATAAAAGAGAAATAAGTAAGAAATCAAGATAGAGCAGGTGATCCACAGGTGTACTCATTTTCTCCGTCCATCGTCGTCTCTACAATGCGTGAAGAATTACAATCGGTTTTTGAAGGTGTCACACCGTTTGAGGATACTGTGAGGAATATTTTTATCCCCCGTGGATAGTAGCATTATACATGGATTGAGCCTCAAGCAACATACGCATTCCAAAAGCTCTATATGGCATTTATATTTCGATGATGTGAACTATTATTTTTCTTTTATGGCGTGCATCTTGGTTTTGTAGAGTCCGGGTATAAACTGTTATGAATTATTTCCTCATGATATTATATATGTTTGCATAATAAGTCGTCCTTTACAGAAAAAGAATATGTCGAAAATACATCCCATTTTTGTTTTTGCGAACATGTGTTTTATGCATGCCGCAACTCACAAGCACATCGTCAGTTAGTAATATTAGAGGACGAAAATTTATGTATTTATTAGCTATATATATATATAGACTCCTTTCACGCATATATGTTAAGTACGGAGGCAATGGGTACAAGAGAGAATATATGTTAAACCCAACCTATTAGTTATAGATTCCTTTTGAATTGAAAGACAAATATATAAAAACAGTCGATCATAGAACCTAATTGATTCGTTAATCAAGTAGGGGAGACAGATCCCATAATATGCACGTAACTGCGTGTACAGCGAGAAGGAATACCTCTCCGGACCACAAGAAGAGAGTAGCAAAGGGGTTGCGAAGAAGCTTCCAGTCGACCAGCTGAGCAGTGTATAGATGTGGCTGCGGGTTTGCAAGCGAAAAAACCGATGCGTCGTGTATATATAGCTCCTCTCTTCTTCTATTGGAAGTATTTGGAGACTACACGAGTGCAACTCTGACTAAGCATCACCAGTCACGTGGGATTGCTTTCACAAAGTATGCCGATGCTCAATGGTTACCCCTCACACATTTTATTTACTTTCTGCGGATTACAATCCATTCTTTTGGGATTGTAGGTTGGATATAGTGTCAACTAGGGTGGCAAGCGGCACCCGCATAACGACCCGCAAAGCAAAATACAGGCAAAAAAGGGTATCGGAAGTTAGTAAAATTAGAGAAGGATTATTGAAAAAGTAGTGCCGCAACCCTCCCCGCTTGACACCCTAGTGTCAACGTGTCACGACATTTATGAATGTGAATGAAGAGAGAACCATTTCATGTTACATGTAGATAGGTCCCATTGGTGGAAAGCAAACCACCTCCCGGATGCCCGCACTGGCAGCTCTGAGGCGCCCACACCGCCCCTAGAAAACTTTCCCACCCCCACCCCCTCCCCCCATCCGCCGCCGGAGGAGCCCACCTAGCTCTCCTGCCATACGCGGGCTGCAGGGCTCTGCCCCTTCCTTAGCGTCGGTGGTCTGCTGTCCCTCGCATTGGTCTATGATCAGCTGGGGACGAGCTCGGCCTCCTTCCTACGGCTGAACAGGAGCGGTTGGCAAGGTGTAGGGATGGTTGGCCTTGATCTGGAAGCTTCAGAACCAGCGACTACTAGCTAGTATACCGACATGCATGGACTCGAATAAGGAGGCTCTAGTGCTCTTCACGCGCAAGGCGTTATTCTACTGATCTTAGCCTTCATCGATCTATACGCCCCGAATTCCGGAATTCTCCACTGATGATTTACACGGATTGGCGCATGACACCCCTGGATATTTGGACCGGATGAGCAAGGCGTTGTTCTACTGATCTCGGCCTTCATAGATCTAGCCACCGACGAGTTCCAGAATTCTCCATCGGATATCTCGACTGGATAAGATCCGGTTGTGCACGTCCATATAATCGGCTTGGCAGCTTCAAGAGGGCGCGGCACGAAGCTCGGCTATCTGTCGATGCCATGGGACATGTCGATGTCCTGATTTACATGATGTACACAGAAGCGGTGATAGTGGATGCGATCTGAAGACCGGAAGGAATGGCAGAGGAGGTCTTGGTTGTGATGAATATTTTGCCTCAAAGGCCACTATCCAGACATGGCTACAAGGCGATGATCTTCGCGATTCTGGAAATGTAGTACTTGGGAACCCGGTATTTGTTGACTTGCATAAGCAGACTCCGCAAGTGGAGGCAGCAGCACTGGAGAAATTCATTTTTGGTGGTGCTCCTCGAGTACGAGTCTTAACTTTTAGGGTGAAAACCTAAGGTCCGGTCTTCATTGCTTGTACCTGGCAATGATCTTGTTGAAGGAATTATTTCAAAATCTCACACTTTCTCTAGGGTAAAAATCTAAGATCTTTGATCAGGCGACGACATTGTTTATACACTGTTTCCTTCTTAGAGACATTGCTTTTGGAGAACCTTTTATGTATTTTAGATGTTGTCTTTGGCAGTGGTTGGATTGCTGCTGCTGCCAGTGATTGATCACTGTGGCTGGGCCCTTTTTCCTCTTTTTCCACTTTTTTTCTTTTTTCCTTGTTCTAGTTGGATGTGTCTATCCTTGATATCTTTCAGATATTTTTTTGTTGGTATCTCCTCCATATTAATATATTTATTTTATCAAAAAAGGTAGGTTCTAATATTTTTGGACTGACACTAATGTATTGCCACAGCGTACAAGCCTTGTTGAGGCATCACACCAGTTCTGCTTGTTTTCCCAGCAATGTACATTGAGGCCATCTCCACCGGGTTGATATATTCGACCATCGGATTTTGAACAAGCATTTTCGGATAGGGGACGTGGCCAAGCGGTGCGACCCAAATGGACCAAGCATCCGATATCGGTCCGCCACGACCCATTTTGAGCCCAAGTTCGGGCTGGCTTTGCGTTTGCCCGGAGAGCTCTCACATCTGGGTGTGGCGTTCTCCTACCCACCTCTTTTTATACTTGGCCCTCCAGTCAGTGGCTTGAAACGCATTCCACTTCCTACCACGGCATTGCACTTCCCACCAAAATCAAAAAGTGCTAGCGCCAAACTGCTAGCCCGTCACCGCCGCCCTAGCCATTGTAGTTGCCACTAAGGCCAAGAAGTCCACCAAGACGAATATCCCGCTCAAGCCCAAAAAGGAGGTGACAGACCAGGAGAGGTCAGAGGAGATAAGGAAGCGCGTCGCTTGGAGAGGCGCGGCCAAGAAGAGGTTTTGGAAGCGAAAGCCGACATGGAAGAAGTCAAGCAGGCCGGCCTCGTCGCCGCCTTAGAGGTGAAGGCTGACGGCAGGGGCGGTCCCAGCTTGTATCAAGGGTATTCACTGAATACCCAAACGTTTTGCCAAAACATTTAAGTTATATGGTACAACCCTATATTTTAGTATGTTTGTATAGAAAATTGATTGAAGTTTTATCACAAGTATGCATAGGAGTAGTTGGTTAGGTCAAATGCTTATAAGCCAATTGATCACAAGATCAAGTGCTACTCTTGTGTCATTTTTTGTTGTTTTTTCTTCAATTTTTTACTATGAATACCCATTATGAAATTTGTGAGCCCGCCACTGGCTGACGGGGCCATCACCGCAAATGGGCTCACCTGGTAAGCCCTTCTTCTCATTAAACAAGAGGTGCTTAAAAAGCTTTGGCCATGACTGGCACGGGCAACTCGGACGACACATCATCAACTACCTTGGAGTGCTCGGCCGCCGCGCAACCGCCTCTTCGTTCTTGGTCACCTGCCACATCGAGGGAGGTGGCCCACACTGCCGTCATGAATGTTCAAGTGCGCTATCATCTCAGCGATTCCCGATTGACATCGCCGGATGTGACATCGATACCGAATGAGGACTCCATCAACCTCAACCGCACCCCAAGGGCAGGAAAACTCACGCAATATTATAGAAAGAGACCACTCATGATCTTAGTGGCGAACATGCCCATGCCACACGTGTTGTTCGACGATTTGCCTCGCTAGGTATCCACGCGGGAGGAAGATGATGAGGTTGTCCTGAACCATACCGAGCACGGGTAGCACTCACAATGGTTTTTCTATTTGGTCAACAGGCCACAAGACCACCATGCAAGATCTCAACCGCCAAGCCACATCACTTGAAAAGCAAGAGACTTTTTTTCTGAAAATTCCACTGATCTATTAATAATCATCAACAGTAGTACAAACAGGCCTAAAAGTAATAAAACTTACAAATAGGTCGATGGACCACCTAGCGAAGACTACAAACATTAGCACGAGCCGAAGGCGCACCACCGTCCTCGCCCCTCCATCACCGAAGCCGAACAAAGCTTGTCGTAGTATAGCTGTTGTAGTAGACAAACGGGAAGTCGTCGTGCTAAGGTTCCAAAGAACCAACGAACTAAAGCAGCAACCATCGCCAATGATGACATTAGTATATTGGACGAGACTGACATGAAATTAACACGAAAAACGACTAGATCCTAGAAGATTAGCCGGACACACGACTCCACGCGCCTCCGTCAGCGCTAGGCGCACCACCGGAACAATGATAGAGCGGAGATGACTTTATTCTGACTTCAGGATCTAGTCGTCGCTTCAACATCCTGAAAAAGACACGAGAAAACAGTCTAATCGAAGAACAAAAACCTCCCGCTGGCAAAAGACCGTGGTCCGTCACACCTCCAAGACCCTAAGGCCATCGGAGGTGGATGAACGGACCGACGTCGTCACCGGCAGAGGGAAGGAACCCTAGATGGGTTTTCTAGGCCGCCGCCTCTAGCTTCCTGGAGCCGCATGCGCATTACAAGAGACTTTGAAAGGGTTGATTGCGGAGAAAGAGGAGGATGATGCCTAGATGTAGGAGAGGTGGTGCAAGGAGAAAGAGGACACCGTTGGATGCTTCATTGACCTCACAAAGAGAAGATGTTTTGTCTAAGAAGACAATGACAAGTCAAGAGCCATTAAAACTGAGGCCAAGCTCATGATGATGGACTTAGCCATCTTGGAGCCGGCTCAAAGGGCTTGGTTTGAGAAAAAGCAAACCGCCATCCACGACCGCCAAGCATGATCTCATCGATGCTCTATCTTTTTTGTGCTTTCCTATGAAACTTGCTAGACTGAACGTGTCTGGACAAATTGGGTCGAGCCACTAGGGTCACCCACACCAAAACCTGGCCTACGTCAGACATCGGGCAATTTTCTGTCCGTAGACCGACCAAAACGCACCATTTCAGACACCTTCCGTGTGTTCGAAATGAATCAGCCTGCTGGAGATGCCCCGATGGCATAGGAAAATGGGTGAGATGTTGATGTACCCAGTTGGTACATAGTCATGTTCACTACCAGAATATATTTGATCAGTTTCAATTGCGTGCCAAACATTATTTGGAGAGGAAACATCAAATTATGCAACCCGTCTAAAATAACCACCTCCCTTTTGTAATGTGCTACAAGAGTTCCACATTCCCATCGTTCAACCGAAAGGAAAACAAAACTTCTTGGACATACATTGTACACCAAATTTGATATGCTATAGCACAAGAATGGACTTGCTATGCAAGTTGGGCACTTCCAGGCATAATGAATTTTTTTTTTTGCAGGGAAGATATTTTCAGTTATCGAATAAGGGGAATACAATCTGCCACGATCGCGTCAGCGATTTCGACCAGGAAGTTTCTCAGCCAAGTGGCAGTTTGCTCTTGTACTCTACCTAAGAAAGCTAGACCGTGACTTGCGCCATCGGCCTCACAGTTAACTTTTGTTATTACAATATCTCTCTCCTTAATACTCTCTCGAATACTTGTGATCCTCATGGCATAGCGTGACAGGTTCTGTGTTTTCTCAGCGACTAGTTTATTTTCTTCCGCGCTATCTGTCTCCACGATGGTTGGGAGCCGGTGGTCCAGTGAAGAGCGAGGCTATGTCCTACCTCCGTCTCCGCAAGCTCCGCCTCCAAGGGATAAACACACACTACTAAATGTATGCATACTGCAAAAATAAACTCACCATTAGAGTTTCGGAGGATCATACTGCTAGATTCGCGACAAAAAAATAACAAAGAACGAAAAGGAAATCGCAGCAAGGGGACACTGATTTAACGTGAACAAACCTCTCAAACAAAGAGAGGAAAAAACCACGGGCGCCAGCCAGCAAAACTTCACTATAACGGGAAGAGTCTACACAACGCCAGGGATTTTCACAAATACAACTTATCCCAGCCGGTGGCTTACAAGATGTATATATAACGGTGAAAACATAGGTCTTCAGTGATCCGCTTCGGCCCAAGTTTGTTGACGGGCCTCACTCCACTTCGTCAGAAGTTAGCATCCTTTATTGAATTTGGATCATACTTAAACACATACCCGTGTCAGCCCTACCATCATCCGTTAACGTGTCATCCACATTCAGTTTCATCGTACCCTCATCCGGAGGTCTCCATTTCCGCTTCACCTGCGGCTGCTCGTCAAGGTGATGTTTCCTACTCCTCACGCGGTCACGCCGCGTCCCATTCAACCACCTCCTTGCCCTTATCGACGTCAACCACTGGATGTTTATCAATATGCATCAAGCACTGCAAGTAGCTCTCCAGAAAACTTCGAGATGCCATGACTGGGGCTGGTTGCTTGTGGTAGGTAATTTCATTGTGGATGTGCCAAACTCTACAAAGAAGCATCATTAAGGGGGCTCGTTGGTGGTCATCATCAGCACGTTGGAGTGCATGCATAAACCAATCTGGATTCCTTTCAAACAGTAGAATATGAGGTGGTAATGCCCTGACTGTTCTCATCACATCCCATAGACCTCTTGCATGTGGACATTTTATCAAAGCGTGGAACGTTATCTCATCCTCCATGCCACAGATCATGCATGTGGCCAAAGACTCCATACCACGTTTCTTGATATTACCTTGCGTAATGAAGTTATATTAGCCAAATCAGCAATGTCTCGTCTAGTCCTAATCCATTCCACACAAATCTTGGTCGAAGAGTACGGTTCAATCACCATCTATCGCACCACCCTCCAAGTTCGGGTGCTTTCTCTGTGACTGAACGTCAACAACGCTTGAATGTTGACAAATAAGACGAGAGACGGATCGACACAACCCTTGGCACCAACAGTACACCTGTCGATCCACCCAAAATGGCTAGGTTCCTTAGCTGTGATGCGTGTCGATGCAGTTGTGGCTCTAGCGTCGGCTAATCTTAGTTGAGAACCACGCGGCTCAATAGGATTGTATTGGTGGTGGCGGCGGCCGATTTTGGCCGTGGAAGGACAGCATGACGGCCGGAGTTGGTCATCGGGTGTTTGGTGGCGGATCTATGGCAGGCGCGTGCCGATCTTGTCCATGTCAGCGGTGACGACACCTCAAGTTGAAGCGGATTAGATGGGATTGGGCTGTGTTAGCATAATAAACAATTTTTTCATAAAGGGAGCGCATCCGTTTCCGTATCAATCCATGCATTCGGCATTTTATTACTTTACTAGCACATATGACCGTATGTTGTAACTTGAGAAGATAATCAATCATTTAATAAAAAACTTTGGTGCCATCAAAGTTTTTCTCCAAAGTAAATCGATCCATGTGACCCTAGCCTCGGTTCACCTTATTTTTTCTATTATATCTCTAACAGAGCACGAGCGGCAGCAAATTTAAACAAAACCATAAAACTGACTATCTATGTGTGTAAACTTTAGGGCGCATTTGGTTGGTATTGGCATGGAGGCAGACCCAAAAAGAGCCCACGTTGTTGCCCCCGGTAAGCCTGTTCAGTGAAAAACGATACAAAAAACGTCGTTGTCAAGTTATTTGGTAGCCTGCATGGTGATAGGTGGGGGTTGGTGAGATCTTAACAAGGTGCTTGGTTGTAGCGGCTTCCTAGATAAGTTGTGGAAGAGGCATGCAACCTGGCACGGAAAACAAGGGAATATTCCCCACTTCGTAGCTCGCGTTGGCATGTCACCAGAGAAACGCCTGATTCAGGCATTGTTCTCTAGCCTGCACCCGGGGTGCTTTGAGAATCAGACGGGCTGATTTTCTCCAACCCCTCTTATTTGGTTGCCCGCGAAAAAGAGAATCTTTATCTCCTCATATGATCTACCAACAACCGTATAATCTACCAAACGCCTCCTTATAGCATGGCTATCAAGGACGTGGCCTAGCTGGCCTCACTCACGTTGGCGGTAGGAGACTGGCCAGCCAAGCTAGAAACCGACCACATGTCCTGGGCCGGCGGGTGTCGCTGCTCACGCCAGCCAGGAAGGATCCCTCCTCCGAGGATGGGGCTTTGTCGCTTCAGGCAGACCACGGTGCTATTGCTTCTACTAGTACATGTCGTGCTTCATAACTGTTTGGCCGAGACATGACCATAGGCCGAGTCGCGTCCACTACACCACCTGCGGTCCGTGATTTTTCACTGATGGGCCGCGTTGCTGCTTTGGAACTTCCTGCGGGTAGTGCTTCATCTCGGACGGGCCACGAAGCTGCCTCGGAACCTCCTACGGGCCACGGCACAGCTGCCTCTCGGCCGGGGCGGCAGGCTGCTTCAGTGAACCTGGGGAGACACCCGCGGTCTGCGGACGGCAGGCCTAGGTCGCCGGCTACTGGTTCTTCACTGCCTGGGCGTCGCCCTGCTGTAGAAGACCGGGAGGAGTCCCTTGCTGAGCTAGCCAGCCTTTGTCGCCTGCTGCCGGCCCTGTTTTGCTGTCGACATGTGATGACCCACAAGTATAGGGGGTGTATCGCAGTATTTTCGAGGGAAGTGAAACCCAATTTATTGATTCGACACAAGGGGAGCCAAAGAATATTTATAAGTCTTAACAACTGAGTTGTCAATTCAACTGCACCTGGAAACAATCTTGCTCACAGCAGTTTATCAGTAGCAACAGTTTTATAGTTGGAATAGTAAAGTAGCAGCAGTAGTAAAGTAAAGACAGCAGTAAACAGTGGCATTCGAGTGCGGTAGGCATAGGGATGGATGGACGGGCGTTGCATGGACAAGACAATTCACATAGCAATCAGAACATAGGGCAATTGCAGATAAATAAGATAAAGCATCCGAGGACTAGATAATCCTAGGCATATGTTCCATATATAGTCATACGTGCTCGCAATGAGAACTTGCACAACATCTTTTGTCCTGCCAGCCTGTTTGCAGCGGAGCCTCAAGGGAACTACTGGCAATTAAGGTGCTCCTTTTAATAGAGCACCGGAGCAAAGTATTAACACTCCGTGAACACATGTGATCCTCACATCAAAGCCATTCCCTCCGGTTATCCTGATTTCTGTCACTTCGGGGCCATTGGTTCCGGACAACAATGTGTGTATACAACTTGCAGATAAGACCATAAACAATACTATCATAATGAATCAATAACATGTTCAGATCTGAAATCATGGCACTCGGGTTCTAGTGACAAGAATTAAGCATAACATGTCGCAACAAAGTCATAAAGTACTAATAGAAGATACTAGGCACCATGCCCTAACAATCTTATGCCATTACATGAACGATCTCATCCAATCCTACCATCCCCATAGCCTACAGCGGGGGATTACTCACTCATAGATGGGGGAAACATGGATGGTCGATGGAGAAGCGATGGTGATGATGATGGCGATGATCTCCTCCAATTCCCCGTCTCGGTAGGGTGCCAGAACGAAGTTTCTGGTGCTGTTTCGTAGAATCTGGTGGTGGCGGCGGAGCGGAACTCCTTCTGGAAAAACGTCGAAACCCCCCGGAGTTTTTAGGTCAGAAGGCAACTTATAGGTGAAGAGGGAGACGGGGAGGGAGTCTAGGGCGGCCAGACCACCCCCTGGCGCGGTCTGGGCTTGCCTGCGCGGCCAGGTGGTGTGGCCTGGGCCTAGCCCCCCTCCGTCTCGTATTCTGGCTCCGGGAGTCTTCTGGTGAAATAGGATTTTCTGCATATTTTCCGGGATTTTTCCTGATAGTTGATTTTCTGCACAAAAAGTAGACACCAATGCAATTCTACTGAAAATAGCGTCAGTCCGTGTTAGTTGCATCCAAATCACACAATTTTAGAGGAGAAACAATAGCAAAAGTGTTCGGGAAAGTAGATACGTTTTGGACGTATCAACTCCCCCCAAGCTTAGCTTATTGCTTGTCCTCAAGCAATTCAGTTGAAAACTGAGTGCGATAAAAGAACTTTCACGAAGACATTTTCTTCATATGATGTATATATTCTCAGCATATGATCAACTACTTAGACAATTCATAATAAGGAGTATGCAACTAAGTTTACTTAATAGGCATTGCAAGCTATGAAGAGATTCCAACTCAAAAATAATAAATAGCATGAAGCATAAACATAAGCAACATTACAATGCTCATAAAAAGGTATGATAGAGTGGTATCTTGCTTGCCTTTGATTGTGAATGCCGAGGCACCTATGAAGTTCAGGTGAAGACTAGAAGTAAAGATATCAAAGATATAAGCATCAAAGTCATAACACAAATAATCAAGTTTTGAGACAAGCACAAAGAATGACAACTATGCTCTCAAGAAAGTGCTCATAGAATATGTGGAGACTCAACAAGGAAATGAAAAGGTTTTGAATAGTTTGAAAGGCTTCCAAATGCTGAAAGTATGGTACTTGTTAGCTTTGAGCTCTCATTGCCCCTATCATAAGCATCTTTAAATGGTTAAGGTTAAAGTGACACAACTAAGAGGATATGCTTGACAAGTTATAAATCGAAGTCTCATGCCCCTTACTTACGAAGACCGATCCTCATGCTACTCAACTTCAGTCACAAGTAAGCTCTTGTCATTGTAAGTATATACGTATCATAGAGAACCGCCAATGGGGTATCCCTTGCACATGACACAGGAGCTATCCCATAATCAAAATGACAAGGCAAGCAGACAATGAGCATCTCAGCGATCTTTTTATTTACTATGTGCATAGATTTTTATTGAGGATGCTTCATAGAATGCTCAATATGGTTATGCTGCAAGTTTCCACCATGATTAGGCATGGCTTAGGCTAGCGGCCCAGGCGTTTCTCTAATATACATACAAACTCCATGATCTTATAAGTTCCACTTTTATTTCACATCGCCGGGATCCATAAGCAAAAGAACATGATATCAACGAGGTACTAAGTACCAATGAAATATTGAAAACGTTCCCCATGAAATATGGTTCTGCTAACTTCAACTTATAAAGCGCAAGCATATATGCAACAAAGAAGGACGCAATGGTTCAGGTTTATTAAATGCAAGAAAATAAAGTGTGCCGTCAAGTTTGTGAGAGCTTTACTAACTAACTTTCTCATAATAAGCAAACATTTTATTCGGAAGAAAACAAGGCATATTGAATATGCATGGAAGTAGCAAATGATGCTAATAGGTAGGTATGGTGGACACTTTGGCAATATTTGGTTTTGGGGAGTTGGAAACATGAGTAAAACATACTCAGTGAAGGTGAAGGCTAGCAATAGTAAGGGAGCGACAAACCAGAGAGCAATAGCCGTCATAATCATGCTTGCAGCAAAACAGGACTAAACATGGCATGAAAGTGATTCAAGATCCTCAAGGCAAAATAATTCATCGAGGCTTAACTGATTATTACAGTCATGTACATGCGTGAGCATGTGCCAAGTCAATTCAAACGAAACATTCAGAGGAGGATACCACGGTGTCATACCAAGTTATGAATAGAGTAATGCAAGCAAACATTCATAAAACATGCTACAAACTATTAGCAAGATAGAACTAATCATACGAAAGCAAGAACTACTAAGCATCCATAAATAACATACACCCTACACGAACAGACTAAGCATGCCCACAATGATGAGTATATGTACAAAAATGAAAACAAATAGAGTTCGTTACCAGCCCACACCTCAAGTTATCATTAATCCTCATTATTGCTCTTCACTTGTGTGGCTTGAATAATAATATGAAACCAATATCAACTGAGGACTGCTGAACCCTGCAACAAACTCACAAAGCCAAAGAAAAATGACAAATATTTTTGTTGTTTTCGATTTTTAAAACAAGAACCAAAAAGGAAAAACAAGTAAAGCAAAATATTTTTTGGGTTTTTCGAATAGTTCAAACAAAGCAAAAAGGGAAAAACACACCAAGGCAAAAAGAAAAAGCAAACCAAAGAGAAACAACAAAAATATTTTTTGTCTTTTTGTGTTTTAGAAAGCAAAAGCAAAGAAAGAACGAAAACTAAAAAGAGAACGAAACAAGAATATACAAACTACCGACGCAACATGATAAGGAGATGAGTGCGGTGTCGGCGTACCTCCCCCCAAGCTTAGGCTTTTGGCCTAAGTGGGTATCAATCCAGATACGGGTAAGGGTTCCAAGCAGGAGGATCATGGTAAGAATGGTCGTAGTTGGGCCCGTGGGAAGAAGAAGAGGCTCCCCAATCATAGGCAGGCTGCTGATATGAAGACTCCCCCTCGTTTGAGGGTTGGACCGAATCATCCGTGACCTCCCTTCTAGTATCCTGCTCCTGTTGGGAGAGCTCTCCCAAATACGTGCCAAGCTCCTCCTTAGTGAGGGACCATCCTTCCATGTTATCAAGGTTAAACAAAACAGGTGCAGGCAAAAGAACAACACACTCGGACTTGCTCTTTCTCCAACCCGCTTTGAGAGAAGTTATTTCATAAGACAACTCATTCAAACTAGACCACGAGGAAACAAATTTATGCTGTGTCATGGAATTAAAATCAAGCCTTTCTATGGGGAACTGTAGGTCTAGATGATGAGGCACTAAACCATGCAAATGCTAGTAAACGAGAAGCAATGAGGCCTCCATAAATTCCACCTTTCTCACGGTTAGCAGCAAGACGGAAAGCTATCAAAGCACCTAAATTGTAAGTCCTATCTCGTTTAAGAGCAGTAGAGATAAATGCTAGATCATATGAAGATAACTTATTGGCAGTTTTCCTAGTGAGAACACACTTGGCAATAAAGTAGGCAAAGTAGCAAATGGAGGGAAGATGAATGTTACGGATTTTTCCATTCTCCTTCGAGAAGCTGCTCCCTTGGCAAATTTATGCGTATAAATCCATGAGTGGTTCAAGTCGCTCCTTAATCCTTCTACATGATCCCCATTGAGATACCTTAATAGCTGCACAAAATTCATCGAGAGGAAGGTCGACAGCAATATTGTAAATTTTGTAGTGAACCATGGGGTTAGGCAAAGAGTAACTTATTTGAAAGTCCTGCAACACAGACATGGTTAGCTTCACAAATTGACAAGGTTCATCATCCAAAAAGTGCTCCAGCCCTACATTAGAAACCAAAGTGTGGAAATCTTGAAGAATTCTTGCAGCTCTCATGAACTCATAGCATGGATAAATGGAAGGAAAAACTTCCTCCTCCCGGTGGACCTTCATAACCTCAGGCACCCATAGTTCATGTTGGTTTAGTTGGTGCTCATTAATCTTCTATTCTGAAATTTAAACACCTATTAAACAAGTGATTGCAAAGTTAATAAAATGAAGGATTCTACTCATAGGGACTTGTAAGAGACCTAAACATGCATCAAAACTATATCTGTAAGCATCAAACAAGCTTACAAGCTCTCATAACCTGTCACCTACAACAGCAAAATACTCAAGATATAATCTACTAAACACAAATCTACTTGGACAAGGGGAGGAGTCACATACCAGGGAACAAATGCTCCAAATTTTAGCAAGAAAGATGGGCTGAGCAAGGAGATCGAAAAAATCGAGAGCAAGCATAGCAAGAACACGATTTTGAGCAATGAACTAGAGCTTACTCGGAAGAGAGAAGAAAGTGGCAGGTGAGAGAGTTAGTGGAGGGCCAGGGGTGGCCCACACCATGGCATGGCGCCACCTAGGGCAGGCCACGCCACCAGGTGGTGAGCCTGCCTGGTGGGTCCCCCTGGTACCTCCCAGGTACTCCTCTGCCCCTTTTTTCACGTAAAAATTTAATATGAATTTTCTAGAATTTTTCGGGACACTTTATTTTTGGGCATTTTTCAGGTATAGAAGAATGATTTTCTGACAGACAGATTTTTTTTTGGAAATGATGCAATGACAAAACAAGGCTAGAACTACAAAAGTTCTAAGACACTCTAACATGCAAGAAACTAACAACAAAAAGGAGACTAAACGAAAGCAAAAACTAAAATGGATAGAATAAAAGTAAACGGGGATAATCACGGTGGAAACATTGTTTTGTTCAATGAAATCCTTTTTGTTAACGAGGTTGATCAGGTCTTGTTACCAAAATAATTCCATATGAGACAAAACTTTGTATTCCACTAATGATTATGTTACCTCAACCTTGATAGCAATGGTCCCAATCATAATAGTTTCAAATTTTTCTCTTGGTATGGGACAATATATTTCTCCAACTTGAATGCCCTCAACATGTTCAATTGAATTCAAACCATAAGTCCTTTCAATCTTCTTGGGGAAATAGACAATATGTTCCTTGTCATTAACATTGAAAGTCACCTTTCCTTGATTACAATTAATAACAGCTCCTGCAGTATTAAGAAAAGGTCTCCCAAGAATAATGGACATATTATCATCTTCAAGCATTTCAAGCACACAAAAATCAGTTAATATCAAGAAATTATGAGCCACTTGAACAGGTACATCCTCACATATACCAACAGGAGTAGTGGTAGATTTATCAGCCATTTGCAAAGATATATCAGTTGGTATTAATTTTTCTAGTTGAAGCCTCTTATAGAGAGAGAAAGGCATACCACTAACTCCAGCTCCCAAATCACACAAGGCAGTTCTAACATAACTGTTCTTAATAGAGCAAGGGATATTGGAATCCTTGGGTCTCCAAGTTTCTTTGGAACCTTACCATTAAAGGAATAATTAGCAAGCAAAGTAGAAATTTCTTCATTAGGGATCTTCCTTTTATTCGAGACAATATCCTTCATATACTTTGAGTAAGGAGGCAATTTAATAGCGTCAGTCAAAGGAATTTGCATTAATACAGGTTTCATCCCCTCACAAAACTTATTATAGTGTTCATCTTCCTTTGACTTGTGTTTCTTATTAGGGAAAGGCATAGGTTTTTTGACCCAAGGCTCTCTTTCACTACCATGTTTCTTAGCAATAAAATCTTCTTTGGTGTATTTAGTATTCTTAGTGTGGTTTTCAGGTTCTTCTTCAACTTTTTCTTCATTAGAAACTTCATTTTCTTCATTACCACTTTCAGTTTCAGCATTAGAGATAGATATACTATTAAGATCTATAGCAGGTTCAGAGGGTTCTACAATAGTTTTATGTTTCTTTTTCCTTTTCTTACGAGTAGAGCCACTATTTTCAGCTTGTTGAGAATCCTGCTCAATTCTTTTGGGATGCCCCTCAAGATATAGAGGATCCTGGGTAGCAGCACCACTTCTAGTTCTAATTTCATAAGCATGTTTTTCTTTAGCAGCATTAACTAGCAAGTCTTTTTGCACTTTAACGAGTTGATCTATTTGAGTTTGAACCATTCGAAAGTGTTTAACAATCATTTTAACATCATTAGAGGTTCTTTCCACAATATCTTTCAACTCAACAATAGCTCTAGTGTTTTCCATTAGATGATTTTGCACCCTTTTATTAAAATTATCTTTCTTAACAATAAAGATATCGAATTATTCTAAGCATTGATCAGGAGGTTTAGAGTAAGGGATATCACCTTCATCAAAGTGTTGGACAGAGTGTACCTCGATAGTGGATGAGTAGGGAATAGGCTTACATAATTCTTCTATAGGAGGTAAATTCTTGACATCTGCAGCTTTAATTCCCTTCTCCTTAAGACATTTCTTAGCTTCCTTCATCACTTCATCATTTAATTCAATAACTCCCCTCTTCTTTGATGTTGGAATAGGCACTGGTATAGTAGGTTGATACATTGCAAATGTATCTATAATTTTTGATGTTCCATGCTTGGCTTTATCCACTTTCTTGTGTTTTGTTCCAACTTTGGAGTACTTTTCTTATGATTTCTTGGACTAACCTATTAACAAGAGCTACAGTGCCAGCTGCCTGTTTTCTGCTGTTTTTGGTTCCAGGAAAGTCAGAAAATGAATATTCTCGGAATTGGACGGACAAAAGCCAAAGTGCTTATTTTTCCGAAAAGGATCAAGTGCCAAAATACAAGACGGAGAAGGGCCAGATGGCGGCCACACCACCTGGCCGTGCGGCCAGGCCTGGCCCGTGCCAGGTGTGGTGTGGCCAGCCCAGGCACCCCCTCGGCCTCTCCTTCCGCCTATATATTGCCCTCAGGACGAAAACCCTAAGTATCCGATCAAAAATCCACGAAAGAGTCTGTAGCCGCCGTCATCTCCATCCCTAGATCAGGAGGGATCTGAAGCTCTTCCTGGCACCCTGTCGGAGAGGGGAATTCACCCTGGAGGCCTTCTTCATCACCATGCAAGCCTCCGGTGTGATGCGTGAGTAGTTCATCCTTGGACTACGGATCCATGTAGTAGCTAGATGGCTGGTTCTCCTCCTTTGTGCTTTCATGTTTAGATCTTGTGAGCTCCGTTCATGATCAAGATCATCTATTTGTAATTCTACATGTTCTGTTTGCGGGGATCCGATGGATATTGAGATGCTATTTCAGATTGATTATTGATTCTATCATGTCTTTGTTATTTGAGATCTTGCATGCTTTCCGTTGTTAGTAGCTATCTTGGCCAAGTAGATGCTAGCAACTCCAAGAGTTAGTATTTATGCTCGATAGTGGGTTCATGCCTCTGGTAATATGGGGAAGTGACAAAAATCTCTAAGGTACTAGATGTGTTGTTGCTACTAGGGAGAAAACAACGATCTTTTGTTCATAGAACAATCGTATTGTTTACTTTACACGCAGTTCGTAAAGCAATAATCTGTTGCTTGCAACTTAATACTGGAGGGGGTTCGGATGATAACCTAAAGGTGGATTATTAGTCATAGATGCAGTTGGATGGCGGTCTATGTATTATGTTGTAATGCCCAATCAAGTCTCAAAGGAGTCAAGATGATTAGTATATGCATGTATTGCTTTCTCGGTGTTTGTCAATTGCCGTCACCCAGCATGTTATCTATCTTAAGGAGAGCCACCTCTAGTGAACTATGGATCCCGGTCCTTTTTCTTTACATACAATCTACAATCTTTTACTGCTTTGTGTTTACTTTCTGCAAACTTTTACTTCTTTCCATTCGATACGTTTAATCCTTTGTTTTCCGCAAAACATGGTGAGATTGACAACCTCATCGCAAGTTGGGGACAAAGTTCTGTGGTTGTGTTGTGCAGGTCTCCACGTTGCAACTAGCACCGGTAGTGCGCCCTGCCAAAGCTCAGCTAGTAACACCTTTGGGGTGTTTCCTTGCTCCTACTGGTTCGATTAAACCTTGGTTTCATAACTGAGGGAAAACTTAGTGTTGTGCTCATCATACCTTCCTCTTGGGGTTCCCAACAAGCTCTACGTCGAACGACGAGCACATCAAGATCTTTTCTGGCGCCGTTGCCGGGGAGTCAAGGACATCTTCACAAGGGGAGTCCCTCATAACCAATCTCTTTAATTTGTTGTTTTTGTTTTGCTTAGTTTATTTTTGCTTTGTTTTCTTGTTTTGTTATTCAAAAACAAAAAAAATTAGTTTTACTAGTTTGCTTTCTTTATCAAAAATACAAAAAAAATAACTCTCCTTTAGTTGTCACCTCTTCCTTAGCTCACCATGTTGATCCCTACATTCACCTTGAAAGACCTTTCAATTGGTAGTGGTTCTGTAATAGGGAAAGATAATATTGAAGAATTCTTTAATCATGTTAGCAAACATGAAGATACTAAGGATAGATCCCTTGTAGAACTTGCTCCAAATTATGAGATTTCTGCAGCTTCTTTAATTCACATGTTAGAAGCTAGGTTTGTTAACCTCAACCCCTTAATGCAAGTAATGTTTCTTAAGCTTAAAGAAATTGAGGATCTTGAAAAGAGGGATTTTATTCTAGAAACTTTGTTTAAGGAGTTCTATCATGTTGCCAAGGAAGCTAGAAAAGTTTTTAAACGTTTCAATATGCTAGGCTCATGTGTAGATGTTGTTGGTACACGAGAAAAGATGAACAAAACCGAACCTAATGGGGAGGAACCTAAAATACCAATACCCTTTAAACCCTTTTGATGAGAATAGTGAACCCAAGAGCATTGAGAAAGGATCCTCTAGAACTTACTTGGATGATATACCTTGCCTTGTTGAAAATATTTTTGGTATTGATCTTAATGCTTCTTCATTTGAGAACACTTGATTCTTTCTTTGCTTCTTATGCCTAACTTAAAGGCGTTAAAGAAAAGTACTTATTGGGAGATAACCCAAAAGTTTTAGATGAGTCTTGGAAGTTATTACCTCTGTAATAACCGCTCCTTATCCTTTTTATTTGCTTTTTGTGCCAAGAGTAACCTCTAATGAGAGAGAAGTAATGATTGGGAAAGTTGTTATCCCGAAACAGATTTCTGTGCTTCACCGTAAAAATTCGTGAGAGAGCTCTGTATGTCGGATTGAGCTATAATGTTTTTTGCTTATGCCCCAGGTTGTTATCTAACTTTCGTTAGCTCAACACTTCTTTATTTGAGCAACAGAAGGTCTTCGAAAAAATTCGTCTTTACCTGTTGGTCTGTTTTGACAGATTTCTGCCATTTTCTGCATTTGCTTCTTGTTGGATCCTTCTTGAGTTCTTTTGGGGGATTGAGCTTTTTGAGGGAAGTGCTATAGTAGCTAGTGTTCTAATGGAAGTTTATTTGGTGTTAGAACTGAACCTTGAGAGTTATTTATCTTGAGTGCACTAATGTTGCTAATGAGATTGTGTGAAGTTTTGTATGAAGGAAAAATTTCAGGTGTATGGAAGGAATGAGTAATGAGATGAAGGATGGACTAAAGCTCAAGATTGGGGATGCCACGCGTGTCACCCCAAGAAATATCCAAGAATTACAAGCATCAAAGCTTGGGGATGCCCAAAGCATCCCCTTCTTCATCAATAAAAATCCCAGGTTTCTTCCAAACGTTCATTTTTATTGTTTCATGCACAGTTGTGTTTTTCTTGGAGCGTCTTCTTTTTCGTTTTCGTTTTGGTTTTCGTTTGCCTTGGTTTGCTTAGTTTTCTGAATAAATTGGTTGGACCCCCTCTTTCATACTTTGGTTTGCAAATAATTTTGGTTTGGTTTGGAAAAGAGTAGGAAAGTTCATACTTATGTGGTAAAAAGAGCTCGTTTTGACTGTGGCCTATGCTTTGTCATGCCATGCTTGATATTGTTTTGGCTTTATGCTTAGTATTCTTTGCTGTAGCATGACTTGTTATAAACAATTGAGATTGCTTAATGTGCCTTGGATGAATCATGCGTTGTTTTAGCATATTAAAGCATAGTATAGTGGTATTCTCCTTTGATGCTTTATTTGGGTTGACTTAGCACATGCTCACACCATGCTATAACTATCTCAAGTCACCATAGCTTATGATCCTTTATTTTTCAACTTGTAGTATCACTTTATGCTTTGATCAATGATGTTTTGTCACTCTGCATGATTTTGGCCATTATTGCTCTCTTAGTTTGTCGCTCCCAGTCTTTTTCTAGCCTCCACAACAAAGATGAGTTCCGCTCATGCATCCAACTCCCTAAACCAAGTTATTCCAAAGAGTCCACCATACCTACCTACTAGCTTATGCTATTCAAAGTATATTCAGGCTTTTGTTTACCATCCACTTGTTATGAGAAAACTAGTGATTAAAGCTCTCATGAACTTGACGGCACACTTTACTTTATTGCCTCTAATAAACTTGAACCATTGGGTCCTTCTTTGTTGCGTATATTCTTGCGCTTTATAAGTTCAAATTAGCAGAACCATGTACCATGGGGAACGCTTTCGACATTGCAATTGTACTTTGTACCCCGTTGATATCATGTTATTTTGCTTACGGATCCCGGTGGTGTGAAATAAAAGTGAACTTTTAAGATCATGGAGTTTGTATGTGTGTTAGAGAAACGCCTGGGCCGCTAGCCTAAGCCATGCCTAATCATGGTGGAAACTTGCAGCATCACCATAATGAGCACTCTATGAAGCATCCTCAATAAAAACCTATGCAAATAGCAAATAAAAAGATCGCTGAGATGCTCATTGTCTGCTTGCCTTGTCATTTTGATTATGGGAAAGCTCCCATATCATGTGCAAGGGGTACCCCGTTGGCGGTTCTTAATGATACACATATACTTACAATGACAAGAGCTTACTCGTGACTGAAGTTGAGTAGCATGAGGATCGGTCTTCGTAAGTAAGGGGCATGAGATTTCGATTTATAACTTGTCAAGCATATCCTCTTAGTTGTGTCACTTTAACCTTAATCACCTTCAAGATGCTTATGATAGGGGCAATGAGAGCTGAAAACTACAAGTACCATAATTTTTGGAAGCTCTTTATGAGACTTGAATCCCTACTTCCTTTTACAAAAGGCCTTTCTTCCACCATTATATTGAGTCCCCACCTTCCATCTTTATGCACTTACTTTGAGAGCATAGTGGCCATTCTTAGTTCTATGTGCATTGTCCCAAGACTAGTTGATTGATGCATAACTTGTTATTGCTTGTTTTAAACTATTGTATCTAGTCACTCTTATGAACTTTGAAGGTGTCCTATGCATTTATGTTTGCTACTCTATTGAGGGACAAGCTGAATACTACTATGCTATGTTTTCTTTATGTGAAACAAACAAACGTCTTGCAAAGCATTGGTATTCATGAATCTTTTGTTTGTGCCTTTTCATGCTGCATCATAGTTTCTTTGCTTATTGCTAGAACTTTCTATTTCATTTTATGATTGTAGTGTTATGATCCCAACTTTGAATGTTTTGCAAATACTTTGATCAAGTCTTTGATGGTGCATGTCACCTAAAAAATTATTCTTTCTTTTTATCACTTACCTACTCGAGGACGAGCAGGAGTTAAGCTTGGGGATGTTGATACATTGCAAATGTATCTATAATTTTTGATGTTCCATGCTTGGTTTTATCCACTTTCTTGTGTTTTGTTCCAACTTTGGAGTACTTTTCTTATGATTTCTTGGATTAACCTATTAACAAGAGACACAGTGCCACCTGCCTGTTTTCTGCTGTTTTTGGTTCCAGGAAAGTCAGAAAATGAATATTCTCGGAATTGGACGGGACAAAAGCCAAAGTGAATATTTTTCCGGAAGGTATCAAGTGCCAGAATACAAGACGGAGAAGGGCCAGAGGGTGGCCACACCACCTGGCCGCGCGGCCAGGCCTGGCCCGCGCCAGGGGGTGGTGTGGCCAGCCCAGGCACCCCCTCGGCCTCTCCTTCCGCCTATGTATTGCCCTCGGGACGAAAACCCTAAGTACCCGATCAAAAATCCACGAAAGAGTCTGTAGCCGTTGTCATCTCCATCCCTAGATCGGGAGGGATCTGAAGCTCTTCCCGGAACCCTGTCGGAGAGGGGATTTCACCCTGGAGGCCTTCTTCATCACCATGCAAGCCTCTGGTGTGATGCGTGAGTAGTTCATCCTTGGACTATAGATCCATGTAGTAGCTAGATGGCTGGTTCTCCTCCTTTGGGCTTTCATGTTTAGATCTTGTGAGCTCCGTTCATGATCAATATCATCTATTTGTAATTCTACATGTTGTGTTTGCGGGGATCCAATGGATATTGAGATGCTATTTCAGATTGATTATTGATTCTATCATGTCTTTGTTATTTGAGATCTTGCATGCTTTCCGTTGTTAGTAGCTATCTTGGCCAAGTATATGCTAGCAACTCCAAGAGTTAGTATTTATGCTCGATAGTGGGTTCATGCCTCTGGTAATCTGGGGAAGTGACAGAAATCTCTAAGGTGCTAGATGTGTTGTTGCTACTAGGGAGAAAACAACAATCCTTTGTTCATAGAACAATCGTATTGTTTACTTTACACGCAGTTCGTAAAGCAATAATCCGTTGCTGGCAACTTAATACTGGAGGGGGTTCGGATGATAACCTGAAGGTGGATTATTAGTCATAGATGCAGTTGGATGGCAGTCTATGTATTATGTTGTAATGCCCAATCAAGTCTCAAAGGATTCAAGATGATTAGTATATGCATGTATTGCTTTCTCGGTGTTTGTCAATTGCCCCGCTGTAATTTGTTCACCCAGCATGTTATCTATCTTAAGGAGAGCCACCTCTAGTGAACTATGGATCCCGGTCCTTTTTCTTTACATACAATCTACAATCTTTTACTGCTTTGTGTTTACTTTCTGCAAACTTTTACTTCTTTCCATTCAATACGTTCAATCCTTTGTTTTCCGCAAAACACGGCGAGATTGACAACCTCATCGCAAGTTGGGGACAAAGTTATGTGGTTGTGTTGTGCAGGTCTCCACGTTGGTACTAGCACCGGTAGTGCGCCTTGCCAAAGCTTAGCTAGTAACACCTTTGGGGTGTTTCCTTGCTCCTACGGGTTCGATTAAACCTTGGTTTCATAACTGAGGGAAAACTTATTGTTGTGCTGATCATACCTTCCTCTTGGGGTTCCCAACGAGCTCTACATCGAACGACGAGCACATTATAGGTTCAGGTACAATTAGTTCAGGTATAGCTTGTTCAGTAGGAGTCCAATCTTCATAGTTCTTACTTATTTTAGCCATTAATTCCTCAGCTTCCTTAGGTGTCCTATTCCTGAAAACACAATCGGCACAACTATCTAGGTATGTCCTAGATTCTTCAGTTAGTCCATTATAAAATATATCAAGAAGCTCATTCTTAGGTAATGGACTTCTAGCCTGTGCATGAATCAAAGCACAAAACCTTGCCCATGATTCAGGCAATATCTCTTTTTCTCCCTGTTTAAAATCAAAAAGTTCCTGCAAAATAGCATGTCTAGCACTAGGAGGAAAATATTTCTGCAGGAAAGTACTAATCAAGCAATCAGGGCTATCAGTAGATCCAGCAGGTAAATTACTAAACCAAGTTTTAGCTTCTGCCTTCAGTGAAAAGGGGAAAATTTTAGCAACAAAGTAAGTACGCATCTTAATATCATAAGAAAACAAGCCACTCATGGTAGAAAGTTCATTCATATGTGCTACCGCACTTTCATTCTTAGTCCCAGAAAAAGGTTCTTTCTCAACAATAGCTATGTAAGATAGATCGAGAGAGAAATCATAATCTTTATCTATAATGTTTATGGGAGAAGCAGCAAACTTAGCAATAGGAGATAATTTGGGTCTAATAGTACGCCTCTCAAGGAGACTCTTAGCAGCACTCCTATCATGGGTGTTTTTACATTCTTTAATAAATTCATCGGTCATCTCATCATAACCATCTTCAATATCATAACTTTCACTAGACTCTGGTGAACTAACAGGTGTAGTAGTGTCTTCATTAGGAGTTTCAGTATTTCCAGCTATAGTTCTAGAAATCATAGCATCTAGGAAAGGACCTAATGAACCACTCTTATCAAGCATAGTAGAAGCAGCATCATAACCATCAGAAGTTTCAGATTCAGCAGTAGTAGCAATGTGTGTAGCATGTGTATGTTGTGGTGTAACGAGCTTACTCATAACAGATGGTGAATCAAGAGCAATAGAGGTATTCAGAACCGTACCTCTTCTTGTAGTGGATGGTAAAATAGGAACCTTGCCATCACAAGACTTACCCATGATGGATGGATAGCAGCGAGCAATAGAGAATCCAAGTGAACTTGATAAATAAAGCTATGCTCCCCGGCAACGGCGCCAGAAAATAGTCTTGATGACCCACAAGTATAGGGGGTGTATCGCAGTATGTTCGAGGGAAGTGAAACCCAATTTATTGATTCAACACAAGGGGATCCAAAGAATATTTATAAGTCTTAACAACTGAGTCGTCAATTCAGCTGCACCTGGAAACAATCTTGCTCATAGCAGTTTATCAGTAGCAACAGTTTTGTAGTTGGAATAGTAAAGTAGCAGCAGTAGTAAAGTAAAGACAGCAGTAAATAGTGGGATTCGAGTGCGGTAGGCATAGGGATGGATGGACGGGCATTGCATGGACAAGACAATTCACATAGAAATCCGAACATAGGGAAATTGCAGCTAAATAAGATAAAGCATCCAAGTACTGGATAATCCCAGGCATGTGTTTCATATATAGTCATACGTGCTCGCAATGAGAACTTGCACAACATCTTTTGTCCTGCCAGCCCGTTTGCAGCGGGGCCTCAAAGGAACTACTGGCAATTTAAGGTTCTCCTTTTAATAGAGCACCGGAGCAAAGCATTAACACTCCATGAACACATGTGATCCTCACATCAAAGCCATTCCCTCCGGTTATCCCGATTTCTGTCACTTCAGGGCCATTGGTTCCGGACAACAATGTGTGTATACAACTTGTAGATAAGACCATAAACAATACTATCATAATGAATCAATAACATGTTCAGATCTGAAATCATGGCACTCGGGCCCTAGTGATGTGTACGCACTTCTATTCTTGTAGACAGTTGTTGGGCCTCCAAGTGCAGAGGTTTGTAGAACAGCAGCAAGTTTTCCCTTAAGTGGATCACCCAAGGTTTATCGAACTCAGGGAGGAAGTGGTCAAAGGTATCCCCTCTCAAGCAACCCTGCAATCAAGATACAAGAAGTCTCTTGTGTGCCCAACACACCCAATACACTTGTCAGGTGTATAGGTGCATGATACATTGCAAATGTATCTATAATTTTTGATGTTCCATGCTTGGTTTTATCCACTTTCTTGTGTTTTGTTCCAACTTTGGAGTACTTTTCATATGATTTCTTGGACTAACCTATTAACAAGAGCCACAGTGCCAGCTGCCTGTTTTCTGCTATTTTTGATTCCAGGAAAGTCAGAAAATGAATATTCTCGGAATTGGACGGGACAAAAGCCAAAGTGCCTATTTTTCCAGATGTCATCAAGTGCCATAATACGAGACGGAGAGGGGCTAGGGGCCACCACACCACCTGGCCGCGCAGCCAGGCCTGCGCTAGGGGGTGGTGTCGCCGCTCCCGGCACCCCCTCGGCCTCTCCTTCCGCCTATATATTGCCCTCGGGACGAAAACCCTAAGTGCCCGATCAAAAATCCACGAAAAAGTCTGTAGCCGCCATCATCTCCATCCCAAGATCGGGAGGGATCTGAAGCTCTTCCCGGCACCCTGCCGGAGAGGGGAATTCACCCTAGAGGCCTTCTTCATCACCATGCAAGCCTCCGGTGTGATGCGTGAGTAGTTCATCCTTGGACTACGGGTCCATGTAGTAGCTATATGGCTGGTTCTCCTCCTTTGTGCTTTCATGTTTAGATCTTGTGAGCTCCGTTCATGATCAAGATCATCTATTTGTAATTCTGCATGTTGTGTTTGCGGGGATCCGATGGATATTGAGATGCTATTTCAGATTGATTATTGATTCTATCATGTCTTTGTTATTTGTGATCTTGCATGCTTTCCGTTGTTAGTAGCTATCTTGGCCAAGTAGATGCTAGCAACTCCAAGAGTTAGTATTTATGCTTGATAGTGGGTTCATGCCTCTGGTAATCTAGGGAAGTGACAGAAATCTCTAAGGTACTAGATGTGTTGTTGCTACTAGGGAGAAAACAATCATAGAACAATCGTATTGTTTACTTTACACGCAGTTCGTAAAGCAATAATTTGTTGCTTGCAACTTAATACTGGAGGGGGTCGGATGATAACCTGAAGGTGGATTATTAATCATAGATGCAGCTGGATGGCGGTCTATGTATAGTGTTGTAATGCCCAATCAAGTCTCAAAGGAGTCAAGATGATTAGTATATGCATGTATTGCTTTCTCGGTGTTTGTCAATTGCCCGCTGTAATTTGTTCACCCAGCATGTTATCTATTTAAGGAGAGCCACCTCTAGTGAACTATGGATCCCGGTCCTTTTCTTTACATACAATCTACAATTGTTTACTTCTTTGTGTTTACTTTCTGCAAACTTTTACTTCTTTCCATTCGATACATTTAATCCTTTGTTTACCGCAAAACACGGTGAGATTGACAACCTCATCGCAAGTTGGGGACAAAGTTATGTGGTTGTGTTGTGCAGGTCTCCATGTTGCTACAAGCACCGGTAGTGCGCCCTGCCAAAGCTCAGCTAGTAACACCTTTGAGGTGTTTCCTTGCTCCTACTGGTTCGATTAAACCTTGGTTTCATAACTGAGGGAAACTTGCTGTTGTGCTCATCATACCTTTCTCTTGGGGTTCCCAACAAGCTCTACATCAACACTGCCATCAAGCATTTTTCTAGGCGTCGTGCATTGAGCCATCAAGCGATTTTATGGCGCCGTTGCCGGGGAGTCAAGGACATCTTCGCAAGGGGAGTCCCTCATAACAATCTCTTTACTTTGTTGTTTTTGTTTTTCTTAGTTTTCTTTTTGCTTTGTTTTCTTGTTTTGTTATTCAAAAACACACAAAAAATAGTTTTACAAGTTTGCTTTCTTATTTGAAAACCCAAAAAATGACTACTCTTGAAAACACTGAGTTGTGTGACTTCACTAGCACCAACAACAATGATTTTATGAGCACACCTATTGCTCCACCTGTGCATGAAGATACTTTCTTTGAGATAAAACCTGCTTTGCTCAATCTTGTTATGAGAGAGCAATTTTCTGGTATTGGTAATGAATATGCTGCTTCCCATCTAAATTACTTTGTTGAACTTTGTGAGATGCAAAAGCATAGGGATATAGATGGTGATATTATTAAGCTGAAATTATTTCCTTTCTCTTTGAGAGGAAAAGCTTAAGAATGGTTGAATTCCCTAACTAGGAATAGTATTGATTCTTGGACTAAATGCAAAGATGATTTCATTGGAAAATACTATCCTCCTGCTAAGATTATATCTATGAGAAGTGAAATAATGAAGTTTAAACAATCTGATAATGAACATGTTGCTCAAGCTTAGGGAAGAATGAAATCTTTGGTAAAGAATTGTCCCACTCATGGGCTGGCTGCTTGGATGATCATCCAAACTCTTTATGCAGGATTGAACTATTCTTCAAGGAACCTATTGGATTCTGTTGCTGTACCTTTATGACCATCACTTTGGGTGCTGCAACAAAACTTCTGGACAATATGATGGTTAATTATTATGAATGGCATACTGGGAGAGCTCCACAAGGTAGGAAGGTAAATTCTGTTGAGGAAACTTCCTCCTTGAGTGATAAGATTGATATTGAGTATATGCTCGTTAATGGGAAAGCTCATATTGATCCAAATAATGTTCCTTTAGCTTCTTTGGTTGCTCAAGAAGAGCAACTTGATGTGAACTTCATAAGGAACAACAATTTTGGCAATAATGTTTATGGTAATAACAACTATAGGCCCTACCCTCCTAATAATACTTATGGCTATAATGGTAAACCTGAATTACCTAGTGAAGGAAGAATTTTATAAGTTGAAAGAGCCACTAAAAACTTCATGCAAATGCAATATGAGCAAAATAAAGTATTTACTAAAACTATGGAGGAACAATCCACCATCTTGAAGAACATTAGCCATCAACTTGAGAGTCTAAATAGGGAAATACCTAGTTTACAATTGAAACTCTCTAAAATGGCTGCTAACATGAAACTAATGAGAATCCCTTTGCAGCTACTAATTCCATACAAGTAAGAATTGATGAAAATGTTAGACTATTAGCTGAATTACATGCTAAGTGGGAAAGAGAAGATGAAATTGCTAGAAACATTAGTGTTTCTACTATTACCACCACTAGTGTTGAGGCTAGTAATAGTTCTACTACTTTAGATGATAAATTTGATTTTGATCTTGATGGTTACAATATCTCTGAAGTTATTAAGTTCCTACAAAAGCTTGCTAGAAGTCCTAATGTTAGTGCTATGAACATGGCCTTTACAGAACACATTACTGATGCTCTCATAAAGATTAAAGAAGAAAAGATGAAACATAAAGCTTCTATTCCTATAAAACAAGAGGATGGTTGGGAAACCATCATTAATATGAAAGTGAATGACTTTGATTTCAAAGCTTTGTGTGATCTTGATAGTAGTGTTTCTATTATGCCTAGAAGGATTTATGATATGCTTGATTTGCCTCCTCTTGAAGATTGCTATTTGAATGTCCCACTTGATGATAATGTTAAAAAGAAACTCATGGGGAGTCTTAATGTTGTTCTTATTATGGTTAACAATTCCTATGTCCCCGTTGATTTCTATGTTTTGGATGTTTAATACAATGCTTCTTGTCCTATTACTTTGGGAAGACCTTTTCTTAGAACTATTGGTGCCATCATTGATATGAAAGAAGGCACCATTAAATATCAACTCCCACTCAAGAAAGGTATAGAACACTTCCCTAAAAAGAGAGAAAAGATTACTTTTGCTTCTCCTATGAAAACAAAATTTAGACTTAATGCTTCTTCATTTGAGAACACTTGATTCTTTCTTTGCTTCTTATGCCTAACTTAAAGGCGTTAAAGAAAAGTACTTATTGGGAGATAACCCAAAAGTTTTAGATGAGTCTGGGAAGTTATTACCTCTGTAATAACCTCTCCTTATCCTTTTTATTTGCTTTTTGTGCCAAGAGTAACCTCTAATGAGAGATAAGTAATGATTGGGAAAGTTGCTGTCCCGAAACAGATTTTTGTGCTTCACCGTAAAAATTCGTGAGAGAGCTCTGTATGTCGGATTGAGCTGTAATTTTTTGTGATTCTGACCCAGGATGTTATCTAACTTTCCTTAGTTCAATACTTTTTGATTTGAGTACGGAAGGTCTTCGAAAAAATTCATCTTTACCTGCTGGTCTGTTTTGACAGATTTCTGCCATTTTCTGCATTTGCTTCTTGTTGGTTCCTTCTTGAGTTCTTTTGGGGAATTGAGCTTTTTGAGGGAAGTGCTACAATAGCTAGTGTTCTAATGGAAGTTTATTTGGTGTTAGAACTGAACCTTAAGACTTATTTATCTTAAGTGCACTAATGTTGCTAATACAGATTGTGTGAAGTTTTGTATGAAGGAAAATTTTCAGGTGGATGGAAGGAATGAGTAATGAGATGAAGAATGGACTAAAGCTCAAGCTTGGGGATGCCACGCGTGTCACCCCAAGAAATATCCAAGAAGTACAAGCGTCAAAGCTTGGGAATGCCCAAGGCATCCCCTTCTTCATCAATAAAAATCCTAGGTTTCTTCCAAACGCTTTATTTTTATTGTTTCATGCATGCTTGTGTTGTTCTTGGAGCGTCTTCTTTTTCGTTTTCATTTTGGTTTTTCATTTTCTTGGTTTTCATAGTTTGCTGGATAAATTGGTTGGAACCCCTCTTTCATACATTGGTTTTCAAATAGTTAGTTTGGATTGGAAAAGACTAGGAAAAGTTCATGCTTAAGTGGTAGAGAGAGCTTGTTTTTAACTGTGGCCTATGCTTTGTCATGCCATGCTTGATATTGTTTTGGCTTTATGCTTAGTATTCTTTGCTGTACCATGACTTGTTATAAACAATTGAGATCGCTTAATGTTCCTTGGATGAATCATGCGTTGTTTTAGCATATTAAAGCATAGTATAGTGGCATTATCCTTTGATGCTTTATTTGGGTTGACTTGGCACATGATCACACCATGTTATGACTATCTCAAGTCAGCATAGCCTTTATGATCCTTTAGTTTTCAACTTGTAGTATCACTTTATGCTTTGATCAATGATGTTTTGTCGCTCTGCATGATTATGGCCATTATTGCTCTCTTAGTTTGTCGCTCCCAGTCTTTTGCTAGCCTCCACATCAAAGTATGAGTTCCACTCATGCATCAAACTCCCTAAACCAAGTTATTCCAAAGATTCCACCATACCTACCTACTAGCTTATGCTATTCCAAGTATATTCATGCTTTTGTTACCTTCCAAATTAAACTTTTTATGAGAAAACTAGTGATTAAAGCTCTCACGAACTTGATGGCACACTTTACTTTTTTGCATCTAATAAATTTGAACCATTGGGTCCTTCTTTGTTGCGTATATGCTTGCGCTTTATAAGTTGAAATTAGCAGAACCATGTTTATGGGGAACGCTTTCAACATTGCACTTGTACTTTGTACCCCGTTGATATCATGTTCTTTTGCTTGCGGATCCCGGCGGTGTGAAATAAAAGTGGAACTTGTAAGATCATGGAGTTTGTATGTGTGTTAGAGAAACGCTTGGGCCGCTAGCCTAATCCATGCCTAATCATGGTGGAAACTTGAAGCATCACCATAATGAGGACTCTATGAAGCATCCTCAATATAAACCTATGCAAATAGCAAATAAAAAGATCGCTGAGATGCTCATTGTCTGCTTGCCTTGTAATTTTGATTATGGGAAAGCTCCCGTATCATGTGCAAGGGGTACCCCGTTGGCAGTTCTTAATGATACACATGTACTTACAGTGTCAAGAGCTACTCATGATTGAAGTTGAGTAGCATCAGGATCAGTCTTCGTAAGTAAGGGGCATGAGATTTCAGTTTATAACTTGTCAAGCATATCCTCTTAGTTGTGTCACTTTAACCTTAATCACTTCAAGATGCTTATGATAGGGGAAATGAGAGCTGAAAGCTATAAGTACCATAATTTTTGGAAGCTCTTTATGAGACTTGAATCCCTACTTCCTTTTACAAAAGGCCTTTCTTCCACCATTACATTGAGTCTCCACCTTCTATCTTTATGCACCTACTTTGAGAGCATAGTGGCCATTCTTAGTTCTATGTGCATTGTCCCAAGACTAGTTGATTGATGCCTACTTTGATATTGCTTGTTTTAAACTATTGTATCTAGTCACTCTTATGAACTTTGAAGGTGTCCTATGCATTTATATTTGCTACTCTATTGAGGGACAAGCTGAATACCATTATGCTATGTTTTATTTATGTGAAACAAACAAACGTCTTGCAAAGCATTGTTATTCATGAATCTTTTGTTTCTGCCTTTTCATGTTGCATCATAGTTTCTTTGCTTATTGCTAGAACTTTGTCTTTCATGTTATGATTGAAGTACTATGATCCCAGCTTTGAATGTTTTGCAAATACCTTGATCAAGTCTCTGATGGTGCATGTCACCTAAAAAATTATTCTTTCTTTTTATCACTTACCTACTCAAGGACGAGCAGGAGTTAAGCTTGGGGATGTCGATACATTGCAAATGTAGCTATAATTTTTGATGTTCCATGCTTGGTTTTATCCACTTTCTTGTGTTTTGTTCCAACTTTGGAGTACTTTTCATATGATTTCTTGGACTAACCTATTAACAAGAGTCACAGTGCCAGCTGCCTGTTTTCTGCTGTTTTTGGTTCCAGGAAAATCAGAAAATGAATATTCTCGGAATTGGACGGGACCAAAGCCAAAGTGCCTATTTTTCCGGATGTCATCAAGTGTAAAAGTACTCCAAAGTGTGGACAAAACATACAAAAGCAGATAAAACCAATCATGGAACATCAAAAATTATAGATACATTTGCAATGTATCACCTAGTGACAAGCATTAAGCATAACAAGTCGCAAAAAAGTCATAAAGCACTAATAGAAGATACTAGGCACCATGCCTAACAATCTGATGCCATTACATGAACGATCTCATCCAATCCCTACCATCCCCATAGCCTACAGCGGGGGATTACTCACTCATAGATGGGGGAAACATGGATGGTCGATGGAGAACCGATGGTGATGATGATGGCGATGATCTCCTCCGATTCCCCGTCCCGGCAGGGTGCCAGAACGGAGTTTCTGGTGCTGTTTCTTAGAATCTGGTGGTGGCGGCAAAGCGGAACTCCTTCTAGAAAAACATCGAACCCCTCCCCCCCTAGAGTTTTTATGTCAGAAGGCAACTTATAGGCGAAGAGGGAGACCAAGGGGGAGTCTGGGGCGGCCAGACCACCCCCTGGCGCGGCCTGGGCTTGCCCGCGCAGCCAGGTGGTGTGGCCTGGGCCTAGCCCCCCTCCGTCTCGTATTCTGGCTCCAGGAGTCTTCTGGTGAAATAGGATTTTCGGCATATTTTCCAGGATTTTTCCTGATAGTTGATTTTCTGCACAAAAAGTAGACACCAATGCAATTCTGCTGAAAACAGCGTCAGTCCGCTTTAGTTGCATCCAAATCACACAAGTTTAGAGGAGAAACAATAGCAAAAGTGTTCGGGAAAGTAGATACGTTTTGGACGTATCAACATGGTCTAATGCCCCACTCATAGCTGATCAACGAGGTGCTGGTGGTCCGGGGGGCTCAGTCGCATGGAGGTACATGTTCCGGCCAAAGGAAGGCGGACATGCTAACCCCGTCATGCCAGAGGCGATGTGCCGCAAAGCCAAGAAGAACATGGACTCCCAGGTATAAAATCTTCATCCAAATCCTTTTTGTCCTTTTGTACTACTGATATTAATTCCAAACTTCATAATGTTGGTGACATGGGTATGCTTACTCGGGTTCCTATGATTAGTTGCCATGGCTGAATAAAGGCTTACGGCCCATGAATCCCATAAATAGTAAAGGAAAGATTAGGAAGCATCCGACGGATAGAAAGTTCATCTTGGTGATCAAGGAAAGAAATAGGAACCGACATTGTAATTTTAACTTGTAACCTATCCGTATATGGCCTCGGGACCCAGCCTATTATATAAAGGCTGGGAGGAGCCAACAGAGAGGTACTGAAAAAAGCCTTGAGCGATCTGTAATCATATTGTCCATATGCAATCAGACGACTTGGACTCCCTTATTTGTCTTATAAGACGATGAAATCCCCAGCGTTCTCTTTTCCACGAAACCCTAAGTCCATCATCATGGGTATTGCCGAGGTTACCCCTTGTCACTTGGAGCCATCTATGGTAAATCTGAATGCTAGACTCATGGATTCGGCTGCCCCTTCTTCACCAAGCAAAAGCTCGACAGCAGCAGATCCCCGCCCCCACCCACCCCTGTTTCGGTTCTTGTCAACTTCAATGGAGGTTTCGATCTCATCATCGGAAGCTTCCACTTCCAGGTGGAGGAACCCAAAAATCTATGTCTATCGACCCCGATCTCTTCGGGTCCGTCGGTCATAACAGTAGCGTTTATGGTGATACTTGCATCTTCCCTCGGCTCATGTAAAGAAGCCTCACCCCAGACAGCAAACGACGAAGAAAACTCGGGAAAATCCGCAAATCAATGGGATCTAGCCGATCTATATGATGGTCTCTCCTTCGGGTCCGACTCCCAGCTAACACCACCACATGACTCAACTCCATCAAACACCGAACCTGACGAAAGCATCGACTTCAGAATCAGGATGGTTGAAATCTATCCAGATGAGAACCTGGGATTTCACTGGTTTTTGAAATAGTATCTCCTGTGGATCCGATGACAACAACGACAACTTGTACATGACACACCATCAAGTGTGCGTGATTATCAGCGGAGGAACATCCACACCACGCGACTCTAACGGTAACCCGATCCTTGATCCCAATGACATTCTATCGGATGACAATGAAGGAAACCACGGAAACGAAGGAGATCCGCCCAACAATCTGAAGGGAATATGCCCTGAGAGGCAATAATAAAGTTGTTATTATCGTATTCCAAGTATATGATAGATGTTTATTTTGCATGCTATAATTGTATTGATTGGAAACATTAATACACGTGTGTTTAATAAACAAATAAAAGCTTCCTAGTTATGTCTCTCTTATAAACTAGCTCGTTGATTAACAAGATGATCAAGGTTTCCTGATCATGGACATTGGATGTTGTTAATAATGAGGTCACAACATTGGTGGAATGTGGTGATGAACATTCATCCGTAGAATAGCAATACGATCAAAATCATTGTGTTAAAATTGCTATGACATCATACGAAGTAACTTTAGTCCTTAGATCATCAGATCATGTCAATCACTAACACCAGAAGAGTAACTTGATAACATCAAATGTCACATCATAACAGGGTGGCAATAAAGGTGGGTTCATATACTCCGAAAGTGTTATGTAGAGTCTCATGGATCAAGAGTGGGATTTTTCCTTCATGACCGAGAGATATACTCTAGGCCCTCTTGGTGATATCACATTTGATATAGCTTGCAAACAAGTGATAAGATCACTAGAATGTCATATCACGGGAACTAGAAAAGAGTACTTGTTGGTAACTAGATCAAACTAGGTATGTGGATACCGATGATCGAATCTCAGACTTTTAATATATCGCATGGCAAAGGGATTCAGTCACATGATCACTAGAGTCATTGTTGAATGTGTGGGAGTCAGTACGGATCTCCAGGTCCCACTGCTGATTATTTATCAAAGAGGGGTCTCGATCATGTCTGCATTATTCGTGAATCGTAGGGTGACAAACTTAAGGGATACCAACACCATTTAGGAACAAATATGTTTCAGATAAATATTATGAAAGCGCAGGAATCATTTCGATGGAAACTGGAATTATATTGTTTCAGGTGAAATTGTAGAAACTAGTTCTACATATGATATTGAAATGTTGCAGGGGGTTTCATGTGAATGTTTGTTAATTATCACACCATCTATCGCACCCTCCAAATTCAGGTGATTTCTCCGTGACTGAACGTCAACAATGCTTGAATGGTGACAAATAAGACGAGAGACGGATCAACACAACCCTTGGCACCAACAGTACACCTGTCGATCCACCCAACATGGCTATAGGTTCCTTAGCTGTGATGCGTGTGGATGCAGTTGTGGCTCTAGTGTCAGCTAATCGAAGTTGAGCACCACGACGGCTCGATAGGTTTGTATTGGTTGTGGCGGCGGTAGATTTTGGCCGTGGAGGGACGGCGTGACGGCCGGAGTTGGTCATCGGGTGTTTGGTGGCAGATCTATGCTATTTTTTAAAATAATACGATTTATTTAACAAATTTCACGAATAATACACGAATTTGAGGAATTGCGAATTTAGCGCGGTGTCGATGTTTGATATACCGACCAGTACCTATCAGCATTTGAAATACCGACCACACATGTCAAAATATGAGTTGATTGGCACTTCTTGTGATTATTTTGCACGCCCATATCGTACCGATGTTGGCATTTTGGGTTTACTTAGACTCAATTACTCAGGATATAGAGAAATTGGTATGTCTCAAGTTGAAATACTTAAATTTGTTTGCATAGGTCCATATACTATATAAATGGTACTCCCTCCGTTTTATAATATAAAATGTTTTAGCTTTGTGAAAGAAGTGTATCTAGAGATCTTTTAGTGTATAGGTCTATAGTCCTACACACTAAAAGAGGTCTAGATACACTGCATTTGACAAAGCTAAAACATCTTATATTATGAAACGGAGGGAGTACTTGTTATGCAAAAAATTACACCGTCACCTCGCCCCCATGTTCAATTTCTGGCTCTGCCCCTGCCTGAAAAGAAAGAATATGATAAATACTAGCAAAAGAGAACGGGAGAAAACATATCAACAATATTTTTAGTTTAAATTGGAAATATTGTTTGCACAAATGTTTTTATTTTTTTGTGTGTCTATGATAAACACTTATTCATGATCATAGGCTAATTATGCAGCAAATATTTAGGTCTTATTTTGTGGTGATCCAAATAGCAAATGATTCAAATTCATATGCGTACCGTCCAACCACAACAGTTATGTTCATATTTAAAGCGCAGGTCATTGTTGTGATTTCATCTTTTTAGTCAAGGTCTTCGACAAGTGATTCATAGGAGAAAACATTGCACTATTGCCAATGAGGCAAACAAATTGACAGGTCCCGTAACACAATAAAATTTCAGTTTCACAATAACCTTTTCCCTAATCTCTAGGCTACATTGTCCCGAGCGAAATACACCAGTATAGTCAGAACCATCGTGACAATCATCCTTCAACTAAGATCTTCTAAACTTAAAAGTGTTCAAGGTGAGGTAAATGTCAGTTTAGAAGTACTCCCTCCGTCCAGAAATAACTAACTTGTTTTTTTAAACTTGAAATAACTGACTTTGCTTTGTCTAGATTTAAATGGATTTATACACTAAAACATGTCTAGGTACATGCAAATCTAGATAAAACTAAGTCACTTATTTCTGGACGGACGGAGTATCTTTTTAGCACCATTCTCAATAATTAAGATAAAGGATAACTACATTATACTTTTGATCTCGTCAAAGAGGCCACTCATAGGCAGTGGCATACCCGTGAAGTGAATAGGAGTAGCTACAATTTTGTGGTAGCATATCACGGGAGATCTGGAGAGAAAGAGCGGGAGAGAGAGCACGAAGCTGATGAATGAAGAGGGTCCGGTCGTTCGTGTCATGTGGCTGCCGTGTTGTGCGTGCGCATCGACGACACGCCGCGAGCGGGTCAGATTCAGCAGCAGCAGCAGGAGGATGCGTCCCCTGAACACATAGCATGCCGCCGTTGCTCCCAAGATAAGCTGCAATTTAGAAGACCAAATAGACCGCTCATCCTACTCTCAGTTGGATTTTGAGCTCAAGCTAGATCGATTCTGCTAAAGTAAAATTGATGGGCGGCTCGTGTGCAAGCTAGCTACAGGAACCTGATTGATTTTCTTGTAAGGTGAAGTTGATTTTAAGAAAGCTCGTCAAATCGAGACATGGTATCTAAACCTTGGACCGATTCGCCAACTCCCAACGCTGGATTCTCCTCGATGCGGACTGACGAGGGGCTGCCTCTTCGGATGGGAACGATTGACTCGTGTAGAATCCCGTGGTACAGGTACCATAGCGAGCAGAAAAAAAATCACATCGCTATCAGGAACTTGGGTTGGGCGGCGTGGGCGGATGTTCGAGCCACCCCTCGTGACCGATTCGTCCGTTGGGTCTCCATTTGTGAGGATGCGAGTGGAGGATTCCCCGGTGCGGCGGCGGTGCGGTGGACTTGGCGGGTGCGTCTCCGACTTCCAGGGAGGGCCCAAAAAACCAAACGAAACGGTACAACTTGCGGAGGGCAGGGTGGGTAATTTTCAGTCAATTGTAGGGGTAAAGTCGTCCAAAAAAAGACTGGTCGACAGGAGTGATCCGTACTTTATTATTAGGTATAGATATGGGCATTCAAGTCATTCACAGGCGCACTAGTTAGACAAAATAGCCAGCTTGATGTAAAAAAAGCGTCTGCCAAGTCAAAAGCGTACATCTTGGATTTTATTCTGTCACACTTCGCTAGAAAGAGAATTTCATGTGCATACACACAAAGTTTATTACAACACTTACAAAGTTTGTGCGAGAAACCGCTATATATAACATACCCTAGTTGGGTGAATGCGGACAATAGGAAAGCAAGGATGTGGTAGATATAAAACGGAAGAGCCTAACGATCAAATGTGAAATGAAATCCATATTCCCATTGCCTCTTATCCCCTCGTAGACCCTTGCTTAATTACCGCCACCAAAGACAGCTTGTTCATGTCATTTCTTTCTAATGTGAAATGCATTCGTTCAACACCTTCTCAACAGAGGTTTTCATTCTTGAAGATTCTGTGTACCCATCGTGTTCGTTGTACATGTTCTCCATTACTCGTGCAAGGTTAACGACTCTTGTGAGAAGTGAAGTTGGTATCGATTTGTTGCCAAGAAACTCCTTGTTTATGCTCCTCCAATGATTTTGGACCATACACCGAAGAGCTTCTTTGGCACCTTCCTCTGTGGTTCCATGATCCCTTGCATAGCATGCCACTGCTGTAGCAACATTGTTTCCATCCCTTTCTCTCTGTGCAAACGAATAACTCACATAAGTTAATGTGATTGCGAACAGATGATAAAAAAACACGGTGAAACACAAGGGGAGATCCAGCTGCCCGCTTGCGTCTTTTCAAACGAGCACAACTGTTATGCTTACCTCGTGGCCGGAGATATCATCCATAAGGCGACATATCATGCAAATGTTCACAATTATTGTTGGAAACCCACGCACCCAATCAAAAACCAGTTTATTTGATTCTTCATCCGTGCTCATACCAGCAAATGATATGCATGCCAGTGCCCAATAACAGGTTGTAATTGACGTGACTCTCAAATGTTCATTTAGGGATGGGACCCTCCCCTGCTCTCTCCATACCACCTCCTGAAGCATGCATTCACTAACTTTCTTTATCTGCATTGGTGTTTAATACGAATGTTTCTAAATATTCAAAAAAAATCCTTGAGACCGGTAAAAAGCCTGATTATTTCAATAAACCAAACGTACAATATGCTTCGTGCAATCAATACACAGCGCCGATACACCATCAGCAACAAATTCTCTTAGTGTCTTTGAAAGTAGGGCCATGATGAACCCAAAGTTGTTCCCTACACGGTTTGCAGCTTCTTCATCCCAACTTGCCACATTAATCGATTCAAAATGTTAGCTTGCATCAAAAGTATACATTGGAAACCAAATCGAATGAAATGTGAATGCTCAAGAATAAAGTTTAGTGATAGGGCCCAATTCTAGGTTTGTACATTTCATTAAGAACAGTAATTGGGTGAAGAAACTTCTAACTAACACACACTTGAGCATAGCTTTATATGCACTACAACATATGTATGTCGGTAGTTACATTACTGCTAGAAAAATGAAGATACCTCTATAAAACGGTAAGAACGAGTAATTATCTACAATTTGGATATACAACTATAATTAAATACCGTGAAATGTGTATTTGTTGATAAATAATACACTTGAACTTTTGAACGTCTAAGGATATTTTCATACCACCTCATGAAATATAATATAAGAATCTATTTTGATGTACCTTTGTACTGCCTCATTGAATTGTACGAGTTCTTCAACGGTGCCGTAATTGTCATAAGTGTCATCAAACATTGAAAACAATTTGATGATCTTAGCAAACACGAGTCGAGATGTAGCATAATCTGGCTCATAGAAAATTCCAAGTGCCCAAAAGTAGCAAATTATTGGTCGATTTCTTATATAAGTAAGTTTTCTTGAGGCATCAATTTCCTTGTACCACCTTCCACAATTAGAAAAGAATAAATTGTAGATTATTTCATTGATCATAATAGTTTTGAAATAAACCTATAGATAACGAAGAAACCATGCATCCAATATTGACTATGAAAACTCACAAATGTATGTTACTCACAAAGTTATATGTTTAGCCTCTTCGCGGTGCATTAGTAAGAGAGCATGGAAATCCAACTTAGCAAGTTCCAATATTTCGTTCTGACATGCATCCTCTTTTTCATAGATTGGAATATATAGCTTTGCATCTAGCCTCTTCATTCTCCTATAAGATGGCATGGCTAGTGCATACTGCACTTTCATCGAGATTGGTTCAGATAAATGACCAGCTATTAAATGGTTGGATAGAGAGGCTCTTGCAAATTCTATAACAGATCCCAGGAATTTCTCGTCAGGTTTTCCTAGGAATGCAGCGTCATGCATGCTAAGCAGTGCATCAACATTGTGATTTAATTTCTCGGCCAGTTCCCCTGTCTTTGTCAGGAAACCATCGAATACACCTGCATTTATTAGTTACTAGCATAAATTACGGCAAATATACATTTTTATATATCACCAACTTCTACATACCTGTGAGTGCGCTGACTACTAGCTAGTAAATACTTCAAATGTGTGGTGACATACAGTACATAGAGAGAGAGGCGCTATTTGACCCCAGGGTGTAGAATAACTCTACACCCATCCTCTATATTATAAACCATATAAAATTTTTACGTCACGTAAATTTTCTCTTACCTCAGAAGTCGAGAACAACATAAGAAAATTTAGACATATTGTAAAAAAAATCGTTTACATGATGTATAAAAATACGACATAAAATGTGTATTTTCTATGTTTTTACACTAATGACTCATAAATCATATTTTTATGTCGATTTTTTTACATTTCTGATGAACATAAACATAATTATTAGCATACAAAACATAAACTTCTATATGTGAGAACATAAAAATATGTGGGGTGCAAAATAACTATTCTGCACCCTGGTGCCGAATAGGGTTTCTATATATATATAATAGATATTGTCTAAATGACATGAAACACACGCGGGTGTAACTACACCCAGGTGTAGTATGAATATGTCCTATATACCGGTATATTATAATTTCCCTACATGCTACATCCAATTTCATTTTCCTGGACTGCCTTTTTTTCTTCAAATTGTCAATCCATGGAAAAACATCATGATTTTTTCCAGCATAGTATGTAATGCATGCTCATATTGTGTCTATTGGTTTGATGACCTAATAGAAACTAGCTTGCTCTAAGTTGTGTCCCATGAAGATGATAGTGTTTGATATTTCTAAGTTTTGCCTCATGTATTTAGGAATAGATGTTCAGTTATAGGCTGCACTAATGGTCCAAAACGGTGCAAACAAGTGGTCACAATTTGATTGGTCCACAAATTTAATTGTGACGATTGAAGCATGTGAAGCTATTTACCACAGGGAACATCGTAGCGATGTTGTCTTAGAAGGCGGAATCGTATGGCCACTGCAGTGATATGGGCATCCGTGTTTGGCATGTTGTTCATAAGCTCGTCATGTCCCATGTTGTTAAGAAAAGCCATGAAGTTATCAATCTCCCTCTCGAAAAGGTACCCAATGCCGAGACGCTCAATTGCGTCAATAGTTTTCAAGCCATTCAGTAGATCTTTATTTTCCGAATATTGTTTGATGATGTGAGTGACTCCCTTTATAAGACTATCTCGTCTTTCTTTTGAAGAAACCTGCAGTTTTTTGTATACAAAAGCTAAGATTCTAGGAAATGTATCTTAATCTTTGCTACTTACAAGATAATCATACGTGATGCTTGCACGACATTCGAATAGCACCAATAAAGTAGTCTTCCCACACGCTGTCCCTGAGGGCCTCTTTGCTTTTTCCACATCAGTTACCATTTGTAATGATCCAGTTGTGTTGCTTGTATCCATAATCAAGATGTTTAAGGAGTTTCAGTTTTCGAGACAGTGTGCCTGAAAGTATAAATAAGAGTAAAATAATATGGATGCGGATGGATGTCATTTGTGAAAATGAGTAAGGATGAATGTGGGACGTAAGTTACTTGAATACAAATGCGGATCAGGTGTTTTATAAATTCGCATGGATGTGAATAACAAAAAATAGTCTCTTGTCTTATAGTCACTCAACCATATAACTGTATTGAGATAAATATATTGATATAATACGCAGTAGTTTCAACTAAAATCACGTAAAAAACACATTGTCATTTTTTGTCTGATAAATGCCATATTCACACTACAATTTCTATAATAGGCTAACATAATTTTTTCGGACGCGGATATATCAATTTCCATATCCACATTTTCTTCAAAACCGCATTTGTATCTGTATTTGTATTTGCCAGAAAAATCCAGATATTTATCTTATCCATATTTATGTTTGTTGGGATTCAAATATTACCATGACCATTTTTAAATTGGATTATTCACTAGCAGTTCCCAACCCTAAGTAGGCCTAACCTCCCATGAGGTATTTTAATGTCTCACATATCTAGGAAAAACAAATAGTCTATGAACCTTATTTAACAATTTCTCTTTTGTAGTTATATGTTCAACAAGAATTGTATGGAAAAAAAATATTTTATATATACTTCGCAATCTATGCATGCGTGTCGACAGAAATGTCTGATATAAAATAAAAAGTTAGGAAACAATTCCCTATGGAAGTATTTTCTCCTATATATGTTGCACATGTTATGGAAAATGGCTTTTCTGTCAATGAAATTTGAATATGTCGCTAACAACGTTTATTTTTCTAAAAAAATATTTTTTTATGGATCATAAATGCTTCCATGTATATGTTTGGTCATTTGCATCAAGAATGAAATATTCCCAAGGACTTAAATAAGAAGTTCAAGTTACTAATCAAAGTAGATTTCTATTTAATTAACAAAGATGATAACTCCCTAGAAAATATTTTTTTCAAGACAAATATTTGTAAAAGTATTATAATAGATTAGGTGTTGGTGTAACACTTGAACACAAAAACAATTTGGAAAAATTGGAAGAAGAGAAACATATTCACAAAGACCACAACCATTAGGCCAAATTTGTTGGCTGACCATGTTGTTCGTCCCACACAACCAACATTCATGCAATGAAGAAGTATCCTAAATCCGGTGTTGATCCCACGTGAAACTGTTCACGGGCTTCACTGAATGAAATAAAATAGGGTGATACTAACAGTCTATTATAAAAGGCTATGCCAACATCAAATGGTCTTTTCTTTAACAAACTCTGAGAATGAAACAATTTTCAGAAAGTGGTGTGCTAGCTTTATCCCCAATTTTGTCACCCGAGGTTGTGTGGATCAATGAAGATGTTGGCCATTACCTCGAAACAAAAAAAAATTGAGACAAGGTGGCCCCTTATTGCCAATATTATTTAAAATAATAGTTGTTATGTTAGTTGTCATGATTGAGAGCGATGGCCAAACTAAGGGATAGTTCCGCATCTTGTGGATGGTGGCCTATATATATATCCACCAATACACATATGCCACAATTATTTTTATGAATCGTGATATTGAAAAAAGTAAGAACCTAAAATTAATTTTCTCAGCATTCGAGCAACCTTTGGGACTCAAAATAAATTTCCACAAAAGCGAATTGTTTTGCTTCAAGGTGGCCATGACGAGGTTGCTTAGTATGATGACATTTTTTGGCTATGAACATGGCTATTTCCCTGTTAGGTATTTATCTATTCTGATTCATTATCGAATCCTGATAAATGCTAAATGGAAACACGTTGAGCATCACCCACAAAAAGGCTAAACATGTAGAAAGTAAAACAACTATCCCTTTGGTGAAGATCAGTTCTCATTAATTTGGTACTAGTAACATGGTACTGTTGACGATTTCTTACATCTAGATATTTATAGGAGTCTTGCATATATCTGATCACGATCAAGATTCCTTTGGCGATGGGATAGTTAAAAAATAAATACTACCTAGTTATATGGGATGTAGTCATCGACATAAAGATCAGGCGGGAACTAGGCATTCATGACCTTCAGGTTAAAAGCACATCCCTTCTTGCAAATGGATTTCAAGATTCTTATGAAACATGGGGTTTGGAAAACTCTACTAAAAAATAATCACATGGGCTCAAAATCTTGCTCACTGGTTTATTGAAAACTGGATGACCTACATTTTTGGGTTGGTCTAGTTGCCATGAAGAAACACTTGTTCCCCTTTGGATAATTTTCTAATAAGAATGGTTGGCAAATTAGTTTCTAGGAGGATAAGCGATTAGGTAATACAACAATCTGGAAAAAATATCGATCTCTATCTAATATTTTTCATCACAAGAGTTATACACTTGCTTCTATTTTGGATACATCTATCTCCACCAAATGTGTCGTTCACACAAGATATAATTGGCCTAGACATGTGACATGGAATGCTCCGTTGGCGCGGTTGCCATTGATCCAGCCATCACTTGGGATTGATGAATTTTATTAGAATCTATGTGAGAGTGGTAAATTCTCAGTCCATTCTATGTATAAAACAATTGTCCAAGCATATGTTCCAGTCGATAATAATAACAAAATCTAAAAATGAAGGATAACCTTGTAAAACGCAACTGACATGGGAGTATGAAGTGGGTGTTTTATTTTTCATCGTGATGATACAATTAAGCACTTGTTCGTGCACTATAAGTTTGCTCATTCCTTTTGATCAGTCAGCCAAATATGTTCTAATGTGTATCTGCTACAGTCTTCCAAATATTTTTGGTAACTAGTTACGTGGTATAGATCATAAGTTCAGAATAGGGTTGAAGTGCTTGCCATTATATGCTCCCTATGGAAATGCAGAAATGACAGTGTTCTCAATGGTATGCATTTTTATCTTATGCAGGTCATCTACTGCTGAACTCATTTTTTCTGTTGATGTTTGTCTCTACAATGCATGAAGAATTAAAATTGGTTTATGGAGGTGTCAATACGGCGTGGAATGTTTTTATCCCATGTGGATAGCAGTGTTATATATAGATTGATCCTCAAGCAACATATGCATTCCAAAAGCTCCATATGACTTCTATATTTCGATGATGTGAACTTTTTTTTCTTTTATGGCCGTGTACATCTAGGCTTTGCAGAGTTCGTCTATAAATCTTATGAATTATTTCCTCGTGATACTATATTTGCATAATAAATCATCCTTTATAAAAAAAATGCTACAAAATAGATGCCATTTTTCTTTTTGCGAAAATGTTTTTTATGCATGCCGCAACTCATGATGGCATAGTCAATTAGTAATATTAGAGGACTAAAATATATATATATATATATATATATATATATATTTATGTTGGAATTTGATGTATTTGCATGTTGGGCTTTTGGCCCATAACAAATACAAATTCTGAATATCTCGTTGTCCTATTATTTGTGGTAGCTCATGTGTGTGCTAATGGTGCTAAAGTTTAGTCCCACATTGCCAGTTGAGTGAGAGTTACACCTCCTTATATATTAGGTTGTTCTACCACTCACTAAGGTGTGAGAAGAAGATCAGCTCTCGCGCACTCTTCCTTCGACGCCACCCGCCTCGCCACGCTTTGCCACGACGCGGCGCGCACGCTGCACCGGTTGTGGGAATCTCGCCGAGCCGAGTTTTATTTTTGATGTTCGGTAGAATTAATTATGGATTAATTACGAGTCATTAACGGACGCATTAATAAGTCAGCCGTTTTCTGGATCGTGGGCTGTTATCGACTCGGACATGGGCTGAGCCCCACGATCTTCCTGACCTGCACTATATAAATGTTTGTACTAAACTTAATTTGTACACACACGTATCCTTCCAGTCTATTATGCTGCTGCCTTCGTTTTCCCTATTCCGGCTTGCGGCATGCACTACAGATCGGGACAATAGGCCTCCGAAACCCCGTCTCTTGTGAACCTGTACGGGTGAGAGACGATCAGGTTTTTGGGAGCGCTCAAGCGTGACTACTGAAATCTACAACGTCTTCCGATGACGAGTTCCTAAATAGAGACTTCTTTCCGGATGTCACCAACCTCTTCGACAACATCAACATGAGAGACGATGTTGCTGCCACCGCTACACCGTATATGATCTCAATCTATCTCTTTCAAATTATGCTAGAGTGTCTAGTTCTAGCGCTTGGTATAGATGTAATAGATTTATTTTGTTTAGATGTAATCTATCCATCTACTTTGTTTGTTTATATGGATTATTGTTTATATTTTCAACATATATTAGCTATATATAGAATCCTTTCAAGTATATACGTTAAGTACGGAGGCAATGTGTACACAAGTGAATATATGTTAAACCCAGCCTATTGGTTATAGACTCCTTTTGATTTGATAGACAAATATATAAAAAACAGTTGATCATGGAACATATAATTCATTTTCTCCGTTCGTGCTTATCACTACCATGCGTGAAGAATTACTATCTGTTTATGAAGGTGTCACTATACCTTGACATGCGGCCCGAGCTTTCTTGGTCGCCTAGAGTTGGGCTTGGCCCCCTAGGAACTCCGGACCGAGCCGAGTTACACTTCCTGGACTACGACGACTGGCTCGGCCCGAGGTCGTTGGCCCGAATTGTTTTTTTAATTAACGGAGAGCGGCCAGAGGGAGAGGACATGGGCTGGATTCTTACAGCCCATTCCCTTATCGATTGGCACATAGGACCAGAGGCGTGGTGGGGATCGCTGGTTTGGTCAACAGGAGCAAGCACGATCTAAAATACACGAGAGTGCGGCGATTCCACACACTGGTGTGCGTTCCCGTCTTATGCTGGCCATTCGTTTATTTGAGATTCGGGCAGAACAGTGCCTGGCTCTGGGCAACCGTTTTGGGCTAACCAGCTGAAAATGCCAAGTGCAGGTCTAAGTGTACCTGTCCATAATGCGCCCATTAGGGGTCCGAAGGTGTACATGGACAACTCCTGACTCGGCCTTCCACTTTCCTCCTCGTTCCCTTTCTTCCCTACACAAGCTGGTCCGCTAGCAGCCGCCATGGATGGGATGAGAGCTTCACCGAGCTTCTTGCCAGCGTCTCCGGCCCTAGATTCGCGCAGTAAGCAAATCCCCTTCCAGTATTGAGCTCCCGGCCATAGCAGACTCAACAAAAAATCCATAGAAAACTGCCAGCTCGAACTCCTTTCCTCCATCTTCTCGCCTTCATGGATGCCAATTCAGCAGATAGCTGAACAATATGTTCATTCTTGACACGAATTTGTTCACCCTCGCACGAATTTGTTTATCCCTTAGCGGACAAGCACACTGGAGCGTGGGGGCAAGGACAGACGGGGTTGAGACTTGAGACGACGTAGGATTCGCCGGAATCTGACGCACCACCTGACATATCCTAATGGTGCTGCTGGCCGGCGATTAGTGGGTGGCGGCGCAGCGAGGACGGCGGGTCTCGTCGGCGGTAGGTGCGGTGGAGAAGGAGACCTCGCGGAGAAGAGGATTAATATGGGGTTATTGATGCATTGACCGCGTGCCAATATATGAAGCAGAAGTGAGGCAAATCCTAGGCAAGAAATCGCTAAGTTAGCCGCACGAATCTTTAGCGTACAGATAGACGGCCCTGATAAGCCCGAGACGTCAACAGCTGTGTGGTTTCGCTTTTTCGAATACACGAGTGCTCCCTAGCTATGGCGAGCAACCGCCGCCGCCGCCCAGTAGGATCCCGCCCGCCGGCCGCTGACCCTGGTCGCCCCAGCTCGTTGCATCCGCGCCGGCCATGCTCTTCTCCGCCACCCCCCTCTCCGCCGCTGCCCAGCTCAAGGTCGTGCCACCGCCGCAATATGTCGCCACCACCGGCGCAGTACGCCGTCCCTACACCAACGACGCGTGGCCCCACCCGTGAGCGACCCAACGCCTCCAAGCTCGCGAGCTGCGCCGAGCTGGACCTAGCTCGTCGGATGCTCGGGCCGAGCTCCATTCCGCGGCTTGCCGGCGGCGACGAGCTGGCTCGGGCTCGGCAGTTTCGGACCGAGCTTTTCTCTAGCTTGGCCCGAGCTAGACCAAGCTAGCTCGCGTCCAGGTATAGGTGTCACACTGTTGGAGGATACGTTGAGGAATATTTTCATCCGGAGCGTTATATATAGATTGAGCCTTAAGAAACATATGCATTCCAAAAGCTCCATATGACTTTTATATTTTGATGATGTGAACTTTTATTTTTATTTTATGGTCGTGCACATCTTGGTTTTGCAGAGTCTGGGTATAAACTCTTATAAATTATTTCATCATGATATTATATTTGCATAAAGAGAATTTTTTTCCAGAAAATAGATGCCATTTTCTTTTTGCGAACATGTGTTTTATGCATGGCGCAACTCAGGAGAACATCGTCAATTAGTAATATTAGAGGACTAAAATTTATATTAGCTATATATAGACTCCTTTCAAGCATATATGTTAGGTACGGAGGCAAAGTGTACGAAAGAGAATATATGTTGAACTCAACCTATTAGTTATAGACTCCTTTTGAATTGATAGACAAACATATAAAAACAATCGATCATGGAACCTAATTGATTGAGGACAAGAAGAAGAGAGTAGCAAAGGGGTTGCGAAGAAGCTTACAATCGACCAGCTCGCCTTGCCTATGTTGCGGCGCTCGGTTTGGCTGAGCAGTGCCAAGAAGTGGTTGCGGGTTTGCAAGCGAAAAAACTTATGCGTCATGTATATATAGCTCCTCTCGTCTCGTGTTGGAAGTATTCAGAGACTACACGAGACGAAGCATCACCAGTCACAAAATCATGCTGGTGCTCAATGGTAGCCCACACACATTGGATGTAGTGTCGACATGTCACAGGTTTTGTGAACGTGAATGAAGAGAGAACCGTGTCCCGTTATTTTTGGACCATTTCACAAGTTTTGTGTAGGCAGGTCCCATCATTTTTGGACCGACACTAACGCAACTAAGCCTCTTGGTAGGATGGGCTAATCCATTCTAACGCAACTACAAATCAGCGCTTGACAACTGTTGCAAGGTGACAAACAAGATGAGAGAGGATGCCCCGACGAGCCCACGTCGCTAGCTTCCTTAGCTGTGATGCGTGCCGATCCCCGTGGTGGCACTAGCGTCAGCTAATCCCGTGGTGGCCCGATAGGCTTGTATTCGTGGTGGCCGCGGCCGGTTTTGGCCGTGGAGGAACGACATGGCTGCCGGAGTTGCTCATCGGGTGTTTGCTGGCGGATCTACGGCAGGCGCCTCCGCATCTTCTCCCTGCCAGCGTGACACCTCAAGTTTGCGCCGATTAGAGCAACTCTAGCAGACACCATATCCGTCGAACCATAAAAAGGCGTTTAAGGGTCGTGTTTTTGCTCGGTTTTACTCGGGTTTGCTCGTGGCCAGAACAGATACCACAAATCCGAACCCTTGCTCGAGCAAGATGTTGTCGATGTCCTCGTCGCGGCGATCTCGAGCGGCGTCGACCTCAGCCTCAGCGACGCTCCGCTGCTGGATGACCTCCATCAAACGCTCGAACGAGGCCTCATTGGTGACGTAGTCGGCGCTGGTGATGACGCGGCCCTCCGGGAGCTGATCCTCCTCTTCCTCCTTCTTCACCGGCGGTAGAGGAGTTCGCGGTGCGTGCGAGGAGCTCCCCTCCCCCGACATGCGGCGGTCGAACTCCTCCGTCTCGCGGCGGAGAAGCGCGACCGGCACCAGCGCGCGGTGCTTCTTGTAGTGGAGGGCGGCGCGCTTGCGCGCCACGTCCGCGCGGACGCACCGACGGTGCTCCTCCTCCTGGGCGGGGGTGAGGCCACGGTAGCGCGAGGAGGAAGTTGGCGTACGGCCGCGGCAGGGTCCACAATGGTCCATCAACGACTACCGGTGGCGGATCTAGTGCGAGGGCCGAGGAATTTCTCGTCGGAGCTCGACGATTTGAGCGGCGGAGGCGTGGAGGGGGTGGTGACGGAAAGAGGGGTCGAGATCTACAAAACGCCCTTAGAACCAGAAAATTATTGTTCGAGGGGGTGGATTTGTCAGCCCCGTAAAAGAATTCTGGGTCGGGTTCAGTTTGTGGTGTCTGTTCGGGCAAAAAAACATGGGGCGGCTCGTAAAACTGCCGGAATTATATGGGTCCGGCGGTTTTCTGGTTTCTCCTAGAGATGCTCTTTGATGGGATTGGACTATGTTAGCATAGTAAAAGTTTTTTCAATAAAGGGAGTGCACATCCGTTTGTGTATCAACTGATGCATACAGTGTTTTATTACTTTACTATCACATATGACCGTGTGTTGTTGCAACATGAGAGAAAATCAATCATTTAATGAAAACCTTGGTGCCATCAAAGTTTTTCTCCAAAATCGATCGAGCCATGTGACCCTAGCCTCGGTTCAACTTTTTTTTTCTATTATATCTCTAACAGAGCACGAGCGGCCGCAAATTCCAACAGAAACGTAAAACTGAACTATCTATGTGTTAACTTCGATAGCTCTCTAAAAAATTGCCTCTTTGGTTTCCACTGACATTTCGATTGAACTCCCAAATTATCATTCTCAGATTCCATTAGTCTTTATTTATTAATTTCACTTTTGAATTCTTTATTTACTTATTTCTTATAACTACAAAACGATACAACACAAATATCTACATGCGCATAATAATAATTCATACAACAGACTAAAACTACACATTTTTTTATTACTTGGCTGGCAGGTACGACACTAATCAGCTTAAGGGCCTCTTTGATTCATAGGAAAGGATAACCAATGGAATAGAAAAGGGATAGTAATAGAAACGGATGGGCAGGTATAATATTTTCCTTGCTCCCTATGCATCGGATTCAAAGAATGAGCTCTAAGTGATTTTTTCCTTTCCTGTACGCTTTGCCTTGAAAGTGAGATGTGGAGGAAAATTTCCTTTAGTTTTTCTTTGCACAGTTCCCATGATATTTGACGAAAGTTTTTCTTTGCACAATTCCCATGATATTTGACGAAACGTTTTCCTCGCTAACCCCTTGCGACACTCCATAGGGTGACCCGCGCGCACAACCAGAAGCCCTCCTCCTCCTGCCTCTCCCATGCCACCGCTACCGCCAGCCCACGCCATTGCGGAGTGGGCCCAGCCGCCGAAGGTGGCCTGGGGTCGGTGGTTGCTGGAGGTGGCCGTCCGGACCTGCTGGGGCGGAGATGGTTAGGGCATTCACGAGCAGCGACCAGGGTAGTGCCCCTAGTCAGGTTGGTGGGAGAGGTCCTCTCCCGGTTGCGCCTTGGTTGGCAGTGTCGCAGGTGTTGGGGCCGGGTTGTGTGGGGCTGAAAACCTAGATCTTATGACTTGGGAGGCTCCCCGCACCGCTGACCCATATATTCTTCGCATCACGGTAGGGTTGGATCCGGTGGAGTGTCGACCCTACTCTGCTACCGCCACTCCTCGCTGCTCGCCTCCCATGGCCTCTAGTTGGATGCGGAGAATTTGTAGCAGGGTGCCGATGGGTCGCGTGGGGGTTGTTGTAGGGTTCGTTGCATAGAAAACAAAACAATCTACCACGAGAACACACAAAACCAAGATCCAATCTATGAAAAATCCAAGATCTAATCTACAAGATAGATGCAACGAGATAGATGAGAACTAACCCTCAAAGATCCAAAGCGTTAACGAGATCGGATCTTGTGGTTGATGTAGTCGATCACTTGCTGATCTCAAGATCGTGTTGACGATCCTTCCGGTGCCGCGTTCCGGCAGCGCTTCTGCCCTCGGTCACATGTACGGAATCGATGAAGACCTTCCTTTCCCCGTTCCAGCGGGCAGCAGAGGTAGTAGATCCCCTCAGAATCCCAGCAGCACGACAGCGTGGTGGTAGTGGTGGAGGAGAATTCCTGTAGGGTTTCGCCTAAGCTGGAGCAGGAAGAAGGAGGAGGGAGGAGAGGTGGAGGCTAGGTTTTGGGGATGGGAAAGGGGGCCGGCCACCCCTCCACTCTATTTATAGAGGGAGGGTGCGGCTAGGGTTTCCCTCCTTGGACCACCTCCTCCTAGGGCTAGCGCATGGGGAGCGGGGAAAGAAAACTTCTCCCCAAGTCTATCCCCTATTATCTAGGGATTTGATCTTATCCCTATGGGGCTTGGACGGTTGGGCTTCTTGGGCCTGGTGAGGCTGGCCGGGCCCCGCAACATTCCCTCAGCCCATGTGGCCCCTCCCAGGGTGGTGGGCCCACTGGTGGCCCTCTAGAACCTTCTAGAAGCTCCGGTCAAAATACCAAAAACTTTTTCGAACCCCGGAAGATGACTTCCATTATATGAATCATTTTCCGGACCATTCCGGACCTCCTCGTGATATCCTAGATCCTATCCGAGACTCTGAACAACATTTGGTCTCCAACTCACATTCCATATCTACTTAAACAACATCGAACCTTAAGTGTCACCCTACGGTTCGCGAACTATGCAGACATGATCGAGACACCTCTCCGATGAATAACCAATAGCGGGACCTGGAGATCCATAATGGCTCCCACATATTCAACGATGACTTCATGATCAAAAGAACCATTAACATACGATATTGATTCCCTTTGTCGCGTGATACTCTACTTATCCGAGGTTCGATCATCGGTATCTCCACACCTAGTTCAATCTCGTTACCGATAAGTACTCTTTACTCATACCATGATATGACATCCCTTGTGACCTAGTCACATGCTTGCAAGCCAATTGGATGACATTCCACCGAGAGGGCCCAGAGTATATCTATCCATTATTAGGATGGACAAATCCTATTCTTGATCCATACGCTTCAACACATACTTTCAGAATCCCTAATGCCACCTTTATAACCACCCAGTTACGAAGTGGAGTTTGATGTAATGAAAGCACTTTTTTCCGGTGATGGTGATTAAGATGATCTCATGGTCGAAGGATTAGGTTACTATGTAAAAACGAAATTAATGACTTGATCTTATGCTATGCTAACTATGGGTGTGTGTCCATCACATCATTCTCCTAATGATATGATCTTGTTATTAATAACATTCAATGTTCATGAATAGGAAACCATGATCATCTATTAATCAACAAGCTAGCTTAACAAGAGGCTCACTAGGGACTCCTTTATGTTTACATAACACACAAGTATTAGTGTTTCCTATTACTACAATTATAGCATGGGATGTAAACATTCATCATAAACAAAAAGATAGGATAATAACCACTTTATTATTGCCTCTTGGGCATATCTCCAACAATCTCCCACTTGCACTAGAGTCAATAATCTAGATTACATGGTAATATACTTAACACCCATGGCGTTTTGGTGTTGGTCATGTTTTGTTCTAGGGAGAGGTTTTGTCATCGGATCTTCCACATTCAGATCAGGGTGTACTTTGCAAATCTTTATGTCACCATCTTGGACATACTCGCGAATAGAATGAAAATGTAGCTTGATGTGCTTCAGCTTCTTGTGTGACCTTGGCTCTTGTGCATTAGCTATGGCACCCATCTTGTCACAATAGATGGCCATCGGGTCCAACGCACTAGGAACCACACCAAGCTTAGTAATGAGCTCCTTCATCTATATCGCTTCTTGTGCATCCTCCGGAGCAGCTATGTATTCTGATTCAGTTGAAGATTTTGCCACAATGCTTTGCTTGGCACTCTTCCAGCTCACTTCTCCTCCATTCAAAATAAATATGTATCTAGACAATGACTTTGAGTCATCCGGATCGGTGTTCCAACTAGCATCGGTGTAACTGGTTACAACGAGCTCTTCATCACCTCCATAAGAAAGAACCATATCCTTAGTCCTTTTCAGGTAGTTTAGGATATTTTTTGACCGCTGTCAAGTGTTCTATTCCAGGATCACTTTGATATCTGTTGGTCAAACTAACAGCATGTGCGATATCTGGTCTCGTACACAGCATGACATACATGATAGAACCTATGGCCGAGGCGTAGGGGATTTTGCTCATCCTTTCTCTTTCTTCTATCGTAGCTAGACTTTGAGTCTTACTCAGGGTCTTACCTAGCAACATGGGCAAGAACCCTTTCTTGCTTTCTTCCATTCTAAACCTCTTTAGAACCTTGTCCAGGTATGTACTCTGTCAAAGCCCTATTAAGCATCTTGATCTATCTCTATAAATCTTAATGCCTAAAATGTATGCTGCTTCGCCAAGATCTTTCATTGAAAAACTATTATTCAAATAGCCTTTGACACTTCCAAGAAGTTCTATATTATTCCTAATCAACAATATGTCATCCACATATAGTACTAGGAATGCTACAGAGCTCCCACTCACTTTCTTGTAAATACAAGCTTCTCCAAAAGTTTGTATAAATCCAAAGATTTTGATCACCTTATCAAAACATTGATTCTAGCTCCGGGATGCTTGCTTTAGTCTATAAATAGAGCACTGAAGTTTTCATACCTTGTCAGCATCTTTAGGATCGACAAAACCCTTTGGATCTTGTTTGTGAGAGTGTTTCTTGGTATGTGTTTCCTCATAATTGGGTCTCTATATCCTCATGGAAACCATTAACTTCAAGTTACTCTAATCACTAGTGATTGTGTGACTACAGGAAGCTACCAAGAATCTCTTCTGGAGCATCAATCTTAATTATTATACTATGTTATATGCTTCTTCGTGTGAATATGATCTTGGATATCCATGTGAACTACCTCGGGAAGATTATTCCCAATACTTCTTGTCCTTGGACAATTAGTACTAGATTTATGGTAGAAGTTTATTGATCATATTCATTTTTGCCTTTGCTTAATTTTGTACTATCTCTTGCCAAGAAAAGGTTTTGTGTTGTCTCCCAAGCTTTCCTTGCCTCTTGTGGATCTTATTATTTTATTGGTATCCTCGTTTATTTTATTTAATGTAGGTACTAGTGATGATCCTATTTGTGTGCATTTTGCATTCAAAAGGAAAATCCTACATAATGCACTATCCATGGGGGAGCTCTCCTATATTATTTAGAACACTCATATTTATGCTTCTTATTTTGTTCCATATCATGTTTTATTTGCTTGGAAGTTTGATATTTTAATTTTGGTATTGTGCCATCATGAAAAGTGTGGAGAGTGTGGTTTATGTGTTGGAACCTTGATTTTTTGGGAGTTGGTTTTGTCTCATTCCTTTTTGGGTTATTTATTCGTTTGCCACTTGAGGTGTCTATGTACTCAGTTTTGCCACTAGAGCCAAATCGTCCTCAGTTTTACCACTGCTTTGGACGATAGAACTCGTTCCGTCGCTGCTGCCGTTTCTGCCAGGTCAACGTTCTTGACTCAGTCGTTGCCGCATGGGGGACCGCGCGCGTGGGGCCGGGCGGATACACATTTCAAAAATACGATTGTTGCCACCTGTGGGACCACGGAACGTTGGTCGCGCGTGTTAAAACCGGCGGAACGCGTCGGCGGAGATCACAGAGTTGAGCAGGAATTGGAGGTGGGGGATGGGGTTGGAGGTGGGGGACAAGGTAGGAGCTCGCAGCGGTGAGAAGGAATCGATCTCCATGTCTTCCTCAAGCTCCCGCGCCACCTCGCGGATCGAGAATTCGAGGCGCATGGAGATGCCGATCTTCCTCTGTCCACGGTGCCAGGCGGGTGTTGATGGGAGGCTTTCACGCACATCCAAGAACACCAATCGTCTGTTCTACGTGTGCAGCGTGAATGGGGTAAGAGAATTAAGTGCATTTTCGCATTTTTTGTGATTGGGATCCTTGAGAAATACAGGGGTTTGATCTATTTAGCATGCTTGCAGATGAAATGCTTCTTCCTTTGGGTTGATGTTCTAGTACAGAAGCCGGCAGAGGAGACAGAGGGCGGATCACTCATTGATAGGAAGGTAATTACTGAGCTAATTAAGATGAACCAGAAGATTAGGGAGCTCAAAGAGAAATCACAAATTTGCAATTACATTTGGGAATTTGTAGGTGGTATGGTAATTGCACTAGGTGTAATGTTGAAATTGTATGAAAAGGCATGAATTTGGGAGGAATTTCTAAGCTTGAAATAGTATGAAAAATGCTTGAAATGAGAAAATGCTTGTTATCATTTGTAAGGGAAAAGAAATAGAAAAAACTTCCTGTAAAAAAAGTATCCTAGAGCAGAGAGGCCAGTGTCGGCTTGACTAATGGGCCAACTCAATCGAATTAGGCACATTCGGAGTGGGCAAATAAGAAGGGTTAGAAAATAAACAAAAATGTGGGGTGCGGCTAGGATTCGAACACACGACCGCGTGGTTTGGTAGTGTGAAGGGTTGCGCTGGTAACCAGTGGAACAGATAGAAATATGTTGAGAAGCAAAGAGAAGAAAGCTACCTATAGATCGTGCTTGGGTTTATGGTTTAAAAACATATGTCGTGTTTGTGATTTTCACGAGCATGTTGTATTTTTATACACAGGTAAATCATTTTTGGCCACTTTTCAACACACATAAAGATCATTTTGGCACAAACATGTTTCAACACAGCACTTATTTATCTTTGGGCGCTTTAACATGCCATTCATTTGAATAACTTGATGATGAGACTAGCTTGGTAATAAAGGTAGTGTTTATTTCTAGACTAGCTTGGTACTAAAGGTAGTGTTTATTTCTAGACTAGCTTGGTAATAAAGGTAGTGTTTATTTGTAGACTAACTTGGTAATAAACACCCTAACATGTCCTAACATGTCCACTACTTGTTAGTTGTTACCCAATTTATAGACTAGTTTGGTAGCCATGTGAAAAATTTCAACACATAATGACAAGATCTTTGGGCACGAACACGAACACTTTTTAACACACAAATGGTTACACAAGATAAATAGGATGCAAATGCGACGACCATTACATAGATAAGTCCACGGACACGATACGACACACGACATAGAAAAACACAATACACACGATGAAACTAAAAACTCGAGGGTAGCTTCAAGAACATCTTCATCTTGCACCTTGGCCACCTTCACCACCGCCGTCTTCAACTTCACTCATCCTCCTCGAAGGGGAGGCAGTGCATCTGGTTTGGGGTTGGGAAGATGCAGTCAATATTGGTGAAGATGTTGTACTTCGTGAAGAAGACTGACTCATAGCCACACCAAAAGACTTAGCCAAGAAGCACATACGCGTCGAACGGGTTGGAGAAGGTGACCGTGAGCAACTTGAGGGCGACGACGTCATAAATGTCGGTGAGGCAATACATCACCGGTGAGCCCCATGGGAGGTGGGAAAAGCCGGCGGTGAGGAAGCCGCGGGCGAGGTCGATGAGGCCCCTCCACCCCGACTGCACCCACACACGGAGCATGCTCTCCACGAGGCGGGTAGTGCAGCTCTGGCACAGTAGGTGGCCGGCGAATGGTTGGTCCGTTGTACTGCATCTTCGGTGGTGCTTGGGGCGAGAGGATGGAAGGCTCGCTTGGTGTTTGGGGTGGAGATTTCTGCTCTAGCTTGGGTGGTGTGTGCGAGAGGAAAAAGGTTGTATAAATAGGGTAGAAACGGTGGGTTAGGGTTAGGCAATGAAACGATGGGCGTATGAATGCGTGTGTATCCATGCGTCTAAATCGAGGAGGCGGTGGCGCGTGGAACTGAATCGAGGAGGCGGCGGCGCGTGGAACTAAATCGAGCAGGCGGCGGCGTGTGGAATTGAATCGAGCAGGCGGCGGTGCGTGAATCTGAATCAAGGAGGTGGCTGAGTCACTGCGGCGAGACGCGCATGCATGCGGACGGTGCATCTGAATCGACTTAATGGCTCTGGTGCGACGAATCTCTGTGGTGTGGCGCGCATGCATGGCGACATCCTCGCTTCCCGCGCATGCTTGGAAAGACTAAGATCTAGCGTGGCCACACATTGCACAACAGACAGGAGCACAGACCGCGACACGGCCCAACGGTCCATCTAGCGTGCCCGCTCGGAACACCCATCTATGTTGAGAAAAAAGCATCCAGCCAATCAGATAGCAGGATGAGCTTCTCGCGGATCGCCCAAGCATGCCCACAGATTCCTTCTAGAAGGACGATCGGACAGCTGCAGTGCAGCCTTAGGGTTACATCAACGGTCATTGTTCAGTGCTAGGGTTATATCATTTAGGGTTTGAAAGCGAGTTTGACTAGGGTTTGACCAAATACTCAAATGAGTTTGAAATAGTTTTAAGTTTCAAAAACCACACCAAAGCTTCATTTTGGAGTCACTAAGAAGGATCCAGGCTTAGTTTTTCATTTTCATTTTAAAAACTTGTTTAAATATTGGTCAAAGTTAGGTTTGACCAAATAGTCAAATGAGCATAAAAATTCAAAAAAAATAAAAAAAATCAAAAACCTACGCACATAGTCTTCTTATGTCATATACTAAGGATTCAAGTCGATAAACAAGGTCTACATAGTTTCAAACAAAAGGTTCATGTACAATATGCGATATCTCGAACTCTGTTGTACGAACTCAAGGGTGAAGAGAAGGGGTTTAGGTTTGGATCATGAGAAGTTTCAAAAACCACACCAAAGCTTCATTTTGGAGTTACTAAGAAGGATCCAGGCTAAGTTTTTCACTTTTGAAAAACTTGTTTAAACATTGGTCAAAGTTAGGTTTGACCAAATAGTCAAATGAGCATAAAAAATTCAAAAAAATGAAAAACCTGCGCACATAGTCTTCTTATGTCATATACTAAGGATTCAAGTCGATAAACAAGGTCTACATAATTTCAAATAGAGGTTCATGTACAATATGCGATATCTCGAACTCTGTTGTACGAAGTCAAGGGTGAAAAGAAGGGGTTTAGGTTTGCATCATGAAAAGTTTCAAAAACCACACCAAAGCTCCATTTTGGAGTGAGTAAGAAGGATCCAGGCTTAGTTTTTATTTTCTTTTGAAAAACTTGTTTAAATGTTGGTCAAAGTTAGGTTTGACCAAATAGTCAAAGGAGCATAAAAAATTCAAAAAAAATTGAAAAACCAGCACACATAGTCTTCTTATGTCATATACTAAGGATTTAAGTCGATAAACAAGGTCTACGTAGTTTCAAACAGAAGGTTCATGTACAATATGCAATATCTCGAACTCTGTTGTACGAAGTCGAGGGTGAAGAGAAGGGGGTGTAGGTTTGGAACAGTTTTAAGTTTCAAAAACCACACCAAAGCTTCATTTTGGAGTGAAATTTTTTTCATTTTCTTTTGAAAAACTTGTTTAAATGTTGGTCAAAGTTAGGTTTGACCAAATAGTCAAATGAGCTTAAAAATTCAAAAAAAATGAAAAACCTTGGTCATATAAACAAAGTTAGGTCTGACCAAATAGTCTTATTATGTCATATAAACAAAGTCTACATACTTGGAAACACAAATACAACAACATTGGTCCAAATAAGCATTGCAACATCCAAATAACATAGGTCCAACATTATTCAACACAAATACAACAACATTCATAATGTTTCAAACATTATACTTGGTTCTTGCCACCACTTTGCTCCTTGTGTTTCTTGCCACCACTTTGCTCCTTGTGATCATTGTGCTTAGTGCCACCACTTTCCTCCTTGTTCTCCGTGTGCTCTTCTCTTCTACTCTTCTCCTCTTTGTTGGAGGCACCTCAAGTACCTCAGAGCTTACTGCCACCACTTTGTTTGAACCACCACAGAGCTATACAACCCAAACATAAAGGGTTGTGAGATCATGTCAAGTGATAAATGTAAAATAGTATTGGCAAGATTTACATACCAAGCAGAACTCACAACCACGGAAGGTTGGTCACCATCATTTGGAGCCTCGGTTCGAGCATTATTTTGCTCATCAGTTTTATAATCATTTGGAGCCTCAATTTGATCATCATTTGGAGCCTCAGTTGGAGCATTATTTTTCTCATCAATTTGATCATCATTTGGAGCCTCAATTTGATCATCATCTGAAGCCTCATTTTGATCATCATCTGGAGCCTCATTTTGATCATCATCTGCAACCGTCTGCTGACCATCATTTTCATCATTGAAACACTCTCCGAACGCTGGATCTACTACATTATCACAATACTTTGCGAAATGACCAGACCTACCACACCTTGTGCACTTACACTACCTTGCTCCAAGTCCAGCTCCTTCGTTGCGAGGTCCTCGACTCTTCCCTGGTCTACATGCTGCTCTCTTCAAAACTGGAGCACAAAGTTTGAAACCAGGGTCCACCATGTCCCGTTGTTGTTTTCCCTCTAGAGCAGGTAAGGTATGTGCATATGTAGCTTTGAACCTTGCAACAGAGTAGTATTCATGCACATACTGTTGTATGTTCCCAGCTTGACCAGAGAGAGTTGTGATGAAAAACAAGGCATGAATGCATGGCAACCTAGTTATCTTCCATTGCCTACAACTGCAAGTTCTAGCTTCTAAATCCACTGGATATCTCCATTACCTCTTATCTTTATCCCAAAATGACACCTCTGCTGTGGTGACCGAGCAAAGGGTCATGTCCATTTCTAAGCCTCTTGTTTTGTGCTTCAATTCATGCATCACGGAAGGGATGATAATGTGTCCCATGAATTTTGTCGCGGCTATTCCTGCACGAATATGAAACTTCTTAATGTATTCTATCCTTATCTTGTCAAGCAAATCCACAAAATAAAGACCCTTTAGTTTCCGGATCGTTGCATTGAAAGACTCTGCAAGATTATTGTGCACGTAGTCAACTTTGCTCAGTTCACTGAATTGGCTTTTGGCCCACAACTTGGAGTGGTATGTTTCCAAGTATTCATTCACTTTGTCATTCTTGTATAGCTGCCTCATGTGGTAGTTGTGCTTCTTCACACTACAAGTCAAAGATGTTGGCCACAAATTGTCGGCATACACCTTTCCTTTGAATTTCTTCCCAAAATTTGCAGCAAGGTGACGCATGCATTCCCTATGCTCTACTCCAAGGAAAACATTATCCACGACCACTTCTAAACCCTTGCATGCATCTGTATGAATTACCAACCCATTGGGATGTGCAATAGCCTGGCACAGATTCTGCAAAAACCAAGTCTAGCTCTCCTCAGACTCTGTCTCCAGCACACCGTACGTAACTGGAAATACAAAATTGTGTCCATCAACTGCACAAGCTGCTACTAACTGTCCTTTAAACCTCCTTGTGAGGAAAGTTGCATCAATAGCTAAATAAGGCCTACAACCTTCCAAAAAAACCGGCAACAAGCCTCAAAGCAGATAAAAACCCTCCTAAAGCATTCCTTGGTCATTGTCACTCCCCTCAATGTGTACTCCATGGAGTGGTGGTCAATATCTACAATACTACATCGGCTGGTCCTCTCCACTTCACCTTTGAATGAATACACCATTTTAAAACATTCCTGCCAATTACCATAAATTGATTCCATAGCATGTTGTTTACCATTGAACACCCTCATGTATGGTATCTCTATCTTGAACTTTTCTTTGAGGTTCTTCTGCAACCCCTTTGTACGACCTGATGGTTTTCTGTCACTCACCGCTTTACTTCATCAGCCACCCATCTTGACTTGGCTCCACTGATAGTTTCCTTTCTAAGGGTCGATTCTAGGCATGTGTGCATAAAAGGGTTTACTTTGACCTGAATATTCGTGCAATTTCGCATTTTAGATGCGTGCATCCTCCATGGACAATCATCAGTCGGACAGTGCACTCTGTAACGAATAGTGTCACTATGGTCAACTACGAATGTACGTTCTACTTTGATGCAGTACGTCACAAGTGCATTTCTACACTCACTCATTGATGAAAAAGGAACCTTCTTCCATTTGAGGGTTCTCAGGGTCCCATTGAACAGGTGGAAGGCCTTCCTGCTCACCCTCCTCGTCATCAATTACAGAAGCATCATTGTCAGCCTCATCTTGGTTTTCAGCATGACATGCCCATTGTAAATTCTGAACAACATCAAAATATAGCCTTTCTTCATCATCTACGTAGTCAGGCTCCACTTCTTGGGGGACCCTAATGCTGGTGCCCACGCTTGTCGAGCCACCACATCACTGTGCACTAACTGAAGGTCCTCTAACTGAACTATTCTGGCTAGAGCTGCCATTACGACGACATGATTCTGCTCGAGAAGGTCCAAGTGCTGGCACAACCACGTCATTTTGCAGCCTCACATGAAATTTCCCTTTCTCCTTATGCTTAGAAAACATGGTAGCGAGTTCTACATCATTGCTAACTTTCACCCATTCAGTTCCTCCAGCATAGTATCTGAATTCTACTTCATCATGCAAACCCCAAGGATATGGACTGCAAATTACCTCCTCAAACTGTCTAAAACTCCAATTACAATCCATTGGCAATGGATAATTGAACCCTCCTTGGAATTTATTGTTATCATTTGCATCCACGATGTACTGGTCCCTTCTAATGTTCACCAAGAAAGCAAACCGCAAATCCATCCTAACCCACAAAAAACAGAGAGACAATTAGTACACCAATACCAAAATCAACCACAAAACTAATTAAACCATGTGGAATTGACTATTGCAATGCACAAAAAAGCTCAACGGTAACAATACTTACCCCTCGGGAACCCAGTCGTGGATGCGGAGGGTCTCTGGCCTAACCCCTGCCTCGTCAAGGTCATCGCCGCCGCTCGCCATTTCGTCGAGCAGGTGGCGGGCGCACTGGTAGAACAAGCGCCCTATCGATGGCGTCTCAAGACGGCGGCGACGGAGCAGGTGGCGGTAGAGCAAGTGGAGGTGGAGCACGGGGCATCAGAGGAACGGGTGGTGGAGCAGGTGAACACGCCGGACGGCCGCGGCGGCGCAGGTGGCGGCACTGCTGGTGGCGGGAGCAGGGGTGGTTCGAGAGCAAGAAAAAGTTTAAAGAAAGTAAAAGATTGTAGATTGAATATAAAAGACAAGGACCGGACTTGCGATGAGGTTGTCAATCTCACCATGTTTTGCGGAAAACAAAGGATAAAACGTATCGAATGGATAGAAGTAAAAGTTTGCAGAAAGTAAACAAAAAACAGTAAAAGATTGTAGATTGAATATAAAAGACAAGGACCAGGATCCATAGTTCACTAGAGGTGGCTCTCCTTAGATAGATAACATGTAGGGTGAACAAATTACAGCGGGGCAATTGACAAACATCGAGAAAGCAATACATGCATATACTAATCATCTTGAATCCTTTGAGATTCGATTGGGCATTACAACATTATACATAGACCGCCATCCAACTGCATCTATGACTAATAATCCACCTTCAGATTATCATCCAAACCCCCTCCAGTATTAAGTTACAAGCAACAGATTATTGCTTTACGAACTGCGTGTAAAGTAAACAATACGATTGTTCTATGAACAAAGGATTGTTGTTTTCTCCCTAGTAGCAACAACACATCTAGTACCTTAGAGATTTCTGTCACTTACCCAGATTACCAGAGGCATGAACCCACTATCGAGCATAAATACTAACTCTTGGAGTTGCTAGCATCTACTTGGCCAAGATAGCTACTAACAACGGAAAGCATGCAAGATCACAAATAATAAAGACATGATAGAATCAATAATCAATCTGAAATAGCATCTCAATATCCATCAGATCCCCGCAAACACAACATGCAGAATTACAAATAGATGATCTTGATCATGAACGGAGCTCACAAGATCTAAACATGAAAGCACAAAGGAGGAGAACTAGCCATCTAGCTACTACATGGATCCGTAGTCCAAGGATGAACTACTCACGCATCACACCGGAGGCTTGCATGGTGATGAAGAAGGCCTCCAGGGTGAATTACCCTCTCCGGCAGGGTGCCGAGAAGAGCTTCAGATCCCTCCCGATCTAGGGACAGAGACGACGGTGGCTACAGACTCTTTCGTGGATTTTTGATCGGGTACTAAGGGTTTACGTCCCGAGGGCATCTTATAGTCGGAAGGGGAGGCCGAGAGGGTGCCAGGGGCCACCACACCACCCCCTGGCGCGGGCCCAGCCTAGCCGCGTGGCCAGGTGGTGTGGCCGGCCTCTAGCCCCTCTCCGTCTCGTATTCTGGCACTTGATGACTTTCGGAAAAATAGGCACTTTGGCTTTTGTCCCGTCCAATTACGAGAATATTCATTTTCTGACTTTCCTGGAACCAAAAACAGCAGAAAACAGGCAGCTGGCACTTTGGCTCTTGTTAATAGGTTAGTCCAAGAAATCATATGAAAAGTACTCCAAAGTGTGGACAAAACACAAGAAAGTGGATAAAACCAAGCATGGAACATCAAAAATTATAGATACATTTGCAATGTATCAACATCCCCAAGCTTAACTCCTGTTCGTCCTCGAGTAGGTAAGTGATAAAAAGAAAGAATAATTTTTGTGGTGACATGCACCATCAAAGACTTGATCAAAATATTTGTAAAACATTCAAAGCTGGGATCATAGTACTTCAATCATAACATGAAAGACAAAGTTCTAGCAATAAGCAAGGAAACTATGATGCAACATGAAAAGGCACAAACAAATGATTCATGAATAACAATGCTTTGCAAGACATTTGTTTGTTTCACATAAAGAAAACATAGCATAATAGTATTCAGCTTGTCCCTCAATAGAGTAGCAAATATAAATGCATAGGACACCTTCAAAGTTCACAAGAGTGACTAGATACAATAGTTTAAAACAAGCAATAACAAGATATGCATCAATCAACTAGTCCTGGGACAATGCACATAGAACTAAGAATGACGACTATGCTCTCAAAGTAGGTGCTTAAAGATAGGAGGTAGAGACTTAATATAATGGTGGAAGAAAGGCCTTTGTAAAAGGAAGTAGGGATTCAAGTCTCATAAAGAGCTTCCAAAAATTATGGTACTTATAGCTTTCAGCTCTCATTGCCCATATCATAAGCATCTTGAAGTGACTAAGGTTAAAGTAAACAAACTATGGTGCACATGCTTGACGAAGTATAAGTTAGAAATCTCATGTCCCTTGTATACGAGGGCCGCTCCTCATGCTACTCAAGTTTAGTCACCTGTCAGTTCTTGTCATCGTAAGTACATGTGTATCATAGAGAACTGCCAACGAGGTACCCCTTGCCCGATGATATGGAAGAATCCCCATATCAAAATGACAAGGCAAGCAGACAACGAGCATCTCAGCAATCTTCTTATTTACCATGGGAATATGGTGCTTTTTTCTCTCTTTCCTCTTTTCATAGTATCTCTTTTTTTCTCGTCTCTCTTTTTTCTCAATATAGGACTCTTTTTTTATAAGAAGAATGCTTCATAGACAGCTCATTATGGTTACGCTGCAGGTTTCCACCATGTCAGCATGGATTAGACCAGCGGCCCAGGCGTTTCTCTAACACATATACATAACTCCATGGACTTACAAGCTCCCCTTTCATTTCACACCGACGACATACATATACAAAAGAGCATGATATCAACTAGGTACAAGTACCAAGTGCAATGTTGAAAGGGTTCCCCATGAAAGCATGGTTCTGCTAATTCCCAACAAATAAGTGCAAGCATATACAACATAGAAGACACAATGGTTCAAGTTTATTAAGGGCAAGTAAAGTAAAGTGTGCCATCAAGTTCGTGAGAGCTTTAATCACTAGTTTTATCATAACAAGTGGAAGGTAAACAAAAGCATGAATATACATGGAATAGCATAAGCTAGTAGGTAGGTATGGTGGGCTCTTTGGAAAAACTTGGTTTAGGGAGTTGGATGCATGAGTGGAACTCATTCTTTGTTGTGGAGGCTAGCAAAAGACTGGGAGTGACAAACTAAGAGAGCAATAATGGCCATAATCATGCAGAGCGACAAAACATCATTGATCAAAGCATAAAGTGATACTACAAGTTGAAAACTAAAGGATCATAAAGGCTATGGTGACTTGAGATAGTCATAACTTGGTATGAGCATGCGCCAAGTCAACCCAAATAAAGCATCAAAGGAGAATACCTCTATACTATGCATTAATATGCTAAAACAACGCATGATTCATCCAAGGCACATTAAGCAATCTCAATTGTTTATAACAAGTCATGCTACAGCAAAGAATACTAAGCATAAAGCCAAAACAATATCAAGCATGGCATGACAGAGCATAGGCCACAGTCAAAAACGAGCTCTTTTTACCACATAAGCATGAACTTTCCTACTCTTTTCCAAACCAAACCAAATTATTTGCAAACCAAAGTATGAAAGAGGGGGTCCAACCAATTTATTCAGAAAACTAAGAAAACAAAGCAAACAAAAAACCAAAACAAAAACGAAAAAGAAGACGCTCCAAGAACAACACAACTGTGCATGAAACAATAAAAATAAAGCGTTTGGAAGAAACCTGGGATTTTTATTGATAAAGAGGGGGATGCCTTGGGCATCCCCAAGCTTTGACGCTTGTACTTCTTGGATATTTCTTGGGGTGACACGCGTGGCATCCCCAAGCTTGAGTTTTAGTCCATCCTTCATCTCATTACTCATTCCTTCCATACACCTGAAATTTTTCCTTCATACAAAACTTCACACAATCTTTATTAACAACATTAGTGCACTCAAGATAAAAGGTCTTAAGATTCAGTTCTAACACCAAATAACCTTCTATTAGAACAGTAGCTACTGTAGCACTTCCCTCAAAAAGCTCAGTTCCCCAAAAGAACTCAAGAAGGAACCAACAAGAAGCAAATGCAGAAAATGGCAGAAATCTATCCAAATAGACCAGCAGGTAAAGACGAATTTTTTCGAAGAGCTTCTGTTGCTCAAATAAAAAGTGTTGAACTAACGAAAGTTAGATAATAACCTGGGGCAGAAGCACAAAAATGCACGCCTCAAAAAGACGTTCTGGGATTTTACACGAATTTTTACGGTGAAGCATAGAAAGCTGTTTCGGGACAGCAACTTTCCCAATCATTACTTCTCTCTCATTAGAGGTTACTCTTGGCACAAAAAGAAAATAAAAAGGATAAGGAGAGGTTATTACAGAGGTAATAACTTCCAAGACTCATCTAAAACTTTTGGGTTATCTCCCAATAAGTACTTTCTTTAACGCCTTTAAGTTAGGCATAAGAAGCAATAAAGAATAAAGTGTTCTCAAATGAAGAAGCATTAAGACCAAATTTTGTTTTCATAGGAGAAGCAAAAGAAATATTTTCTCTCTTTTTAGGGAAGTGTTCTATACCTTTCTTGAGTGGGAGTTGATATTTAATGGTGCCTTCTTTCATATCAATGATGGCACCAACAGTTCTAAGAAAAGGTCTTCCCAAAGTAATAGGACAAGAAGCATTGTATTCAACATCCAAAACATAGAAATCAATGGGGGCATAGGAATTGTTAACCATAATAATAACATCATTAAGACTCCCCATGAGTTTATTTTTAGCATTATCATCAAGTGGGACATTTAAATAACAATCTTCAAGAGGAGGCAAATCAAGCATATCATAAATCCTTCTAGGCATAATAGAAACACTACTATCAAGATCACACAAAGCTGTGAAATCAAAGTCATTCACTTTCATATTAATGATGGGTTCCCAACCATCTTCTTGTTTTATAGGAATAGAAGCTTTATGTTTCATCTTTTCTTCTTTAATCTTTATGAGAGCATTAGTAATGTGTTTTGTAAAGGCCATGTTCATAGCACTATCATTAGGACTTTTAGCAAGCTTTTGTAGGAACTTAATAACTTCAGAGATATTGCAACCATCAAGATCAAAATCAAATTTATCATCTAGAGTAGTAGAACTATTGCTAGCCTCAACACTAGTGGTGGTAATAGTAGAATCACTAATGTTTCTAGCAATTTCATCTTCTCTTTCCCACTTAGCATGTAATTCACCTAATAGTCTAAATTTTCGTCAATTCTTACTTGTATAGCATTAGTAGCTGCAAAGGGATTCTCATTAGCTTCAGGTTTAGCAGCCATTTTATTCAAAGTAGATTGAACTTCAACCAAAGATGCTATATTTCTTTCAGCATTAGAGAGTTTTTCACAATAGTTTTATTGAAAGCAGTTTGTTTACTAATAAACTCTTTAAGCATAACTTCAAGTTCATAGGGTGCACTCTTATTATTGTTGTAGGAACCTCCATAAGCATTACCATTGTTCGGAGGACACGGCTTATAATTGTTGTTACCAAATATTTTCCTATAAGTATTATTACCATAAGCATTGTTGCCAAAATTGTTATTTCTTATGAAGTTCACATCAACTTTCTCTTCTTGAGAAACCAAAGAGGCTAAAGGAACATTATTTGGATCAATATGGGCTTTCCCATTAACAAGCATAGACATAATAATATCAATCTTATCACTCAAGGAGGAGGTTTCCTCAACAGAATTTACCTCCCTACCTTGTGGAGCTCTCTCAGTATGCCATTCAGAATAATTAACCATCATATTGTCCAGATGTTTTGTTGCAGTGATGTGCTCGTCGTTCGACGCAGAGCTCGTTGGGAACCCCAAGAGGAAGGTATGATGAGCACAGCAGCAAGTTTCCCTCAATTATGAAACCAAGGTTTAATCGAACCAGTAGGAGCAAGGAAACACCTCAAAGGTGTTACTAGCTGAGCTTTGGCAGGGCGCACTACCGGTGCTAGTAGCAATGTGGAGACCTGCACAACACAACCACAGAACTTTGTCCCCAACTTGCGATGAGGTTGTCAATCTCACCGTGTTTTGCGGTAAACAAAGGATTAAACGTATCGAATGGAAAAAAGTAAAAATTTGCAGAAAGTAAACACAAAGCAGTAAAAGATTGTAGATTGTATGTAAAGAAAAAGGACCGAAATCCATAGTTCACTAGAGGTGGCTCTCCTTAAGATAGATAACATGCTGGGTGAACAAATTACAGCGGGGCAATTAACAAACACCGAGAAAGCAATACATGCATATACTAATCATCTTGACTCCTTTGAGACTTGATTGGGCATTACAACATTATACATAGACCGCCATCCAACTACATCTATGACTAATAATCCACCTTCAGGTTATTATCCGAACCCCCTCCAGTATTAAGTTGCAAGCAACAGATCATTGTTTTACGAACTGCGTGTAAAGTAAACAATACGATTGTTCTATGAACAAAGATTGTTGTTTTCTCCCTAGTAGCAACAACACATCTAGTACCTTAGAGATTTCTGTCACTTCCCCAGATTACCAGAGGCATGAACCCACTATCGAGCATAAATACTAACTCTTGGAGTTGCTAGCATCTACTTCGCCAAGATAGCTACTAACAACGGAAAGCATGCAAGATCACAAATAACAAATACATGATAGAATCAATAATCAATCTGAAATAGCATCTCAATATCCATCGGATCCCCGCAAACACAACATGTATGGATTACAAATAGATGATCTTGATCATGAACGGAGCTCACAAGATCTAAACATGAAAGCACAAAGGAGGAGAACTAGCCATCTAGCTACTACATGGATCCGTAGTCCAAGGATGAACTACTCACGCATCACACCGGAGGCTTGCATGGTGATGAAGAAGGCCTCTAGGGTGAATTCCCCTCTCTAGCAGGATGCCGGGAAGAGCTTCAGATCCCTCCCGATCTAGGGATGGAGATGACGGCAGCTACAGACTCTTTCGTGGATTTTTGATTGGGACCTTAGGGCTTTCGTCCCGAGGGCAATATATAGGCGGAATGAGAGGCCGAGGGGGTGCCGAGAGCCACCACACCACCCCCTGGCGTGGGCCCAGCCTGGCCGCGCGGCCAGGTGGTGTGGCCGGCCCCTGGCCCTTCTCCGTCTCGTATTCTGGCACTTGATCCCTTCCGGAAAAATAGGCACTTTGGCTTTTGTCCCGTCCAATTCCGAGAATATTCATTTTCTGACTTTCCTGGAACCAAAAACAGGCAGCTGGCACTGTGGCTCTTATTAATAGGTTAGTGCAAGAAATCATATGAAAAGTACTCCAAAGTTGGAACAAAACACAACAAAGTGGATAAAACCAAGCATGGAACATCAAAAATTATAGATACATTTGCAATGTATCAACATCCCCAAGCTTAACTCCTGCTCGTCCTCGAGTAGTTAAGTGATAAAAAGAAAGAATAATTTTTGAGGTGACATGCACCATCAAAGACTTGATCAAAGTATTTGCAAAACATTCAAAGCTGGGATCATAGTACTTCAAGCATAACATGAAATACAAAGTTCTAGCAATAAGCAAAGAAACTATGATGCAACATGAAAAGGCACAAACAAAAGATTCATGAATAACAATGCTTTGCAAGACGTTTGTTTGTTTCACATAAAGAAAACATAGCATAATAGTATTCAGCTTGTCCCTCAATAGAGTAGCAAATATAAATGCATAGGACACCTTCAAAGTTCATAAGAGAGACTAGATACAATAGTTTAAAACAAGCAATATCAAGTTATGCATCAATCAACTAGTCTTGGGACAATGCACATAGAACTAAGAATGGCCACTATGCTCTCAAAGTAGGTTCATAAAGATACAAGGTGGAGACTCAATATAATGGTGGAAGAAAGGCCTTTGTAAAAGGAAGTAGGGATTCAAGTCTCATAAAGAGCTTCCAAAAATTATGGTACTTATAGCTTTCAGCTCTCATTTCCCCTATCATAAGCATCTTGAAGGTGATTAAGGTTAAAGTGACACAACTAAGAGGATATGCTTGACAAGTTATAAACCGAAATCTCATGCCCCTTACTTACGAAGACCGATCCTCATGCTACTCAACTTCAGCCACGAGTAAGCTCTTGTCATTGTAAGTATATGTGTATCATTAAGAACCGCCAATGGGCTATGACACATTGCTAATGTATCTATAATTTTTGATGTTACATGCTTGGTTTTATCCACTTTCTTGTGTTTTGTTCCAACTTTGGAGTACTTTTATAATGATTTCTTGGACTAACCTATTAACAAGAGCCAAAGTGCCAGCTGCCTGTTTTCTGCTGTTTTTGGTTCCAGGAAAGTTAGAAAATGAATATTCTAGGAATTGGATGGGACAAAAGCCAAAGTGCCTATTTTTCTGGAAGGGATCATGTGCCAGAATACGAGACGGAGAAGGGCTGGGGGCCGGCCACACCACCTGGCCGCGCGGCCAGGCCTGGCCCGCGCCAGGGGGTGGTCTGGCCGACCCCAGCACCCCCTCGGCCTCTCCTTCCGCCTATAAATTGCCCTCGGGACGAAAACCCTAAGTACCCGATCAAAAATCCATGAAAGAGTCTGTAGCCGCCGTCATCTCTGTCCCTAGATCGGGGGGATCTGAAGCTCTTCCCGGCACCCTGCCGGAGAGGGGAATTCACCCTGGAGGCCTTCTTCATCACCATGCAAGCCTCCGGTGTGATGCATGAGTAGTTCATCCTTGGACTACGGATCCATGTAGTAGCTAGATGGCTGGCTTCTCCTCCTTTGTTCTTTCATGTTAAGATCTTGTTAGCTCCATTCATGATCAAGATCATCTATTTGTAATTCATACATGTTGTGTTTGCGGGGATCCGATGGATATTGAGATGCTATTTCAGATTGATTATTGATTCTATCATGTCTTTGTTATTTGAGATCTTGCATGCTTTCCATTGTTAGTAGCTATCTTGGCCAAGTAGATGCTAGCAACTCCAAGAGTTAGTATTTATGCTCGATAGTGGGTTCATGCCTCTGGTAATCTGGGGAAGTGACAGAAATCTCTAAGGTACTAGATGTGTTGTTGCTACTAGGGAGAAAACAACAATCCTTTGTTCATAGAACACTCGTATTGTTTACTTTACACGCAGTTCGTAAAGCAATAATCTGTTGCTTGCAACTTAATACTGGAGGGGGTTCGGATGATAACCTGAAGGTGGATTATTAGTCATAGATGCAGTTGGATGGCGGTCTATGTATTATGTTGTAATGCCCAATCAAGTCTCAAAGGAGTAAAGATGATTAGTATATGCATGTATTGCTTTCTCGGTGTTTGTCAATTGCCCCGCTGTAATTTGTTTACCCAGCATGTTATCTATCTAAGGAGAGCCACCTCTAGTCAACTATGGATCCCGGTCCTTTTTCTTTACATACAATCTACAAACTTTTACTGCTTTGTGTTTACTTTCTGCAAACTTTTACTTCTTTCCATTCGATACGTTTAATCCTTTGTTTTCCGCAAAACACGGTGAGATTGACAACCTCATCGCAAGTTGGGGACAAAGTTATGTGGTTGTGTTGTGCAGGTCTCCACGTTGCTACTAGCACCGGTAGTGCGCCCTGCCAAAGCTCAGCTAGTAACACCTTTGGGGTGTTTCCTTGCTCCTACTGGTTCGATTAAACCTTGGTTTCATAACTGAGGGAAGACTTGCTGCTGTATTCATCGTACCTTCCTCTTGGGGTTACCAACGAGCTCTACATCGAAAGTCGAGCGCTTCAGGCTTCCCCTTGCACATGATACGGGAGCTTTCCCATAATCAAAATGACAAGGCAAGCAGACAATGAGCATCTCAGCGATCTTTTTATTTGCTATTTGCATAGGTTTTTATTGAGGATGCTTCATAGAGTGCTCATTATGGTGATGCTGCAACTTCCACCATGATTAGGCATGTCTTAGGCTAGCGGCCCACGCGTTTCCCTAACACACATACAAACTCCATGATCTTACAAGTTGCACTTTTATTTCACACCGCCGGGATCCGTAAGCAAAAGAACATGATATCAACGGGGTACAAAGTACAAGTGCAATGTTGAAAGCGTTCCCCATGAAACATGGTTCTGCTAATTTCAACTTATAAAGCGCAAGCATATACGCAACAAAGAAGGACCCAATGGTTCAAGTTTATTACAGGCAAAAAGTAAAGTGTGCCATCAAGTTTGTGAGAGCTTTAATCACTAGATTTATCATAACAAGTTTAATTTGGAAGGTAAACAAAACCATGAATATACTTGGAATAGCATAAGCTAGTAGGTAGGTATGGTGGACTCTTTGGAATAATTTGGTTTAGGGAGTTGGATGCATGAGTGGAACTCATACTTGGTTGTGGAGCCTAGCAAAAGACTGGGAGCGACAAACTAAGAGAGCAATAATGGCCATAATCATGCAGAGCGACAAAACATCATTGATCAAAGCATAAAGTGATACTACAAGTTGAAAACTAAAGGATCATAAAGGCTATGGTGACTTGAGACAGTCATAACATGGTGTGAGCATGCGCCAAGTCAACACAAATAAAGTAGCGAAGGACAATACCACTATACTACGCTTTAATATGCTAAAACAATGCATGATTCATCCAAGGCATATTAAGCAATCTCAATTGTTTATAACAAGTCATGCTACAGCAAAGAATACTAAGCATAAAGCCAAAACAATATCAATCATGGCATGACAAAGCATAGGCCACAATCAAAAGCAAACTCTTTTTACCACATAAGTATGAACTTTCCTACTCTTTTCCAAACCAAACCAAACTATTTGCAAACCAACGTATGAAAGAGGGGGTCCAACCAATTTATTCAGAAAACTAAGCAAACCAAGAAAACTAAAAACCAAAACGAAAACGAGAAAGAAGACGCTCCAAGAACAACACAACTGTGCATGAAACAATAAAAATGAAGCGTTTGGAAGAAACCTAGGATTTTTATTGATGAAGAAGGGGATGCCTTGGGCATCCCCAAGCTTTGACGCTTGTACTTCTTGGATATTTCTTGGGGTGACACGTATGGCATCCCCAAGCTTGATCTTTAGTCCATTCTTCATCTTATTACTCATTCCTTCCATACACCTGAAAATTTTCCTTCATACAAAAATTCAGACAATCTTTATTAGCAACGTTAGTGGACTCAAGATAAATAAGTCTTAAGGTTCAGTTCTAACACCAAATAAACTTCCATTAGAACACTAGCTACTGTAGCACTTCCCTCAAAAAGCTGAATTCCCCAAAAGAACTCAAAAAGGAACCCACAAGAAGCAAGTGCAGAAAATGGCAGAAATCTATCAAAACAGACCAGCAGGTAAAGACGAATTTTTTCGAAGACCTTCTGTTGCTCAAAACAAAAAGTGTTGAACTAACGAAAGTTAGATAACAACTTGTGGCAGAAGCAAAAATCATTACAGCTCAACCCAACATACAGAGCTCTCTCACGAATTTTTACGGTGAAGCACAAAAATCTGTTTCGGGACAGCAACTTTCCCAATCATTACTTCTCTCTCATTAGAGGTTACTCTTGGCACAAAAAGCAAATAAAAAGTATAAGGAGCGGTTACTACAGAGGTAATAACTTCCAAGACTCATCTAAAACTTTTGGGTTATCTCCCAATAAGTACTTTTCTTTAACGCCTTTAAGTTAGGCATAAGAAGCAAAGAAATAATCAAGTGTTCTCAGATGAAGAAGCATTAAAACCAACTTTCTTGCCCTTACCTCTCTTATTTTTATTTTTAACCTTTGGGAAAATGTGATTGTTTGGTGGAGAAGAAAGGTGCATGGTCCCCTTTCCCACATCTATTATTGCTCCAAGGAGTTCTAATAGGGACCTTCCAAGTGTAATTTGTCCTTTTCCTGCACATTCAATAACAAGATAATCAGTAGAAATCATTTTCCCAAGGATCTTTGTAAACACTCCTTCCGCTATTCCAATAGGTAATATGGTAGCATTATTAGCAAGAGATATTTCTCTTCCTCCTTCAGTAAGCCCCCAAAGATTCAAAGATTCATAAATATCTTTGGGCATAAGACAAAATTCAGACATGATATCGCAGCGTGTCGTCGGATTGAGGACAAGTACACCATGAGGGGGTCCTCGAGGCGTGCGGAAGAGAGGGGTGTGAGACGTACGGTATTCCAGGACGGTGAGCACACAAGTTTACCCAGGTTTGAATCCGCCGGCTTTGGACGGATCCTACTCCTGCTAGCAATCCAGTAATACGGCAGAGCCGGAATATGGGTTACAAGGGTTTCGCCTGTGCGAGTTGAGGGTCTAAAGTATTGGGTGCCCTAAAGGCTCTCCCTAGGACGGCTTATATAGATATCCGGCCTAGGGTTTACAGGAGAGATCAATCTGGCTATGACTAAGAGTTGGTTACAAAGTACATCTTGAACTACAAGTAACATTATGGGCCTAAGTCGGTAAGTCTTCTGGGCCTTCCCGTAGCCGGATTGGACTCTGTCTTTCTCCCTGACTGGGCCGCCCGTGAAGCAAAGCTCTAACCCGAAGTGGGCCACCTTGGTCAGTGAGGAACTGTGAGGATACCCGGAAAGTATATCCCCAACAGCAGCCCCCGGAGGCCTCCAAGATCCAAAGTCGGATTTTATCATCGTCTAGCTTGATCTTCGGCTTGCAGAATCTTGAAGGGTTCCTGAAACTTCACAATAAAAAATATGATCCGGGTCTAAAAAATAAGTCGGACCTATCAACAGCTTACTCGGATTTTCCAGCTTGATTTCAAACTAAGCCGGAACTTGGTTTTTAACGCCACCTATCACAAGTCATGGTCAAGTCACGTCATCTGACAAGAGTGTTGTCAGCACGACCGTTGGTGGGTTCGTGGTTCGCGGAACCGATGCACCATTTTAATGCGTGCGTGGAGATCAAGGAGATGCAATCATCGCGTGGGTCCTTCCCAGTTCCTTCCACGACGCGTGGCAGTTACACTGTAGCATTTGCACGAATCTTGGCGCAGTTAGGTGGATATATAAGGGGTTTGGATTTCTCCTTCTCCTTTCCACTAGTCCTTTGCCGTTTCCTTTCCTCCCAATCCTCCTGCACGCATAGAGCTTCCTCGTTCTTCTCCCACAGAACTCCCAGCGCCGCCCCTTTTAGGTCAATCTGTCGCCGGAGAAATGGCTTCATCTTCTTCCTCCGTCTTGGCAGCAGCGGCGGCGGCGGAAGCAGCAACAGAGAAAGAGAGCTTCCGGGGAATCTGGATCCCCTGCGCTCTCAACGAGGAGGGCCTCAAGAACGTGGAGAAGGAGGGGCTTCTCGTCGCCGGCGACTGGCGGAGCGGCTCCAGGGAAACCGTCCCCAACCCGCGCGATGGCGAGCGGGTCCACTTCGGCACCCACCTCGATAGAGGTCTGTCTTTTCCTCCCTCGGAGTTCTTCTCCGAGGTGTTAGATCATTTCGGAGTTCAACTCCATAACCTTCCTCCCAACTCTCTCTTAGAGATGAGTGCGTATGCTTTGCTTTGTGAGGGCTTTCTCGGCATTAGGCCGAGTTTGACTCTCTTCCGGTATTATTTCCATGTCTGGAGAAATTCCATCACTGTCGATGTTCCTTACATCACCGGCACTAACAGCTTTTCACTTAGACGCGACTGGGCTTATCCCAAAATTTCAGCTAGTGACTTGGTCAAACAATGGCCAGCCACATTTTTCTATCATAGGGATATTTCGTCTCCCGGCAAAGCCACTGCTTTGCCGGCGTTTGTCGACGGAGCTGCCACGGCCCAGCCTTCCTAGGACGAGGCTGCTCCGGCTCTCACCGATGATTTGATCCTCGCGAAGAGGCGGATCGAATATTTGATCAAACACAAAGGTCTGAAGGGATCCGACTTGGTCTAGTGCTGGGTCTCTCGTCGGATCCAACCCCTTCAGTACCACGGGGATCGACTGATGCACTCCATCACGTCATCCAAAAAAGACTCCCTCCACATCAGTCCCAAAGCCTACACCACTCAAGGCTACATAAGCCAGATCAAGTGGCTGATCAAGGAGCGGATCAAGAGGAGAATTCCGGAGATTTCTCTGGACATGCACACGGCGGAAAACCCCATAGTGCCGGTAATTTTACATCAGTACACCTTTTTATGTGTTTCAATCTTTGAGTTATACTGCAATACTGATATGTTTTCTTGTTTTCAGCTTGCTGACCTCCCCGAGTCGGAACTTGCTCCGCTCGAAGGATATCCTCCTGAGTTTTCTCAGGAGACAGAAGTGGTCCCATTGCCGGACCTTGCACTCAAGAAGCACAAAGCTCCGACAGTAGCTGTTGGCACAAAGGAGGTGCCTGTTGTGAAGAGGTAACTTTCAATCACAATTTCTGCCTTTGTACCTTTCTCGAATTTCTTTCCGAGATGTAATGTTTCCGACTTTATTACATTCTCAGAGCAAAACCGCTTGTCAAGGGCAAAGGGAAAGGGATTCCTTCGAAGTCACTGCGGCAGACGAAGCTTACCATAGCTTCTCCTGTCGTGGCTCCTCCGACTCCTGCCCCTCAACCTTCCGCAATGCCGGTGATCACTCCTTCTCCGGTTGTCGCAGAAGATCCGGCTCCTTCAACCGAGCCAGTGATCCTTGGGTCGCAAACTGACGTCACCATGGGTGCGTCAAATCAAGATAAGGGTGAACCCTCTTCGGGTAATGATCCCTCGGCAGAAATCTTCGCCGAAAACCTCATCAGCAATCCAGGACTTGCCAAGTTTGGCATGTCCCGGAAATCTGCAGAAGAGATCCAGCGGCTAGCTAGGCAAGTCATGGAAAAAAGCCATTTATCTCTCGAAGAAGAAGCGCAAGAAGCAGAGGACGTCATGTTCTTTGACCTTCTTGCCCAAGTCCGGCTTCGCGATGAGAGGATTAAGACTGGCGAGCTTCCAACAGCCCTAGTGATCCCTCTTACTCTTGCCGAGAAGGTGGCCGCTGAAGTGAACGCGGGTTTGGATAAGCTCACCCGTGAACAATATGTAAGTCGGAATTCCAACTCTTGTTTTTCCATTATTTTATATCATATCCTCTAGCCCCCAAGCATGAAGTAGGATATATAATCCGGGTTTATGCTTAATTAGGATGCCAAAGAACGAACTAGTGTAGCCCCCAAGGCTCGTGCTGATATTTAGCAAAAAATATTAGCCGAGTCTTAAGTAGCTTTCTGACTTTGGGTATTCTGACTAACAGAAAGTATGTTCCTATAACCAGGAATTATTGACCAATGTTTGCGATAAGCGGAGAGAGATCAAAGCTATCCGGCTTAAAAATGCTGAACTTAAAGTAGCCAAGGATGAAGCCAAAGGTAAACATTCCGAGATTCAAACCTTGTCTTTTGCTTTTTCAATGTCAAATTTTTTTCTGAACTGTTGTTCTTTTTGACTTACAGCGCTGGTGAAACAATCCATCGCTATGATTGAAGAGGCCGAGAACCTCATGACCCTGGTGGTGGAGAACAAGGGACTTCACCAAGAGCTGGATAAGCTCAAGGCGGATCATGAAAGGAGCATAGCTCAAGTCCTTGAATCCTCCTCCATGGCCACCGAAGAGCGTGATCGCAAGATCACCGCTCAAGATAAAATAATCTCGGACCTCAAGAATGAGCTTGGCAGAGAGAAGGACATCTCCCAGGCGCTCCGGGCTGAAATCCAGAGTCTCCGGGAGGAGAAGACCTAGATTGACGACATCATTCTCGGTACGTTCCATCTGTCTGACTTATCTTTTTTCTTTTCTTTGACTTCTATCAATGTCGGATTTTTCTTAACTTGTTTTGTGTATAGGTCCTCCGAACTTGACGGACTCTTCCTCCTCCAAGCCCCGCACCCACCGGCTTACCCAAGTCGGTGACCTGCTTCATGACTTCCGCCAGTCCCTTGAGGACATTGGCGAAGCTCTGAAGATTCCAGACATGCCAAGCATGTCGGATTTTCAGGTGCGGGACAAGGCCAAGGAGATGCCTCAGCTTGTTCGGGACTGGAATATGTCCTACGCGCGGACTGCTGCGCAGAACGCTCTCACCATGGTCATGAGCCACCATGGAAACATGGAGATATGGCAAGTGACCAGAGGGTACTGCAAGGTAGACAAAGAGGGCCAGGAGAAGGACCTTCAAGCCATGATGCACTCCTGCGCCGGATATGGGTGTCACGTGGCTGATCTGACCAGCTACGAGATCCCCTTTTCACCCGTGTAGCTACTCTGCCTCCTCCTCCAGAAGAAACCGAAGAAGTTTCCGACGATGAACACACCACCTCAGATGCAGACATCTCGGAATGATATCAGGGCGAAGTAACCAGCGAGCCGGCATCTCCTTCATCTCCTCCTGCATCATAGACCAGAAACTTATGTATTATTCCGGAAAAAGCATGATGTCTTTGTAAATATTAAGTACAATCTATTTTGCTAGTGCTAAGCTTTTGATCTATTCAGCACTTTTGGCTTTGATTTTTTTTTGTGTGCCTGAAATATTTTCATAAGCCCTTGTCTTTTTTCGTCTCTACTTATCGTTTATCTGGCTTTCCGCCTCGTCCCTTTTGTGAGCCGGCTAAACCTTCAGCCAGAAACTTTGCCGAGCAACGGAGCTCAATTGCTAAACCAGTTTAAACTTGGAAACAAAGTCGGCTTCTAGTGCCAACAATTCACTACTTGGAAAATGCCCGCATCCAGTAATCAGACAAATAACCAAAGTAAAGACTAAATTTTTTAGAGTTATACCCGAAGGTAGCAATTTTAGAATCGGAAATCTAGACTAGAACGAACATGAGCATAAAGTACTTTCAAGCATTCTGGGATTTTCGACTATGACATGATCATTTGGAAATAAGATGGTAAAAACTTCTCAGAAAAACTTGAGGTGACCAAAACTTTTATTTCTCAAAGAACATGTACATATATATGATGACAAAGAAGGATAAACTAAGAATAAAAGGGACGTAGCTGAGCAATATTCCAAGGTCTGTCTAACTCAACCGGATTTGTACTGCCTCCAGCTCTCTTTCTCTTCTTAGTAGCAGGTCTTTCTTTGACTGGCCTCATGTAAGTTAAGTAATACGAACCATTGTGTAATACTCGACTAACCAAAAAGGGCCCTTCCCATACTGGGGAAAGTTTGTGCTTTCTTTGTTGCACAAGCCGGAGAACCAAATCACCTTTATTGAAAGATCTATTTCGGACTCTCTAGCTATGATACTTGCGTAACTTCTGCTGATAGGCTGTAGATCTCATTTCAGCAACGACGCGAACTTCTTCGACTAAGTCGAGATCATTTTGTCGAGAAATCTCGGCATCCTCTTTGATATACGTGGACACTCTATGAGAAGTATAAATTAAATCACTAGGAAGAACTGCTTCTACGCCATAGACCAAGAAGAAAGGTGTGTATCCTGTTGACCTGTTCGGAGTTGTTCGTAAACTCCAAATTACAGAGGGTAATTCCTCTGCCCAAGCCCCCGCAGCACGTCGTTGTGGTGCTTCGAGTCTCGGTTTCAGGCCTTGTAAGATTAAACCATTTGCCCTTTCGACTTGTCCGTTACCCTGTGGATGTGCGACTAACGCAATGTCAAGCCGGATATTTTGCTCGTTGCAGAATTCAGCCAGTTCTCCCATAGAAAAGTTACTCCCGTTGTATGTGATAATGCTATGCGGATAACCATACCGGATTATAACATCCTCGACAAATCTTTTGGATGTTGCTCCATCACAACTAGTGACAGGTTTAGCCTCAATCCATTTGGTGAATTTATCCACCATCACTAAGAGGTGAGTAAATCCACTTGGAGCTCGTTTAAATGGTCCTACCATATCAAGCCCCCAGACCGCAAAGGGCCATGTTATGGGTATTGTTCGCAGCTGATCAGCCAGAACATGAGCTTGCTTGGCGTACTTTTGGCAGCCTTTGCACATCTTGACTAATCGTTCGGCATCTGCCTGAGCTGTAAGCCAGAAAAATCCGTGTCTAAAAGCTTTTGCCACTAAAGATTTGGCTGCAGCATGATGACCACACTCGCCTTCGTGGATTTCCCTTAAGTTTTCCACTCCTTCTTTCAGAGATACGCATCGCTGAAAAAACCCCAGAAACACTCTGTTTATGGAGCTCACCTTTAACAATAGTATAGGCTTTTACTCATCGGATAATCTGCCGGCTTAGCACCTCGTCTTTAGATAATTTGCCATCTATCAAATAATCGAGGTAGGGTTGAGTCCAGCTGGGAATTACATCCAGAACTGCTATCAAAGGTGAGTCAGATTTGGTCGGATATTCCTCATCTACTCCCTTTATTGAGGGAACTTTGAGGTGCTCTAAAAAAGCGCCATCCGTGACCTCATTCCGCGCAGAGCCTATCCGAGATAGTGCGTCTGCTTCCCCATTTTCTGCTCGAGGGATGTGTTGAACTTCAAACCCTTCGAACGATTTAGATAGATCATCCACGACAGCTTTATATGCTGCCATGTGTTTATTTGCATTACAAATATCCGAGACTTGCTGAGCAACAAGATCCGAATCTCCATAACACATCAAACGTCGGATGCCAATATCCTTAGCAATCCGGATTCCATGCAGCAGTGCTTCATACTCGGCAATATTGTTTGTCGCTGTGAAGTGGATCTGCAACACGTATAAAAGTTTATCTCCTTGCGGTGATTTGAGCACCACGCCAGCCCCCGAGCCCCCTCGAGCCTTAGACCCATCAAAAAAGAGGGTCCAATATTCCGACTCAAGGAGGATCATGTTCTCCTTCGTCTCTGTCCAGTCAGCCAGGATCTGGGATTTGATTGTTGTCCGAGGTTTATACTCAATATCGAAAGTTGAAAGCTCTATTCCCCATTTGGCGACGCGTCCTGTGGCGTCACTATTGTTGATTATGTCTCTCATGGGAGCTTTGCTCACCACGGTAATTGGATCCTCCTGAAAATAATGTCGTAGCTTATGAGATGCTAGAAAAACACCATAAGCCAACTTTTGATAATGCGGATACCGCTGTTTGGACTCTGTCAGGACCTCGCTGACAAAGTAAGTCGGACGCTGCACCAGGTGTTCCTGATTTTCCTCTGGTCTCTCCACCACCATGACGATACTGACGACCTTATTTGTCGCAGCAATGTAAAGCAACATCGGTTCCTGAGGTTCTGGCGCTGCAAGGATAGGAGCAGATGAGAGTACTCTCTTCAAATCTTGCAGTGCAGCTTCAGCTTCGTCAGTCCAGACAAAATCCTTGGTCTTTTTCAGGAGTTTATATAATGGTGCGGCTCTTTCACCAAGCCGGCTTACAAATCGACTGACCGCAGCAATGCAGCCAGTTAATCTTTGTACGTCCTTCAGGCGAGTTGGCCTGGAAATATTGAGTATAGCCTTGATTTTGTCCCGGTTCACCTCTATGCCCCTTTGATACACGATGAAACCTAACAATTTTCCGGCTGGTATTCCAAAGAAGTATTTCTTCGGGTTAAGCATGATGTTGTATTTTCGTAGATTGGCGAACATCTCTTCCAAGTCGGAAATCAGTGTTTCCTTCTTTTTGGACATCACCGCGATATCATCCACGTATGCATGTACATTGCGTCCGAGTTGGTCGTGGAGGCAACGTTGCATCGTGCGCTGGTACGTACCTCTTGCGTTCTTCAGCCCAAAGGGCATCGTAACAAAACAGAAGGTTCCGAAGGGGGTTATGAACGAAGTCTTGACTTTGTCAGATTCCTTCATCCGGATTTGGTGATAACCGGAATATGCGTCGAGAAAACATAGGAGTTCCGAGCCTGCCGTAGAATCGATGACTTGATCAATTCTAGGCAGAGCGAACGGATCTTTTGGACAAGCCTTGTTCAAGGCAGTATAATCAACACACATCTTAAATTAGTGGTGTCCTTTTTAGGGACCATTACAGGATTGGCCGACCACTCAGTGTGGATGACCTCTTCTATGAATCCGGCTAACTCGAGCCGTGCTAGTTCCTTTGCTATTGCCTTACGCTTTTCGTTGCCAAACCGTCGTAGGGACTGTTTGATGGGTTTAGCGTTCGGGTTTATATTTAGAGAGTGGTCGGCAAGTTCCCTAGGTACTCCGGTCATGTCAGATGGCTGCCATGCGAAGATATCTTGATTTGCTTGCAGGAACTTGACGAGCGTGCTTTCCTATGCGCTACTTAGGCCTACGCCTATCTGGGTCACCTTGGAGGGGTCATCATCCTTCAACGGTGCTTTCTTCATCTCTTCTGATGCCTTGAACTCCGGATTTGGCTTTGTCACCTCCTTCTTTGTTGTGGGCATCTCGGACGGATCTATGCTCTTCTTGATCTCCTGGTACTCCAGGGCGTGCAGCACGGCTTCTGCAAAGGCGGCATTTCCATCGTCGCACTCTCGCGCTTTCTTTGGGTCTCCCCTGATGGTGATCACGCCGTTGGGACCTGGAATTTTCATCATATTGTAAATGTAACACGGACGAGCCATAAAGGCCGAGTAAGCCGGACGTCCGAATATAGCGTGGTATGCGCTCTTGAACGGGAGAACTTCGAAGGAAAGTGCCTCCGTCCGATAATTCTTTGGAGTTCCAAAGGTAACATCCAAAGTAATCTCTCCCAGGGAATTAGCTTGTCTTCCTGGGACAACTCCGTGAAAAATCACAGAGCTATGGTTCAGCTGGGTTTCCGAGATCTTCATCCGGCGTAGCGTTTCGACATAGAGAATATTGATGCTGCTACCACCGTCCATGAGGGTCTTGGAGAAACCGTAACGGTCAATAGTGGGTTGGCGATTAAGGCGTATTTTCCTCGCCTGTGTAGCTTAGGCGGATGATCAGCCCGGTCAAATGTGATTGCCACTTCCGACCAGTCCAGATATTGGGGGACAGCCAGAACTTTTGCATTGAGCTCGTGGAGAACTGCTTTCTTGACCTTTGCTTGTTGAGATTCGAGGAAGGTGACATAAGTGTCTTTCTTGGTGGGAAAAGTTTTCTTCCCTTCCGGCTTGGGATTTGAAGCAAAAGCTTCCTCCATGTTGGAATCTTCCTTGGTCTCTTTGTCTTTTTCGGGATTCTTCTTTCCCTTCTTCCGCTTAGCTTTATAGCCCGCAGTATCATCTCTCTTGATGTCGTCGTTAAAACGACATTCAGCGTTGGTGTGGGATGAGCCCCCATTGGCGTCTAAGTGATGCACACATGGGTTATTGGCAATGTCGGCCCAAGAGTAGGTTTTGCCTGGTTGTTGTTCTCCTCTACCTTGGACCCTTGAAGTCCCACAGCCACACCCGCGGCCTCCGCCACGTCCTCCAGGCCCGGAAACATTAGTAACCACCACTGTCTCTGTGTTGGGTTTTTCTTCCGAGGTATTTTTGCGCTTTTGAGCTTGTTGCTTTGTCTTTGCTGACTGAGGTACAGCCAGGATGTTGAGTAATCCTTCTGCGTCATCGTCAGCATCTGCATACTTGCTCGCTATTTCTATCATCTCTCCCAAATTAGTGACCTTGTCATACTTCAAGCGGTGCCATAGTAGACCAATTGGGAGTCCTGCGATGAAAGCTTCAATCGCGGTTTGATCATTTACTCCTTCAAAGGAGTTCTTGGTGTCGATCCATCGTCCGAGGTAGTCCCGGCAAGTTTCTCCGGCTTTTTGGGTGCAACGCTGTAGGTCTCCAACCAAACAGGGCCTCCGATGTGTGCCTTCGAAATTCCGAAAGAACGCACTTTGCATGTCATACCAGTTATGGATGGTGTTCTCCGGAAGTTCATTGAGCCATGATCGCGCCATCTTCCGCAGCATAAGCAGGAGATATCGGGTTGCAACTAGGCTATTTCTGCCTTTGGCGGTGCAGCAAGCTTGGAAAAATCATGTAGCCAAGTGTCTGGCCGAGCAATGCCATCGTAGGATTGGATATGCCTTGAGATAGCAAATCCTTCCGGGAATCTTGTAGCTCTGATGCGTGGTCCAAAGCACTTTGGGCCCACGTACATGTCATCATTTTCATAGCGCCGCACCTCTATGTTGGAATTGATCATGTGCCTTGCGTCGCTCGGGGATAGAGATCGTCCCGAATGTCGGTTGTGGCTGTGGTGCCTTGGAGCCGGACTTCGGCTTCTCCCGCCACCTCCTCCGCCACGTCGTCCTCCTTGTCCCCCTTGGGAGCCGTTGTGATGGCTGCTTGGTGGAGAGGGTTGGGCAGCTGAATTGTTTCTGGCTGATCGCCAGCCTCCGTCCGGAGCGTCATTATTCTGGTTCCGGGGAGGATCTTGACTACGACGAGCCCCCTGCCGGCTTGCACCAGCATGGTTTCCGTCGTTTCTTCGTCCGTCGTTCCCACTACGGTGAGGCTCAGCCGGACGGCTTGCATATCTAGGAGGTGGCATTTTTTGGCGATCCTCCTCCCAACGTTTCTCTTTATCTTCTCCCCTTCGATCGTTAGACTCTCATCGGGGAAGGTTCTTCGGATTCAGTGCAGCAACGGCATATTTCTCGGCCTCTGGAGCCACATTGCTCCAATTACGCGTAGTTCTGTGTCGCTGTCTTGACGATCCGGTTCTTGAATAATTCTCTTCCCGTCGTTCGGGCTTATGGTACTGCGCCCGAGCGTAATGGGATCTTACGCCAGCCCATGCCGGATCTGTGCGACATTGGTCAGAATCCGAGACCATTTTTTGACTTCCAGACAGGCCGACCTTTTGCTGCTCTAGTCCCTTGTTGAGCAGTTTGATACCCAAACGGATCTCCTCCAGTCCTGGATTAGCCGATAGAATTTTTCGGGCTGCCACGGTATTCTGTACTGGGGTTGGGTATACCCAATCTCCATTGCTATCTTTCCGTGGCTTCCCCATCTCATCCCCAAAAAGGACGGCACGGACACGTGGGAATTGGTCATCATTGGTGTGACGCTTCCGTATCTTCTGATGCAACTGAGACATGTAGTCTTTAGTTGACATGCGTTTCTTCTCCACCTCGATGTTTTTGGCTTCATCGAGGAGTTGTTGACGACGCGCTTCTAGGGCTTGCGCCCTTTCGTCCAGCTCATCCGCAGTAAGTTCTGCAGCTGTAGGGATAGGTGTGGTTAATGCAGCATCATGAGTTTACGCTCACCTTCGGTGATCACGTGTCCATCCACCGATGCTTCTTTTTCAGCTCTTCTGGGATAAGTGCTCCATCCGAGTCTTCCTCGTACTCATCTGCGATCACCTCCTCTGTGAGAGGGTCTTTTGCCGGGGTCTTGTTCTTCTTCTTTGCCTTCTTGGCAGCGCCGGTAGCAAAGACGGCTTTGGGTCCGTTTCCCGGAGTCAAGCTCTGGTCGGTACTTTCGGACATCTGGACTTCGGGATTATCTCCGATGTCCATGTAATCCTGTGCTTTGGGAGAGTGTTCCCCGGATCCTTCATCCATGGCTTCTCCTTCTTCTGTAGCTTTGGAGTTGTACTCCTCTTCATATTCCGTGGAGAACTTTCGGAAATCTGCCGACGTCATAGACTCATCCGAGGATGCGGGAGCGTCGGCGTTTGTTCCAATTGCCTCCAGCACAGAGTCGGTGTTTTCTCCAGCATCGGCAGAGCCGGATCCGGATCCTACGTATCCGACGAAGTGCGTCGTGTGCTTCATGAGGTACCTGCGACCCTTGCGGTCATCCATGTCGAAACTTTTGATGGTCTCGAGGATTGCATCTGCGCTTTCGCCTTGCAGTATCATACGTCTTAGTGTGTACCTCAGGAAAGGCATGTTTGTCCCGGCATCATCAGAGCCAGAATCAGTGTCGTTGATATGCTCCTCCTGAATTTCGACTTCCATGGGTGGGTCGATCTGGGATCCGGCCTCTCTAGAGAGATCCACTCCAGATCCAACTTGGACCGCTAGGTCTTCTTCAGGCTCGGATTTCTCCACTATCTCCGCAATTGGTGCGGGCTGGGTGGGATTAGGGTTTTCTGAGATCCGGAACTCTGCTGCCTCCACGGACAAAGGGGACCCAGAAAATTCTTCTGCCTCTATCATCACCGCTGGGGTGGGTTGGGCAGGTTCAGCGAACCCGATGTAAACATCGATCTCGCCAAAAGACATGATCGTGTAGGCAGTCACAGCCTCCTTTGCCGGAATCCAAGTCTCGTCGAAAACGATGAGAGGGACGTCGCTGGCGTAGAGGATGCGACCGACGGCGATAGTCTCGCTGATTCCGATTCTTGCAGATTCTGCTCGGAACGCAGATCCGAAGCTCACTTGCCCCACGGTGGGCGCCAACTGTCGTCGGATTGAGGACAAGTACGCCATGAGGTGGTCCTCGAGGCGTGCGGAAGAGAGGGGTGTGAGACGTATGATATTCCGGGACGGTGAGCACACAAGTTTACCTAGGTTCGAATCCGCCGGCTTTGGACGGATCCTACTCCTGCTAGCAATCCAGTAATACGGCAGAGCCGGAATATGGGTTACAAGGGTTTCGCCTGTGCGAGTGGAGGGTCTAAAGTATTGGGTGCCCTAAAGGCTCTCCCTAGGACGGCTTATATAGATATCCGGCCTAGGGTTTACAGGAGAGATCAATCCGGTACGACTAAGAGTTGGTTACAGAGTACATCTTGAACTACAAGTAACATTATGGGCCTAAGTCGGTAAGTCTTCTGGGCCTTCCCGTAGCCGGATTGGACTCCGTCTTTCTCCCTGACTGGGCCGCCCGTGAAGCAAAGCTCTAACCCGAAGTGGGCCACCCTGGTCAGTGAGGAACTGTGAGGATACCCGGAAAGTATATCCCCAACACAGCGGGCTTGAAAAGTTTCAGTGTTTATCTCAATCTTTACTGTAGGGAGCCACTTTGATGGTTCAGAATTTATTGGAACATAATTGTGATGCTCCCTAAGCGTATTATAGCAATCTTTTAAGCTAGTAGTGCTAGTCTCAAGAGTGTTCAACCTAGCAAATATTTTTGCGAAAGAAATATCAGTTTGGCTATGCATGTTGTAAGTGAGGATCAATTTCTTTATAGTATTAATAGCATCATCCTCATTACATTGGAGGAAATCTCCTCCCACAACAACATCTAAAGCATATCTATAGCAAAGAGCAATCCCAAGGTAAAAACTGCTAAGGAACAAGCTTTGAGTCATTTTAGGCTCAGTTTTTTCATGTAGATCAGAGATTCTAGGCCAAGCTTCCTTAAAACTTTCCTCAATTCCTTGTTTAAAAGTGAAAATCATTTTCTCGGGTGACATAGTCATTGGAGCAAGGCTAGACATGAAGGCAACTTAAGATAGGAACTAATTTTTTGTGTTTTTCAAATAAGAAAGCAAACAAGTAAAACTAATTTTTTTGTGTTTTTTGAAGAACAAAACAAGCAAACTAAGCAAAAAGAAACTAAGAAAAACAAAAACAACAAAGTAAAGAGATTGGTTATGAGGGACTCCCCTTGTGAAGATGTCCTTGACTCCCCGGCAACGGCGCCAAAAAAGATCTTGATGTGCTCGTCATTCGACGTAGAGCTCGTTGGGAACCCCAAGAGGAAGGTATGATGAGCACAGCAGCAAGTTTTCCCTCGGTTATGAAACCAAGGTTTAATCGAACCAGTAGGAGCAAGGAAACACCCCAAAGGTGTTACTAGCTGAGCTTTGGCAGGGCGCACTACCGGTGCTAGTAGCAATGTGGAGACCTGCACAACACAACCACATAACTTTGTCCCCAACTTGCGATGAGGTTGTCAATCTCACCGTGTTTTGCAGAAAACAAAGGATTAAACGTATCGAATGGAAAGAAGTAAGAGTTTGCAGAAAGTAAACACAAAGCAGTAAACAGTTTATAGATTGTATGTAAAGAAAAAGGACCAGGATCCATAGTTCACTAGAGGTGGCTCTCCTTAGATCGATAACATGCTGGGTAAACAAATTACAGCGGGGCAATTGACAAACACCGAGAAAGAAATACATGCATATACAAATCATCTTGACTCCTTTGAGATTCGATTGGGCATTACAACATAATACATAGACCGCCATCCAACTGCATCTATGACTAATAATCCACCTTCAGGTTATCATCTGAACCCCCTCCAGTATTAAGTTGCAAGCAACAGATTATTGCTTTACGAACTGCGTGTAAAGTAAACAATACGATTGTTCTATGAACAAAGGATTGTTGTTTTCTCCCTATTAGCAACAGCACATATAGTACCTTAGAGATTTCTGTCACTTCCCCAGATTACTAGAGGCATGAACCCACTATCGAGCATAAATACTAACTCTTGGAGTTGCTAGCATCTACTTGGCCAAGATAGCTACTAACAACGGAAAGCATGCAAGATCACAAATAACAAAGACATGATAGAATCAATAATCAATCTGAAATAGCATCTCAATATCCATCGGATCCCCGCAAACACAACATCCAGAATTACAAATAGATGATCTTGATCATGAACGGAGCTCACAAGATCTAAACATGAAAGCACAAAGGAGGAGAACCAGCCGTCTCGCTACTACATGGATCCGTAGTCCAAGTATGAACTACTCACGCATCACACCGGAGGCTTGCATGGTGATGAAGAAGGCCTCCAGGGTGAATTCCCCTCTCCGGCAGGGTGCCGGGAAGAGCTTCAGATCCCTCCCGATCTAGGGATGGAGATGACGGCGGCTACAGACTCTTTCGTGGATTTTTGATCGGGCCCTTAGGGTTTTCGTCCCGAGGGCAATATATTGGCGGAAGGAGAGGCCGAGGGGGTGTCGTGAGCCACCACACCACCCCCTGGCGTGGGCCCAGCCCGGCCGCGTGGCCAGGTGGTGTGGTCGGCCCCTGGCCCTTCTCCGTCTCGTATTCTGGCACTTGATCCCTTCCGGAAAAATAGGCACTTTGGCTTTAGTCCCGTCCAATTCCGAGAATATTCATTTTATGACTTTCATGTAACGAAAAACAGCAGAAAACAGGCAGCTGGCACTGTGGCTCTTGTTAATTGGTTAGTCCAAGAAATCATATGAAAAGTACTCCAAAGTTGGAACAAAACACAAGAAAGTGGATAAAACCAAGCATGGAACATCAAAAATTATAGATACATTTGCAATGTATCATGCAACACCCAAAGTGATGGTCATAAAGGTACCTCCAGCAGCAGAATCCAATAGGTTCCTTGAAGAATAGTTCAATCCTACATAAAAAGTTTGGATGATCATCCAAGCAGTCAGTCCATGAGTGGGACAATACTTAACCAAAGACTTCATTCTTTCCTAGGCTTGAGCCACATGTTCATTATCAAGTTGTTTAAACTTCATTATTTCACTTCTCATAGATATAATCTTAGCAGGAGGATAGTATTTTCCAATGAAAGCATCCTTGCATTTAGTCCAAGAATCAATACTATTCCTAGTTAAGGAATTCAACCATTCTTTAGCTTTTCCTCTCAAAGAGAAAGGAAACAATTTCAGCTTAATAATATCACCATCTATATCCCTATGCTTTTGCATCTCACAAAGTTCAACAAAGTTATTTAGATGGGGAGCAACATCTTCATTAGCAATACCAGAAAATTGTTCTCTCATAACAAGATTGAGCAAAGCAGGTTTTATCTCAATGAAAGTATCTTCAGGCATAGGTGGAGCAATAGGTGTGGTCATAAAATCATTGTCGTTGGTGCTAGTGAAGTCACACAACTTAGTGTTTTCAAGAGTAGTCATTTTTTTGTGTTTTCAAATAAGAAAGCAAACTAGTAAAACTAGTTTTTGTGTGTCTTTGAAGAACGAAACAAGCAAACAAAGCAAAAAGAAACTAAGCAAAACAAAAATAACAAAGTAAAGAGATTGGTTATGAGGGACTCCCCTTGTGAAGATGTCCTTGACTCCTCGGCAACGGCGCCAGAAAAATGCTTGATGGCTCAATGCACGGCGCCCAGAAAAGTGCTGGTGCGTGGTTGATGTAGAGCTCGTTGGAAACCCCAAGAGGAAGGTATGATGAGCACAGCAGCAAGTTTCCCTCAGTATGAAACTAAGGTTTCATCGAACCAGTAGGAGGAAGGAAACACCCCAAAGGTGTTACTAGCTGAGCTTTGGCAGGGCGTACTACCGGTGCTAGTAGCAACGTGGAGACCTGCAAAACACAACCACAGAACTTTGTCCCCAACTTGCGATGAGGTTGTCAATCTCACCGGGTTTGCTGAAAAAAAAAGGATTAAACGTATCGAATGGAAAGAAGTAAAAGTTTGCAGAAAGTAAACACAAAATAGTAAAAGATTGTAGATTGAATATAAAAGACAAGGACCGGGATCCATAGATCACTAGAGGTGGCTCTCCTTAGATAGATAATATGCTGGGTGAACAAATTACAGTGGGGCAATTGACAAACATCGAGAAAGCAATACATGCATATACTAATCATCTTGACTCCTTTGAGATTCGATTGGACATTACAACATTATACATAGACCGCCATCCAACTGCATCTATGACTAATAATCCACCTTCAGGTTATCATCCGAACCCCCTCCAGTATTAAGTTGCAAGCAACAGATTATTGCTTTACGAACTGCGTGTAAAGTAAACAATATGATTGTTCTATGAACAAAGGATTGTTGTTTTCTCCCTAGTAGCAACAACACATCTAGTACCTTAGAGATTTCTGTCACTTCCCCAGATTACCAGAGGCATGAACCCACTATCGAGCATAAATACTAACTCTTGGAGTTGCTAGCATCTACTTGGCCAAGATAGCTACTAACAACGGAAAGCATGCAAGATCACAAATAACAAAGACATGATAGAATCAATAATCAATCTGAAATAGCATCTCAATATCCATCGGATCCCCGCAAACACAACATGCAGAATTACAAATAGATGATCTTGATCATGAATGGAGCTCACAAGATCTAAACATGAAAGCACAAAGGAGGAGAACCAGCCGTCTAGCTACTACATGGATCCGTAGTCCAAGGATGAACTACTCACGCATCACACCGGAGGCTTGCATGGTGATGAAGAAGGCCTCCAGGGTGAATTTCCCTCTCCGGCAGGGTGCCGGGAAGAGCTTCAGATCCCTCCCGATCTAGGGACAGAGACGACAGCGGCTACAGACTCTTTCATGGATTTTTGATCGGGTACTGAGGGTTTACGTCCCGAGGGCATCTTATAGTCAGAAGGGTAGGCCGAGGGGGTGCCAGGGGCCACCACACCACCCCCTGGCGCGGGCCCAGCCTGGCCGCGCGGATAGGTGGTGTGTCCAGCCTCTGGCCCCTCTCTGTCTCGTATTCTGGCACTTGATGACTTCCGGAAAAATAGGCACTTTGGCTTTTGTCCTGTCCAATTTCGAGAATATTCATTTTCTGACTTTCCTGGAACCAAAAACAGCAGAAAACAGGCAGCTAGCACTGTGGCTCTTGTTAATATGTTAGTCCAAGAAATCATATGAAAAGTACTCCAAAGTGTGGACAAAACACAAGAAAGTGGATAAAACCAAGCATGGAACATCAAAAATTATAGATACATTTGCAATGTACCAATGGTTCCGGGTCATCACCGAGGAATGACTTCTAGGGAAAAGGAGAGATGATCGGCCAGATTACAGGTACAGCTCGCAGCAGGTGGCAGTTGTAGACCAAGATCAGCCCAATGTCGGAGCTAGCCAACGTCAGAAAACCGGAGGGCAGCACTGGCAACAAAAGGGTGAAGGCAAGAAACCATGGATGCCAGAACATAAGAAACATTGGGAGGAAAGAAAGGATAGGCCGAGATACACATTCGAATCTATGTTGGATCTGTCATGCAAGTTCCATACACTAAGTCCGAATAACCCGGCGAATCGTACGACCCGACAATGTGAATGGATGAGGAAATTAGAGCAGGATAGCTTGTCGAATGCTCAGGCACCTCGGCACGAAGCACCTCAGAATGAAGCACCTCGACAGCAACTGCTCACTAGGGGGAATGGACAGCAGCTTATGTTGCCTCCACCCCTGCCGAGGTATGTGAATCAAGAAAGGAGGGATGCAGTGCATCAAGTGAATAACCAGCAACAACAAGACCAAGGGTATCATGGCAATGAAGGAAGGAATGAGTACAGAGAGCATCATCAAAGTTACTGTGTGTTCACCATAGAGGAAACTGACAGAAAAAGCTTACAGCGCTGACATATGGAGGTGAATGCAGTAATGCCGGTTGTGACGAGGTATATGCCTTGGTCGGATCAGGAGATTGCCTGGAGCATCAAGGACCACCCAAAATCTTATGCCGAGTCCTAGGACCTACGCACTAGTGCTAGATCCGACGTTCATTGGGCCGAATATCAACGTGAGGGTCTCCAAGGTGCTGATAGACAATGGCAGTAGCATTAACATCATGTACAAGGATACCATGCACAAGTTGGGAATATCGGAGAACATGCTCCAAGCAACAAGGACAACTTTTCATGGCATTGTGTCGGGTATCTCCTGTGAGCCCATTGGCAAGGTGCGAGTTGACGTGCTATTCGGCACAAGGGATAATTGCTAGACTGAGAACTTGGAATTTAAAGTTGTGAACTTGGAAAGTGCCTATCACACGTTACTCGGCAGGCCTAAACTGAACAAGTTTATCGCAAGTACTCACATCAGTTACTTGAAGATGAAATTTCCCGGACCAAGGGGAGTGATTACCATAGCTAGGGACTTCAGGCGCTCCATTGAATGCGCTTCCGCCGGATCTAACCTGGCCGAGTCACTTGTGATTTTTCAAGAGAAGAGTAAAATTCTGGAGGTGGTTGCATTGGCTCAGTCTGCGCAGCAGTATATGCTGGCTCTGACTAACCCGCATGGGACTGTTTCATTCCAAGCGATGAAAGATACAAAGAAAGTGCATGTTGATGACCAGTTCCCAGAGCGCACCATAACTATTGGTGCTGGGTTAAGCGACAAATAGGAAAGCGATCTTGTCAACTTCCTCCATGAGAATCGGGATATCTTTGCTTGGTCTACACATGACCTGCAAGGTGTACTGAGGGAGTTAGTAGATCACTCTTTGAATGTAAGACCCGGAGCAAAGCCGGTGAAGCAACCTCTCCACGGCTTCGCCGAAGACAGGAGAAAAGCCATTGGAGATGAGATAGCTCGGCTCCTTGTAGCCAGATTTATCATGGAGGTGCTTTACCCAGATTGGCTCTCTAATCCGGTGCTGGTGGAAAAGAAGAAGGATGATCGAAATGTGGCAGTGGTATGGCGCATGTGTATCGATTACACGAACCTGAATAACGCAAATCCAAAAGATCCATTTTCACTGCCAAGGATAGACCAAGTCATAGATTCAGCTGCTGGGTGTGAGTTGTTGTCATTCATAGATGCTTACTCTGGCTTTCACCAGATACCCTTGAACCTGGATGATCACATAAAAGACTACGTTTATCACCCCGTACAGGGCTTATTGCTATCGCACTATGCCGTTTGGTTTACGTAATGCTGGAGCAACATATCAATGATGTATGCAAAAATGTTTGCATGACCAAATAGGTCGAAATGTGCAAGTGTATGTGGATGATGTTGTAATAAAAACTAAGGAAAGCAAAACGCTCCTTGAGGATATCCGACAAACATTCGTGAACCTAAGGAGGTTCCGGATGAAACTTAACCCAGAAAAATGTACCTTTGGTGTGCCGGCAGGGAAGTTACTCGGTTTCCTTGTATCCAACCAAGGTATCGAGACCAACCCCACGAAAACCCGAGCCATAGAGAAGATGGAACTGCCAAAGTGTCTTAACGATGTGCAGAAGTTTACGGGCTGCCTAGCATCATTAAGTCAGTTTGTAAGTCGACTAGGAGAGAAGGCATTGCCCATCTACCATTTAATGAAAAAGGCAGACAAATTTACATGGACACCACAAGTTGATAGTGCGTACCGAGAGTTAAAAAGATGTTGTCTTCTGGACCAGTGTTAGCTACGCCAATACCCAAGGAGCCGATGTTGCTCTATATAGCCGTGACCAACCGAGTCGTAAGTGCAGTAATAGTGGTGGAACGTGATGAGGAAGGTAAATCAGTGCAAAGACCAGTGTATTACCTGAGAGAGGTATTATCGACATTGAAGCAGAATTACCCTCACTACCAAAAGATGGCATATGGTGTGTACATGGCAGCCAAGAAAATTAAGCATTACTTTGAGGAGCACCCCATCAAAGTGATATGTGAAGCACCCATATCTGATATTATGGGCAACAAAGATGCTAGCGGCCTAATTGCAAAATGGGCAATTGAGTTAGCCCCATATGCACCGTAGTCTGATAGAAGAGATGCGATTAAATCCCAAGTTGTTGCAGATTTGTTTGTGGATTGGGCTGAGATGCAATACGAACCACCTGTGTCGGACTCAAATCACTAGTGAATGCACTTTGATGGATCAAATCTAAAGGAAGGACTAGGGGCCAGGGTAGTGCTTACCTCGCCTAAGAAGGATCAACTGAAATATGTCCTCCAGATCCATTTTAGCGCATCAAACAATGTTGCCAAGTATGAAGCACTCATGCATGGACTTAAGGTAGCAAAGAGGTAGGAATATGTCGGATACAATGCTTCGGAGACTCGGATTTAGTGGTATAGCAAGTGTCTGGCAACTGGGATGCTCTGGACGCGAACATGTCACTTTATAGATTCCATGTCCAGAAGATAAGTGGCTTCTTTGAAGGGTGTGAATTCCATCACGTACCTCGGATCGAAAATGAGGCAGCCGATCTATTATCTAAGTTGGGATCATCTCGGCAGCAAATCCTGCCAGGCGTTGCATTGGAACACTTAAGAAAACCACCCATCACACCGTCACCAGAATCCGACTCAATCTATATCCCGGCTCTCTCCGGATCAGAAGCTACCCCTATGGATATAGACTAGGGAAACACCTCAGCAAACCCGAGGACTACCTCGGCAGACCCGGGGACTATCTCGCAGAACTTGGGGACTATTCATCTTGATCTGGCAGGAGTTATGTCGGTAGATGCAATGGAAATAGATCAAGAGATTTTCCCCGTCTGAGCTATACCTGCATGGGCAAAGCCAATATTTGAATTCCTAAAAGAGAGAACCCTGTTGGATGATGATATACACTCGAGGCAAACCCAAAGAATAGCAAACGCATACACGATCATCAACGTCGAACTATACAAAAGGAGTGTTACAAGTGTTCTGCAGCGATGCGTCTACCCGGGAGAAGGGCTTGACATCCTCCGAGATATCCATCAAGGAGAATGTGGTCATCATGCATCCTCTAGAGCATTACTGGCAAAAGCTTTCCGACATGGAGTTTACTGGCCAAGTGCCTTGGAGCAAGCCGATGATCTTGTGAGAAAATGCAATGGGTGTCAGATGTACACCACTAAGACACATATGGCAATGTCGGAACTGAAAACTATACCTATCACTTGGTCATTTGTGGTATGGTGTTTGGATATGGTCGGAACATTTAAGCCGGCAAAAGGAAACATGACATATATCTTGGTTATGGTGGATAAGTTTACTAAATGGATTGAGGTAAAGCCGATCAGGAAATGTGATGGGGCAACAACTATGACATTCCTCAAAGATATAATCTTGAGATATGACTATCCCCACAGTATCATAACTGATAATGGCACAAACTTTGCTGAAGGAGCGTTTGCGAGGTTCTGCCGAGAAAAGAAGATCCGGCTAGATATTGCCTCAGTAGCCCACCCCGCATCGAACGGACAAGTGGAAAGATCCAACGGACTAGTTTTGTCCGGGATAAAACCCCGGCTCATTGAGCCGCTGCAAAGTTCAGTAGGGCGCTAGATAGAAGAATTACCAGCGGTACTGTGGACTTTAAGAACAACTCCAAATCGATCAACAGGCTATACGCCATTCTTTCTAGTATATGGGGCAGAAGCTGTACTACCAGCCGACATAGATCATGATTCGCCAAGGGTCACCCAATACATAGAAGCCGAAGTGTGTGAAGCCTGGTAAAATGATGTTGACTGCTGGAAGAAGCGAGAGAACTAACCTTGTCCAAATCCGCCAAATATCAGCAAAATCTCCAACGCTACCATAGCCAGAAAGTAAACCCCCGAGTCTTCTGGGAAGGTGATCTAGTACTTCGGTTGGTGCAGCATACTCTCCCCATGCACAAGCTATCTCCCCCATGGGAAGAACCTTTCATTGTAAGCAAAGCATTGAACAAAGATTCTTATTATCTTATCGATGCACATCCATAGGAGAAGAACAAGGTGGACAGGTCCGGGGAGGAAGCTAAGCATCCATAGAATGCAGCTCTACTTCGTCCTTTTTACACCTAGCAAAGAGGTGAATGTATCTGAGTCACTCATATGTCGGTATGTACGTCGACAATGAGCATATCAATGAAACTTTGGCACCCCTAGAAGAAACTCGTGGACTGCCTTCATAATTATCTTTTATATATTTACTTTATACATGTCGGCTAGCTTAAATTACTTACACCTTAGTCGGATTAGTAGTGCGTAAGCACCAAAAACCTAAATCTTTGACTTTCCTGCTGTCCAACAAGAATTGGCTTCATGGCAAGCAAGAGAACAAGTTTGGAATTGCAAAGCACATGAAAAACGACTAAGGAAAGCAACGTAATCGATATGGCATTTGTTATTCAGACTAACCCTGTATTTACTCTATTGATCTTACCTAGACTTATTTTCAGCTAATCCCAAAGTTTCAAGTATTGTTAAATCAATTTTTTGAACCTCGGACTCGTAACTCAAAAAACCAAATCAAGGTAGACGCGAGCCGAATCATAATATTGGGGGAAAAAGGAAAGGAAACTAGGGGACTTCACCCAAGTTAATCCGACATTAAAAACTTAGTAGCAAAACATAAGCAATTGTAGCAAAATGAACCATTGTGCTTAAATACATTTGCACCCGGCATACCGGGGATCTGATGAATATCAAAGTGTTTTTAGCTCATGGAGCAGCAGTAGAAGCCAGATCATCGGTCGAAGGAGCCAGGTCCTCGGTTGAAGGAGGGGGTAATTCCGTGTCTGTAGGCAGAGTACTGGTCCCCGCCTCGTCTTCTGGGTTAGCACCCTCGTTCTCTGGATCTTCCGCATCCTCGTCAAGCTCAGAGGCTTCTTCTTCTTCTTCTCCATCGCCTTCGCCATCTGAGACATAAGCATCATCAACGGCCTCGAGGAAGCTCGGACCCTCGTTCCAGCTATGCAAGAAGGCGTACTAAATGAGGTTGTTGGCGCAAGCCTTGCTTTGAGCGATGCACTCTGGATCATTGGACCACTTAGATCTGGTGCGCATACGGTCAAGCAACTCCAGGTCCAGTGTCTCGTACCACGAGAGGACAAAGTTCAATGTTGTATCATCCCCGGCACATGCAGCAGATTATAGCCATAGGTTTAGCTGAGTCTCACACTCCATTAGTTTTGATATGAAAGTTGTGCTGCCTTTAGGGTGGGATCAGTGGGCCAGAGAGCATTGAACATTCGGACAACCCCTGGCATAATGTCTGTGCCATAATTTTTCATGACTTCAACACGAGCAGCGAGGCTCACCAGCACGTCCTCCATGTCATAAGGAATAGACTCGGAGGCAGGACCAACTGGGGTACCCCGCTGCAAGCGGAACTTGGCAACAGCGGTAGAAGCAAGGGGTTCGCTCTCTAGGAACTTACCTGTGAACAAAACGGGCAATATCAATAAGTAAATGCACATGACCCGGAGAAACAATTTTCGGAGGGCAAAAGAGAACTCAGTAGCAATGTCCATCAGCATTCCTTGTCTTGATCTTTTCATACTCGGAGGTCACCGACTTAAGTTTGATGTCGGCTTCCTTCAGCAAATCATTGTCCTTGGACAGCTGGGTCCTCAAGCATTCTTTCTCTTCGGAGAACTCCTGGTCGACCTTGTCCAGCTTTGCCTTGTGGGGGTCCTTGAGCCTCTGGATTTCGGCATTTAGCCGAGTTATCTCATTATCCTTAAGGCGAAGCTTGGCGATCTCATCATCTTTCTTTTTTAGCTCGGCCTGATGCTTTCCTACTTGTTCGAGAAAATGAAGCATCATGTCAGGCATAGGCACGCTATCTTGGAGAGCCAATGTAATAGTTGGTTGACCTGGCAGAGCCGAAGTATAAATTATTTGTCGAGTCAGGATAAAAGTAAGCAAAGACTAGGTGACCAAGACGAGTTACCTATGACCTCGGCCAAATTCTTGCGCATGATGATGTTCTCAGCCTCAGCCTCGGCTGCATAATCTGGATGACGAGTTAATACGGATAGTAAGTAATACAAAGAAGTGAGACTGAAAGTTCCTAGATAAAGTAACTCACACTTTTTCTGCAGCTCGGCAAGCAGTTTGCTATGCCTGGTGCGAAGGTCCTTATATGAGTCCAGCAGACGCTGGAACTCAGCAGTTCGGTGGGTGGTGGTGATCTGAAACAGGAAAATGTTAGTTCAGAAATAAGAAGAGGTGTGTGGATATTCGAAGTCTACTAGATCAGGCCAAGTGGAACTTAACCTAGCTCTAAGTGTGTGGATATTCGAAGTGTACAAGATCCAGACCAAGTGGTATTTAACCCGGCTCTAGGTGTGTGGATATTCGAAGTCTACAAGATCCTGACCAAGTGAAACTTTCCGGCTCTAGGTGTGTGGATATTCAAAGTCTACAAGATCCAGGCCAAGTGGAACTTAACCCGTCTCTAGGTGTGTGGATATTCGAAGTCTACAAGATCCGGGCCAAGTGGAATTTAACCCAGCTCTAGGTATGTGGAGATTCGAAGTCTACAAGATCCGGGCCAAGTGGAACTTAACCCAGCTCTAGGTGTGTGGATATTCGAAGTCTACAAGATCTGGGCCAAGTGGAACTTAACCCGGCTCTAGATGTGGGGAACTTTGAAACTATTAAGGAATTGTGCTAGTTTTCTAAGAGCATCTGGCCGAGTAATAAATTACTCCCCAGAGGCTCGGGGACTAGTGGGTATATCACTAAGTGTTTACGCATATAAAAGGCATGATAGAAAAGGGTTTACCTCCATCATCCAGCCAGCAAAGGAAATGGCCTTGGTAGCAGTATTCATCTAAGCACTAAATTCTGCCGGACCAAATTTCTCCAGGAGATCATCCTTAGGGTTTATAAACTTGGCGGCATTCCAGTTGTTCACGTATTCAATGAGCGTCGGACTATAACTCTCCCCGCTGAGCGCTTGACTCGTAACCAAACCCTTGGCATGGGCCTCCCGCCTTGCGGACTAGGCATCAGCTAGGTTGGTATGCAAAGTGAGTTGCTTACTACCCTCTGATCTGGTAGCAGAAGACCCGGAGGCAGCGCCATCCTTCTTGGTCATGGATGCGAGAGTGCGCTGTCTAGACTCGATATTGGTGCCCTTAGAGGATGGATCCTTGGCTACCTCGGCTGCCTTCTTGCTCTTGCTGGCGGACTTTGGCCGCTGCAGAGGAGCCGAGGTTGTTGCGCCGGATTGAACTTGTGAAGCTAGCTGGAAGATATCCTTAATGGATGGAGTTGATCCAGAGGTAGTTGCCTGAGGTTTCTTGGATGCTGGAGCTGGTGCTGCTGTTGATGCTGGAGCTAGTGCTGCTGCTGGTACTGGTGCCGGTGTTGTTGCTGGTGCTCATGCTGGTGTTGTTGTTGCTGCTGACGAGGTATATATTGGAAAAGAAGAGGTCTGGGTGGTGCTGATGAAGATGGCACCTCTATAGCGGAGAGTTTGCGGCTGAGTCGAAGAACTGGGGAGGTCTAGCATAGCCGTATCCTCGGCAGCCCCACTGCCCTCGCACCAATGTTACCCTCCTCATGACGAGGTGGGCTTAGATCCGACGCGGCCACTGAGTCCTCTTAGATAGGGCTCAGCAGGAGAACGTCGTTGTCATCACAGGGGGGAGATGGAGCACTCCCGATGGGAGAAGAGATGCTAGGAGCACTCTGGGGGATCACCCTTGGAGTGCTGCCAAATCAGACAACAAACAACAAGTTAAAAGGAGAAAGAGAGACAAGTAAAACACAAAGATAGTGAAGCAAGACCCGAAAATGAGCAAGGAAGGAAAAAGGATTTACTCGGCCGTGGTTGGAGGTTCTCGGGGTTTGGACGCTCTCTGGATAGTAGCCTTGGGCACCAGCTTGCCGTCTCCCTTAACGCTGGATTTCTTCTGCCTCTTCTTGGGCAGAGGCGCCTCAGAAGCTGCAGCCAAGGTAGCCGGGCGCTTCTGGGAGGGGGTAGGAGCTGGATCGTCCACGACAAGAGGAGGAACCTCGTGTACCTGACCAACCGGGTTAGCTGAACCCGGGGTGACCAGAAACGTGTAAGAAATAGGCACCGGATCAAGTACCTCCATAATCGCAACATCGGAGTCGTTATCATCCGGCCAATCCCTCAAATAAGAGGCCTTACCAGAGGTTCGCCTGGTGCCATCGGGGTTGGCAAGAATGCCTCCCGGTCTGGCTCAACGACATTCGGATCAGAGCGGTCCTCCGCCCATTTGAGGGTTGGCTCCTTCCCATCTTCCATTGTCTGTTGGAGAAACAATTGAGAGCAAAAATACTAAGGAATCAAATAAGGTTATAGTCCAACATACCACGAGACTCGGAAAGAGGGTCAGGTGGGGAACTTACTGGAGGAGGGAAGTTACCCCGGGTGAAGTGCTCAAGCCCCCATTTCCACGCCTCGGAGAACTCCTTATCTATCTTAAAGATAGCCGTAACCCGGCGGAATATGTCGGAGTTGTTAAGCTCCAAGGAGGAGGTGTGATTGGGGTCAAGAGGACCACTAGAGTGGCAAAGCTTATGCGAGCGTTTCTAGAGAGAGGAGATCCGACTGCGGACGAAGGTGATCATAACATCCTCGCTACGCAACCCCAGCTTGATAAGCTCCTTGATCCGCCTATCTACCTGATTCGCTAAGGTAGTTGGCCGCTTCGGGATAAGGTCCCACAAGGAGGTATCTAGGACACCCAGTTTGAAGGGGAGAAGCCGGATCAAGTCCTCGTCAATATTATTCTTCACATAGAATAAGGTTTTGGCCCAGCCTTTGCAAGATTCAAGGCCGGTAACCCGGGGGAAGGCAGAGTTTTTGTGGGGAGAGATTGAGGCTCCACCGCACTGGGTTAAAAGTTTGTCGGTCGGGGCAAGATGAGGATCCGGAATGACGTTCTTGTGAAGGACAAAGAACTTGATCCAAAGTTCCTTGGTGGGCCAGAGACCAACATAGCCCTCTATGCCGTAAGCGAAGGAAGAGAGGGAGGTAATGGCATTGGCTGGAAGGTGATGCGGCTGAAGCTGGTAGATATTGAGGAAATCATGGAAGAAATCCACCTGGATTGGGGGAGGGAGCAATCTCCTGGGCGGCGAGGCGGTACGAAATGCCTGCGGGGATGTGGCGGGTCCGGTAGCGCCAGTCAATGTCATCTTGATAGACCCACGCACCCGCCTAGGCACCGCGCTCGTGCGCTTCTTCTTCCTCCTCCTCTTCCTTAGCAACGATGATCTCCTCCTCCGTCATCTCCAAATCGCTATCCTCACAAAAGTACTCTACAGCGGGAAGCAACGTCTTGGAACGGCAAGGCCCCGTAGCGGAGAGCTTGCGTAGGAAAGGCGACGTGGATGCAGAAGAACAGCGAGGCACGGTAGCGGCGGTGCTATGCTAAGTGGGAGTGACGGCGGCGATGGCGTGGCTATGGGGAAGAAAGGAGTATAGGGCAGGGGCGCATGCAAAGTGGGGGAAATCCCCAAGGGACGCCCATGTCCCCTATTTAACTGCGCCCCTAGGAGGCGTAGTGGGATCCAACGCTGCGGCATGGCCACGCGATGTGGCCGTGTACTTGCCAAGCTAGCCAATCAGGCGCGCCCCACTGATACATTGCAAATGTATCTATAATTTTTGATGTTCCATGCTTGGTTTTATCTACTTTCTAGTGTTTTGTCCACACTTTGGAGTACTTTTCATATGATTTCTTGGACTAACCTATTAACAAGAGCCACAGTGCCAGCTGCCTGTTTTCTGCTATTTTTGGTTCCAGGAAAGTCAGAAAATGAATATTCTCGGAATTTGACGGGACAAAAGCCAAAGTGCCTATTTTTCCGGAAGACATCAGATGCCAGAATACGAGACAGAGAAGGGTTGCGGGTCGGCCACAAAACCTAGCCGCGCGACCAGGCCTGGCCTGTGCCAGGGGGTGGTCCGGCCGACCCCAGCACCCCCTCGGCCTCTCCTTCCACCTATATATTTCCCTCGGGACGAAAACCCTAAGTACCCGATCAAAAAATCCATGAAAGAGTCTATAGCCACCGTCGTCTCTGTCCCTATATCGGGAGGGATCTGAAACTCTTCCTGGCACCCTGCCGAAGAGGGGAATTCATCCTGGAGGCCTTCTTCATCATCATGCAAGCCTCCGGTGTGATGCGTGAGTAGTTCATCTCTAGACTACAGGTCCATGTAGTAGCTAGAAGGCTGGTTCTCCTCCTTTGTGCTATCATGTTTAGATCTTGTGAGCTCCGTTCATGATCAAGATCATCTATTTGCAATTCTGCATATTTTGTTTACGGGGATCCGATGGATATTGAGATGCTATTTTAGATTGATTATTGATTTTATCATGTCTTTGTTAGTTGTGATCTTGCATGCTTTCTGTTGTTAGTAGCTATCTTGGCCAAGTAGATGCTAGCAACTCCAAGAGTTAGTATTTATGCTCGATAGTGGGTTCATGCCTCTGGTAATCTGGGGAAGTGACAGAAATCTCTAAGGTACTAGATGTGATGTTGCTACTAGGGAGAAAACAACAATCCTTTGTTCATAGAACAATCGTATTGTTTACTTTACACGCAATTCGTAAAGCAATAATCTGTTGCTTGCAACTTAATACTGGAGGGGTTCGGATGATAACCTGAAGGTGGATTATTAGTCATAGATGCAGTTGGATGGCGGTCTATGTATAATGTTGTAATTCCCAATCAAGTTCCAAAGGAGTCAAGATGATCAGTATATGCATGTATTGCTTTCTCGATGTTTGTCAATTGCCCCGCTGTAATTTGTTCACCCAGCATGTTATCTATCTTAAGGAGAGCCACCTCTAGTGAACTATGGATCTCGGTCCTTTATTTTACATACAATCTACAAACTGTTTACTGCTTTGTGTTTACTTTCTGCAAATATTACTTCCTTCCTTTCGATACGTTTAATCCTTTGTTTTCAGCAAAACCGGTGAGATTGACAACCTCATTGCAAGTTGGGGACAAAGTTCTATGGTTGTGTTGTGCATGTCTCCACCTTGCTAATAGCACCGGTAGTGCGTCCTGCCAAGGCTCAGCTAGTAACACCTTTGGGGTGTTTCCTTGCTCCTACTGGTTCGATTAAACCTTGGTTTCATAACTAAGGGAAACTTGCTGCTGTGCTCATCATACCTTCCTCCTAGGGTTCCCCAACGAGCTCTACATCAACACTGAGCCATCAAGCATTTTTCTGGCGCCGTTGTCGGGGAGTCAAGGACATCTTCACAAGGGAGTCCCTCGTAACCAATCTCTTTACTTTGTTATTTTTGTTTTGCGTAGTTTACTTTTTGTTTTGTTTGCTTGTTTCTTTATCAAAAACACACACAAAATATTTCTACTAGTTTGCTTTCTTTATCAAAAAATGACTACTCTTGAAAACACTAAGTTGTGTGACTTCACTAACACCAACAACAATGATTTTATGAGCACACCTATTGCTCCACATGAGCACACCTATTGCTCAATCTTGTTATGAGAGAACAATTTTCTAGTATTGGTAATGAAGATGTTGCTACGCATCTAAATAACTTTGTTGAACTTTGTGAGATGCAAAAGCATAGGGATATAGATGGTGATATTATTAAGCTTAAATTGTTTCCTTTCTCTTTGAGAGGAAAAGCTAAAGAATGGTTGAATTCCCTAACTAGGAATAGTATTGATTCTTGGACTAAATGCAAAGATGCTTTCATTGTTAAATACTATCCTCCTGCTAAGATTATATCTATGAGAAGTGAAATAATGAAGTTTAAAAAATCTGATAATGAACATGTTGCTCAAGCTTGGGAAAGAATGAAATCTTTGGTAAAGAATTGTCCCACTCATGGGCTGACTGATTGGATGATCATCCAAACTCTTTATGCAGGATTGAACTATTCTTCAAGGAACCTATTGGATTCTGCTACTGGAGGATCTTTATGACCATTACTTTGGGTGCTGCAACAAAGCTTCTGGATAATATGATGGTTAACTATTCTGAATGGCATACTGAGAGAGCTCCACAAGGTAGGAAGGTAGATTCTGTTGAGTAAACCTCCTCCTTGAGTGATAAGATTGATGTTATTATGTCTATGCTTGTTAATGGGAAAGCCCATATTGATCCAAATAATGTTCCTTTAGCTTCTTTGGTTGCTCAAGAAGAGCAAGTTGATGTGAACTTCATAAGAAATAACATGTTTAGCAACAATGCCTACACGAACAATTTTGGTAACAACAATTATAAGCCATATCCTCCCAATAATGGTAATGCTTATGGAAACTCCTACAACAATAATAGGAGTGCTCCCTCTGAACTTGAAGTTATGCTTAAAGACTTTATTAGTAAACAAACTACTTTCAATAAAACTATTGAGGAAAAACTCTCTAATGCTGAAATAAATATAGCATCTTTGGCTGAAGCTCAATCTTCTTTGAATAAAATGGCTGCTAAACCTGAAACTAATAATAATCCCTTTGCGGCTACTAATGCCATACAAGTAAGAATTGATGAAAATGTTAGACTATTAGCTGAATTACATGCTAAGTCGGAAAGAGAAGATGAAATTGCTAGAAACATTAGTGTTTATCACCACCACTAGTGCTGAGGCTAGTAATAGTTCTACTACTTTAGATGATAAATTTGATTTTGATCTTGATGGTTGCAATATCTCTGAAGTTATTAAGTTCCCACAAAAGCTTGATAAAAGTCCTAATGCTAGTGCTATGAACATGGCCTTTACAAAACACATTACTGATGCTCTCATAAAGATTAAAGAAGAAAAGATGAAACATAAAGCTTCTATTCCTATAAAACAAGAAGATGGTTGGGAACCCATCATTAATATGAAAGTGAATGACTTTGATTTCAAAGCTTTATGTGATCTTGATAGTAGTGATCTATTATGCCTAGAAGGATTTATGATATGCTTGATTTGCCACCACTTGAAGATTGTTATTTGAATGTCCCACTTGATGATAATGCTAAAAATAAACTCATAGGGAGTATTAATGATGTTCTTATTATGGTTAACAATGTCTATGTCCCCGTTGATTTCTATGTTTTGGATGTTGAATGCAATGCTTCTTGTCCTATTACTTTAGGAAGACCTTTTCTTAGAACTGTTGGTGCCATTATTGATATGAAAGAAGGCACCATTAAATATCAACTCCCACTCAAGAAAGGTATAGAACACTTCCCTAAGAAGAGAGAGAAGATTGCTTTTGCCTCTCCTATGAAAACAAAATTTGGTCTTAATGCTTCTTCATTTGAGAACACTTGATTCTTCTTCTTGCTTCTTATGCCTAACTTAAAGGCGTTAAAGAAAAGTACTTATTGGGAGATAACCCAAAAGCTTTAGATGAGTCTTGGAAGTTATTACCTCTGTAATAACCACCCCTTATCCTTTTTATTTGCTTTTTGTGCCAAGAGTAACCTCTAATGAGAGAGAAGTGATGATTGGGAAAGTTGTTGTCCCGAAACAGATTTCTGTGCTTCACCGTACAAATTCGTGTAAAATCTCTGTACGTCTTTTTGAGGCGTGAATTTTCGTGCTTCTGCCCCAGGTTGTTATCTAACTTTCGTTAGTTCAAAAATTTTGATTTGAGCAACAGAAGGTCTTCGCAAATATTCGTCTTTACATGCTGGTCTGTTTTGATAGATTTCTGCCATTTTCTGCATTTGCTTCTTGTTGGTTCCTTTTTGAGTTCTTTTGGGGAATTGATCTTTTTGAGGGAAGTGCTACAGTAGCTAGTGTTCTAATGGAAGTTTATTGGTGTTAGAACTGAACCTAAAGACTTATTATCTTGAGTGTACTAATGTTGCTAATAAAGATTGTGTGAAATTTTGTGTGAAGGAAAAATTTCAAGTGTATGGAAGGAATGAGTAATGAGATGAAGGATGGACTAAAGCTCAAGCTTGGGGATGCCACGTGTGTCGCCCCAAGAAATATCCAAGAAGTACAAGCGTCAAAGCTTGGGGATGCCCAAGGCATCCCCTTCTTCATCAATAAAAATCCTAGGTTTCTTCCAAACGCTTCATTTTTATTGTTTCATGCACAGTTCTGTTGTTCTTGGAGCGTCTTTTTTTTCGTTTTTGTTTTGGTTTTTTTGTTTGCTTTGTTTGCTGAATAAATTGGTTGGACCCCCTCTTTCATATATTGGTTTTCAAATAGTTTGGTTTGGTTTGGAAAAGAGTAGGAAAGCTCATGCTTAAGTGGTAAAAAGAGCTTGTTTTTGACTGTGGCCTATGCTTTGTCATGCCATGCTTGATATTGTTTTGGCTTTATGCTTAGTATTCTTTGTTGTAGCATGACTTGTTATAAACAATTGAGATTGCTTAATGTGCCTTGGATGAATCATGTGTTGTTTTAGCATATTAAAGCATAGTATAGTGGTATTCTCCTTTGATGCTTTATTTGGGTTGACTTGGCGCATGCTCACACCATGTTATGACTATCCCAAGTCACCATAGCCTTTATGATCCCTTAGTTTTCAACTTGTAGTATCACTTTATGCTTTGATCAATGATGTTTTGTAGCTCTGCATGATTATGTCCATTATTGCTCTCTTAGTTTGTCGCTCCCAGTCTTTTGCTAGCCTCCACGACCAAGTATGAGTTCCACTCATGCATCCAACTCCCTAAACTAAGTTATTCCAAAGAGTCCACCATACCTACCTACTAGCTTATGCTATTCCAAGTATATTCATGTTTTTTTTTACCTTCCAAATTAAACTTGTTATGAGAAAACTAGTGATTAAAGCTCTCACGAACTTGATGGCACACTTTACTTTTCTTGCCATTAATAAACTTGAACCATTGTGTCGTCTATGTTGTATATGCTTGCACTTATTTGTTGGGAATTAGCAGAACCATGCTGTCATGGGGAACGCTTTCAATATTGCACTTGGTACTTGTACCTAGTTGATATCATGTTCTTTTGTCTATGGATGTCGCCGGTGTGAAATGAAAGGGGAGCTTGTAAGTCCATGGAGTTATGTATATGTGTTAGAGAAACGCCTGGGCCGCTGGTCTAATCCATGCTGACATGGTGGAAACCTACAGCGTAACCATAATGAGCTGTCTATGAAGCATTCTTCTTATAAAAAAGAGTCCTATATTGAGAAAAAAGAGAAAAAGAGAAAAAGAGAAAAATAGAGATTATGAAAAGAGGAAAGAGAGAAAAAAGCACCATATTCCCATGGTAAATAAGAAGATTGCCGAGATGCTCGTTGTCTGCTTGCCTTGTCATTTTGATATGGGGATTCTTCTGTATCATCGGGCAAGGGGTACCTCGTTGGCGGTTCTCTATGATACACATGTACTTACAATGACAAGAACTTACCGGTGACTAAACTTGAGTAGCATGAGGAGCGGCCCTCGTATTCAAGGGACATGAGATTTCTAAATTATACTTTGTCAAGCATGTACACCATAGTTTGTTCACTTTAACCTTAATCACCTTCAAGATGCTTATGATAGGGGGAATGAGAGCTGAAAGCCATAAGTACCATAATTTTTGGAAGGTCTATATGAAACTTGAATCTCTACTTCCTTCTATGAAGGCCTTTCTTACACCATTATATTGAGTCTCCACCTTCTACCTTTATGCACTTACTTTGAGAGCATAGTGGCCATTCTTAGTTCTATGTGCATTGTCCCAAGACTAGTTGATTAATGCATAAATTGATATTGCTTGTTTTAAACTATTTGTATCTAGTCACTCTTATGAACTTTGAAGGTGTCCTATGCAATTATATTTGCTACTCTATTGAGGGACAAGCTGAATACTATTATGCTATGTTTTCTTTATGTGAAACAAACAAACGTCTTGCAAAGCATTGTTATTCATGAATCTTTTGTTTGTGCCTTTTCATGTTGCATCATAGTTTCTTTGTCTTATTGCTAGAACTTTGTCTTTCATGTTATGATTGAAGTACTATGATCCCAGCCTTGAATGTTTTACAAATACTTTGATCAAGTCTTGGATGGTGCATGTCACCTCAAAAATTATTCTTTCTTTTTATCACTTACCTACTCGAGGACGAGTAGGAGTTAAGCTTGGGGATGTTGATACATTGCACATGTATCTATAATTTTTGATGTTCCATGCTTGCTTTTATCTACTTTCTTGTGTTTTGTCCACACTTTGGAGTACTTTTCATATGATTTCTTGGACTAACCTATTAACAAGAGCCACAGTGCCAGCTGCCTGTTTTCTGCTGTTTTTGGTTCCAGGAAAGTCAGAAAATGAATATTCTCGGAATTTGACGGGACAAAAGCCAAAGTGCCTATTTTTCCAGAAGACACCAGATGCCAGAATACGAGACGGAGAAGGGCTAGGGGCCGGCCACACCACCTGGCCGCATGGCTAGGCCTAGCCCGCGCCAGGGGGTAGTCTGGCCGATCCAGCACCCCCTCGGCCTATCCTTCCACCTATATATTGCCCTCGGGACGAAAATCCTAAGTACCCGATCAAAAAATCCATGAAAGAGTCTATAGCCGCCGTCGTCTCTGTCCCTAGATCGGGAGAGATCTGAAGCTCTTCCCGGCACCCTGCCGGAGAGGGGAATTCATCCTGGAGGCCTTCTTCATCATCATGCAAGCCTCCGGTGTGATGCGTGAGTAGTTCATGTCTGGACTACGGGTCCATGTAGTAGCTAGATGGCTGGTTCTCCTCATTTGTGCTATCATTTTTAGATCTTGTGAGCTCTATTCATGATCAAGATCATCTATTTGCAATTCTGCATATTTTGTTTACGGGGATCCGATGGATATTGAGATGCTATTTCAGATTGATTATTGATTTTATCATGTCTTTGTTATTTGTGATCTTGCATGCTTTCTGTTGTTAGTAGCTATCTTGGCCAAGTAGATGCTAGCAACTCCAAGAGTTAGTATTTATGCTCGATAGTGGGTTCATGCCTCTGGTAATCTGGGGAAGTGACAGAAATCTCTAAGGTACTAGATGTGTTGTTGCTACTAGGGAGAAAATAGCAATCCTTTGTTCATAGAACAATCACATTGTTTACTTTACACGCAATTCGTAAAGCAATAATCTGTTGCTTGCAACTTAATACTGGAGGGGGTTCGGATGATAACCTGAAGGTGGATTATTAGTCATAGATGCAGTTGGATGGCGGTCTATGTATAATGTTGTAATGCCCAATCAAGTTACAAAGGAGTCAAGATGATTAGTATATGTATGTATTGCTTTCTCGATGTTTGTCAATTGCCCCGCTGTAATTTGTTCACTCAACATGTTATCTATCTTAAGGAGAGCCACCTCTAGTGAACTATGGATCCCGGTCCTTTCTTTTACATACAATCTACAAACTGTTTACTGCTTTGTGTTTACTTTCTGCAAACTATTACTTCCTTCCATTCGATACGTTTAATCCTTTGTTTTCAACAAAACCGGTGAGATTGACAACCTCATCGCAAGTTGGGAACAAAGTTATGTGGTTGTGTTTTGCAGGTCTCCACGTTGCTACTAGCACCGGTAGTGCGCCCTGCCAAGGCTCAGCTAGTAACACCTTTGGGGTGTTTCCTTGCTCCTACTGGTTCGATTAAACCTTGGTTTCATAACTGAGGGAAACTTGATGTTGTGCTCATCATACCTTCCTCTTGGGGTTCCCCAGTGAGCTCTACATCAACACTGAGCCATCACCCACACCAAGGACCACATGGAGCAACAGATCCCATGACCGGACATGATGATACAGTTAACGAGGGGGTTGTCACGACATGACGTGCGCAACAGTTATTCCTGACAATCAATACAGTAACCGATGCAGTAATTGGCGCGGCCCTTAAAATGAGGCAAGATGATGATTACCTTCCATGTAGGACGCGGAGAAGCGTATGAAAGAAGGAAATATGACTCGTATATATGGACAATAACCCGGCCAACGAGAAGTAACTCGGATTGAGCCAAGGGAATGTCAAACAAAAGAGCCGGGTTATAGGATAACTCGGCAAGGAAAGTGCAAAGCTTGAGAAGTGGAACCTGCTATGGCCTTAGCAGCTGAAGTTGATAAGACCGCACCAGCTTCGGAGACTAATGTTGGGGGAATACCACCGAGTAGGGTCATGCCGGGGTATAAAGGCCGAGTTAGCCGAGGTACGACACGGTCAAAGCGAATGCTGACCGGGTCACCTCAAGGCAGGCCGACTTATGAAGTAACCCGGCCTGGTGAATGTTCACCTAACATTAACCCGGCCTGCATAAAACATATGTTGTCTATGTTCAGTTTACCTTGTTTGTAGGTACCCTCGTAGCCGAGTTAGCCAGGCGCTAGCCAGGTTACCACTTGGCTTCCAAGGGAAGGAAGGAATCTCTCACTGATTAAAAGGTGGCCTCTGTTCACTGTAGCGTGAGCGAAGCAGGCAGAGGGAAGGACCAGCGGGGCGTGGCCGACAAAAGTGACGTAGCCCGTGTCGGCTAACGCTATCAGTGTCTGGTGATGCATCGTCACAGAGGGGCTCAGAGAGGCTTACGACCTGAGTCTATACTAGGCGTTTAAAGTGTAAAAAGAGGCATGTTGCTTTTACCAAAGGTCATATTCGGGGAATATGCTTCCACGTGTGCCCTAGATTTGTAACCTGGGTTCTCCTATATAAGGAGCACCAGGGCCTCCATAGCAGGGGATCGATCATTCTGTTAAGGAAAAACCCTAGAGCTTTGTAGTGGGCAGTAAGAGAACTAGTCTCGTTCTCACGAACAGCTCGAGGAGCCCTTGTAATCCATATCCAACAAGAGAGAAATACAAACACTTGTGTGTGGAATTACCACACTATCCCTCCCTGGATTCCTCTAGTGCACATTGGCCCCGTCTTTAGCCTATACATGGCATCTGCCGTGCCACCACCAATACAAACACCTCCTATGGTCCGCGGAGCCATAGACAGCAAAGATCACCTCCCATTTGAGGTGTGATTGTGTATGGGTGAGAGCTATGCTCACGAAAAAATACTCGTGGTCCATATCATCTACCTCAAAGGTATCCTCCTTCACACCAAGGAGGATACTCCCGTGAGGCCATTGGCAGGAAGCTAGGACCAGATGAACTTGTGGTGGCTCAACCCTTCTAACTTTGCAATGGAGAAATCCTGGTGAATCGTCTCCTAAAGGCCGACAATATATATGAAACTTACTATCGGCGCAACCATGTTCGTAAGTAAACAAACTTTTGTGCAAATAAAATCTTTTAGTATTCAAAGTAAGATGATATCATAACCCTTTTTAAATTAATCTCTAGATTTGTTTAAATATTGTAAATTGAACAAGAAAATCGTGGCCTCCACCTCATAAAAAGGAAGGACAATATTTTCCTAATCAAAAGGCATGAGACCTTGTGCTCTCACTATTATATGAATACTAGATAGGGCCAGAGCAGTGGCACGCCGCGGCCGGTGATAGCCTTGATAGTTCAAAGCAATATGGCTCCAGAGACTGATTTTTACTTTCAAAGACTCTATTGTCGCGTGGCCAGACTTGTCGAGTCCATCAATCAGGTGTGGCCCTAGCTCAAAAAATCCGAGGGTCGACGCAAGAAAGGCCACCATGACCACTAGGGGGAATGGCATGGCTATAGAGGAACATGTTCTACCAGTTCACCGCCTAGGAGGTAAACCTGGATCAGGGGTGTGCCCTCTACTGGCTCAATATGCCTCCCCTCACCCTTCTGGTTGGTGGGTAAAGTGCGACTACTTGGTTTCTGCACAACGGTGCCTGAGTAATTATCACATGACTTCAGGGGGGGAGGTATCCTGCCAGAAGATGGTGGGGGACAACGCGGAAGCTGGCTAGAGCATGTTTGATTGGACAAGAATGAACACGATGACGACGTGCCTTTTCCAATATTTCTTCTTCTCCCCCATGCCCCTGGGCTGCCACCTGCCGAATGAGTGGCACCCTAACCTCCAAGCTTAAGGTTAAGGGAAAATCCACCTTAACCTCCAAGCTTCTCACCGCCACCGAGGAGTGCTGCTGCCCACGCCATTGAGGTCGCCCACAGCCATGTGTGCTTGCCGTCGGGGCTATGACTGGACCACAAATATGGTGAGAAAGCACCTCATTGGGCCACTTTTCAAGACGGGGAACAAATCCATTCGCTGCTCCGCCCAGCATGGAAAAGCGCAGGTGCGCTAGAACGCGAAGAAGCACGAATCCTTTTTATTTAACATGCCAAAAAAATCAATATTTGCGAAATATACTTAGGGCTTGTATAGAAAATATAACCTACTTAATGTATTGCAAAAATTTCAGAGAAGGTTTGATGGCTTGCCTCTACTCTCTAGTTTCTACCCAAAATATTCTCCATGTTGAAGTTGAAGATTTTTATCTAAAAAAATTATTTGCATGTGTCAAAAACCATTCCAAATCCGTTGAAGAAATGACCTATCAAATAAAATCATAAAATAGTAAAACTAGTGCCATATGAAAGGGATTTTTATTTGTGACCCAATGCAAAAAGAATCAACTCATTTGGACCTTTATTTTAAATTTTAAAGAATTTTAAATACAATGGCACTTCTATAAATATATTTTTTGGGGATTTATTTAGAAAATAAAACGAATAATGTTTAAAACCTGACAGGTGGGCCGGTGGGGGTGGTTTATAATGCGAAGCAATGTATCTTCTTAAAATAGAGGGATCACGTTTTGTCTCCGCCTCTGACGGCTCACCGGTGGCTTCGGCGAGGCTCTGATGATGACGATATGGTGGGATGATGGGGTTCAGGCTCGGAAGACTCTGGCATCTAATGAGGTAGGCCTCGGTCAACGGCGAGGACGGGAGGGGAGAGCACGGGCGACGATGACATAGGTGGCGCATGTGGTTGATGATGTCGGCAACATCGAGCACCATTGTCCAAGGAGAGACCGACATCAGATAGCTAAGACTCTGGGCAGTGCACACGACAAGTGAATCGACCCAGCGTGCGCTATCGGGAGGGTATCGACCGAGGCAGTGTGGCGGAGGAGCGAGCTCATCGCCGGTGAAGCAGGGCTTACCGGGATGTTTTGTACTCGCTGAGAAGCTTGGAGGTTGAAGGGAGAAGGTGGTGGAAGGCTCCAAGGCAGTTGGGGGTGCTCTTTTATAGGGAAGCACCGAGGTGGTGCGAGCGCGACGAGTGGGTGGGGATGGTGACGAGGCGGGGATAAGCTCTATGACAGTGTCGGAGACGTGGCGGCTAGAGAGCGAGTGAGCGAGGAAAAGAGGGGGCTAGGGAATTGGAAGCTTGCAGGCGGTGCGACGCTGGTGGAGAGGCCTGGTGGGGACAGTGTCGTCATTGTGCTCAACAGGTCACTGCCACGACAATGGTAGCGGTGGGGAGAGGTGGCACCAGGTGCTGGAATCGATGCAGGGGATATGGGGGTGCACGTTGGGCCAGTAGGGGAGCCAAGTGAGCGGCGAAGCCTGGCTGGGATGACCAAAACTGGGCGATGTTGTCAATGTTTGAACACTAACAGAAATTTAGATATCTGATTAAGCAAACAGTATGACATATAGATTCAAAAGGTGATTCTGAGAGATCTAGAGCTCCAAATGATATTGGATTTTTACCTGATCAGTCAATAAAAAAGGAACAACTTTGATGTTGTAGGTTTTCAAAAATTCAAAACTGTTTGTATGTAGTAAATTAAAATTTCAAAATTGATTATATGAATTATTCAAGTTTTAGTGGCGTTAGGCTGAACCAAATGGGAGGGTGTTTTCACTGTTGTGTGTATAATCCAATTCTGCACAACTTTTATGTATTGTGTTCTCCAGTTTCAAAATTTAGTCCATGTAGAACTTTCGAAATTGAGTTAATTGAATATATTTTTTGTTTTGACAGATTTGGACATATAAATATAGAAAAGGATTTTGGGAGTTGTGTTTCTTATAAATGGATGAGGTTTGAACCAGTGTGTATCTTTCCAATGCCCAATTGATGTTTAAAAAAATCCAGATTCCAAACTTGATGCATGTAATATTTTGAAAATTGAAAACTGCAAGAAATGGTTTAATCAAGTTCTAGTTGAGTTACTGATGTGATCATGATATGGCCTCTTTGTATTTTGTAGGTGATCATGTTGGGCACTAATTTGGGGTATTGGCTTAGTTAAGAAAAAATATTTTGGAAAGACAAGGTTTGGGGCATAAGCAAGATTACAGTTTTAGAGAGATTTGGTACAAAGGGGCATGGGAGTTTTTTTCACATTTGGGCTAGAGAAATCCCTAATTTTTGGTGAATTTTAGAGACATCAAGTGATAATTAAAGGATTTTCTTTAAATAGAAAAAGGAACTTTTCAATTGTTTTGTGGTGGGAAAATATTTACTTGATCACCTCATATCATAGGCTTACAAGTTTGGGAAGCAGAAACCAAATATTCTCAAGTTTGCCAAGGTTTGAGAATTTAAGGGGAGTTGAAAAGGGCAAAAAAAATTTGGAATGGGACCACAAATCAAATGCTTTGAGAAAATCTAGAAAATCAGAGAGGGTTTTATGAAACGCAAAATTTAGGTTGTTACACTCTTCTCCCACCCGATTCTCAAGCTTACCTAGTACCCGGCACTATCACATCTATAGGCCCACCAACTCTTCCTGCCAAAAAAGGTGGTGAGTGTTCCTAGTTGTTATATTTACGACAAGCAAATAACGAAGAACGTTAAAGAAATCGCAGTAAATGGACACAGATTTAACGTGAAAAAACCTCTCCATCAAAGAGAGAAAAAACCACGGGCGCCTGCCAGCGAAACTTCACTATAACAGGGAGTGTTTACACAACGCCGGAGATTTTCACAGATACAACTTATCGCAGCAGCCGGCTTACAAGACGTATATATAATGTTGGAAATCTAGGTCTTTGCTCCAAGCCTCCAGTGACGGGCCTCGCTTCGCTCCGTCAGAAGTTAGCCTCCTTAATAGAATCTGGATCATACTTCAACACTAGTTACTGTCTTTCTGCATATATTAATGATGTGTACCTCGTTTAGTGAGGAGTAGAAGAGATGAGTTCATAAATGCATGAAAACTAGATCATATTAGTGTTTCGGTGCAAGCTCTTGATCTTTGGGGAAATCACAATGCCTGGCATCTTAGGCTTGGTCTTTGAACACAAAAGGAGATTTTCCTCCGAGTCAGTATATTCGACACACTCTGTCGCATGACTATGGAAGTGTATGGAACGTTGATCTTGTCACCAGAAAACTTGGTCAAAACGCCTGCTAGTTTTTCCTTCAACTTAATTGACTGAGAAAATTCTTGATTTGTGCAGTCATCATTCATCAACATCATTTTCCCTTTTATCCAAGAGATGGCAAATCTTTTGGAGGTTGTTCCTACTACGGGTTCCTCCTCTCTTCAGGATATTCGAAAGCGCAAGACCCTCAAAAAACATGGTACTGGTGGTTGTTAGGGCTATCCGTCGCGAAAGAAATAAAAGGCTCTTCGACGATACGTTTACACCAATTCAAAAGGATGGTCCTTGGTCGTAGACCTAGTATGAGTTCAGTGTCACGAGTTTTTGCGTTTCGATGGGGTTGTACCTATTCAGCACTCAGGGTGTAGTAGTTATTCTGTACCTCACATATTTTTATGTTCTCATATTTAGAAATTTATGTTTTGTATACTAATAATTATGTTCATATTTATTAAAAACGCAAAAAATTGACATAAAAATACGATTTATGAGTCATTTTAGTGTAAAAACATAAAAAATACGTATTTTACGTCGTATTTTTATACGGCATGTAAACAGTTTTTTTTACGACATGTCTAAATTTTCTTATGTTCTTTTTGACTTCTGAGGTACGTGACTTAAAAATCATATACGGTTTAAAAGATAGAGAGTGGGTGTAGAATAACTATATTACACCCCGAGGGTCAAATAGCGTCACTCTATATATATATATATATATATATATAAAAGAAGGTAATAGCGTCACTCTATATTCCGAGGTAATATAAGAAGGATTTTTCCTATATAACTTCCGGGTGTAACTACACCCACGTCTCATATATTACCGTACGGAAGTATCTGTAATACTTTATCTATTTGAGTATGTTCATATACTATATCTAAGATACTTCTAAACAAGTTCAGTGAAAAAATTGCAAGTGTACTCATAGTTTGCACTATGTATGTAAAATACCGATATATTTGTAAGTAAAAAAATAGTATGTGAAGAAAAATTACATACTACCAAAAAAATAATAGATATACTACCTAATTATTTTTATATACTTTATACTACGCGTACATACTCTCTGGTATGGTAGATACTGTCTAGATAGTATAAAACACACGTGGATGTAACTACACCGGGTATGAATATGTCATATATATATATAGAGAGAGAGACGCTATTTGACACACAGGGTGTAGAATAATTATTCTTCACCCACTCTCTATCTTTTGAACCGTATATTATTTTTACGTCACGTAAATTTTCTCTTACCTCAGAAGTCAAGAAGAACATAAGAAAATTTAGACATGTCGTAAAAAATTGTTTACATGCCATATAAAAATACGACATAAAATGCATATTTTCTATGTTTTTAACACTAAAATGACTTATAAATTGTATTTTTATGTCGATTTTTTTGCGTTTCTAATGAATATGAACATAATTATTAGTATACAAAACATTAGTTTCTAAATGTGAGAACATAAAAATATGTGAGATACAAAATAACTATTCTGCACCCAGGGTGTTGAACATATCTGTATTTTGTACATACCCAAGGTGTATGTACCTAAATTTACCCTCAGGTATGTGTGGTTCATAGCGAAAATACGCGTATCACGTATGGTGTCTAGGCACCATGGTGCACCTGTTATTTTACCTATATAGGACATATTCATACTACACCCGGGTGTAGTTACACCCACGTGTGTTTCACGTAATTTAGATAGTATCTATCATACTGGAGACTATATATATGTAGTATGAAGTATATAAGAATATTTGAATAGTATATATACAATTTTTTGGGTAGTATGTAATTTTTATTCACATACTCCTTTTGTACGTACAAATATGACGGTATTTTACATATATACTGAAAACTATGGGTGCATTTGTAATTTTTTCACCTAACTTGTTTGGAAGTATCTTAGATATAGTATATGAACATACTCAAACAGATAAAGTATTACAAATACTTCCGTAAAGTAGTATATGAGACGTGGGTGTAGTTACACCCGGGAGTAAGAAGTATTTTTCCTATATATATATATATATATATATATTAAACTTAGTATCGGCTCAACCATCTTCGTAACTAAATTTTTGTTGGTACTAATAAGATCTTTTAGTAATGAAAGTAAGATGATATCATAAGGGCATCTCCACCGGGCCGATTCAAACAGGTGACCGAAACGGTCTGTTTTTGTCCGTCTGGGTCGGGCCACGGTCGCATTTGGGTCGCAGTCCAGCCTGTACGGTCAACCGCGTCCAGCGGCGCGATCCATCTGTCTACCCTGGCGTTTCTTGGCGCCATCGATGGCCAAGGCTTTGCCAATTGTTAAATACTCAAATTCACAGGCAATAGCACACAAACTGACTATCAAATAATTTGGGAGACATATGCCATCGCCCTTTGGGCATCACCAACAAATGACCAGTGGATCTCATATGTGCAAAAGAGGGCTATATCATACACAATGTCCAAAAAAACGGCAGCTTCTCTGTCCAAAAAGTTGCAGTCCGTCGCCATTGCCGTTCAAGCATCGCGAGCCCGGATGGTCTGTTGCCTACGCGCGACCCAAGCCCTACGATCGGGGTCGGCAATGGTGTCCAGGTCGGTGAGCATGATGGCATTCTCCTCGGCCATGATCTTGGCTTTGGCCTCCTTGGCCTTGGCCTCTACCTCCGCCACCCTAGACATGGCCTCGGCCTCCTTTGCCTTGGCTTCGGCCTCCTTCGCCTTTGCCTTGGCCTCGATCTCCATTAGCCTAGCCCTTGCGTTGGCCTCCTCCACCTCGATAGACCTCGTCTAGAGCTCGACAAAGGTCTTGGTGGTGGCCTCTTTCTCTTTACGCCGCCTCTCTTCCCTCTCGGTGATGGCCTCTTTCTTCTTCTCTAGGATCTTTTTCGACGTCTCTTGGAATGCCAAGGAACCAGCCTGGCCAGCGATGTTGGCCTTCGTAGCCTTGTGGCCTCTAGGCCGACAGGCACAGGTGCCTATCGGGTTGGCAAAGCCTTCCTCGTTGTCGTCGTCTAGGTGTGGAGGGGTCGTAGACTCTGGTTTTTGGGGGCCGGAAACTCGGGGCCGCTAGGCCGGAGACTCCGGTGTCAGGGTCAGCCACGAGCTTGGTCGCGTTCTTGAGCCAAAACCCACGCCTCCAAACCTCAAATCCAACAGATTTCGACCAAACTGGGCTGGGAAAATTGGTGGAAAGTGATGACCCACAAGTATAGGGGGTGTATCGCAGTATTTTCGATAAGTAAGAGTGTCGAACCCAATGAGGAGCAGAAGGTGCTGGCTAGTGGTATGGATCAGGAATTCTCTGCAAATACTTAGCAAACGGATTTTTAGGGGGTTTTGATAAAGCAAGTAAACAAAGTACGAGTAAATAAAAGACAGTAAGAATAGATGCAGCAAGTGGCCCAATCCTTTATGCAGCAAAAGACAAGCCGGTTGTATTACTTAAAATGACCAAACGTTCTCGAGGACACACGGAAAGACTGTCAAGTGCTTTCGCTTCATATAGTTGATAATAATATTGTTGGGGAGATCATGAATGGGACATTTGAGCATTAGTAACTTCAATCTCCCCCAAGCTTGAGCTGTACTCTCTCCATCAAGAGGCCAAAAGTTGTATATTTGATTCCGATCTTTATGAATCTCACTAGGAGGATAAAACTTTGAATAAAAGAGAGGCACTATTTCCTCCCATTCCAGAGCTTGACCATTCTTCAGCAGCTTATACCATTCCTCAGCTCTTCCTTTCAGTGATAATGAGAATAACTTCTTCTTAACTTGATCTGTAGTAATACCTGCACACTTGAACAACCCGCATAATTCGTGTATAAAGAGTAAATGATCACCGGGATGGACAGTTCCATCCCCAACATAGTAGTTATCCATAACACGATCAATAATTCTTGTAGGTATTTTGAAAACATCTTTCTCAACAGGTGGTGGCTTATCTACTACCTTAGCAGTGGTAGTAGCATTACCAAATAAGAAACTCAACGAATTATCCATAACAAAAATAAAGCAACTAGCAGCAGTAAACAATACTCACAGTAGAAGTTTCCTTTTACCAGTTCCACTCTCCAATAGCGCTTCACTCCCTGGCGACGGTGCCAGAAAATAGTCTTGATGACCCACAAGTATAGGGGGTGTATCGCAGTATTTTCGATAAGTAAGAGTGTCGAACCCAACGAGGAGCAGAAGGTGCTGGCTAGTGGTATGGATCAGGAATTCTCTGCAAATACTTAGCAAACAGATTTTGAGGGGTTTTCGATAAAGCAAGTAAACAAAGTACGAGTAAATAAAATACAGTAAGAATGAATGCAGCAAGTGGCCCAATCCTTTATGCAGCAAAGGACAAACCGGTTGTATTACTTAAGATGACCAAACGTTCTCGAGGACACATGGGAAGACTATCAAGTGCTTTCGCTTCATATAGTGATTAATCTTCTTTAGCTTGCTAAGTGTTGTGTGGGTGAACCTATGCTAATGTATCGACCTTCCTAGGACTAATACATACTTGTGATTATACCCCTTGCAAACATCCATAAGTACAAGAAAGTAATTAAGGTAGAAACCTAACCACAGCTTTAAACTCTAAGACCCTTACATCCCTTGTGCAATGGTTTCCTAACGGGGGTTCAGGTTTCTGTCACTCCGGCAACCCCTACGATTAGTAGCCAAATACACAATGCATTCCCCTAGGCCCATATAGGTGAAGTGTCATGTAGTCGACGTTCACATGACACCACTAGAAGAAGTACACCACAACTTAAATATCAAACTATTGAATCTTTCTCAACACATTTCCACTACTAACAACATGACTTCTCCCATGTCCTCAAGAACAAAACGAACTACTCACAAGACATCATATGGATCATGATTAGAGATGGAATAATGATGTATAACAATCTGAACATAAACAATAATTCAATGGTTCACTCGATAGCATCAACTACAAAGAGTAATCAACACCGGGGAATATTTCCCTATGAACTATGCAAGATTCAACCCAATTGTTACAGCAATATGGAGATGATGATGAGGGTGCTGATGGTGATGATGGTGGTGATGATGATGATCTCGATGAAGTCCAGCTTGATGGTGGTGTTGATGGCGACGATCTTCCCTCTCCGGGAAGAAATTCCCCCGGCAGAAATCTGTCTGTCGGAGAGATCTTTCTCTCTCGATGTTTCCCCCCCCCCCCCCGTAGAGGCGGCGGAATCTTTCTATGGTCGCTCCTCGAGTCTTAGGGTTTCGGGAGGATAATATACGCCAGAGGGGAGTGCCAGGGGTGGACCAGGGCGGCCACACCACCTGGTGGCGCGGCCTAGGCTGGCCCGCGCCAGGGGGTGGTGTGGGGCCCCTGTGGCCCATCTCCAGCCCCCCTTCTGGCTTCCTCGTCTTCTGGAAAAATAGGATATTTCGTATATTTTCCCGGATTTTCTGATCTTTGTGAATTTTGCCTCCAAACAGCACATTTTCCAACAGAATCCTGACTGCAGTGGTCCATGCTCCAAAAGTCATCAACCATGCAAAAACAGATGAAATAACATAAGTATCACCTCTTGATACATTGCAAATGTATGTATAATTTTTGATGTTCCATGCTTGGTTTTATCTACTTTCTTATGTTTTGTTCCAACTTTGGAGTACTTTTCATATGATTTCTTGGACTAACCTATTAACAAGATGCCATAGTGCCAGTTGCCTGTTTTCTGTTGTTTTTGGTTCCAGGAAAGTCAGAAAATCAATATTCTCGGAATTGGACGGGACAAAAGCCAAAGTTGATATTTTACCTGAAGACTCACGGAGCCAGAATACGAGACGGAGGAGGGCTAAGGCCTGGCCACACCATGTGATGGCGCGGGCTAGCCTTGGCCGCGCCACCAGGTGGTGTGGCCCCCCTAGCCGCCCACCGACCTTGCCCCTTCGCCTATAAAATCCTCCCGAAGCCAAAACCCTAAAGAATCAAGCCTCCAGCCACGAAAAGTTCGGCAACGCCGCCGCCACCGAAGGGGAGATTCAGGGGACAGAAAGTCTCTGTTCCGGCACCCTGCCGGGACGGGGAAGTGCCCGCGGAGCCATCTCCATCGATCTCCACCACCATCTCCATCACCGTTGCTGATTCCCATGATGAGGAGGGAGTAGTTCTCTCTCTAGGCTAAGGGTTCTACCGGATGCTATGTGTTCATCTCTCTATCTATGCATGATCTTGTTGTGGTCATGAGCTTTGTAATCAAGTAGATCTACCTTGCTACTCAAGTGCTTTAATAGATCTCTGCTCTCCCCATGTGTGTGAAAGTGACAGCGTGCTCACCATGGTGGCACTTAGGCTAGAGATTACAAATACTTGTTATGAGTTATATTTGGAGTTGGATATCTTTATGAAATTGTGGTGTTTGTTGGACTCATCTAGTACTCAAGGTGACAGTGTGGGGTTTTCTAGATGGGAAAGGCTTACTTTGAGGTGTGCTGTTATAGCCCTACCATCGATTAGAGTGTCCAACCGGAGAGTAGTTAAGAGTAGTATCATAAAGAGAAGATATTTATATGAGAGTGTTCACTAGTGAAAGTATGATCCCTAGGCCTTGTTTCTAAGCATTGATACACCGTTGCAATTAGATCTGTTACATGTTTGCTTGTTTCCATCTTTATTTCAGTTTTCCTTTAGTCTTTTCCACGCCATCAAGCTCTTTTCTATCACCGTTACCACTTATAATTATCTATACCACTTGTATTTCACTATCTCTTTGCCGAACTAGTGCACCTATACACCTGACAAGTGTATTGGGTGTGTTGGGGACACAAGAGACTTCTTGTATCTTAATTGCAGGGTTGCTTGAGAGGGGATACCTTTGACCACTTCCTCCCTGAGTTCGATAAACCTTGGGTAATCCACTTAAGGGAAAACTTGCTGCTGTTCTACAAACCTCTGCACTTGGAGGCCCAACAACTGTCTACAAGAATAGAAGTGCGTAGACATCACCTCTCAATACGAAATATATCAATGAATAACAATGAATTATGACATAGAATAGTGATGCAAAATGGACGTATCAGAAAGCAGGGTCAAGACCCAAGTCAAAGTTTATATGGATCGAAACCACTCAAAACGCACCAAATGTCGAGATCGATCCGAAAGGTGATCTTATCTCTTTTTTGAATAATTTTTTGAATTTATGGTGGATAGAGAAAATTGTGTGCCAAAAATCGTGATGGACGAGGCTCTGGATACCAGTATGTTACGGGTGACCCTTGGGTTGGCCCGATCTTCCATGAATTCGCAGGATTTGTGGTGGATTCGAAGGGGGTGATGGCTCAATGTCGGCACCAGAAAAATGCTGGTGCGATGTTGATGTAGAGCTCGTTGGGAAGCCCAAGAGGAAGGTATGATGAGCACAGCAACAAGTTTCCCTCAATTATGAAACCAAGGTTTAATCGAACCATTAGGAGCAAGGAGACACCCCAAAGGTGTTGCTAGCTGAGCCTTGGCAGGGCGCACTACCGGTGTTAGTAGCAACGTGGAGACCTGCACAACACAACCACATAACTTTGTCCCCAACTTGCGATGTGGTTGTTAATCTCACCGTGTTTTGTGGAAAACAAAGGATTAAACGTATCGAATGGAAAGAAGTAAAAGTTTGCAGAAAGTAAACACAAAGCAGTAAAAGATTGTAGATTGTATGTAAAGAAAAGGACCGGGATCCATAGTTCACTAGAGGTGGCTCTCCTTAAGATAGATAACATGCTGGGTGAACAAATTATAGCGGGGCAATTGACAAACACCGAGAAAGCAATACATGCATATACTAATCATCTTGACTCCTTTGAGACTTGATTGGGCATTACAACATTATACATAGACCGCCATCCAACTGCATCTATGACTAATAATCCACCTTCAGGTTATCATCCGAACCCCCTCGAGTATTAAGTTGCAAGCTGTTGGAAATATGCCCTAGAGACAAATAGTAGTAAGGACTATTATCATATTTCATATAGTTTATGATTAATTTTTATATCATGCTTTAACTGTATTGAGTGGAAACATCAATACTCGTGTGATATACAAACAAACCAGGGGTTCCCAGTGAAACTCTAGTCACTGGTTCATTGGTCAACAGATGATCATGTTTCCTGATCATGTGGCATTTATGCCAGTTGGAAATGAGGTCATCTCATTCTGAGAATGAGATGATGAACCAATACCCAACCTAAACATTGTGATTCGATCATGTCACGAAGTTCAAGTTATGATGATTAGAAAAGGACCCTCGTAGACTATTCCTTAGACAGTGAGGCTATATCAACCACTGTCTCCCGAGAGTGCTTAGATAGCATCAAACGCCATCTGGTAAAACGGTGGTTATAAAGGTGTGTTCAGGTACTCAGAGGAAACCGTAGAGGCAATATATGTCAAGAGCGGGATTTGTCCGTCCATGTGACGGGAAGATACACAAGGGCCCACTCGGAGAAGTCATATCCAATAGCTACGCAGCGTGTGATTGGATCACGGGGATATCACTTGTCGGAACGAGTCAAGTAGCATTGTTCAGTAACGAGATTGAACACGACATGGTGATGTCATTGATCAGAGCTCGGGCAATGCAAGTATCGAGTGACAAAGGGAATAAGACACGATTGTCCCGGTTCAAACGACGAAAGATCTTCGTGGAACACGCAGGGGTCACATGGCCATCCAGGTCCCTCTGTCGATCATTGGTGCGGGAGTGTCCCGACCATGTCTGGAGTGTTCTCGAACCGTGGGGTATCACTCTTAAGGGCTTGATGATGCTTAGAGAGTGTTTATAGGATCGGTAGAATCACCGAAGAAAAGAAGGGAGAAAACCGGAAGGGTTTCGGTAAGTCCGGAGGATGTCCGGAGTGGAGGTGGAAGGTGTTCCATGGCCACGGAGATTGAATAATATGTGAATGAATGTTGAATATTGATTTAATCATTTATTCATAATTATTTAATAAAGAGAAAATCAATTAAAGGTCAAAAAGGCTTAATGGGCCAATTTCTAGAGGGAGAGGTCCCATTAGGGAAAGGAGAGAGGGAGAGGGGCCAAGGGGGCTGGCCGGCTGGGCCTAGCCCCCCCGCGGGGCCCACTAGGGGTGCGTCGGCGGCCACCCCACCCCCTCCTCTCCTTTAGTCCCACCCCGGGACTTTGAGGGAGGTAGTACCTCCCCTCCCCCTATATATAGTGGGGTATTTAGCCTAGAGAAATACACCAATAATCAATAAAAGTCTCCCCACTTTTGGGAGGACCTCCAATTGATATTTTCTCTATCCCCCCCTCTCTCTCTCTCTCTCTCTCGTGACCGTGGTCCCAAGTCTGGACTGCGCGAGCGAGAGACATCTTCACCGCGAAGCGCCGTCGCGCCGCGGGATTCGGATCCGGAGCTCTACTTCCGCAACCGCTGCTGAATCGGGGAAGCAGGAGTCATCGTCAGGCACCGGACGTGTGTAACTCCCTGCGAGGTGTCGCACTTGAGGCACTCAAGTCGTTGGAGCCAGAAGGAGTGCAAGGACTTCATCATGACCTTGAGGTTGGCTTCGGCTCGTCTACATCAACCACGCTCTCCTGAGCGTTGACAACGCTTTTTAGTCTTCAAGGGTAAGTTCGCGAAAAGCCCCTCCCATTACTGTATTACTAATAGATAGGTCCTGGCAGCTTCAGGGGTTCAGGGGCGTAGGGTAAAATTTTATTGTTTTCATGCACGGAACCCCTATAGTGGCATCAGAGCTAGATCTATGCGTAGTAATGCCAGTATGGGTAGAACACACGAGATGTAGCGTGTGCGCGTTGATCTTTTAGTTCACTAGTGGAAAACGGGCCTCCAGTCCCGGCCCGTAAGGGGCTTTAGTCCCGGTCCTAGTAACCGGGACTGGAGGGGCGGGACTAAAGGACCACCCATTAGTCCCGGCCCTCTTACTAGCCAGGACCAATGGACATCCACGTGGCTGTCTCTGTGGGCGCTGGGTGCCCCCCCCCCCCCATTAGTCCCGGTTCGTATTACGAACCGGGACAAATGGTTCACTGCCGCGGCAGAATTTTAGGCACTTTCTCTGCCGCGGCAGAGAATTTAATTTGTATTCTTTTTTTTCATTTCAAAATAGTTTTCTACACTACCACATACCGTACATGTTCGTGCATACATAAGATAACTTCTCTTAAGATCGAGCATACAAATATATACATGATAGTTACACATGGAGATCACAATTATCGGGACTAGAGCCCGTCTATTCAATTACATGGTCGGGGATCATCGGCGCCTATTCACACTAAATTCTCCGGCGTCATCTATCATCTCGTTCATCAAGAATCCTGCCAGTTCTTCAGCAATTGCTACTACGTGTTGTTGTGGTAGGAGCCGATCCCGCATTTTCTCGAACTATATAAGAAAAGGAGATCAATATGAATATCAATCATGATAACAAAAAGTGACGGTAATAAAAATAATGTTATGAATGTATTGCTTACATCGACTCTATAATCATTCAGCTCACTGGTAAACGTGCGAATGAACTCGCAAACGTAGAATCCACATAGATTCGTCCCATGTGGCTGCCTCGCGCACTTTACGAGAATAGAATTCAATCAAAATAATAATCCAGGATCATAATTGTATTGAAACTAGAAGTAAAGAGATACGCCTACTACTTACCGAGAACGGCTTAAACGTCAGCTTCTCAGTAAAGTCACCCATAACCGCACTCTTGAACTGGTTCCAAACCCTACCCGGTAAAGAAAATGAATGAGTTATTTATTACGTGATATCTCAGGAAATAGACGAAAGAGACCGTTGTAGCGCGAAAATTACCTCTGGAGCATGTCCTGCATGTCACTAAACTATTCTAGGGGCCTCTTTAATGGGTCCATGACTTCAACTCTTCCCTTATCAAGTTGAATGTCCATGAGAATCCAGTGGAAACTGTACACGTTTATATATACATCAGTAACTCATCAATTACACTTAACATCGAGTAAGCAAAAGAGAATGTGTACAATAGAGTAAGACACTCACACGAAATTGTAAGGAAACAGTATGTGGTCACACAAATTTTGCTCCGTTAGAAACCTTAGAAGGTTTTCCTGTGTGTCCTCGGGTTTTTCCTTTAGCGTCCGACAATGTATTTTATCTGGGTCAATGAACCCAACACTGAAGATTGACCTTCTTTTACATTCCATGATCTTCATTCTGCATAATAATAGAGTACAAAAGGATATAATTAGGATAATTACATGCAATGAACTGAACAACTGAAAAAATGAACAGCTTATATATAGACAATGAATTCAACAACTTACAGACAATAGCAACTCATGAGACTTTTGTCGAGGGCGTCGAAAGTGTGTAACTGGAAGAGTTCTGGAAACTCAACATGGACCTCTTCTTCTCGGAAGTAGTAGTCATGTGGGACTTTCACCATGATCATTATTCTCTCCTCCTTTACGGCTTTCAAGTACCATTTATGTAAACTCCGCATTTGTGTTGGCAGTTGTTGGAACTGCTCAAAGCTGACCAGAGGCTTCCCTGGGACATATGTAGGGACTACCTGAGCCTTGGGTAACTTGTCGTCCTAGGAACCTAGCAATTCCTCAACAGTCACATTCATAGCGGTCGCAAGCTTCTTAGCTTCTTCCATATCCTGCTGGGGAGTGTCACAGGATACCACCTTGAGGGGTGGGGTCGATTTTTTGGCCTGTTCCCCGAGCTGGGGGACGTCCTTTCTTTTCTCGGTTGCACTTTGACTTGATGATTTGCTCCCGCTTGCACTTCTACTTGATTTGCTCTTCTTCACTTCCTTCTGAACTGTGCGTCGATAGTCATCTGGCTTATGGTGCAAGTCATATTGCGATTTTGTGTTCAGAAAAGAAATGCATACGCTTTTTGCTTCTCGGTGTATACCGGGGCGGGCTCGGGTTTCTTCTTTTGAAGCTGCGCAACACATTCGGCCTTTACGATCATGTCAGTTTCCTCGTCAGTACGATCATAAGGTCTGATAGGAACATTCTTATGAGGTACTCTTGGGAGGGGCGACATTTGTCATTTTGGGCTCCTGCGTCATTTAGTACTAATCGGAGGCTGCGGCGGAGATCGAGATGGACTCGGGCTGTGGTGGTCGTAGTCATGGGGTGGGCTTCTTGGAGGTGATGGAGGTGAAGGTGACATGCGACCACTTGGAGGTGGTGTTGGCTTTGGCGTCCAGCCTGGAAGCTTGATGTTGTTCTTGTCCCCTAGAATGATACCACCCAGTACTTCTCCGAGTGTCCTCTCACCTTCAGGTGCAGGGATGTCAAGCTCCATTGAGTCCCACCCCATTGCGATTTCATCCACAGCAAGTTTAGCATAGCCAGCTGGAATCTCACAGCCATGCCAGCGTGCGCCAAGTGGACAAGGTAAAGCACATCCGACCGCCACCTTGATGGATAGGTTCTTCACCTTCTGATGGAGCTCACAAGATGCCTGCTCCTTGATTCCATCGACGGGGTAGCCGGGACCGCCATCTACCATACGTGCATTGTCAGAAGGGACCTCCGATTCAACCACGCTGCTTTTCCGCTGAGATGGGACAGCGGTAATATTGAGTACAGGATCTTGCAGGCACGCTGCTCCTCGAAGTTCGTCAATCTGTTGCTGATGCATTCGAAGTGTTCCTATCAACTCGGTGAACTTGTCTCCCTCCTCCTCCTGTCGTCGCCTCTTTGCTCTCTCTCGGCTCCTATAAGTATCTCTGTCTTTGGGAAACCCCATCTCCCACGTATAACTAGGGCCAAGGCCTCGTACACGTCCTCCGCGTTCGTCATTCCCGAGGACCTTTATCAGCAAGTCTTTCTCTCTACCGGGACGGAACTTTGTTGTCCCCGCTTTAATCTCCTTCACCACTTTCTGCCATGTATCCCGGGGTATCCTAATCCCGTCACTGCAAATAAGGTCCCCTGTACTTTCGTCATACTCACTCCCATGCCCAAGGAACCAATTCCTTGCCCTCAGATCCCATTCTTCGCGTATTGGTTCTGGAGTGATCCCTTTAGCAAGCAGCTCATTCTCTTTAGCATCCCACTTTGGCATGGCAGCCGCGTAGCCCCTGGCCCCGGGTGATGGTGATATTTCTTCATCGCGGCATTTTTCTTGTTTTTTCCGACATTTCCATAGCAGGTTGTGACTCCTTGTACTTCACAAATGCATCCCAGTTAGCCTGTTGCTTCGTTAGATAGCATTCAAATTTAAGTGTCTTCTTCGTCTTCTGATATTTTTGCCATAATGCTTTCTTCCAGTTCTTGAATAGTTTGGCCATCTTCGTAAGAGTCCATTGCTTGACTTTCTTCCTCAATGCAGCTATGTCGTCATCATCCTCACATTCTGGCAGGGTGAAATGTGTCATGAGGTCATTCCAAAGACCCTCTTTGCACCTGTCGGAGACATACTCACCCTCTTTCGCCCCTTTGGTCTTATTACACTCTCGAACGGTGATCGGGATGCGATCCCTAACCATAACTCTGCATTGTTGTTTAAATACAATTTTAGCCTTTTCGGGTTCCATCGGTTCACCCCGTGGTGATACCTGCGTAATTGTATAACGCGTAGATGCGTCCAACTTTTTGGCCGGGCCTCGTTTGGAATATTTTTTGCTCGATGTGGAGGCCTAAGACAAGAAACATTCGTCAATTTATATATATATATACAACTCAGTTAATGCATCTACTGATCACCAGACTTCATATATATACCTTGTCATCGGCTTCTCCACCACCGGAGCCGTCGGCTTCTCCACCACCGGAGCTGTCGGCTTCTCCTTGATCATTTCGGTCGACCTCCTCTCCCTCACCAGAGGGGTTCAGATAAATCGACGGAGATTCGGGTGGATCAACATGGGGGTGTCGTTGATCATATCCTCGAGAATTTCTTCCTGTGCTAGGTCTCTCTGGATTGCATCCATAGTTTTCTACAAAATGCACACAATAACATTACCAAAATTCTAGTGATGCCCTAACCCTAACCCTAAGTCCGGGCGGCCCGCAAGCACCACCGAGTCATCGACGCATCGTCGACAACCGATAGTGCCGTTGGCCTCTCACCATCATACTATATATACTCCATATATAATCCATATATACTATACACATATATACTATACTCCATATATACTATACACATATATACTATACTCCATATATACAATATACTATATCTATTATATTACAATATTCTATATCTAAAAGATACAAGAAATAAAAAAACATATATATATACTATATACATTCTATTACTATACATAAACATATATATATACTATATATATCTATATACTAGTAATAATTATTAACATATAAAAAAGATACACGGAAGAAAAAAACATATATACAATATACTATATATCTATAATATACTATAAAATATACTATATACAATATACTATATCTATAATATATTATAAAAAACATATATACAATATACTATATCTATAATATACTATAAAAAACATATAATATATATACAATATACTATATATACAATATACTATAAAAAAGATACACGAAATTAAAAAAAGTGGCCGGGGCCGGCGGGGACAGAGCTGGAGAGGCAGCGCGCGGTCGGGGGCGCCGCCCAGGCTCGTCGGGGCCGGGGAAGGAGGAGGCGTGGCGCGCGGCGGGAGGAGGGAGTTACCTCCTGTGGGGCTCGCCAGGGCCGGGGACGATGGAGGAGGCGCGGCGCGCGGCGGGGGGAGGGAGGAGGCGTGGCGCGTAGCGGGGCGGACGTCCGTGGCGTCTGGAGAGGCGGCGGCGCGGCGGGGCGGCTGTGCAGACGGCTGGAGAGGCGGCGAGAGGCAGTCCAAATTTTGGCAGCCTGCCGGCGTCGTCGTCATCCTCGCGCGCGTCTACAGAGTGTGGAGATGGAGATTAGGGGAGCAAAGCGGCGCGTATTTAAATGGATGAACCTTTAGTCCCAGTTCGTGGCTCGCACCAGGACTAAAGGGCCTTTAGTCCCGGCCCGTGGTTTGCCCCGGGACTAAAGGCTTTTTGGCACTGCCCACAGGGTGCGCGCCAACAGCACCCTTTAGTCCCGGGCCATACCACAACCCGGGACTAAAGGCCCCTTTTTAAAAAAAATTGACAACAACCTCTGTTTCCCGCCTTATTGCATACTATGTTATTAAATAAACTACTATATATCAATATTATTAAATCTGATAAAAGTTTACAATATTTTAGGGTTTAGGGTTTCGGGTTTACAATCTGATAAAAAATTCAATTAGCATATTATTTAAACATTTGAATTTTACAGTTTTTGCATACTTATGAATTTGAGAAAAATTTCAACATGAAAAGTTCTTGAATTTGAATAACTAATCCAAATCTATTTTCTTTTTTATAAAATAATTGTTCTAACTAGTGAAACTAATAACCATTTTGCCATTTCCAATTTAAAAATGCATTAACTATTATATTTTGCATATTTTGAACATAAAAAGTGCTTGAATTTGAATCAGAGATTCAAATCCATTTTCTGTTTTTAAAATAATTATTCTAACTAGTCAAACTATTAACCATTTTTCCATTTTCATGTGATTCCGACGCTCCGGTGGTCTTCCTCCAGCAAAACCCTAGACCGGGGGCCTCGGATCGTCTACCCATGTAGCTTTCTTCGTACGAGGGTAGACCCTTTAGGGTTTAGGGTTTAGGGTTTAGGGTTTAGGCTTGGTCATTGCCATAGCACATCTAGACTCATATCTGCCACCTCTCTCCACTCTATCCCATGGCTTTCACCATACCTCTAACCCCAGGGAGGCGGAGATGGAGTCTTTCACGGGCTAGCAGGAAAATATTTTCCGAGGCGGAACTTCCGAAGATGCCATAGGGCGTGTGCACCAAGGGCATCTTCGAGAAATTCCGCCACGGGAGATTTCCCAACCCTTTCCTCCATCCATGGGGATGAAACTCTCCATCCATGTTGGCTTGGTCGTTGCCATAGCACATCTACACTCATATCTGCCGCCTCTCTCCAATCTATCCCATGGCTTCCACCATACCTCTAACCCCAGGGAGGCGGAGATGGAGTCTTTCACGGGCTAGCAGGAAAATATTTTCCGAGGCGGAACTTCCGAAGATGCCATAGGGCGTGTGCACCAAGGGCATCTTCGAGAAGTTCCGCCACGGGAGATTTCCCAACCCTTTCCTCCATCCATGGGGATGAAACTCTCCATCCATGTTGGCTTGTTGAGTTGCTTGCCATGGCGTATCGATGTTCCTTTTATAGGCACGGCGCCGCTTCTACTTTGTCTTCTTCCTCCGACCGGGCGTCGTGCGCTACATGCTTTATCTCATCGAGCAGTGCGTCCACCCACGCGTCCTTATCCTACCGACAGCTTTAGTCCCGGTTTGAGCCCCCACCCGGTACTAAAGGTTACCCACGCGTCCTTATCCCACCGACAGTTTTGTTAGATGACACAAAAACCACCTTTAGTCCTGGTTGCACCCACCAGCCGGTACTAAAGGTTAGCCACCCCCCAGATAAGGCCCTCCCAGATAAGCCTCCCCCAGATAAGGTCCCCCATCTTTTGTCCCGGTTTGAGCCCCCACCCGGGATGAAAGTTTCCCGCGCCACTGCGTTCCCGCGCTTTCCACTGGTTCCCACCTCTGTCTCAAATAAAAGGTTTAATACATTACATAGATTTATGTCTCAAATAAAAGGTTTAATTACATAGATTTATGTCTCAAATAAAAGGTTTAATACATTATTACACATCACCAACATCTAGTGTTGTGGTTTTCTTCTGCACCGTAGCCATGGAGAATCTTCATCATTTAACAGGATGCTTGGGTCAGTTTTCACTTTGAAGGGCGGAATTTCATGAAACTTATTGTAATCTTCTGACATGTCTGTCTTATCATCCACTCCCACGATGTTTCTTTTCCCTGAAAGAACTATGTGGCGTTTTGGCTCATCGTTTTCTGTACTCTTTTGCTTATCTTTTCTTTTTCTCAGTTTGGTAGACATGTCCTTCACATAGAAAACCTGAGCCACATCGTTGGCTAGGACGAATGGTTCATCCATGTACGCAAGATTGTTGAGATCCACTGTTGTCATGCCGTACTTTTCGTCTACATGTACCCCGCCTCCTGTCAGCTTGACCCATTTGCACCGAAACAAAGGGACCTTAAAAGTAGGTCCATAGTCAAGTTCCCATATCTCCTCTATATACCCATAATATGTGTCAATCTGCCCATTGTCATCTGTTGCATCAAAGCGGACACCACTGTTTTGGTTGGTGCTCTTTTTATCTTGGGCGATCGTGTAAAATGTATTCCCATTTATCTCGTACCCTTAGAAAGTACATATAGTCGAAGATGGTAACCTGGCCAACGAGTACAACTCATCTCCAACAGTGGTGTTATTCATGAGATGTGTCTGCAACCAATTGCCAAAATACTTCTCGTGTTCCCCTTTAATCAAGGTTTCAGGCTTCCCCGGGTTTTCGGAGCGTAGAATATTCTTGTGTTTCTCGATATACGGAGCCACCACGGTGGAATTGTGTAGAACTGTGTAGTGTGCTTGAGTGAAAGAATGCCCGTACCTACATACCATTGATTTCCTTCCTAGTGTGCCTTTTCCAGTCATCCTCCCCTCATACCGAGATTCAGGAACACCAATCGGCTTAAGGTCAGGAAGAAAGTCAACACAAAACTCAATGACCTCCTCTGTTCCATAGCCCTTGGAGATGCTTCCTTCTGGCCTAGCATGGTTATGAACATATTTCTTTAAGACTCCCATGAACCTCTCGAAGGGGAACATATTGTGTAGAAACACAAGACCGAGAATTCTAATCTCTTCGACTAGGTGAACTAGGAGGTGCGTCATAATATTGAAGAAGGATGGCGGGAACAACAACTCGAAGCTGACCAGACATTGGACCACATCAATCTGTAATCCTGATAGACTTTCTCGATCGATTACCTTCTGAGAAATTGCATTGAGGAATGCACATACCTTCACAATGGCTAGTCGAACATTTTCTGGTAGAATTCCCCTCAATGCAACCGGAAGCAATTGCGTCATAAGCACATGGCAGTCATGAGACTTTAGGTTTTGAAATTTTTTCTCTTTCATATTTACTATTCCCTATATATTCGACGAGAAGCCAGACGGGACCTTGATACTAAAAAGGACTTCAAAAAAGATTGCCTTCTCTTCTTTGGTAAGAGCGTAGCTAGCAAGCCCTTGAAACTGCCCTGGATGCTTGCCGTCTCGTCCTTTATGATGTTGCTGGTCCTCCCGTGCTACTCTCTATTTTCCTATCGTGGGGAATTAATTAGAAGACTTGTGAGTTCGCCGAAAATGTCACCTATTGTGAGAGGATACTATTCTCCCTTCTCCGCCCAGTCTTTTCCATCGGCGTCTTGACGTCCCACTTTGTTTTTTCGTGGATCCTCATCTTCAGGCGTAGCGGAAGCACTCGACGAGGCCTCTACGATAGAAGATATTCTTCCCCGTTTCTGCCCGGACGATTCCAGGGGTATCTTTTGACTTCCCATACAAGCCCAGGAAGCCTAGAATATTCACGCAAAGATTCTTCGTCAGGTGCATCACGTCGATTGTAGAGCGGATCTCATGCACTTTCCAATAGGGTAGCTCCCAAAATAAAGATTTCTTCTTCCACATGGGTGCGTGTCCGGTAATGGGGTCTTTCGGAACAGGTTTTCCTCCAGGACCCTTTCCAAAGATTACATCCAAATCCTTGACCATACCAAATACATCAGCACCACTACGGGGGATAGGCTTCGTCCGGGTTTCTGCCTTGCCATTGAAATGCTTGCCTTTCTTCTTTAAGGGATGATTGGGCGGAAGAAAACAACGATTGTACGGGTACACATTCTTTCTACATTTATCCAGATATATACTTTCAGTATCATCTAAACAGTGCATGCATGCACTGTATCCTTTGTTCGTCTGTCCTAAAATGTTACTAAGAGCAGGCCAATCATTGATGGTTACGAACAGCAACGCTTGTAGGTCAAATTCCTGATGTTTAAGCTCATCCCACACACGTACACCTGGTTTGGCCCACAACTTTAGAAGTTCATCAACTAATGGCCTTAGGTACACATCAATGCCGTTGCCGGGTTGCTTCGGGCCTTGGATGAGCACTGGCATCATAATGCACTTCCGCTTCATGCACAACCAAGGAGGAAGGTTGTAGATACATAGAGTCACGGGCCAGGTGCTGTGACTGCAGTTCTGCTCCCCAAAAGGATTCATGCCATCGGTACTTAGACCAAACCATAAGTTCCTTGCGTCACCAGCAAAGTCCGGGAAGTCTCTCTCGATTTTTCTCCACTGCCGACCATCAGCAGGGTGCCTCAACATCCCGTCTTTCTTACGATCTTCCATGTGCCATCGCAACAACTTGGCATGCTCTTTATTTCTGAACAAACGTTCCAACCGTGGTATTATAGGAGCATACCACATCACCTTGGCAGGAACCCTCTTCCTGGGTTGCTCGCCCTCAACATCACCAAGGTCATCTTTTCTGATCTTATACCGCAATGCAGTGCATACCGGGCATTTATCCATATTCTCGTACTTCTCATCGCGGTAGAGGATGTAGTCATTAGGGCATGCATGTATCTTCTGCACGTCTAATCCTAGAGGGCAGACAAGTTTCTTTGCTTCGTATGTACTGGAGGGCAATTGGTTATTTCTTGGAAGCAGCTTCTTCATTATTACCAGCAACTTTTCAAATCCCGAGTCAGTCATACCGGTCTCTGCCTTCCACTTCAACAATTCCAGTGTGCTACCCAGCTTCTTCTAGCCATCTTCACAAGTTGGATACAGCAATGTGTTGTGGTCCTGTAACATCTGCTCGAACTGCAACCTCTCCTTTTCTGTGTCGCAGTCTCGCCTTGCATCACTAATGACCTGACCAAAATCATCAACGGGCTCATCTGGTTCCCTTTCTTCACCCCCTTCTTTTTCATTATCTTCAAATGTGGTATCATCGTATTCAGGAAACATAGACCGGTAGTTGTCATCATCGTTCTCTTCTTCATCGCTGTCTTCCATCATAACCCCTCTTTCTCCGTGCTTGGTCCAAACATTATAGCCAGACATGAAACTGGACCGAAGCAGGTGGCTCTGAATGACTCTTGAGGAAGTGTGAGCCTGCTCATTCCGACATTCAACACATGGACAACACATAAAACCATCCTGCCGCTTGTTCGCCTTGGCCACAAGCCAAAAAGAACACACGCCTTCTCTGTAAGTGTCAGAGCGTCGGTCACCGTACATCCATGGGTGGCTCATCTGCATCATACAATCATGCATATATATCAAACGCAATCATGATGATTAAATTAGTACCGCGCAGTCAAAACGAGAAAATAGTTGCTAACCTTTTAGGACACTTCAAAACAAAGAGGAGAAACCTTAAGTGTCGCTCTGGCACCTCATATCATATTTTGTCTTGTGTGAACTCAAGTGGCATCGCTCTAATAGGCATTTCACCGAACACCTCTAGTGCATATGAAGAAAAAAGTTAGCACAAAGTTTATACCCACCTCGCACATAGGAAAAAAACAGGAGAGAGTGGAGGGCTAGGTGCATATATATAGGGCCAGGCCATTAGTCCCGGTTTGAGATACAAACCGGGACTAAAGGTTCTGCCAGAAGCCCGCGCGCCAGCCCAGACCCATTTGTCCCGGTTTGTATCTCAAACTGGGACTAATGGTTCCTTACGGACCGGGACATAGTGCCTCGGCCTCCTCGGGCCGTCTGATTCGGACCATTAGTCCCGGCCCCAGCCACGGCCGAGACTAATGGCCCGAAGCAAAGGCCCATTTTCTACTAGTGGTTGTTACCCTCCCACGTGTACTTGTGTATACCGTAGTAATGCTTGATGAAGCGGCCCCCAACCAACTTTACGCGTTCATTCGCGAGACTGGTCCACGCTTGACATGCGGCTTGTACTGTATAAAGTGGCTTAGGGGGTTGTCTGTCTCTCTCTCATTACTTGGTATGCCATTTGCAACGGAGGGCCCCGAAAGGGGTGTAGTAGATACAACTACTTGATCAGCATTGTGCTGAAAGTTCGTAGGTAAGAATGGTTCTTGTGCGAAAGCCCATTCAGCCACATAAAACATGCAAATATAAAGTAGAAGCGTCTAACGATGTTTTGCAGGGGGCGTTGCCTTGTGATATGGTTGTGGCAAATGTAAAGTGATTACCTTTTGTTACGTAGTAGTAGATAGTCACGAAGATGACGGACTACCACGCCGGGAAGACACCGGTACCCTAGTGTCTACGGCGCCGGAACCCTGGCGCCGGAACCCGGTGACGGCGGATGGAGATCACGACGTGAAGGACCATATCACATAGCATTTACATTCAATGTTATTGTTTGTATGTCTTATTGTGTGCTAGTATTAGATACTCGATGGTAGCCTAATAAGATGATCCTTGTTAAAATTACCAACGATTGTGTTCCCCCTTAGTGTGCACCACCAAGAAAGTTCTTCGATATGAGGCGATCCAGGGTTACAGGCCTGGGTGTCATACATATCTACGTTCGCATACAGTGGGTGTAAGCCATGTTGCACAGCAAATACACTAAGGTTGAGTTGGCGAGCCTAGCACGCTAGAGAAGCGTGGCCTTGAAACACGGATGGTCGAAAGATCGAGCACGAGTCGCATGATTGATGTGACCGATGTTTAGCGTCCACCCTTGAACCCACATTGATGGCCGTGACGATCGGGGAGATGTGGCTGATAGGGGTCGTGTTATCACTAGGAACCCTCACTGGGGATAGGTGTTTCTGAGTGGAGTTATTATTAACTCATTTAATTATAAACTTAGTCTAAATTCCTTTTGCAAATTATAAATGTAGAAAATGGTTCTTCCCGAGATTACCTTTCCTATCGACAATTGGTTAAAAGGATAAAATCTCAAGTTAGATGGATCCAACTTTTCTGCATGGGTCATACGCATGTTTGATCTCCTTGGGGAGAACAATGTAGCTGACTACATGACCTGCGAGATGTATCTGGAGCCACCCTATTCTCATGAGACCCAGGAGCAGTGGGATCTGCGTTATCGTCATCGTGTGATGGCCACATTCATATCAGTGACCATGCGCCTCGGAATGGAGGATGGGCTATGGCAAATGGTGGGGAGTCTGAAGCCCTGGATGGTCATGGCACATCTGAGAGCACATTTCGTGGAACAAGTGCGCATGTGGGAGTATGAGCTGATGGGGGACTTCCTCTCCATAAAGATGGAGGAGGGCTCCTCACTGGATGAGCACTTATTGCGCCTCTACGATACGTACATGCGTCTGGCATACTACCTGGACAACTGGTTCTCAAGCTCATTTGCAATGGGAGTTGTGCTACGATCGCTTCCTCCAAGCTACCAAGCACAAGTCAGGATCTGCATTATGAGAGGCGACACAAAAACACTGGATTTCCTTGAGTTCATATCACATTTCAGAAATGTGGTAGATGAACCCAACGTCGTTGGAGTTGTCAAAGACAAAGGTATATATTTGATATACAGTTTTATAAATGTTATAATCTTGCAAACACATTGCAGTGTTAAGTATATCTGATACTTGTTCTATTTTACTGAAAACAGGTCCTTCTGCATGAGAGGTGCTTGCTGGAGAGGAGGTGACGTTGCGTGTTGATGTCGAGCATGATGATGATGGCCAACGACACTCTCCCTCGACATTTATCATTTAGTTTATGTTTAGGATGATTTTTGTAATCAAGGGATTGTGAACTTCTTTAGTTTGTCTCACACCTCGTGAGATGGTTATTCATATCAGTTTGTAACAAACAGTTGTTCTACTTTTATGAATGATTTCTATGCGTGTTCATATCTTGTTTGATTACTTGTGAATTATCCTTATTGTTTGAAACTAATTGATAATGCATGAACATTTGTAAAACATTAAAATGCCTTGTTTAAAATACCCAACTTAGATGATATGTTCATTGATGAATGAAACCATTGTTTAAATTCAAAGTTATGTGATAATATGTGAAAGTCATTCGATTTCTTGTCACATATAAATCATGCCTAAGTTCGGCAAAATAACTTGAACACCGTGTATTACTTGAATACAAAGTGTTTGATGAAATGTTAAAAGTAAATACATATTCGATGTATTGTGTTTTAACAAAATGGTAATTATCATTAAATGATTGTTTAAAAGTGTAAAGTAGTTTACCAAAGAAACATGAATATGAAACTATTTGATTTGATCAAAGTGTTTCATCAATAAAAGGGTATAAATATAAAAGAGAATCTAATTACTGTGATTTGATCAATAGTAATGAAATTCGAACTTATAAGAATGGTATAAAAGAAATTGTGGAATGCCAAGTGTTTTGAAATGTCAAAATGCAAAGCATCACAATGTGATATTAGATATCAAAAGGGGTTGAATAGAAGGCACCAAATAAATCGTTGTAGTGTAGATGTAGAGACCATTAGTTAGAAATAGTTAGCACTCAATTAGAATGTAGTGAACCATTTGAATTCGTGAAAGTTTTGGGGTTATTCGATATAACCAAAACAATAGCGAATAAGTCCTTGTAGAGTATTCATTGGAAACTTTGAATATGAAATCCATAGCTGAAACCAAAAGGAAAGCAAAACTTGTATTGCTTCGATTTTGGTGCATTCTTGAGAAAGCTCACTTTTAGTGATATTTCTCAATTATGAAGCAAATGGAAAATAGTGAAAACACGATGAGGATTCAAAAACCCTGCATCAGAGTGTTGAGAAGCGCAACGGACAACGTTCCTGAACGATTCTCTTCAAGAAGGAAAGAATTAATGATTTTGATTATTGTGTTTTTCCCTCCACTATTATTTTTCACTACATGAAGTAGGATCCAAAATGTAAATCCATATCTTGTATGGAGACATTTGTGAATCATTTGTCATGATTCTTGGAATATAACATACCTACAAACTACTAAGGAAATAATGGTAAACTAAATTATGAGAAATCCTAGAAGAAAAATTCCCTTGAGATTAGAAAGCAATTAGTTGTTGAATCTCACAAGTAAAAGGAGTTACTTGGAATTTTCCCAAATGACTGCAAAACCATAGTAGGAAAAAGGGGGTGAATGACAAAAGCACAATTTGTCAAGTATTGGATGAATTAAAATGAATTTGATTCATGTGTGCTAAATGTCTAGTGGATTTAAAACTAGTAAAGTACTAGTATCTCATAGTAAATCTCCAAGTTTGATATTTGATCAAAGGATTTTGAAATTGTTCAAAATAGTGAGTGGATATGCAATTTGCATAAAATTGAGTGGGAGCTATGAAAGTCTTCCTGAAACAATATGTGATTGACATATTTTAAGTGGGAGCAATATAAGACTCAAATTCAAATATGTAGGAACATATTTTGAGTGGGAGCTTATAGGAGTAATTCTTAAGTATGTTAAGAATGAAAGCCGCAAATACTTATAAATAATGATTTATAAGATGTAGAAGTTGATAATAAACTGAATTATGGTATTATGTAGTATTCCTTAAGGGATTCTAAAAAGCATTTTAGAATAAAAGTTAATTAAGGAACTGATCCTTAATGACTCAAATTAGGAATAGCATTAAGTTTAAACATCAATGGTTGAAAGAAAGAAAAGGATGATCGTCATCCACTATGTTAAAGACATAGGTTCTATCTTAGTAAACCATGATGATAACTTAGCATAATATGTGATCCAATAAAGAACGTTTAAAAGTGATTAAGTTCGAATCACAGAACGTTAAGCTAAGTTTGTCCGCAGTGTCTGAATAGAGAATTGTAGACATGTTTTCCAAATCCATAAAGATAACATATCTTAAAGCATAAAGAGTTATGTTAGAAGGGAATATGTTGGAAACTCCTATAGATACCAATTAAAGTCAAGTAGGAAGCGAGGTGAACTAAAACATCAAAACTTGCACACAATGCACTAGTGTTTCGATGAATACATTTATAATAATAGATAAGGGTACCATCTAAAGTGTTGTATAATGTTATGGTGGGGCTAGTTCACTTTTAACGTAGAATGATGTGTCCCAGGGCACAGTACCCATGAGAAAGCCCTCGAGGTTGATGTAACGTCACTATAGGCTCCTGGAATCAGGCCTCGTTCTGCTACCATAGCGACGATGCATTCACACAGATGCTATGATGTGATGATAAAGTATTAATGTCAATTAAAGAGACATTAGTAAGTTGCAAAGGATTTGGGACTATAAAGTACAGACCCAAGACTCAACCTCTTCCATGAGCAAGCATGTTCAGGGTACCGGGTATGTAGTGCCAATGATTAAGAACAAATGCAGCTAGTGTATTTGTACTCTAGTGCATGTGGGAGCCTGTTGGAAATATGCCCTAGAGACAAATAGTAGTAAGGACTATTATCATATTTCATATAGTTTATGATTAAGTTTTATATCATGCTATGACTGTATTGAGTGGAAACATCAATACATGTGTGATATACAAACAAACCAGGGGTTCCCAGTGAAACTCTAGTCACTGGTTCATTGGTCAACAAATGATCATGTTTCCTGATAATGTGGCATTTATGCCAGTTGGAAATGAGGTCATCTCATTTTCAGAATGAGATGATGAACCAATACCCAACCTAAACATCGTGATTCGATCATGTCACGAAATTCAAGTTACGATGATTAGAAAAGGACCCTCGTAGACTATTCCTTAGACCGTGAGGCAATATCAATCACTGTCTCCTGAGAGTGCTTAGATAGCATCAAACGCCATCTGGTAAAACGGTGGTTATAAAGGTGTGTTCAGGTACTCAGAGGAAACCGTAGAGGCAATATATGTCAAGAGCGGGATTTGTCCGTCCATGTGACGGGAAGATACATAAGGGCCCACTCGGAGAAGTTATATCCAATAGTTGCGCATCGTGTGATTGGATCACGGGGATATCACTTGTCGGAGCGAGTCAAGTAGCATTGTTCAGTAACGAGATTGAACACGATATGGTGATGTCATTGATCAGATCTCGGGCAATGCAAGTATCGAGTGACAAAGGGAATAAGACACGACTGTCCCGGTTCAAACGACGAAAGATCTTCGTGGAACACATAGGGGTCACATGGCCATCCAGGTCCCTCTGTCGATCATTGGTACGGGAGTGTCCCGACCATGTCTGGAGTGTTCTCGAACCGTTGGGTATCACGCTTAAGGGCTTGATGATGCTTAGAGAGTGTTTATAGGATCGGTAGAATCACCGAAGAAAAGAAGGGAGAAAACCGGAAGGGTTTTGGTAAGTCCGGAGGATGTCCGGAGTGGAGGTGGAAGGTGTTCCATGGCCACGGAGATTGAATAATATGTGAATGAATGTTAAATATTGATTTAATCATTTATTCATAATTATTTAATAAAGAGATAATCAATTAAAGGTCAAAAAGGCTTAATGGGCCAATTTCCGGAGGGAGAGGGCCCATTAGGGAAAGGAGAGAGGGAGAGGGACCAAGGGGGCTGGCCGGCTGGGCCTAGGCCCCCCCCCCCCCGCGGGGCCCACTAGGGGTTGGCCGGCGGCCACCCCACCCCCTCCTCTCCTTTAATCCCACCCCGGGACTTTGAGGGAGGTAGTACCTCCCCTCCCCCTATATATAGTGGGGTATTTGGCCTAGAAAAATACACCAATAATCAATAAAGGTCTCCCCACTTTTGGGAGGACCTCCAATTGATATTTTCTCTCTCGCCCTCTCTCTCTCATGACAGTGGTCCCAAGTCTGGACTGTGCGAGCGAGAGACATCTTCACCGTGGAGCGCCGTCGCGCTGCGGGATTCGGATCCGGGAGCTCTACTTCCGCAACTACTGCTGGATCGGGGATGCGGGAGTCATCGTTAGGCACCGAACGTGTGTAACTCCCCGCGAGGTGTCACACTTGAGGCACTCAAGTTGTTGGAGCCAGAAGGAGTGCAAGGACTTCATCACGACCTTGAGGTCGGCTTCGGCTCGTCTACATAAACCACACTCTCCTGAGCGTTGACAACGCTTTTCGGTCTTCAAGGGTAAGTTCACGAAAAGCCCCTCCCGTTACTGTATTACTAATAGATAGGTCCTGGCAGCATCAGGGGTTCAGGGGCGTAGGGTAAAATTTTATTGTTTTCATGCGCGAAACCCCTACACAAGCAACAGATTATTGCTTTACGAATTGCATGTAAAGTAACAATATGATCATTCTATGAACAAAGGATTGTTGTTTTCTACCTAGTAGCAACAGCACATCTAGTACTTTAGAGATTTATGTCACTTCCCGAGATTACCAGAGGCATGAACCCACTATCGAGCATAAATACTAACTCTTGGAGTTGCTAGCATCTACTTGCCCAAGATAGCTACTAACAACGGAAAGCATGCAAGATCACAAATAACAAAGACATGATAGAATCAATAATCAATCTGAAATAGCATCTCAATATCCATCGGATCCCCGCAAACACAACATGCAGAATTACAAATAGATGATCTTGATCATGAACGGAGCTCACAAGATCTAAACATGAAAGCACAAAGGAGGAGAACCAGCCATCTAGCTACTACATGGATCCGTAGTCCAAGGATGAACTACTCACGCATCACACCGGAGGCTTGCATGGTGATGAAGAAGGCCTCCAGGGTGAATTCCCCTCTCTGGCAGGGTGCCGGGAAGAGCTTCAGATCCATCCCGATCTAGGGATGAAGATGACGGCGGCTGATACGTCCATTTTGCATCACTATTCTATGTCTTAATTCACTATTATTCATTGATATATTTCGTATTGAGAGGTGATACTTATGTTATTTCATCTGTTTTCGCATGGTTGATGACTTTTGGAGCATGGACCGCTGCAGTCAGGATTCTGATGGAAAAGGTGCTATTTGGAGGCAAAATTTGTGAAGATCAGAAAATCCGGGAAAATATACGGAAAATCCTATTTTTCCAGAAGACTCGGGATGCCAGAAGATGGAGTGGAGGTGGACCACAGGGGGCCCACACCACCCCATGGCACGGGCAAGCCTAGGTCGTGCTAGGGAGTGGTGTTGCCACCCTGGCCCACTCCAGCCTCTCCCCTCTGGCGTATATCAACCTCCCAAAACCCTAAGACTAGGGAGCGACCACAGAAAGATTCCGCCGCCTCTGCGGGGCGGAAAACACCGAGAGAGAAAGATCTCTCTGGCAGACAGATTTCTGCCGGGGGAATTCCTTCCCGGAGAGGGGAGATCGTCGCCATCAACACCACCATCAAGCTAGACTTCATAAGGATCATCATCATCATCATCACCACCATCATCACCATCAGCACCCTCATCACCATCTCCATATTGCTGTAACAATTGGTTGAATCTTGCTATAGTTCATAGGGGAAACTTTCCCGGTGTTGATTACTCTTTGTAGTTGATGCTATTGAGTGAACCATTGAATTATTTTTATGTTCAGATTGTTATTCATCATTATTTCACCTCTGATCATGATCCATATGATGTCTTGTGAGTAGTTCGTTTTGTTCTTGAGGACATGGGAGAAGTCCTGTTGTTAGTAGTGGAGTTGCGTTGAGAAAGATTCAATAGATTGTTATTTAAGTTGTGGTGTACTTCTTATAGTGGTGTCATGTGAACGCCAACTACATGACACTTCACCTATAAGGGCCTAGGGGAATGCATTGTGTATTTGGCTACTAATCGTAAGGGTTGCCGGAGTGACAGAAACCTGAACCCCCGTTAGGAAACCATTGCACAAGGGACGTAAGGGTCTTAGAGTTTAAAGTTGTGGTTAGGTTTCTACCTTAATTACTTTCTCGTACTTACGGATGTTTGCAAGGGGGTTTAATCACAAGTATGTATTAAGTCTTGGATGGGGCGGTACATTAGCACAGGTTCACCCACACAACATTTAGCAAGCTAGAGAAGATTAATCGACTATATGAAGCAAAAGCACTTGACAGTCTTCCCATGTGTCCTCGAGAACATTTGGTCATCTATAGAAATACAACCGGCTTGTCCTTTGCTGCATAAAGGATTGGGCCACTTGCTGCATTCATTCTTACTGTATTTTATTTACTCGTACTTTGTTTACTTGCTTTATCGAAAACCCCTAAAAATCTGTTTGCTAAGTATTTGCAGAGAATTCCTGATCCATACCACTAGCCAGCACCTTCTGCTCCTCGTTGGGTTCGACACTCTTACTTATCGAAAATACTGCGATACACCCCCTATACTTGTGGGTCATCAAGACTATTTTCTGGCACCGTCGCCAGGGAGTGAAGCGCTATTGGAGAGTGGAACTGGTAAAAGGAAACTTCTACTGTGAGTATTGTTTACTGCTGCTAGTTGCTTTATTTTCGTTATGGATAATTCGTTGAGTTTCTTATTTGGTAATGCTACTACCACTGCTAAGGTAGTAGATAAGCCACCACCTGTTGAGAAAGATGTTTTCAAAATACCTACAAGAATTATTGATCGTGTTATGGATAACTACTATGTTGGGGATGGAACTGTCCATCCCGGTGATCATTTACTCTTTATACACGAATTATGCGGGTTGTTCAAGTGTGCAGGTATTACTACAGATCAAGTTAAGAAGAAGTTATTCTCATTATCACTGAAAGGAAGAGCTGAGGAATGGTATAAGCTGCTGAAGAATGGTCAAGCTCTGGAATGGGAGGAAATAGTGCCTCTCTTTTATTCAAAGTTTTATCCTCCTAGTGAGATTCATAAAGATCGGAATCAAATATACAACTTTTGGCCTCTTGATGGAGAGAGTACAGCTCAAGCTTGGGGGAGATTGAAGTTAATAATGCTCAAATGTCCCATTCATGATCTCCCCAACAATATTATTATCAATAACTTTTATGCAAGGCTCCCTCTACATGATAAAGATTTATTGGATGCTTCTTGTGCTGGATCATTCACTCGCATGGAAGAAGAAGTTAAATGGGATCTTCTGGACCATATTCAAGATAATGCTGAAGCTTGGGAGAATGACAAAGGTAGAAAGTCGGGTATAAATTATGATTATGAATGCATTGAATCTTTTATGGGAACTGATGACTTTCAACATATTAAAAATGCTTATGGTCTAGACTCTCAAGCTATTGCTTCTTATTTTAAGGCTTTTGCTTCCTACATTGAAGTTCCTAAAAAGAAGTGGGATAAGTATCATGAACCTTATAAAGATATTGCTAAGAGTGTTCCTGCAAGAAATACTGAAGTTTATACTACTAATCATGTCTTACCCAACCCTTACATTGAGAAAATGCCTTTCCTAGTTAAGGTAAGGGAACATTCTATGATAGCTAGTATGGTTAATGAAAGTACGAATAAAGCTGTTGAACCTGATAAACAAATGGTTGATGAACCTATTGTAGCAAATGTGAAAGACTTTGTTGCTAAATATGAAAAGGAGGGACACCCTATCCTTTGTAAGGATACCTCTAATATTGTTTCACAAAGTAGTGTTATGAGTTCCTATGTTTTCTGTTAGAATAAGTGATCATTGCTATGATGGTCCTTGTGATAGCTATATTGTTAAGTTTATGCATGATAATGAAAGTTATTATGAGAGAGGGGAAAGTGTTCTTATGAATCTCAATAATATCAAGTTCCCTCGTTTTATGCTGAAAGTTTTTATATTGCACTTCTTTTGCCTTCTTATGCAAGTTGCATGTGGTTTCAATAACTTGTTTGCTTACAAAATCCCCTTGCATAGGAAGTGGGTTAGAATTAAATGTGTGTGTTTTTGCTTCTTAATGATCTCTTTCACTTCAATTCATATCCCTATGAGAGCTTCTTCAAAATTATCATGCCCATCTTAATGGCTATAAAGAAAGAGCTTTATGGGAGACAACCCAATTTGTTTTTGCTTTTAGTTTGTTTTTGTTTCTTTGAGTCTTGGAAGTTATTACTTCGGTAATAACCGCTCCTTATCTGTTTTGTTTGGTTCTTGTGTCAAGATCAACCTCTAATGAGAGAGAAGATTTGGGGAAGTTGCTGTCCCGAAACAGATTTTTGTGCTTCACCGTAAAAATTCGTGAGAGATCTATGTATGTCGGTTTGAGCTGTCATTTTTTGTGCTTCTGCCCCAGGTTGTTATTTAACTTTCGTTAGTTTTGCACTTTTTGATTTGAGGAACAGAAGATTTTCGATATTGATCTTTATCTACTAGTCTGTTTTGACAGATTTAGCCACTCTTGCATTTGCTTCTTTATTCGATTTCCTTTTGAATTCTTTTTGGGATTTCGGAAGGAGTTGCTACAGTAGCTTATATTTTGATAGTTTTCAGTTGAAGTTGGACTCAAAAGGTTTTATCACTTCACTTATACTAATGTTGCTAATAAGAACTGTGTGAAGTTTTGTGTGAAAGAAATTTCCAGGAAGTGGAGATAATGGTGTAATAAGGAAGAGAAAGGTTTTATGACTCAAGTAATAAGTATATGAAGATGAAGATATCGATGATATTCAAGTGATGACTCCGGAAGGATCCACTTAATACCAAATTCAGAGACCTGCAGAGTCCGTTTCCAACTAGGTAACAACTCTGGTAAGAAAAGTTCCACGAAAATACAATCCAACTATATTTTTGCAGTTTTTAGTCAATAAGGAAAGCTACGAAGCAAAAAAGGGACGGAACCGGAGCCAAGGTGGCCCACACCACCCCATGGCGCGGGCCCACCCCTGGCCGCGCCACCAGGTGGTGAGGCCACCCAGGACTCCATCTCTGACCCATTTTCTCCCAGTACCTTCCTTTTGATATGAAACTTCGTAATATATAACCCCCCGGATCCCTCGAGGTTCGTATATCGTGTTTTCGTCGTGTTTTTGTTTCGATCTGTTTCTGCCAGGACATACTCTTTGAAAGCTTAGAAGCACAATGGTGTCCGCCAAGGATAAAGGGAAGGAGCCTATGGAGGAAGACCTCCAAGACCGCGAGAAGGAGGAAGAGATCAAGAGTGAAGGTGAAGAGGAGGAAAAACACACCGGCACTACCGTTGCAAGCATCGGAGTGGTTGAAAATCCAGCCATTGGAGGGAATCCTCCTCATCACTGTTCAGATCCCTGTCATGCAAGAAAAGAAGACTTCAAGGAGGAAGAGTGGGGAAAGAATAGCAAGAGCTGGAATTCTCAACCCGACATGATCATGAGCCGCATTGAGCAAAACTCGCAGCTTATTCGTAATCTCACCTTTGAGATTGAGGACTTGGGGAAACTGATCAAAGATCTCATCAAGAGGATACCACCACCACCTAAGGAGTAATTCGTCATTAGGTTGGCATCCCCTTGGTTTGTTCCAAGCTTGGGGTAGTGCCGCGGTATCATATCACTATCTTCCATTCTTTTTACCTTATTAGTAGAGTCATATCATGAATAGAGGAGTTATTATGTAGTATGGTTTGCATTATGGAAGTGTCCCCTCTCTCGTTAGATTTGTTTCCCTCGGTGTGAGTTTTCGTTATGGAATACTAATGAGAAGTTCTATCATTCACTCCTTTGCATAGCTTATGTTAGTTTTCAATTCGTGGTTATATGATTGATCTTGTTGTTAGTATTGGTAGCACTATGGGATCATTGAGTTAATTTAGTTGGTTTTGGCAAACCTGGCTCGGTCAGTAGCAACACCCTTTTTGAGATTTGAAAAGAAAAAGATAGAAGTACTCGAGAGACAAATAATTTCATCATCTTTCTTTCTTGATTTGCTCATAAGTTTAGTATTCTCTAGTTAAGATCTTTTGTGCTTCCAAGGAAGATTGCATGTTTGTCTTTATCATTTGTATGTTTGTTTGTTTCCTTCAACTCTTATACTTGCTACCCAGCCTTGCTAGCCAAAAACCTGTACTGAGAGGGAATTCTTCTCGTGCATCCATCTCCCTCAAACCAAAACCTTTGCCATTTGTGTCCACCATACCTACCTAGTAGCATTATTGCTATTCCAAGTAAATTCTTGTTTTGTCTACCTCCCAAATTAAACTTGTTATGCGAAAATTAGTGATTAAAGCTCTCACGAACTTGATGGCACACTTTACCTTCCTGCATTTAATAAACTTGAACCATTGGGTCCTTCTTTGTTGCGTATATGCTTGCGCTTTATGAGTTGAAGTTAGCAGAACCATGTATCATGGGGACCGCTTTCAACACTTCATTGGTACTTGTACCTAGTTGATATCATGTTCTTTTGCTTATGGATCCCAGCGGTGTGAAATAAAAGTGGAACTTGTAAGATCATGGAGTTTATATGTGTGTTAGAGAAACGCCTGGGCTGCTAGCCTAAGCCATGCCTAATCATGGTGGAAACTTGCAGCATAACTATAGTGAGCATTCTATGAAGCATCCTCAATAAACACCTATGCAAATAGCAAATAAAAAGATCACTGAGATGCTCACTGTCTGCTTGCCTTGTCATTTTGATTATGGGATAGCTCCTGTGTCATGTGCAAGGGGTACCCCGTTGGCGGTTCTCAATGATACGCATGTATTTACAATGACAAGAGCTTGCTCGTGACTGAAGTTGAGTAGCATGAGGATCGGTACTCATAAGTAAGGGGCATGAGATTTCAACTTATAACTTGTCAAGCATATCCTCTTAGTTGTGTCACTTTAACCTTAATCACCTAAACATGCCTATGATAGGGGCAATGAGAGCTGAAAGCTAGTAAGTATCATAATTTTTGGGAGCTCTTTATGAGACTTGCAATCCCTGCTTCCCTCTGCGAAGGGCCTTTCTTTTACTTTGTAGTTGAGTCAGTAAACCTATTCCCTTCTATCTCAGCAAGTATTTTGAGTTGATGTGTTTCATTCATTCATATGATGATTTATTCATTCATGTTTCTTATGTTCCTTGTTTTGCACATTGCTCTTATCTTGATGTTTACTACTTTGAAAGTTATCATTGAAAAACCAGCTATTTGTGAACTCCAGCAAATTATCAACTATTCTTCGACCAAGAGCTAAGTTTGCCATTACCAATTATGATTCACTTTATGTATCTTTATTGTGTTTCCTTTACTCATTGCAAGTTGAGTTGTATAATAGTGAGTTATCTTCTCTTATGATCTATGTATTTGATGAATGTGATGCTTCTTGTCCGTATTCTTTTATCGACACTTCACTCCATAAACCTGAGGTCATGTTTATTGAGCTCAGTTTCGCTTGGGGACAAGCGAAGTCTAAGCTTGGGGGAAGTTGATACGTCCATTTTGCATCACTATTCTATGTCTTAATTCACTATTATTCATTGATATATTTCGTATTGAGAGGTGATACTTATGTTATTTCATCTGTTTTTGCATGGTTGATGACTTTTGGAGCATGGACCGCTGCAGTCAGGATTCTGATGGAAAAGGTGTTGTTTGGAGGCAAAATTCGCGAAGATCAGAAAATCTGGGAAAATATACGGAAAATCCTATTTTTCCAGAAGACTCAGGATGCCAGAAGATGGAGTGGAGGTGGGCCACAGGGGGCTCACACCACCTCATGGCGCGGGCAAGCCTAGGCCGCGCCAGGGAGTGGTGTGGCTGCCCTGGCCCACTCCAGCATCTCCCCTCTGGCGTATATCAACCTCCCGAAACCCTAAGACTCGGGGAGCGACCACAGAAAGATTTCGCCGCCTCTGTGGGGCGGAAAACACCGAGAGAGAAAGATCTCTCTGGCAGACAAATTTCTGCTGGGGGAATTCCTTCCCAGAGAGGGGAGATCGTCGCCATCAACACCACCATCAAGCTGGACTTCATCGGGATCATCATCATCATCATCACCACCATCATCACCATCAGCACCCTCATCACCATCTCCATATTGCTGTAACAATTGGTTGAATCTTGCTATAGTTCATAGGGGAAACTTCCCCGGTGTTGATTACTCTTTGTAGTTGATGCTATTGAGTGAACCATTGAATTATTGTTTATGTTCAGATTGTTATTCATCATTATTTCATCTCTGATCATGATCCATATGATGTCTTGTGAGTAGTTCGTTTTGTTCTCGAGGACATGGGAGAAGTCTTGTTGTTAGTAGTGGAGTTGCATTGAGAAAGATTCAATAGATTGTTATTTAAGTTGTGGTGTACTTCTTCTGGTGGTGTCGTGTGAACGTCGACTACATGACACTTCACCTATAAGGGCCTAGGGGAATGCATTGTGTATTTGGCTACTAATCGTAGGGGTTGCCGGAGTGACAGAAACCTAAACCCATGTTAGGAAACCATTGCACAAGGGACGTAAGGGTCTTAGAGTTTAAAGCTGTGGTTAGGTTTTTACATTAATTACTTTCTTGTACTTACGGATGTTTGCAAGGGGGTTTAATCACAAGTATGTATTAAGTCTTGGATGGGGCGGTACATTAGCACAGGTTCACCCACACAACACTTAGCAAGCTAGAGAATATTAATCGACTATATGAAGCAAAAGCACTTGATAGTCTTCCCATGTGTCCTCGAGAACGTTTGGTCATCTATAGAAATACAACCGGCTTGTCCTTTGCTGCATAAAGGATTGGGCCACTTGCTACATTCATTCTTACTGTCTTTTATTTACTCGTACTTTGTTTACTTGCTTTATCGAAAACCCCTAAAAATCTGTTTGCTAAGTATTTGCAGAGAATTCCTGATCCATACCACTAGCCATCACCTTCTGCTCCTCCTTGGGTTCGACACTCTTACTTATCGAAAATACTGCGATACACCCCCTATAATTGTGGGTCATCGGTGGCTACAAACTCTTTCATGGATTTTTGATCGGGCACTTAGGGTTTTCGTCCCGAGGGCATCTTATAGGCGGAAGGAGAGGCCGAGGGGGTGCTGGGGTCGGCCAGACCACCCCCTGGCGCGGGGTAGGCCTAGCCGCACGGCCAGGTGTGGCTGGCCCCCAGCCCTTCTCCGTCTCATATTCTGGCATCTGATGTCTTCCGAAAAAATAGGCACTTTGGCTTTTGTCCCATCCAATTATGAGAATATTCATTTTCTGACTTTCCTGGAACCAAAAACAGCAAAAAACAGGCAACTGTCACTGTGGCTTTTGTTAATAGGTTAGTACAAGAAATCATATGAAAAGTACTCCAAAGTGTGTACAAAACACAAGAAAGTGGATAAAACCAAGCATGGAACATCAAAAATTATAGATACATTTGCAATGTATCAACATCCCCAAGCTTAATTCCTGCTCGTCCTCGAGTAGGTAAGTGATAAAAAGAAAGAATAATTTTTGAGGTGACATGCACCATCAAAGACTTGATCAAAGTATTTGTAAAACATTCAAAGCTAGGATCATAGTACTTCAATCATAACATGAAAGACAAAGTTCTAGCAATAAGACAAAGAAACTATGATGCAACATGAAAAGGCACAAACAAAAGATTCATGAATAACAATGCTTTGCAAGAGGTTTGTTTGAAAAAACATAGCATAATAGTATTCAGCTTGTCCCTCAATAGAGTAGCAAATTTAAATGCATAGGACACCTTGAAAGTTCATAAAAGTGACTAGATACAAATAGTTTAGAACAAGCAATATCAAGTTATGCATCAATCAACTAGTCTTGGGACAATGCACATAGAACTAAGAATGGCCACTATGCTCTCAAAGTAGGTGCATAAAGATAGAAGGTGGAGACTCAATATAATGATGGAAGAAAGGCCTTTATAAAAGGAAGTAGGGATTCAAGTTTCATAAAGAGCTTCCAAAAATTATGGTACTTATAGCTTTCAGCTCTCATTGCCCCTATCATAAGCATCTTGAAGTGATTAAGGTTAAAGTGAACAAACTATGGTGTACATGCTTGACGAAGTATAAGTCAGAAATCTCATGTCCCTTGTATACGAGGGTCGCTCCTCATGCTACTCAAGTTTAGTTACCGGTAAGTTATTGTCATCGTAAGTACATGTGTATCATAGAGAACCGCCAACGGGGTACCCCTTGCCCGATGATACAGAAGAATCCCCATATCAAAATGACAAGGCAAGCAGACAACGAGCATCTCAGCATTCTTCTTATTTACCATGGGAATATGGTGCTTTTTTCTCTCTTTCCTCTTTTCATAATATCTCTTTTTTTCTTTTTCTCTTTTTTCTCAATATAGGACTCTTTTTTTATAAGAAGAATGCTTCATAGACAGCTCATTATGGTTACGCTGCAGGTTTCCACCATGTCAGCATGGATTAGACCAGCGGCCCAGGCATTTCTCTAACACATATACATAACTCCATGGACTTACAAGCTCCCCTTTCATTTCACACCGACGACATCCATATACAAAAGAGCATGCTATCAACTAGGTACAAGTACCAAGTGCAATGTTGAAATCGTTCCCCATGAAAGCATGGTTCTGCTAATTCCCAACAAATAAGTCCAAGCATATACAACATAGACGACACAATGGTTCAAGTTTATTAAGGCAAAAAGAGTAAAGTGTGCCATCAAGTTCGTGAGAGCTTTAATCACTAGTTTTCTCATAACAGGTTTAATTTGGAAGGTAAACAAAAGCATGAATATACTTGGAATAGAATAAGCTAGTAGGTAGGTATGGTGGACTCTTTGGAATAACTTGTTTTAGGGAGTTGGATGCATGAGTGGATGATGGCTCAATGCACGGCGTACCGAAAGATGCTTGATGGCAGTGTTGATGTAGAGCTCGTTGGGAACCCCAAGAGGAAGGTATGATGAGCACAGCAGCAAGTTTCCCTCAATTATGAAACCAAGGTTTAATCGAACCAGTAGGAGCAAGGAAACACCTCAAAGGTGTTACTAGCTGAGCTTTGGCAGGGCGCACTACCGGTGCTAGTAGCAATGTGGAGACCTGCACAACACAACCACAGAACTTTGTCCCCAACTTGCGATGAGGTTGTCAATCTCACCGTGTTTTGCGGTAAACAAAGGATTAAACGTATCGAATGGAAAAAAGTAAAAATTTGCAGAAAGTAAACACAAAGCAGTAAAAGATTGTAGATTGTATGTAAAGAAAAAGGACCGAAATCCATAGTTCACTAGAGGTGGCTCTCCTTAAGATAGATAACATGCTGGGTGAACAAATTACAGCGGGGCAATTAACAAACACCGAGAAAGCAATACATGCATATACTAATCATCTTGACTCCTTTGAGACTTGATTGGGCATTACAACATTATACATAGACCGCCATCCAACTACATCTATGACTAATAATCCACCTTCAGGTTATTATCCGAACCCCCTCCAGTATTAAGTTGCAAGCAACAGATCATTGTTTTACGAACTGCGTGTAAAGTAAACAATACGATTGTTCTATGAACAAAGATTGTTGTTTTCTCCCTAGTAGCAACAACACATCTAGTACCTTAGAGATTTCTGTCACTTCCCCAGATTACCAGAGGCATGAACCCACTATCGAGCATAAATACTAACTCTTGGAGTTGCTAGCATCTACTTGGCCAAGATAGCTACTAACAACGGAAAGCATGCAAGATCACAAATAACAAATACATGATAGAATCAATAATCAATCTGAAATAGCATCTCAATATCCATCGGATCCCCGCAAACACAACATGTATGGATTACAAATAGATGATCTTGATCATGAACGGAGCTCACAAGATCTAAACATGAAAGCACAAAGGAGGAGAACTAGCCATCTAGCTACTACATGGATCCGTAGTCCAAGGATGAACTACTCACGCATCACACCGGAGGCTTGCATGGTGATGAAGAAGGCCTCCGGGGTGAATTCCCCTCTCCGGCAGGGTGCCGGGAAGAGCTTCAGATCCCTCTCGATCTAGGAATGGAGATGACGGCGGCTACAGACTCTTTCGTGGATTTTTGATCGGGCACTCAGGGTTTTCGTCTCGAGGGCATCTTATAGGCGAAAGGAGAGGCCGAGGGGGTGCTAGGGTCAGCCAAACCACCCCCTAGCGCAGGCCAGGCCTGGCCGCGCGGCCAGGTGGTGTGGCTGGCCCCCAACCCTTCTCCGTCTGGTATTCTGGCATCTGATGTCTTCCGGAAAAATAGGCACTTTGGCTTTTGTCCCGTCCAATTCCGAGAATATTCATTTTCTAACTTTCCTGGAACCAAGAACAGCAGAAAACAGGCAGCTGGCACTGTGGATCTTGTTAATAGGTTATTCCAAGAAATCATATGAAAAGTACTCCAAAGTGTGGAAAAAACACAAGAAAGTGGATAAAACCAAGCATGGAACATCAAAAATTATAGATACATTTGCAATGTATCAGGGGGAGAGGGAGAGGATGAACTAAATGAACACACACACGAATACCACGCAGGAAAATGCACGCTAAATGCAAACACGATACACGACGATGGCTCACGGCGGTGGCTACTGTTCCAAAACAATCCCTAGGATCAGCGTTGGGCAAGAGGCTCTCTCAACCCAATCGGCGAGGATGAGGATCATGGTGATATCTTGACGACTACACGAGTGATCAGGCAAAGGTCTAGGCCTTGTACACCTTGAACGTCACGATGACAAAATCCAAGAGGTGGCGATATTAGGTGCCCCTCATGAAGGAGCATGCGACCAATTAGATAGAGATCCTCAAAGGGGTAATCTTCTTGTAGTTCTAATATCAAGTATAGGGTTTATAATGGAGGGGTGAGGCTATATATAGGTCAGCCACATAAACAATGGTATTTTGAGGATAAAAGGTAAGTTCTAGACGGATTGGAGAGTACATGGGCCAAAGGCCTAGCTATCGGCGCACAAGCCCACCACTTAAGCCAGAGACTCCAGGGTCCTTGGGCCGGAGACTCTGGATGCGTTCCAGAGGCTTGCAGACGCAGTTGGTTGCGGGCGAGGCGGAGACTCCGGGGTAGAGACTTCGGATTTGAGGCGGATACTCCGGAAGGCTTCCAGGGGCTTCCGGCCTGACGTTGCGTGGAATGAGGCCGGAGACTCGGTCCTGTAGCCAGCTTTGCTTGTTCATCTTCCGAGATTGTTGGACGATTCGTCGGGGCTTCGTACCTGAGTATACAGAGCATAGTGGCATGAAGTAGCAAACCATTAATGGGTATATCGAAGTCACAAGAGGAGAGGAGCGAGTTAACCTTATCTTATAGGAGTTTAGCTCGGACACGAGTTATTGGTCCACTTGGAGAACTTAGTGGTGAGGATGTAGAGACGTTCGTAGGACGGGCTCCATCACAAAGTTAAAAGGCCGTGGCAACATGGGCGCATCAATATGGAGCTAGTCATCCATGGTGGACGTTTTTGAACTTTCTAAAAGTTGACATTTTGAAGTTCCAAAAAATTGTAGAAATAATTCTTAATGAGAAATATTTATTTTTTGGGGCTACGTAAAAATGACAAATTTCTATGTATGAGACGGTGAACGGTGCCAATTTCAAAAAATGTTAAATTCGTCAGAATTTGTCTTTTTTGTGTAGACCACGGTACGAATTATTTCGTTCGCTGAGATATTGCAGGGACATCAAATAAGTCATTGTCAATATCTTGAATTTTGAGTTGGAATTTTTTGAAACTTCATAATGTTGATTTGAACTATATTTAATTTAAAAAGGGCTCCATAGAGCCCGTACTCCAAACCCCATTTTCCGGTGGCAACACAGTTGAATTCAATTCAATTCAACTGGTCTTCTCCCGTCGCTATCCCTGCGAACATCGAGAAACCGCCCAAAGCTGAAACCGAAACACTCCTCTCTCTCTCACCTCGCCGCCTCCGCCCTCAACCTGACTCTTCCCCGCCGCGCCGCCACGGACGATTGGCCGGGCCCCTTCATCGGATCTCCTCGGCCGTCGGGACCGACCTCGTGCGCATCTCAGATGAGGTTCTTCTCAACTTCGCTGCGTTTTTTTGTCGGGATTAGGCGCGACAAGTTCGTGGGGATCCATTCTGAGATGTTTCGCCTTCCGAGATTGCTGTGGCTCTCAACCTCGAGGCTTGAGGAGATTGTCATGGGTTTTGGTTAGGACATGAAAGCTTTCAGAACAGCTTTTGGCAGTGACGGGGTGAGGTTCGTTGTGGGAAATTTTGGCGTGAATGTAATGCCGGCCTTTTTTTTAGAGGGAAAGGGCACCTGCCCCGGAAGAGCCACAAAATTTTCAGGGTTGACCAAACCGTGATCGTTCAATTCAATCTGTTTCGGATTTATGCTGATATTCTGTTCATTAATTTGTTGGCGGTGACGGTAATCGGTGTGATCCGTCTTCAGATCAGTTAGATTCTGTTTAGGAATGTGTAGTGGAACCGAGCGGATGTGGTGGGAGTTCGCGCTAACTAGTATTTCCAGTTTTTTGACTTGAGAGGAAGTTTGTAGCTTGACGAGGGCTCTACTGGTTAGTTAGAAACCGGCAAACATTCTCCACTGTTCCCCTTTTCGGACCTGAAGATATTATATGCCTTCCCTTTGATCAATCTGTGAAAAGTCTGGAAGTCTTCGCCCTGGAGAATACTAAGTTTAAGTACTGATCATGCCCAATTGAATTTTCTTTCAGCAGGGATTTAATCGGACGCAGCATGTGGGTCTGAAAACCGGTCCGGAATGGACAGGCAACTGAACCTTCCTCCGGGTTCACTGCAGCCAAACGTTGCCTCTGCCTTCTATGCCGGCAAACCAGAGACTGCTGCAACAGTGGCAGCGCTCTCCCATGCACTTGGGCCACCCAGGACTGCTCCCCGCAGTCAGCTCACGCCACTATGGCCTCCGGTGCTATGGCCTACAGCAAAGCACCATATGCAGTTTCCTACTCCACCTCCAGCTAAGAAACTTCAGGTGCGGCAACGTTCACCTCTGCTGCCGCGAGATTCGCCGTTGCCGGTTGCAGAGTTGCGATCACCGTTGGTACAAGTGCAGCACCCATTACAACAAGTACCCCCAGTCCTGAAACAAGTGTTGCCCAAGATGGAGGTGCCAGTACTGTTGCCAATGCCTGCAACCTCTCTAGGCGGGTGAGCTCTCTCTCTCTCCCTGCTGTGTGTAATTTTAATGTTTATGTATGTATGGTCCAAGGCATATAATGGGATGGAATATTTTGTTGAAGCAATTGAAATTGGTAACTTACTATTTCTTCCCCACTGAATTTATTTCTTCTTGCGTGAAGAATACTTACAGCTGGTATTATGTGTTTGTGAATTAATTGAATATCATGTCGAACTGTCCCCGCCTGCCATCCCCCGTTTTTTCCTCTGAAAGCAGGGAAGATTTTGCTGGAAATATCTATAAGTGTAGAATCTCTTTAAGATCATGGGACATATACTCCTATGTGAAACTTAGTTGATTGCTCAAATCTTATTTCTTCAGGATATGGGATTCTTGCTATTCGTGGAGTGAACCATCATCTGAATCAAAACACAGGACATCAAGGAGGAAAAGCTGCAATTGCAGGAACTCGAAATGTCTGAAGATGTAGGTTCCCTTAATTTTCTTCAAACAATGTGGAGCATAAGGATTGCGTTACTATGGAAGTTGTCTTTTTGGTTACTGTTTTTATGCTGTGGTCATTTTATGACCCATTAATATTAATGCTTGTTTACTGTATTGTCTCTGTTGTGAAAATCTCATTGTGGTTGTACGTGCATCATGTGTGTGTCTGCCTGTATTGTTTTGTACCAAGTACTGCAGACCAGTCACTGAACACTTAATGAGTAATAAAGGGTTATTTAACAAAAATACTGTAGAAGAACTATGGTTTTGCAATCTTATGTTGATTGTACTTGATACTGGATTTAAGATCCCTACTTGTTTTGGTTATAAATTTGTTGCTACTTTAGAGTTTCCTTTTGAAAATTCAGCTAAAAATATTAAGACAATGCAAGACCCCAGCAATCTACGATTATTTGTTCTATTTACTTGCATATTTTCTGTTCTAATTACTCTGAAATTGGAGCCTGGCAAAGAACTGTTTAAGCATAAAGTATGGAACACAAACTCTTTTTTGGCGCATGCCCCTTTTATTTCGTGAATGGGTTCTTAGAATTATTACAGTAACGGGATTCTTCATTGTTTCTGAAAACTTGTATTACTGATAATCTTCTTTCATCCTCTCAAGTCAGTTGATGGCCCCTTACTTTTTTAATTGCTACGAAACGACTTGGATTACTTTAAGTCACAATTATACTTATTGGTCTTTTGATTGAATGCATGTCTAGGTATTGTGAGTGTTTTGCTTCAGGCAGATACTGCAACGGTTGTAACTGCAAAAACTGTTCTAACAGTATTAGTAATGAGGCTGCAAGACAGGATGCTATCAATGTTGTAATGGAAAGGAATCCTGTGGCCTTTGTGCCCAAAATTGGGAATATTCCTCCACAAACAGCCCAGAACCGTGAGGTAAAGCACAAGGTATCTTTTTCCAGGAATTACTTACGTATGTTTGTCTCCAGTTCACCTGTTGCTGAAGAGCTTGGTTATGTGTCTCATTTTTTAAAGTTATTTTCTCGCTTTTTAATTTTTTTTCTTGTCTGTATGCAAAATTTTAAACACAATGAAGGAAAAACATGAGGACCCTTGTGAATAACGTTGCAAATAGTGTTCTGAGGCTGAGACTCTTACGTCATTGGAGTGTCACATTTTTATTTTTACATGTATGATTTTTTGTGAGTTTTAGGCAGCAACAATGACAGAAAACAACCCCTTTTTGATCATCTAGAACTTGTCTTCCCAATATTAGCAAGTAATGTATGGATTTTTATTACACTTCTTTTGGGGTACATTGCTTAAAACTGACACTTCTTTTGGGTACATTGCTTAAAACTGATAAACTAGTGGTTTTCTGCTAGCAATCAATAATCCTTGACTCTAAACTTATATCATGAGTAAGGCAATAGTCATATGTGAAACAAACCAAGTGCTGAGTTGCATACCGATATTTCGCATTATCATGCCATGTAAGAAATCCATTCTCTCTTTACATCCCAGTATAAAGCAGCGGAAGGCCCTCATGTGGGTAAGCACACGAAGGGGTGCCACTGCAAGAGATCAGAGTGCCTGAAGAAATACTGTGAGTGCTTTCAATCCAATGTTCTCTGTGCAGAGAACTGCAAATGTATGGATTGCAAGAACTATGAGAGCAATGAAGATAGGAAAGCAATACGTCGTATTACCCAGCAGCATGTTGGCTATGTACAGCATGCGCAGAATCTTTCAATTAAGGGGATTACTGGACCATCTCATGCAACAGAAAAGTTCTCCATCCACTCGATGGCTCCATTAGGCAGAGATCAGCCCATTAGCAACAATGATTGTTCACAAGTAATTCCTTTACAGCATTCTTATTTTTCATGACTTGTGCTTTCATCATATTGACTTACACAGCTATTTAAGATAGCAGCCAAGAGCATGTGGTGTCTTGTGGATAGGCAACTGAATATTAGTATTACTAAGTTAAATTTTAAAGCATATCTTTTGGATAAAATTAAAGGTAAAGGAGAAGTTAAAAATCTGGTTATTAACCGACATTTTTGGTTTTGCCCCCATTTCAGGTGATTTCCCCTTCACTCACTTCCGTTCCTATAGGTGGCACTAAAAATCCTATAAAATTAGGATCGCATGGAGTTACTTACAGGTGATGTTCTGCCATGATTAGAGCCGATTTCTCCTTTGCACTCCTTTCACTTTATCGTCTAATATGTTGTTCTTATCTTCCTCAAGGCCACTTTTAGCTGATATTATCCAGATAGAGAATGTCAGTGAGCTCTGTAAAGTTTTGGTTCAAGTATCAAGTCAAGCTGCCGGAGCATTCTTAGGTATTGATTTCTCCAAAACAGTAATATGTGACTCATTGGACAAACATTACTGAACTGTGTTGTGCTCGCTAGCACATACTATTCTTCTATGGCCATGCCAATCATCTTCTGGCCACAATGACTTGTTCTTTGAGGAAATACTGAATGACTTGTTGATTTACCATCAAATAGTGGGAAATAAACCTTCTCACATACAGTTCAAGGGATTTGTTTTGTTGCTCCACGTGAAGTCGTAAAGTAAAGTTGCACATACCTTAAAAGTAGAAGTGGCTATCCGACACTATGGGCAAATCTACTCGATTAGTACAAAGTGCTTGTAAGATCCTAGCGAGGAATTTTGGATGTTTGCTTCTGTGTTTGGATGTGAACTGGCGCATATATAACTTTAGTTGCTAGTGGTATATTTCACTGAAGGATGTAGTGGTGATAGATGCCTATTTCTATTTACTTCTTGTCAGTATATATTTTCTCAACATCTCATTACTATTCCGGATTCAGGTGGTAAGGAGAACACTAACAGAAGAAAGTTAGATCGAGCACAGAGTTGCCTTTCTTCTACAAACGATGACACAGAAGCAGTTCAGAAACAACATGACGAACAAGTGTGCTCAACAGAAAACAGTTTGATGGTGGTTCCTGTTACTGAAGAAACGGCAGGAATCTCAAGTTCTGGCCCTTCTAATACATGGAAGGATAACGGGAGATCTGTGTCCCCTCAAACCCAGGCACTGATGTGTAACGAGCAAGATGAGCTTTTCTGGACGTCAAGTGTTGCAGCTGCAATTCCCTCGTCCACCAAAGAGAAATCGCCAGACATTTACAAAGAGCAAGAGAAGCGTATCCTCACAAACTTGCTTCACTATCTTCGTGATGTTTCGAACTACGGAAGACTTCAAGGTGAGTGCTGGCAGCGGCACGACGTTCGTCAAGTTCTGTAGATACAATAGTTTCCATTTATCCAAATATGAGATGCCGAAAGCATCTAAACCTGTAGTTATTATTTGACACTTTTTTTTTCGTTATCAGCACTATGCCGAATGAGTATCCAGCATATTTAACTGTCTTTTGTTTCTGCAGAAGAGAAACTGCCTTCGATGTCATTCAAGTGCCATGAGAAGACTTCTGTGGGCAGCATCTGTAATTCGTCCGTAACGAGGGTTGGATAGGTTTCTAGGGTAGGACAAACGGTATGGTAACCTATCCATTCTCCAGCAAGTATGAAGTCACCAGATCTCTACTAAACGGAACGTGTAAATCGAAGAACTAAAGATCAGCAACTTAGTTATCATTTCTTGCACAAAAATGTACCGACATGGCATGGCGAACCTTACACTGCCCTGACAGAACCTGATCGATGTACAGTATTTGGATTGAGGTTTTTTTTTTTGAAAATTCCACCGATCCATTAATAATCATCAATGGTAGTTAAAAAAGGCCTAAAAGTAATAAAAATTACAAATTGGTCGATGGACCACCTAGCGAAGACTACAAACAATAGCACGCGCCTTCGGCGCGCCGCCGTCCTCATCCCTCCATCACCGGAATCGGACAAAGCTTGTCGTATTAGAGCTTGTTGTAGTAGACAGACGGAAAGTCGTTGTGTTAAGGTCCCAAAGAACCAGCGTACTGTTAGCTTTGCGACAAGTAAATAACGAAGAACGAAAATAAAACCGTAGCAAGGAGGACACAGATTTAACATGGAAAACCCTCTCCAACAAAGAGAGGGGAAAAACCACGGGAGCCAGCCAGCAAAACTTCACTATAACGAAGAGTGTTTACACAACGCCGGAGATTTCACAGATGCAACTTATCCTAACCGACGGCTTACAAGAAGTATATATAGCGGTGATAACCTAAGTCATCAACGATCCGTACCGCGGGGGGCTGTCACTTCTATTATTTGGTTTCTTAGTATTTGGTTTGAGGTTGACTCACTTTTGATAGATGCCTAACCCTTCTATTATTAGCTTTCTTCCTTTTAGCCTTGAATTATCTTGCCAATTATAGTCTCACCATCCTGGACATGAGCAACTATATTGCGTGGGTCACGTGATGCTCTTTTGCTGAATCCAAAGAATTAAGCAGATGATTGAATGTGGGCAACGTTTGAACATCTGCATCTGTTGCCAACATTTTCTCTGTTTTTGTTGCCAAACTTTTGAAGCCGCCTTGCTTTATATGACTGAACGTGAATTTTGCTTTGTTTCCCAGTATTTCATCTTTCGTTGGACTTGGAGGAGCTTTTGTTGCTTTCCGCCAAAGGCAAAGGGGTTGAGCAAATAAATATCCAGCATATTTAACTGCCTTTTCTTTCTGCAGAAGAAAAACTCCCTTCGATGTCATTAAAGTGCCACGAGCAGACTTCTGTGGGCAGCATCTGTAATTCGTCCGTAACAAGGGTTGGATAGGTTGCTAGGGTCGGACAAACAATATGGCAACCTCTCCATTCTCCAGCTGTATGAAGTCACCAGATCTCTACTAAATGGGAACACGTCAGTCACAGAACTAAAGATCAGCAACTTAGTTAGTATCATTTCCTGCACCAAAAAGCGCCGACATGGCATGGCGAACCTTACACTGCCCTGACAGAACCTGGTCGATGTACAGTATTTCGTTTGAGGTTGACTCACTTCTGATAGATGCCTAACCCTTCTATTATTAGCTTTCATTCCTTTTACAGTCTTGAATTATCTGCTTGCCAATTAGTCTCACCATCCTGGTTCCTGGACATGAGCAACTATATCGCGCGGGTCTGTGAGGCTCTTTTGGAACGCAGTTTTTCCACAACGGCGTGGGGGTTCCCGTCTTATCTAATGGTCATAACTGCTCTAAGATTCGTGTTCACAATTTTACATCCACAACCTTATATTGTAAGCTTCGTGCCCCTATAGGAATGAAGATGAAGATGAACATGCGCATCTCAATTCTCATCTCTGCCTATTCTCTCCCCTCCTTATCTTCTCTTCTGGAACAATCTCTGTAGTTTTGGCCACCATCTCCAGAGAAGAAATCGGGCTCCATCCACACTGCGGCTCTCCACCCTTCCAGAAACGGAACCAGGGCAACATCACGTCGACCACCTTGCTGGCTTCCTCGACGGTTTCCTCTCGCCGCTTTGGGCTGGAGCCTGGTGGCGCTGCTCTCCCTGGCCATGCAGAGAAACGGCATGTCAGCCATCGGCAGGGGTGGCGCATCGGCGGACGCGTGGACACGCCTCCCGTTCTTCTCCTCCTCAGATCTGGTGGTTCCACAAAAATTGAGGATTTTTCTTTGATGGAATTTCGTTTTGTAGGCTTACTTAGGTAGTGGATTTGCTTCTGATCTGATTCTCCCTTTTTCTCTATTAGTGGATTTGCTTACACGCATGACCACTGTTAATGGTAAGAAAGTGCCTGTACCAATTCTACCTAAATTTAACGCTCCCATGATTCTCTGGAATTAGTGCACATATATCGGGAGGAGACCTTCCTTTCTAATGATTTCTCCCGAACTTGGTGTCCAGATTGTTGAATCAATTTTGTCCATTTTTTAGATCCGTGAGATCGAACTTGCTTGTGTTTATATTCTGTATTTCTTCATGGCTATGATTTCTTGTCTATGTATTCAGTGGCGAATCCAGAATAAAAATGAAGGGTAGGCTCAAATCCTATCACAGGGAGCTAAGCCGAGAAAAAAAAGACGAATATGACATCACTAATACAAATTAATTTCATATAAAAGAAGAAATGTATAAAAATAGAACTAATCACTAAAAATACACAGATACCTTGAGACCATGTCTAGAAAATGTGCCAATCTACCAGCATCAGGCCACCAACTATCTGTACGCAATAGCAATATTAGTGAGAAAGTATTGTACGGTTAGTAGAACTACTATCGTTGAAAATAAATGAGACTTACTAGTGAGGCTGAGGCACTATAACTCTATCTCTAGGCAATTGTCCTTTGCGATTTGTCATAGCTTGGAAGCGTTTCAAGATTTTATCATCATCAATACTTTTAAATACCTCTCGCTCGGTGTAGGATACCATTAAATCATTTAACCACTTGTTTGATAGCTTGTTGCGCAAATCTGTCTTGATAATTTTCATTGCGGAGAATATCCGTTCAACAGATGTCGTTGCCACGGGAATGATCAATATCAACTCAATGAGGCGATATACCAATGAGAATGTTCTGTCTTTCCTTGTTTCAACCATTAACTGTGCAAGCTCTTTAATATCACCACGTCCATGGAATTCCTCACTTCTAATATTGATAATAAAAGTTTGGAGCTGATTTCTTAACAACATACGATCAGCCATGATGAAGTCCTCATTATAAAGCTCAGCAAGTCGAACAAGTTTATTAGGATCAAACTTAGAGAAAGAGTTAGCTGGATCAAGATAAGTCATGCATACCAATAACTCATACGAGACTTCATTAAAGCGGTGATTCATCTCTGTGATAGTTGCATCAATTGCAACATTGAAAATGTTGACTTTGAAGTAGTGATGTTGAGTTATTTTATGCTTGCTGCGTGTAGATTGACCCATAGGTCGAACAAGATCTTCTATATTTGGCACGTCAATAGCATATCCCTCACAAAAGCTTTTGACTTGATCGAGTAATTGCTCATACCCATTGTCCCTCATATGTTGCAAGCGATCCTTCACATCCAAGATCAATCCGCTAGCTTCAACAATGTCTTGATCCTTTCTTTGTAGTGCTTTTGATAGCTCATCCGTGATGCTCAACAAACCTATTATGAAATGTAAGATGAATACAAATTCAAAGCATTCCATCTTTTTTATCAAACCACCTGCTCCACCATGGCTTGAGTGTTCACGAGCATCTCCATTAACAACGACTAGCATGTCCACCACTGCCTCCCACATTTGATATATACGAAGCAAGGTTTTGAGATGTGAGCCCCATCGAGTATCTCCTGGTGTAGCTAGGCCAGATTCTTGATGCAACCTTGTTCCAGCTGAAATCTTACCCTTCTCTAACCAATAAGACATCTTGATGCTTTGCAAGCAATGCATCTTTTCTCTTGCAAGATGCACTCACTTGAGTCACTATTAAAGGGATTTGGTTGAAGAACTCAGCAATACAGCTACTGCATTGGGCAACGGTGACAACCACCAACTATAACTGGTGAGCGAAACAGTGAACATAGAAAGCATATGGATTATCATCACGAATCAGTTTTTGCAAACCATTGAACTCTCCTCTCATATTGGAAGCTCCATCGTACCCCTGTCCATGTAGCCTTGAAATAGGCAAATCATATTTAGCAAGAATATGAACTAGAGCTTCCTTCAATGCAACAGATGTATAGTCTGAGATATGGTGAATTGCAAGAAACCTTTCCATGACCTTCCCTCTATTATTCACAAATCTGCATCCAACAAACTAGCAAAGTTAGTACAACACAAATACAAGTAGACAACAAATAGTGTATCACGGTAGTACTAATGCACAAAAAATTACAGCTAACCTCACAATCACTGCCATCTGCTCTTTTATAGATGAATCTCTAGCCTCATCAATAAGCACAACGAAATTCCTCTCTCCAATCTCACCCATAATCACTGTTGTAACTTCCTCCACACAACATTGTGCAAGATCCTTTTGGATATCAGGACAAATCATAAGACAATTGCCAGGACCTTTTTCAAATGCCTCCTTCACATCATTATTTTTACTTTTGTACCAGTCCAATAACTCCTTAAAATTCCCCTTATTGATTGAAGTAGACGATTCATCATGTCTACGGAAAGCTTCCCCTTGTGCTATGAGATATCTTGCACAATCTAATGATGCAGTCAAACAGATTTTTTATGTAATTTCTGCTTCCTTAGAGTGCTTATAAATTTTACTAGACACACTTGATCGCTGATTCTTGAAATCCTCACACTCACCTCTTGCAATATTATGGAAGCTATTAGGACCACCAACCAGTGGCGGACCCAGCTTCCCTGCTGCCCGGGCAGTTGCCGGGCATCCGGCCGGCCGGCTTAGCCTATTTTAATATATATCCAATACAAAATCAGTATTTTGAGCTTTTCATTCACTGTTTGCCCAGGCTTCCTATTGATCTTGGGTCCGCTAATGCCACCAACATGCTTTTTAAACGCAGCAAGAGTTGTCTTCCAACGTCTAAAACCCTCTTTTGTGAATATATCATTTCCAAATGTGTTGGCTTGTGCTAGATTCTTGAAAAGAAAACAATAGAAACAAAAAGCAGCATCCTTTTCCACACTGTATTCCAACAAATCAAATGTATCGAACCATTGCGGTTGAAATGATCTATGTATACCTGCATCAAGTGTTTGTGGGAAGACATGACCGGCTGCTCAAGTTGGACCATTAGATAAATATTGCCTCCTCACCCGATCTCTAACTTTATTAGGATATTCATCTATTTGTTTTTGGCATGCTGGATCACCAAATATCTGACTATGATCAAATTCTACGCGAGGCCTCTTTGGTTGACTTGTGCTCGGATCAACATCGACCGTTGGCGTTGGGAGATCAGTGGGGCGCTCGATATCCTCGATCTGATTAGGTGAAGGATCAATGGGGCGCTCAATATCCTCGGTCGGATTAGCTGAAGGATCAACTTGGACTGTATTATTTGAACAGCTTGGATAAAATCTATGGAGGTCTTGCTTGCTCATCACTGTTCAGAAATTAAAAATCATCACTGTTCATCAGTCTGTCAATACTGAAGAATCGACAATTACAAGAAGCAATTTTTAATCTAAAAATTATAATCTACGAACTACATACCTCCGTTTCTTTTGGCCTTCTTCTTGTTCCCCTGCTTACTCCCTCCGGCCAACATCGTTTGTGCCGTTGCTGGCCGCTTGTCGCGTCCCCGCTGGCCACCGCCGGCATCAGCGCCTCCTTCGTTGGCACGCTCATCGCCGTCCGCCATCGCTCCTATCCTATGGTCGTCTGCCGGCTGAGCGTCGTCCTGCCGTCCGCCGCGTGAGTGCCGTCCTGAAGTCGTGGCCAGCGGCGATCGTGGCACGGCGGCAGGAAACAGCGGGCAAGAAACCTAGGAAGCGGTGGAATCGATGGAGAGAACTCCTTGGCTGATCGTGTGCCGTCTCCGCTAGTTTATTTTTATTCTACCTTAGCTCTTCCGATTCTCCCATGGGCCAAGTACACAGACGCAAGCTAGCTGGGCCTTTTAAGCCAAAATTCTCTTCACGCTGAAGGACATAATACGGGTCTGTTTGACGTTGAAAAAGTGATTTTTTACCTCTCCCTTGATCGTATATGTATAGAAGCATATATACTCAGTTTTTTTTTATAAAATCGGAGGGTAGGCTTGAGCCTGTCCAAGCCTACCCCATGAATTCGCCCCTGCCTATGATTCCATTTTTTAGATCCGTGCGATCATTTTTTTCCTGGTCTATGATTTTTTCTATGCAAAATTGCATACCCGAAATTTATCTACAAAAATTTTGGTCACTGGTTTCCGTACAAGCATTAAATCGAGAACCAGAGAAGTAAGAGGGAAGTTCTGCAAAACTTAATGGACTTGATGATGCGAACGAGATTTTGTTTCTGGACTTTTTTATAAAATATTATCACGAATCTTGATGCAGTTGAGTGCAATGGAGGGTGTGTGATAAGACCGGGACGTCAACGGCTGTGTGGTGTTGTTTTTCCCGGCTCTTTTGCTGAATCCAAAGAATTAAGGAGATGATTGAAGGTGTGCAACGTTTGAACATCTGCATCTCTTGCCAACATTTTCTCTGCTTTTCTTGCCAAACTTTTGAAGCCGCCTTGTTTATGTTTGAACGTGATTTTTTGCTTGTTTCCCAGTATTTCATCTTTGGTTGGACTTGGGAGGAGCTTTTGTTGCTTTCCGCCAAAGGCAAAGGGGTTGAGCGGCAACTAGCCAACTGCACGTCCGACCGTGTATTGGTTTTTAACAATTTGATACGTGCATGGCTCTGTAATTCGCCAGAATAAGATGGTGTAAGAACAAAAGCTGACACGATAACCCGACCTTAGCTCAGTTGGTAGAGCGGAGGACTGTAGTTGGTGCAGATAAAATCCCTAGGTCACTGGTTCGAATCCGGTAGGTCGGAAATATATTTTACCATTTTGCATTTGAACTTGTGAAACTAAGACAGCCCTGAATTGTTGTGCTATTCTTTTCCCTACCAATTTTGTTTTGCAGCTCTCTAAATACTTTTACCAAATTTGTTGTGCTATTCTTTCTCTACCAAATTTGTTGTGCGGCTCTTGAAATACTTTTACCTGGGGCGGATCCATCCGAAAGGCCTGAGAGTGGAGACTTGGAACTCAAGAAGTGGGCTGACTCATCCTGTTAGGCGACTGGGATCGGAAACTGCCCTGGATCCTATCTTGTAAAATCCTAAACGAGGTACTCCGTAGGGAAATCTAGTAGAACAAAATATATCTCAAGTCATAGTGCGAGCTCTCTCCCTACCTTTATGTACTCGTCTCCTATGGCGACTCCATGTAATCTCACCAGCAATACAATCTTAGCAGGAGTAGGTCTTTACCTCGGTCGAACCTTGGTAAACCACGCGTGTTCATCTTGTACTGAGAATTCCTAAGCTCCCTCACTCGCCTCCTCACGAAAGCTACCCTGGTAGCATCTGCCGGATATATCCACCGATAGTTGGCACCCATCGTGGGTCGTGGGATTGCAGGTGTGATATTCCCAACGAGATCGGCTTCATCACTCTCCGGCCAGATCATGACTGGCCGACCCATTACACTCGGCCCCATGATGTACATCACCGGCGATAGCTACAGCCCGGCGCCTGCACTGGTCACGAACTCCTACATGGTGCCATTCGACCGCATCAACACTTTCGTCGGATAAACCGTAGCCGCCGAGGCCATGGAGGCAGGGGAAAGCGTCGGAAGCCCCAGCTCCGCCGACCACGTGCCCTTCGAGGGTGACTCCACCGACAACCCGCTCGCTGCCGCTGCAAACCCGGATCTCGCTGACGGTAGTCAGCACGATGAGGGAATGGACTTAGTTACCCCGGCCTCCGATGCTGGGTTGATCATGCTAGTCTCCAATACCAATGAATTCGAGCATGACTCCATGTTCCACGCCCTCGAATATGGCTCAGACGTGACTCGGCGGGAGACACGCCCGTAGGAACGGTCACGCTAGAGGGCATGTAAATGGCTTTTGGCGGGGGCAACAACAACAAGAACGGCATCCCCAACCCCGCCAACACCAATGCCAGCGGTAAAGTCGCCGCCAACCCAAACAATGGCGACAAAATAAGATGCCAACGGCAGTGCCATGCGAACGTTGTTGCTGATGCCAACGCCAACACCACGTTGTTGCCAACCGCAACGCCAACACGTTAATGCCAATCGCTAAGCCAATGTGGCCGCCAAAACGAACGCCAGAGTCGCGGGAAACGGCGGAAGCACCGGTGTCGCTAGGAACAGCGGCAACAGTGGTAACGCTGGAACCACCAGAAATGGCGGCAACATCGGCAACACTGGGATCGCCCAGAAATGGCGGTAACCTCGGAAACACCGGAAACGTCAGCAGCAACAACACCACTGCCGCTAACCGGGTCTTCGACCCACTATCCACACCGATCACAGCAACAATGCTGGTTGTGGATCTAGAGCGCTTCCGTATCAACATCATTGTCGAGCAGAACTGCAGAAGAGGCAGCTCAGCCAGAGGAAGTGCCCCCAGATCGAGCAGAACCTGCATAACAGAGTCTCTGATTTCCACGCTCGCCAGCGTGTGGCCCGGGTGGACCTAAACTACCGTGGTGGCAACCTCTCCGCGGCTTTCAACGAGGAAGATCCAGCACGCACGCGCGGCAGAAAGAGAATACTGCCGCAACTCGGCGGCTGGAGACAACAAGGTAGCCGGCAAACAGCTGCCACCAACCGCCGCTGGCCAGGCACAGCCACAACCCCCAGCATGCTAAGGATGCAGAGATGGGACAGGTGGGACAAGTGGGATTCCACTTTTAGACATCTAGACTAACTCTAAACTAAGTGGGTTAAGCGGGATAAGTGAAATTTATTAAATACTACTTATCCTACTTCTCCCACTTAATTTATAATTAGTCTAGGGGTCTAAAATTAGATCCCATTTGTCTCACTTCTATATCCCTACGGCATGCATCGCCCCGGGGACCAAGGGCCTCCCTTTCTACGGGAGCCCTGTCGAAAACATGGCCGCGGCAGCAAACCTTTTTCATGGCATCGTCCCAGGCGGCAATCAACAAGTCGTCGTAAACCACGGTTGATCAGGAGGGTGCTCGAGCAACACCTCTTTATATTATTCTTAAACTTGCGTACACAATTGCGTACTCTCAAAAAGAGAATAGGTATGCAATTCCGTTTCTGTTGACTGCAATGTTACAGTTTTCTGTCTTAACCTTTCCCTGCGGGCTGTGCTGATTTATTCCTCTCTTTTTTTTCATCCAGTGCTGACCATATCGAAATTGTTACAGCTGGAAAACATCGGGTTGACCAAAATAAGCAACCGAACAGTGGTAAGATTGCAACAATACATATTCTGAAAACATTGAATTTGTTCACATGAACTTCTCACCTTATGTGTATACTGTATATGTGTAATACGTGTATCAGCTACAAGGTTCTACATTATATCAAAGCAACGCAAAACTTAAAGAATTCTTTTGCGCAAGTACAATTATCTATCTTGCTGATGTCCTGATTTTCTCTCATGTTGTCATATTTCGGACAATGTATGTTTTTCTTGATGAATTTCCATAAGAACTTCAGAGATTATTTTGATCAGTTTGTTGTATGTTTTGACGCCTGCGTTTTTAGACTTGGCATTAGGTGGAGCCTTTGCAAGTTTCTTAATACTGGAGATGATTCGTGTAAGGATATTTTGATTTTCCTCATGTTCTTCTTCGGTCCCTTCCCTTTTTTTTTACTTTATCAGTATCTATTATGCCATGTTTGCTCATTTGTCCCACAAACTATGCCCTCATGATGGAGATATGCCGAATGGGGTATACCCAGCAGGACGTTCTGATCGGGCCAAGGGCCTAGCGAGTGGGCCTATAGGACGGTGACTAGAATGCGAATGAGGAGAAGACCTGGCGATTGGAGACTGGAGGCCCAGAAGCGTACTTGAAGCCTAGTCGGATTAGGTCAAAGCCTCCAGATCCATATCTTGTTCGGTTGTAAACTGTAAACTCTAGCGAGGTGCCTCCTATATAAGCCTCCCTAGGGTAGTCTGAGGACGGACGTTCCATCATACACCCCTTCAAGCGACTCGCTGCTTAGACGCCGAGCTCGTCACCCCTGTAACCCGCTCTTCATCAATCTAATCTAGAAGGAGTAGGTCTTTACCCTCTGGGGGGCTGAACCTCGGTAAATCCATGTGCATCTACCCCCATCTCGCATCGCAGATGACCGCCAGCTCTCGCTCTTGATTCTACCAATCGCTGCCTATAGCAGCGACTGCCGTGGCCATTTCCATGACACCTCAGGTCTGGAATTGGTAATTCAGTCTTTAATTGGACTGTACTATTATTTAACTAACTAATTTTGTGATTTTGTTCTTGCTTCTTTGCTACACCCTCCGGCCACAAATAACTGATTTGGTTTTTGTCTAGATACACATGTATCTAGACGCGTGTATCTAGACAAAGATAAGTCACTTATTTATGTACTGAGGGAGTAGTAAAGATCATTGACAATGCTATTTTGCTAAATCGACAATGCAATTGCTAGTTGGAGCTTCAATTAATTTAGCATATGATACTCTCCGCGTACTCTAGTCTGTTCACCCGAGGTAAACTGAATTACCAAGTTTGTACACTTTTACCGTATTTAAATTTACTAGTGTTTCTACTGCTTTGCCAACCCAAATAGATGAATGGAAGTTTGTACTAGCTGTTACCATAATGCTTAAATAGATCAGATAACAACTTCATATGTTTATACTTATTAGTGTTTCTATTTCTTTGAGAACCCAAATAGATGAAGAGTAGCTGTTTGAAGATTCAGACACAGGGCATACAAATGATATGTACCCAGGATGCAGTCCACGCGTATCTAGGTGTTTTGTCTTTGTGAAAATTTAGAAATGTAGAAAAGCTAGGACCAGCAGTACTTCTCCCCTAGCTGTTTCCTCCCTGCCCGGTGAGCAACAACTGCGCTCCACCAATCAGTAGAAGCAAAATATCATTCGTGTAAGAAAGTATCCAGTTTATGATCTGTTTTATGGGATAGGGTTGCAAATCTTTTCGATGCAATGAGGCTACAAATGCTATTGTAGTCAAAAAAGGGTACCTGCTCCGTTCTATCAGAATTCATCGACATTATAAATCTGCAGGTTTGCAGTTGCATCTGAGGTTCTTAAATTTATGAATGTCCCAATTGATGCAGCAATGATATGTGCTAGAAGGATTAGATTTGCAAAAACATCAGAAAAACACAATAGGCTGTTCCAGATAAAACATTTTCTATTTACAGAGGGTGCACTTATCATGGTTAGGCACCTCTAATTAATTGATGCATTTTTGTGGCGTACAAATCCATTACCCTTTACCCTAATTTCGAATTATTGGAAGTTTATGGATATGATAAGAGTGTCCTAGATGAAATGCTTTGAGAAGTGGATCAAGTATAACTTTCTAAATCATAAATGATGCAGCTTGGTTCTTTCTCATTTTGAAATTTGAATGCACTCTGTTCAGAAGTGCAATTATCCTCTACAATCACTTTTCAGTTTAGTTTTGTCGACTGTCCATCATAAAATGGACGCATAAGTATCAAATTCCTGTGTTTACTTATATACCTCAGCCTCGTTTCTAAATGTTTACAAATGATTTTTTGCATCTTATTGATGTCAATTATATTGAGTACATCTTTGCTTCAGTATGTATCATATATTCAGTTTTTAACCGTTTTCTTTAAGCATCTTCAGGCCCTGATTATCAACTACAGAGAACAGAGGTTGGATTATGCTTATTGCATTCTACAGATCTGGGGCGCCAAAGAATGTCAGGCAATTAGGATGTTTGACCGCTAGGTTCAGGTTTAGTTCCTCCTTTTGTCATTTTCCTTTCTATTGTGAAATCCTTTGTTGGTACTTTTCTCTCCTTTCCGTTATAAAGGAGATGTATCTACTAGTTTGAGAAACAAAATCCATAGGTTGAGTTTTGTATTACCCTTATGCTGTGGACCATGTGAGTGAATTTCTTTATAGAAAAAAAACATTTTCCAAACTCCCTTAACCGCCCGTGGCAACCTCTTGCTTACTCTTTTAGCCTCGTTTCTGAACATGACAGGAAGAAACAAATTCAGATTATGCAAGACTCGGGATGATGACAGATTTGTGAGGCTGATACTTAGAGGCTGATACAAAGAATGTCAGGCAATTAAGATGTTTGACAGCTAGGTTCAGTTTCAGTTCCTCCTTTTGTCATTTTCCTTTCTATTGTGAAATCCCGTGTTGGTAGTTTTTCTCTCCTTTCCGTTATAAAGCAGATGTATCTACTAGTTTGAGAAACAAAATCTATAAGTTCAGTTTTGTATTACCCTTATGCTCCTTTCAGATTGTTACTAAGAGCATCTCCACTCGCGTTCCCAGAAAGGTGTTCTCATCGCCTATTTTTCGTCCGGACGGCGAAAATTCGCCCAATCGCGTTTCCAGGACACCGGTTTCGTCCGAATTTGGCCCAAAATTGGTCCGGCGTTCCTAGGCCGAACCCGAGGCGCCAGGAACGACCTGGGAACGCCGGATAGAGAGAAAACAGTGTGGGTCAGCCTTGTCGGCAAGTGAAGGCCGAGTTCCCGCCCTTTTCTTCTTCCTCTCCCGCTTTCCCTCCACAATCCCCCACATCTCCCGCCAGTTCGCCGAGCTCCCGCCCGCCATGCCGCCCAAAACTTTCGCCAAACCCCGATCCACCGCCGGTGAACCAAAGGAGAAAAAGGTGAGGAAGCCAAGAGCGCCCGCGCCGAAACTTCAGGGCATGAGCGCACCCGACTGGTTGGCCCTATCCACGGCGAGAAAGTTCGTTACGGAGAGCCGTAGGGACAGGAAGGCAAGGGCCAAGCAGGTGCAGGAGCTCGCCGAAGTTCAGACGATGAGGGGAACGGCGGCCGAGGCACAGGCGATGAGAGAATCGGCGGCCGAGGCGCAGGCGATGAGGAAAGCGACATTGGCGTCGTCGCGCGTGCAGTACGACGGCGTTTGAGGGAGCCAGCCAAGCGTCGCGTCGCCGGCCGGATACTTGCCGGTCAGGTTCTCACCAATCTCGCTGGTGATGTTTCAGGAGAAACAGGCGAACCTACGGCAGAGGTACTCCTCCTCCCCCGAGTTCGACAGCGGATTCAACCCGAACACTGTCTTCCCCGATGTACATGGTGTGTCGTAACGCCATCCTCCAGGAGGACAACTCCGAGATTGCGCCAAGCTCTGCGCCGATCACCTCCACCGCCGTGCCCTCGCCGAGCTCCGCTTCGACCTCCTCTAGCCAGTCGACTAGCCACGACGCCGATGAACCCATCCCCGTCGCACTGGACACGCCGGAGGAGATCACCCCATCGACGACTGATCGCCGACCTATTTTGGGCGTACTTCTATCGAGCACCCTATGGCCGAAACTTCGTCGGCGGAAACGAGAACATTCGAAAAAAAATCGCCGTTTCTGCTTCGCCTAGGAACTCGGCCTAAGAACGCAAGTGGAAAATCAGCCATTCCCAGGTCGAAACCTTCGTCCGTCCGACGCTATTTAGATCCGGTTTTCGGCTTGAGAACGGCTAACTAGTGGAGATGCCGTAAAGAATATTTGTATATGTTGTCATTGAAATCGATCTCAAATTATTTTTGCCAAAAACGATGGCTTAAATCGTAATCGATGGACTAAGTGAATTTCTTTATCGATTTTTTTTCCAAACTCCATGAACCGCCCTAATGGTACTCATTATGAAGTACACCGCGATTATTCAGGCAGTATATATAGGTGTAAATAGTGATGATAAACTAACAGCAGCAGCAGGCGAAGCCGTAGATCTAATCGGATTTTTTCCTCAGTTCGAGAAAGACCGCGAGGAATCCGTAGGCGAGCCCTTGAGCCCCTCCTGGACGGCGGCGCGAGGCCCCCGATGCACCGAGAAGAGGGCATTGGCGCCACCCCACGCGGCGGCGTTGTTCCAGGGGTCGTGCACTCTGCGCACGCGTACCACGCCGGACTCGATGGACATGAAGACGCCCAACCAGGTCGCCCAGGAGCAGATGCGGCCCCCGTTGTTGGTCACCTCCTGGACGCCAGCGTCGATGCGGCTGCCTTTGGAGGATCTGCGCATAGCGCCCTTGACGAAGTAGAAGGCGGAGCCGGCGGCGGCGGCAGCGGTGAAGAACTCACTCCCGGCCTGGAAGACGTCCTGCACCGTCATCGGCTTCGATCTGTTTCAGGCGGCGGCGGCGGCGGAGTGGAGGGGCCGGCGTGGCTGACTTCAATTGCTTCTAGCTAGCTAGCTAGGGTTACAGTTAATGGACGGTTCAGATCTGGGCCGCTTATTTGTATACGCACGTGAACAGATCAGATTGATTCGGGTTGCAAACAGAAACCTGCTGGTTCGTTTGAGTTTCCAAAAAATAAATCTGGCCATCGGGCCGGCCCGAATAGTGCATGGTAAATGGGCTGGCCCGGTTTGACTTCGCTTCAGGCGGCGCCTCGTTTTGGCACCTCAAGAGGCGGTGTATAGCACGACCCGGTCCTGGGACGCTTGTTATCGTTGTCTAGAGTTGGACCATGGTTGGAGAGAATTGTAAAAAAAAAGTTTAAATGTCTAGCCTGTTTTGGTAGGGGGCACCGGGCGAAGGACCCTTTTTATTGGACCAGGCTTTCGCGCCGCTATATTAATATAGCAATGAACCAATACAGTTGTTGTGATCACATTACAGTCAAGCCCAAACAAGAAAAAGAAGAGAAATAAAAAAGGGAAATAATGCCGACAATGGCAGATCGACAAAAGAGGAAGGCTCGCCACCGCTGCACCCATCGAAAATATCCCACCATGCTCCTAGAGCTTTGAAACGTTGCGTACTAAGCACCACCTTTAAGAAGGACTGCAACGATGACGATGCTCATGTCCGGACATGTCCTAGGGTTTCCCCCGTACGCGGAGTGAGTGGGGGGAAGGAGTACGCCCTATGTTAGCACAGCCCCTTGCCGACGATACCAACGATGAAGATCCGGCAGGAAATCTTCCAATCCGCCGAGATACACGCGTTTGCTAGCCCGATCAATCCTTGCGATCAGCTAGTATACTCACACACACGCACACAAGAAACAGATGGATTGCAACAGGCCGCGTCCGGTATTCTGGTATTCTTTTATTCAACTCACGAAGTTTACAAGTCTAACTACTACATGTATATATATACTAGGCCTGAGGCTACCGAGTAGAACTATTACTCGTGGACCAAACCGACTAGGAGACTAACACCTAGCCCGATAGGACACAAGCATCATGTACTACTCGATCACGTATGTATATGAATGGTATACGACGGACAGTGCACACGGCTCATGCCGGGACGTGCTTATTTCCAACAATCACCCCCGTAAGCACGACATGCGCTTCTTATTGACCTGGATTTCAAATGCGTCAACTGCTCCTTGCGGGTGTCATCCTCGGCATTGCTTTTGCCGCTCCGAGCGTCCTTCTCCATGTCACCGATTTTAGCTTCACCGGCTTCTCCATGACTTGATGTTGACCCTCCTTGTCCGCATCCTCCTTGTTTGCCTTGATGTCCACGCCTTTAGTCTTCATCGGTTCCTTGATGAACAAACATTGCTTTTTATGCTTCATCTTCACCGGATTATTAACCGTCCGAAATTACTCGGGTAGTAGTCCAACACGCGTCGCATGCGTGCTCGCGTCAGTCGTAGTCATCTCATCTCCAGTGCAGTCGGAGGCATCACGACATACTCTTCTACGCCCGACACAACACCATCTTCTGGCTCGTCTGGAGTAGCAAGGCACAAGTTGCCTACATGTAGCGATTCGTCTTTTCTATTTGAATCTCTTTTTAGCATGTTTCCTTCTAGTTTTTCTATACCATGTGAAAAGCCTCTTGATGAATCTGTACCCACTATTGTTGGGTCTTCTCCATCTGTCTGGCCACCAGTCCATACTCTTGGACCGTCGCCTTCTGGCCTTGCTGGCCTATTTGCTGTGCTCGCTTCAACTCACCCTCCTCTTATAATTGCTGGGAAAACAAGAGTAGGTATCGCTGCACATGCATCTGCGCGCCCTTCCAGTTCTGTATCTTCTGGCCACGGACTAGCCTTTTCTTCAAACTCTTTGTCTTATGGGAGAATCCCTAGTGCTTCTGGCCTAGTGTCCACGCCTGGAGCTCCCCCTAGGCCTTCAAAGTCTTCTGGGCCCGAACTTGCTGACAAGGGTAAGCTTGGTTGATCCATATTTTCTTCATACTCAAGATCCCACGTGACGTGAAAAGTTGGATATCCCGGTTCATTGGAGCCCTAGTTCTATGAGTTTTCTTCCTCAAAGACTACGTCGCCCTTGACAACCACCTTATTGGTATACGGATTGTTGGAGATATGCCCAAGAGGCAATAATAAAAGTGATTATTATTATATCTTTGTGTTTATGATGAATGTTTACATCCCATGCTATAATTGTATTATTAGGAAACACTGATACATGTGTGTTTTGTAAACATATAAGAGTCCCTAGTAAGCCTCTTGTTGAACTAGCTTGTTGATTAATTGATGATCATGGTTTTCTGATCATGGACATTAGGATGTGATTAATAACAAGGTCATATCATTAGGAGAATGATGTGATGGACACACATCCATAGTAAGCGTAGCATAATATCAAGTCATTAAGTTCGTATTGCTGTAAGCTTTCAATCACATAGTAACCTATTCCTTCGACCATGAGGTTATGTTAATCACCATCACCGGATGAAAACTTTGATGACATCAAACGCCGCTTAGTAACTGGGTGGTTATAAAAGTGTCATTGGGTATTCTGAAAGTATGTGTTGAAGCGCATGAACCAAGATTGGGATCTGTCCATCCATATGACGGATAGATATGCTCTGGGCCCTCTCGGTGGAATGTCATCTAGTTAGCTTGCAAGCATGTGACTAGGTCACAAGGGATGACATATCACGGAACGAGTAAAGAGTACTTATCAGTAACGAGGTAGAACTAGGTATGGAGATACCGACGATCAAACCTCGGATAAGTATAGTATCGCGAGACAAAGGGAATTAGTTTCGTATGTAAATGGTTCAATCGATCGCGAAGTCATCGTTGAGTATGTGGGAGCCATTATGGATCTCCAGGTCCCGCTGATGGTTATTGATATGAGATGTGTCTCTATCATGTCTACATATTCACGAACCGTAGGGTGACACACTTAAGGTTCGAAGTTGTTTTAAGTAGATATGGAATGTGCGTTGGAGTCCGAATGTTGTTCGGAGTCTCGGATTGGATTCGGGACATCACGAGGAGATCTGGAATGGTCCGGAGAATAAGATTCATGTATAGGAGATCATTTTATGAGATAGGAAATGTTCCGGAGTGTTTGTATGAGAGTTCTAGAAGGTTTTGGAATGTTCCGGAAGGTTCTGGAAGATATCTTGGAGTTTGCTTGAAAATCAAGATAGGGATCAAGGAGTCCTGGTGGGTCAAGATACGGATTCGTGGGGGAGGAGGACTCCTCCCCCCCACCTCCAACCCGCCGGCCTAGGGAGGAGAGGAGTCCTACAAGGACTCCCCTCCCCATGGCGCCATCCCCTCTTTAAATAGAGGGGCAGGGGGCGCCCCCTCCTGGCTTGCTCTCATAATACCCAATCTCTGCCGCCTCTCTCTTCCACCATCTTCTGCACAGGCATAGGCGAAGCCCTATAGAATTCTCTACTCCACCACCACCACCACGCCGTCGTGCTGCTGGGATTCCGTGGAGAAGATCTACTACCTCCGCTGCTCGCTGGAACGGGGAGAGGAAGGTCTGCTTCGACTCCGCACGTGTGACCGACTGCGGAAGCGCTGCCGAATCGTGGCGCCGGAAGGATCGTCAACTTGACCAAGGGCGGAAGCGCTGCTGGAACGCGACGCCGGAAGGATCGTCTACTTGACCGAAGGCGGAAGCGCTGCTGGAACGCGACGCCGGAAGGATCGTCCACACGATCTTGAGATCAGCAAGTGATCGACTACATCAACCACGAGATCTAATCTCGTTAACGCTTTCGGATCTACGAGGGTTAGTTCCCATCTATCTCGTTGCTCATGTCTAATAGATTAGATCTTGGCTTTTATCTAGATTAGATCTAGGTTTTGTTCGTTCTTGCGGTAGAAATTTTTTGTTTTCCATGCTACGAACCCATCAGTGGTATCAGAGCCGTATCTATGCGTAGATCTGTTGCACGAGTAGAACACAATGGTTTTGTGGGCGTTGATGCTTTTGTTTCGGTGTCTTAGCGTGTACTTTGCATCTTGCGGTATGGTGAGATGAAGCGGCTCGGGCTAACATTACATGTCATCGCACATGAGACTTGCTCCACGCTTGACGTGCAACTTGCTTTGCACAAGTGGCTTTGCGGGTGTCTGTCTCTCCCACCATAGTTAAGATTCAATTTACAATGAGCATCTTGACAACACTTGTATCAACGTTGTGGTCCTTGTTCGTAGGTAAGATCGGTCTTATGCGAAAGCCCCAAACCACGTAAAACTTGCAAAGAAAATTAGAGGCGTCTAACTTGTTTTTGCAGGGGTTCTGTGATGTGATATGGCCAACATGTGATTGTGATTGTATTTGATGTATGCAATGATCCTTGTTGTAATATGGCAACCGGCAGGAGCCTAATGGTTGTCTTTAATTCTGTTAAGACCTGCGTGTCTATTCATCTTGTAATAGCTTTATTCCAAGTAGTTGTAATAGTTGCTGGTGATGATGAACAACCATAAAGCGGCGCCACTGACCTTGACGCAATGCTGGTGATGATGGAGATCATGCTCGTGCTTTGAGATGGAGATCAAAGGCGCAAGAAGAAAAGGCCATATCATATCACACTTATTATGAATTGCCTGTGATGTTAATCCTTTATGCATCTTGTATTGCTTGGATCACGACGGTAGCACTATAAGATGATCCCTCTCACTAAATATCAAGTAATAAAGTGTTCACCCTTAGTTGGCACCGTTGCTAAGACTCGTCGTTTCGAAGCATCTCGTGATGATCGGATGTGATAGATTCTACGTGTGCATACAACGGGTGCAAGCCAGATTTGCACATGCGGAAACTAAGGTTGTCTTGACGAGCCTAGCATGTACAGACATGGTCTCGGAACACGGAATACCGAAAGGTAGAGCATGAGTCATATAATTGATATGATGAACATGAAGATTGTTCGCCAATGAAACTACATCTTCTCTCGTGAAGATCGGACTTGGTGTAGTGGACTTGGTTCGTGTAATCACTAAGACAATGTGAGGGATGTTGTTTTGAGTGGGAGTTCACCTAGTTAGTTTAATAATTAAATTTGAACTCAATTTGTCATAAACTTAGTCTAAACTACTTGCAAATTGTTGTAGATTATGGCGACCCCCTCCATCAATCTCAATGCGTTCTTAGAGAAAGAAAAGCTTAAAAATAATGGAAGCAATTTCACGGACTGGTTCCGTGGACTGAAGATCGTCCTCAGGGCTGGTCAGTTGACCTATGTGCTCGATGCACCGCTAGGTGACCCACCTGCAGATAATGCCACCGATGACGAAAAGAATGTTTTCGCCACTCGGAAGAATCATTACTCCACAGTTCAGTGTGCCATCCTGTACGGTTTAGAAGCGGAGCTCCAACAGCGTTTTGAGCACCACGACCCGTTCGAGATCATTAAGGAGCTCAGGCTAATTTTTGAGACTCGCGCGGCCATGGAGAGCTATGAGGCCTCTGAGAAATTCTTTAACTGTAAGATGGAAGAAGGAAGCTCCGTTAGCGAGCACGTGCTCACCATGTCTGGGTACGCTAAGAAGCTCCAAGAGTTGGGAATATCGATTCCTAATGAATTGGGGATTCACCGTCTCCTTCAATCACTGCCACCAAGTTACAAGAACTTTGTGATGAACTACAACATGCACTGCATGAACAAGACGTTGCCTGAACTGTCGTCCATGCTGAAAACTGCTGAAGTGGAGATCAAGAAGGAGCAACAAGTGTTGATGGTCAATAAGACCACCAATTTCAAGAAACGGGGCAAGCCTAAGAACAAGGGCAACTTCAAGAAGGACGGCAAGAAAGCTGCCGCACCTGCTAAGAAGCCCAAGGCTGGTCCTAAACCTGAAACTGAGTGCTTCTACTGCAAGGGAGCTGGTCACTGGAAGCGTAACTGCCCCAAGTACCTGGCAGATCTGAAGAACGGCAACATCAAGAAGAAAGGTATATTTGATATATGTGTTATAGATGTGTATCTTACTAGTAATCGTAGTAGTGCCTGGGTATTTGATACTGGTTCGGTTGCTCATATTTGTAACTCGAAACAGGAGCTGCGGAATAAACGAAGACTGGCAAGAGACGAGGTGACGATGCGCGTTGGAAATGGCTCCAAGGTTGATGTGATCGCCGTCGGAACGCTCCCTCTACATCTACCTTCGGGATTAGTTTTAAATTTAAATAATTGTTATTTGGTGCCTGCGTTAAGCATGAACATTATATCTGGATCCTGTTTATTGCGAGACGGTTACTCTTTTAAGTCTGAGAATAAAGGTTGTTCGATTTATATGAGTAATATCTTTTATGGTAATGCACCTGAGATGAATGGTTTATTCTTACTGAATCTCGATAGTAGTGATACACATGTTCACAACATAGATGCTAAACGAATTAAATTGAATGATAATTCTACATACATGTGGCACTGTCGTCTTGGTCACATTGGAGTGAAGCGTATGAAGAAACTCCATTCAGATGGACTTCTTGAATCACTTGATTTTGAATCACTTGAAAGATGCGAAGCATGTCTAATGGGAAAAATGACTAAGACTCCATTCTCTGGTACAATGGAGCGAGCTACAGACTTATTGGAAATAATACATACCGATGTGTGCGGTCCAATGAGTGTAGCATCGCGTGGTGGATATCGTTATGTTCTCACTTTCACGGATGACTTGAGTAGATATGGGTATGTCTACTTCATGAAACATAAGTCCGAAACTTTCGAGAAGTTTAAGGAATTTCAAAGTGAAGTGGAGAATCATCGTAACAAGAATAAATTTCTGCGTTCTGATCGCGGAGGTGAATATCTGAGTTACGAGTTTGGCATGCATTTAAAGAAATGTGGAATACTTTCACAGTTGACACCGCCGGGAACACCGCAGCGTAATGGTGTGTCCGAACGTCGTAATCGAACTCTCTTAGATATGGTTCGGTCTATGATGTCTCTTACAGATTTACCGTTATCATTTTGGGGCTATGCATTAGAGAAAGCCGCATTCACTTTAAATAGGGCACCATCTAAATCCGTTGAAACGACACCGTACGAATTGTGGTTTGGTAAGAAACCTAAGTTGTCGTTCCTTAAAGTTTGGGGTTGCGAAGCTTACGTAAAGAAGTTACAACCTGATAAGCTAGAACCCAAAGCGGAGAAATGCGTCTTCATAGGATACCCTAAAGAAACGATTGGGTATACCTTCTATCATAGATCCGAAGGCAAAGTTTTTGTTGCAAAGAATGGATCCTTTCTTGAGAAGGAGTTTCTCTCGAAAGAAGTGACTGGAAGGAAAGTAGAACTCGATGAGGTTATTGAACCTTCTCTCGGATTTGAGAGTAGCGCAGCACCAGAAGATGTTTTGGTACCGCCTGCACCAATTGAAGAGGAAGCTAATGATAATGATCATGAAACTTTGAACGAAGTTACTACTGAACCTCGCAGGTCAACGAGGATTCGTACCACTCCTGATTGGTATGACTCTGCCTTGAACGTCATGTTGGTGGACAACGATGATGACCCTGCGACGTATGAAGAAGCTATGGTGAGCCCAGATTCCGACAAATGGCTAGAAGCCATGAAATCCGAAATGGGATCCATGTACGAAAACCAAGTGTGGACTTTGGTGGACTTACCGGATGGCCGTAAGGCTGTCGAGAACAAATGGATTTTCAAGAGAAAAACAGATGCTGATGGTAATGTTACCGTCTATAAAGCTCGACTTGTCGCGAAAGGGTTCCGACAAATTCAAGGAGTTGACTATGATGAGACATTCTCACCAGTAGCGAAGCTAAAATCTGTGAGGATTTTGTTAGCAATTGCTGCACATTTCGATTATGAGATTTGGCAGATGGATGTCAAAACGGCGTTCCTTAATGGTGACATTGAGGAAGAGTTGTATATGGTACAACCCAAAGGTTTTGTCGATCCTAAAGATGCTGACAAGGTATGCAAACTTCAGCGCTCCATTTATGGACTGAAGCAAGTATCCCGTAGTTGGAATCAACGTTTTGATAAAGTAATCAAAAACTTTGGATTTATACAAACTTATGGAGAAGCTTGTATTTACAAGAAAGTGAGTGGGAGCTCTGTAGCATTCCTAGTACTGTATGTAGATGACATATTGTTAATTGGGAATGATATAGAACTTCTTAATAGCGTCAAAACCTATTTGAATAATAGTTTTTCAATGAAGGATCTTGGCGAAGCGGCATACATTCTAGGCATCAAGATTTATAGAGATAGATCAAGACGCCTAATAGGGCTTTCACAAAGTACATACTTGGACAAAGTTCTAAAGAAGTTTAGAATGGAAGATAGCAAGAAAGGGTTCGTGCCCATGTTGTCAGGTAAGACCTTGAGTAAAACTCAAAGTCTAGCTACGGCAGAAGATAGAGAGAAAATGAATAAAATTCCCTATGCCTCGGCCATAGGTTCTATCATGTATGCCATGCTGTGTACAAGACCGGATATAGCACATGCTGTTAGTTTGACTAGCAGATATCAAAGTGATCCTGGAGAGGAACACTGGACAGCGGTCAAGAATATCCTAAAGTACCTAAATAGGACTAAGGATATGGTTCTTTCTTATGGAGGTGATGAACAGCTTGTTGTAAACGGTTACACCGATGCTAGTTGGAACACCGATCCGGATGACTCAAAGTCACAGTCGGGTTACGTATTTATTTTGAATGGTGCTGCAGTGAGCTGGAGGAGTGCGAAGCAAAGCGTTGTGGCGAAATCTTCAACTGAATCAGAATACATAGCTGCTTCGGAGGCTGCACAAGAAGCCGTTTGGATGAAGGAATTCATTACTGAACTCGGCGTGGTTCCCAGTGCGTTGGACCCGATGGCCATCTACTGTGACAACACAGGTGCCATAGCTAATGCGCAGGAGCCAAGGTCACATAGCAAGCTGAAGCACATCAAGCTACGTTTCCACGCTATTCGCGAGTATGTCCGAGATGGTGACATAAAGATTTGCAAAGTACACACTGATCTGAATGTGGCAGATCCGTTGACTAAACCTCTCTCTAGGGCAAAGCATGACCAACACCAAAACGCCATGGGTGTTTGGTATATTACCATGTAATCTAGATTATTGACTCTAGTGCAAGTGGGAGACTGTTGGAGATATGCCCAAGAGGCAATAATAAAAGTGATTATTATTATATCTTTGTGTTTATGATGAATGTTTACATCCCATGCTATAATTGTATTATTAGGAAACACTGATACATGTGTGTTTTGTAAACATATAAGAGTCCCTAGTAAGCCTCTTGTTGAACTAGCTTGTTGATTAATTGATGATCATGGTTTCCTGATCATGGACATTAGGATGTGATTAATAACAAGGTCATATCATTAGGAGAATGATGTGATGGACACACACCCATAGTAAGCGTAGCATAAGATCAAGTCATTAAGTTCGTATTGCTGTAAGCTTTCAATCACATAGTAACCTATTCCTTCGACCATGAGGTTATGTTAATCACCATCACCGGATGAAAACTTTGATGACATCAAACGCCGCTTCGTAACTGGGTGGTTATAAAAGTGTCATTGGGTATTCTGAAAGTATGTGTTGAAGCGCATGAACCAAGATTGGGATCTGTCCATCCATATGACGGATAGATATGCTCTGGGCCCTCTCGGTGGAATGTCATCTAGTTAGCTTGCAAGCATGTGACTAGGTCACAAGGGATGACATATCACGGAACGAGTAAAGAGTACTTATCAGTAACGAGGTAGAACTAGGTATGGAGATACCGACGATCAAACCTCGGATAAGTATAGTATCGCGAGACAAAGGGAATTAGTTTCGTATGTAAATGGTTCAATCGATCGCGAAGTCATCGTTGAGTATGTGGGAGCCATTATGGATCTACAGGTCCCGCTGATGGTTATTGATATGAGATGTGTCTCTATCATGTCTACATATTCACGAATCGTAGGGTGACACACTTAAGGTTCGAAGTTGTTTTAAGTAGATATGGAATGTGCGTTGGAGTCCGAATGTTTTTCGGAGTCTCAGATTGGATTCGGGACATCACGAGGAGATCCGGAATGGTCCGGAGAATAAGATTCATGTATAGGAGATCATTTTATGAGATAGGAAATGTTCCGGAGTGTTTGTATGAGAGTTTAGAAGGTTTCGGAATGTTCCAGAAGGTTCTGGAAGATATCTTGGAGTTTGCTTGAAAATCAAGATAGGGATCAAGGAGTCCTGGTGGGTCAAGATACAGATTCATGGGGGAGGAGGACTCCTCCCCCCCACCTCCAACCCGCCGGCCTAGGGAGGAGAGGAGTCCTACAAGGACTCCCCTCCCCATGGCGCCATCCCCTCTTTAAATAGAGGGGCAGGGGGCGCCCCCTCCTGGCTTGCTCTCATAATACCCAATCTCTGCCGCCTCTCTCTTCCACCATCTTCTGCACAGGCATAGGCGAAGCCCTGCAGAATTCTCTACTCCACCACCACCACCACGGCGTCGTGCTGCTGGGATTCCGTGGAGAAGATCTACTACCTCCGCTGCTCGCTGGAACGGGGAGAGGAAGGTCTGCTTCGACTCCGCACGTGTGACCGACTGCGAAAGCGCTGCCGAATCGTGGCGCCGGAAGGATTGTCAACTTGACCAAGGGCGGAAGCGCTGCTGGAACGCGACGCCGGAAAGATCGTCTACTTGACCGAAGGCGGAAGCGCTGCTGGAACACGACGCCGGAAGGATCGTCCACACGATCTTGAGATCGGCAAGTGATCGACTACATCAACCACGAGATCTAATCTCGTTAACGCTTTCGGATCTACGAGGGTTAGTTCCCATCTATCTCGTTGCTCATGTCTAATAGATTAGATCTTGGCTTTTATCTAGATTAGATCTAGGTTTTGTTTGTTCTTGCGGTAGAAATTTTTTGTTTTCCATGCTACGAACCCATCAAGGATTGCACAGATGGTATGCCTTTGAGCCTTCATAGCCTGTCATGATCATTGGAGTCCTTTGATCCGCCAATTTACTCTTATGGTTGGACTCCGTCTTGACATGCGCCACGAACCCAAAAGTGCGAAGATGATCAACCGAGGGTTTCCATCCGTACCATGCTTCGTACGGCGTTATACCAACTCCACTCTTAGTTGGCTCCATGTTCAGCAAATACACAGCCGTATTGACTGCCTCACCCCAGAATTTTCCTGGTAAGCCTTTACTCTTCATCATGCTCCGTGCCATGATCAACATAGTTTGATGAAGCTCACCCCCTGATCAATGCGTAGGGCTCTTATCTTCGTATCCTCCTTGAACTCTTCAGCTTCCTTGATCTTCTCGAATGCTTGTTGAGCTTGACCCTTACTTTTTAGCAACACAATCCACATGTATTTACTATGATCATCCACCACAAGCATGAAGTACTTATTGCCGGACGGAGTTGCAGGTGAAATTCCAACGCATAGATCACCATGAACAAGTTTCGAGGTTCACTTGCCTCAAACGTGGCTTCACATGGAAACGGGGCACTCCGTTCCTCGTGATCCACACACGGTAGATCATGATCCACTTGCGCCACAATCTCCGTAACCAGTGATGGAGGATCCTCCTCATCCTTCAGCTCAGTTACTTCGAGCATCAACATCATCGGTCCATCATCTCCTTCCTGGATGATGAGAGCCCTGTTGATACATTGCAAATGTATCTATAATTTTTGATGTTACATGCTTGGTTTTATCCACTTTCTTGTGTTTTGTTCCAACTTTGGAGTACTTTTCATATGCTTTCTTGGACTAACCTATTAACAAGAGCCACAGTGCCAACTGCCTGTTTTCTGCTGTTTTTGGTTCTAGGAAAGTCAGAAAATGAATATTCTCGGAATTGGACGGGACAAAAGCCAAAGTGCCTATTTTTCCGGATGTCATCAAGTGCCAGAATACGAGACGGAGAGGGGCCAGGGGGCCACCACACCACCTGGCCGCGCGGCCAGGCCTGGCCCACGCCAAGGGGTGGTGTGGCCGCTCCCGGCACCCCCTCGGCCTCTCCTTCCGCCTATATATTGCGCTCGGGACGAAAACCCTAAGTGCTTGATCAAAAATCCACGAAAGAGTCTGTAGCCACCGTCATCTCCATCCCTAGATCGGGAGGGATCTGAAGCTCTTCCCGGCACCCTGCTAGAGAGGGGAATTCACCCTGGAGGCCTTCTTCATCACCATGCAAGCCTCCGGTGTGATGCGTGAGTAGTTCAACCTTGGACTACGGATCCATGTAGTAGCTAGATGGCTGGTTCTCCTCCTTTGTGCTTTCATGTCTAGATCTTGTGAGCTCCGTTCATGATCAAGATCATCTATTTGTAATTCTGCATGTTGTGTTTGCAGGGATCCGATGGATATTGAGATGCTATTTCAGATTGATTATTGATTCTATCATGTCTTTGTTATTTGTGATCTTGCATGCTTTCCGTTGTTAGTAGCTATCTTGGCCAAGTAGATACTAGCAACTCCAAGAGTTAGTATTTATGCTCGATAGTGGGTTCATGCCTCTAGTAATCTAGGGAAGTGACATAAATCTCTAAGGTACTAGATGTGCTGTTGCTACTAGGGAGAAAACAACAATCCTTTGTTCATAGAACAATCGTATTGTTTACTTTACACGCAGTTCGTAAAGCAATAATCTGTTGCTTGCAACTTAATACTGGAGGGGGTTCGGATGATAACCTGAAGGTGGATTATTAGTCATAGATGCATTTGGATGGCGGTCTATGTATAATGTTGTAATGCCCAATCAAGTCTCAAAGGAGTCAAGATGATTAGTATATGCATGTATTGCTTTCTCGGTGTTTGTCAATTACCCCGCTGTAGTTTGTTCACCCAGCATGTTATCTATCTTAAGGAGAGCCACCTCTAGTGAACTATGGATCCCGGTCCTTTTCTTTACATACAATCTACAACTGTTTACTTCTTTGTGTTTACTTTCTACAAACTATTACTTCTTTCCATTTGATACGTTTAATCCTTTGTTTTCCGCAAAATACGGTGAGATTGACAACCTCATCGCAAGTTGGGGACAAAGTTTTGTGGTTGTGTTGTGCAGGTCTCCACGTTGCTACTAGCACCGGTAGTGTGTCCTGCCAAAGCTCAGCTAGTAACAACTTTGGGGTGTTTCCTTGCTCCTACTGGTTCGATTAAACTTTGGTTTCATATCTGAGGGAAACTTGCTGCTGTGCTCATCATACCTTCCTCTTGGGGTTCCCAACGAGCTCTGCATCAACACCGCCATCAAGCATTTTTCTGGGCGCCGTGCATTGAGCCATCAAGCATTTTTCTGGCGCCGTTGCCGGGAAGTCAAGGACATCTTCACAAGGGGAGTCCCTCATAACCAATCTCTTTACTTTGTTATTTTTGTTTTTCTTAGTTTTCTTTTTGCTTGTTTTGTTATTCAAAAACACAAAAAAAATAGTTTTACTAGTTTGCTTTCTTTTCAAAAACATAAAAAAATTAGTTCCTACTATAGTTGTTATTTTCGTTGGTCTGTTATTGTCTTGCTTTATCATGCTTTCTATCAATGGTTGGTTTCTTTGAAACTGAATCTAATTGGCAAGGGGGGTTCACGGAAGAACAAAAATATTATTATAAGGAACACCGCTTGTCATACAAAGGGAAACACTTATGGGAACAAATTGATAAATTGTATACCATTGCTATAAATGTGTGCTCTACTTATAATGTTACTTATTGCTTTGATAAATCTTGTTGCTATAGGAGGTATAAACACCTCCCTTTTCAATGTGAGTATAATGATAATGTTACCATATCTTCTTATGTTAAGGGAAATTATGACTTTTATGATGTGGAACAAATTGAAGAATTTATTGCTTGGAAGGGTGCATTCGAACTAGCTTATTTGCTTGAAAATACTAATGATGCACCTTATAAATATGAGATTTATGATATACTTCAATTTTTCTTTGATAACTACAAGGAAGAAAATGGCTATATTCTTGAATATCTTAATAGATGCTCTCCACCAATGGAAGAACAAATTGCTAAAACTAGAAGCTCATTGGATGAAAAAGAGGAGGAGAGTGATGGTCAAGAGGAGGAAGAATGGATCTACCCATCCTTACCTTCTAATGAGAGTAACTCTTTACCCCTTATATTTGATTGTCCCCATGCTTACCAAAGGAGGACGAATGTCATGTTCCTGAGGATTCTTTTAAAAATGTTTATAATAAAGCTCTAGTGTTTGTAGATCATGAAAAGCATGCTTTATGTGATAGTTATATTGTTGAGTTTATTCATGAGGCTACTGAAATTTATTATGAGAGAGGAAAATATGGTTGTAGAAGTTTTCATGGTATTGAAACACCTCTCTATGTGCTGAAAGTTTTGAAGTTATTCTCGTTTTATCTTCCTATTCATGTCACTTTGGTCTTTGTGAATTTATTTCCATACGAGATTCCTATGTATAGGAAGAGTGTTAGACTTAAATGTGCTTTGAATTTGCTTTTTTATGCTCTCTTTTACTTCAATTCATATTTCCTATGTGAGCATCTTCTAAATTTTCATGCCTAACTTAAAGGCGTTAAAGAAAAGTACTTATAGGGAGATAACCCAAAAGTTTTAGATGAGTCTTGGAAGTTATTACTTCTGTAATAACCGCTCCTTATCCTTTTTATTTGCTTTTTATGCCAAGAGTAACCTCTAATGAGAGAGAAGTAATGATTGGGAAAGTTGCTGTCTCAAAACAGATTTTTGTGCTTCACCATAAAAATTCGTGAGAGAGCTCTGTATGTAGGATTGAGCTGTAATTTTTTATGATTCTTCCCCAGGTTGTTATCTAACTTTAGTTAGTTCAACACGTTTTGATTTGAGCAACAGAAGGTCTTCGAAAAAATTCGTATTTACCTGTTGGTCTGTTTTGACAGATTTCTGCCATTTTCTGCATTTGCTTCTTGTTGGTTCCTTTTTGAGTTCTTTCAGGGAATTGAGCTTTTTGAGGGAAGTGCTAAAGTAGCTAGTTTCTAATGGAAGTTTATTTGGTGTTAGAACTGAACCTTAAGACTTATTTATCTTAAGTGCACTAATGTTGCTAATAAAGATTGTGTGAAGTTTTGTATAAAGGAAAAATTTCAGGTGTATGGAAGGAATGAGTAATGAGATGAAAAATGGACTAAAGCTCAAGCTTGGGGATGCCACGCGTGTCACCGCAAGAAATATCCAAGAAGTACAAGCGTCTAGTTCAACACGTTTTGATTTGAGCAAAGAAGGTCTTCGAAAAAATTCGTATTTACCTGTTGGTCTGTTTTGACAGGTTTCTGCCATTTTCTGCATTTGCTTCTTGTTGGTTCCTTTTTGAGTTCTTTCAGGGAATTGAGCTTTTTGAGGGAAGTGCTATAGTAGCTAGTTTCTAATGGAAGTTTATTTGGTGTTAGAACTGAACCTTAAGACTTATTTATCTTAAGTGCACTAATGTTGCTAATAAAGATTGTGTGAAGTTTTGTATGAAGGAAAAATTTCAGGTGTATGGAAGGAATGAGTAATGAGATGAAAAATGCACTAAAGCTCAAGCTTGGGGATGCCACGCGTGTCACCCCAAGAAATATCCAAGAAGTACAAGCGTCAAAGCTTAGGGATGCCTAAGGCATCCCTAAGGCATCCCCTTCTTCATCAATAAAAATCCCAGGTTTCTTCCAAACGCTTCATTTTTATTGTTTCATGCATAGTTGTGTTTTTCTTGGAGCGTCTTCTTTTTCGTTTTTGTTTTGGTTTTTCGTTTGCTTTAGTTTGCTTAGTTTTCTGAATAAATTTGTTGGACCCCCTCTTTCATACATTGGTTTGCAAATAGTTTGGTTTGGTTTGGAAAAGAGTAGGAAAGTTCATGCTTATATGGTAAAAAAAGCTTGTTTTTGACTGTGGACTATGCTTTGTCATGCCATGCTTGATATTGTTTTGGATTTATGCTTAGTATTCTTTGCTGTAGCATGACTTGTTATAAACAATTGAGATTTCTTAATGTGCCTTGGATGAATCATGCGTTGTTTTAGCATATTAAAGCATAGTATAGTGGTATTCTCCTTTGATGCTTTATTTGGGTTGACTTGGCACATGCTCACACCATGTTATGACTATCTCAAGTCACCATAGCCTTTATGATCCTTTAGTTTTCAACTTGTAGTATCACTTTATGCTTTGATCAATGATGTTTTGTCGCTCTGCATGATTATGGCCATTATTGCTCTCTTAGTTTGTCGCTCCCAGTCTTTTGCTAGCCTCCACCACCAAGTATGAGTTCCACTCATGCATCCAACTCCCTAAACCAAGTTATTACAAAGAGTCCACCATACCTACCTACTAGCTTATGCTATTTCAAGTATATTCATGCTTTTGTTTACCTTCCAAATTAAACTTGTTATGAGAAAACTAGTGATTAAAGCTCTCACGAACTTGATGGCACACTTTACACGCAGTTCGTAAAGCAATAATCTGTTGCTTGCAACTTAATACTGGAGGGGGTTCGGATGATAACCTGAAGGTGGATTATTAGTCATAGATGCAGTTGGATGGTGGTCTATGTATAATGTTGTAATGCCCAATCAAGTCTCAAAGGAGTCAAGATGATTAGTATATGCATGTATTGCTTTCTCGGTGTTTGTCAATTTCCCTGTTGTAATTTGTTCACCCAGCATGTTATCTATCTTAAGGAGAGCCACCTCTAGTGAACTATGGATCCCGGTCCTTTTCTTTACATACAATCTACAACTGTTTACTTCTTTATGTTTACTTTCTGTAAACTATTACTTCTTTCCATTCGATACGTTTAATCCTTTGTTTTCCGCAAAACACGGTGAGATTGACAACCTTATCACAAGTTGGGGACAAAGTTCTGTGGATGTGTTGTGCAGGTCTCCACGTTTCTACTAGCACCGGTAGTGTGCCCTGCCAAAGCTCAGCTAGTAACACCTTTGGGGTGTTTCCTTGCTCCTACTGGTTCGATTAAACCTTGGTTTCATAACTGAAGGAAACTTGCTGCTGTACTCATCATACCTTCCTCTTGGGGTTCCCAACGAGCTCTACATTAACACCGCCATCAAGCATTTTTCTGGGCGCCGCGCATTGAGCCATCACCTGTCCTTCCACAGTTTCTTTCAATCCTTCTTGAAGTGACCGTGACCGAGCTCGCCATAGTTATGACATCTTACTTTCTTTATGTCACACTTCCTCAACAACGGAGCCTCATCCTCATCCTCCCCTGCGATATACATTTTCGCTGGGCGAAAAGCTTCTTTATCACTCCTGCTGCCGGATGCTTTACCGCCCTTCTTCTTCTTGGCGAAGAATGCTCGAGCCATAAGCATGAGATTCTCATCCACTTTCTCGTCGCCGTAGGTGATCTTCATCCGCTCATCGTGCCTTGAACCGTCCAACTAGATCATTCATCATGAGAGTCTTGAGATCAACACATTGCTCGATCACCGAGACAACGGGCGAGTAACGCGACGGTGCCACGCGGAGGAAATGCCTCACGATAGAGATCTCCTCCAGCTTCTCACCGAGTCCGTGAATCCCATTGACCAGTGTAGCGACCCTTGAAGCAAACGCGTCTCATCTCCTCCCATCTCCATATTCTCGTACTTCTTCTGCAAGGTTTGTAGGTTCGTCTCGCGGACGTGCTCGTGCCCAAGATTTAGCGTCTTGAGTTTATTCCACATCTCCTTTGTAGATTTCTTTGATATCAGGTGCTGCTTCACATCCATCGGCATCACCGAGTAGATGGCCGTGAGTGCCTATCGGTCCACGTGGTACTTCGACGCGCCATTTATGAACTTGTCGCCGCCTAGATCGACAGCCTCCCAGAGTCTGGCGCCTTCTAACGCCCACTCCATCTCGATCACCCATACCGTGTAGTTGTCGTGGCTGTACCGCGGGTACTACGTCATCACCTGTGCGACAAATCCTTTAGCCACACCAGAATACTCACCAACATCCATCGTCGCCATGACCTCCCGTTACTAGGAGATCCTTCACGAGGCTCTGATACCAATTGTTGGAATTTGAAGGCTTCCGGCGAGACGTCGCAAGTTTGCACGTCGTATATAGCTAGTCTTAGCTTTCCTAGCTGGTAAGCTCACAACGCACGGACACAAATCGCAGGAACTCGATTGATTGCAATACGCACGTGATGAGGTCCTTGCTTGGTGTTTTTGACTTGTAGCAGCGATAATAGAAAGCAGATGTGCCAACAGAGGAGTATATGGTCTTATCTTTCAGGGTAAAAGCCAAGGTATGACTTAATTCGTTATGCCTGGCAATGGTATTGTTTGAAGGCATTGTTTTTTGAGATGACGGACTTACTCCAGAGTGAAAATTTAAGGTCTGACTTTAAGTAGTTGTGTTTGGCAATAACTTTGCTGAAGGTATTGTTTTGTGAGCGCGAACTCTGGGTGCTGTCTTAAAAGTGTTTTGTGTTGCAGTTACAATGTTTTGATCACCGTAGCAGGTTATTATGTCTTTAGGATAGTTTGTGGTTGTGGAGACTGGATATAATTAGTAACTCCGTAATATTAATATAATCCTTTTGTCCAAAATATCAAACTTATGTTTTCGGAATACCCGTCCAAAATACTACCGAAAAACCATGTCACTACCTTGAAATCTATTTTTTTACGGACTGTCTAGAAGATTACCGAGTGTATTTTATTGGCACTCGGTGAACTCATAATTTTACGGAGAGTGGAGGGTGTTCATAGGACACGATGCATGTGACTATGAGCTGTCTGATTAACAATTAATCCTTTTTAATCACAATTAATCTTTTTTACAACTGCCAAAGAGTACCTATCTTCAACGTTTTCAGTATCCCACCATCTTAAAAAGTAGTATCGTAAAATCGTAAAATCGTAAAATCGTATTCTGTTGGCAAAAGTAGTATCGTAAAATCGTAAAATACCACGGTACGTGTCGGGATACTAACAGCCTTGCAAGATCTATGATTACGGTGACCTAGCTAGCCGCTGCAATATCTAGTTCACGGAGGTCAGAACCGTTGGTTCAACTCAGCTCTCTGCCTCTCTCGCATATGTTCTTTTTTCTTTTCTTTTTTGCGAATATATATACTCTCTCGCATGATCTTACAGAAAAGAAAAATAGGAAAACGATAACAGCCTGCTTGGGGCCGATCCACATGAGATGTTACGAGAATCCAGACTATGATCTAAAGTTTGACAAGATAGAAGAAGAAAAAAACATGCACAATGGTGACTCATACTCTTTCAGTGACCTACTACTACGGTACGGAGGCTTCAGTACTTCCTCGCCCGGCCGGGCTGTCCTCGTCGCCGCGTGCCCATGCCGCGACCGCCTTGACAATGTCGACCTTGTGCTCCAAGCACTTGCGCAGCGTGTCGGCCGCCTTGTCGCACGCCTCCTTCTTCTCAGGCGTGGTCGCGCCCTCGTCGTAGCCGTAGCAGGCATGAAGCGCGGCGTCCTCCTCCGTCCCGCACCCGATGGACAGAGCTTTGAGCCCCATGGCGACCCCGATGTCCTTGGACCGAAACTGGTGGCGCACTTCATCTTCGGCGGCCACTACGATCCCGATCACTGGACCGAAACTGGTGGTGCCCACGGCCGGTGGCTGCGGATCAGGAGGCGAGGAAGAGGATGGCGAGGCGCCGCTCTCCATGACGACCTGTCTGTACGAGGATGTTGCAGCGTCAGAGTTGTTCTTCTGGGACGATATGATGATTTTCTGGCCTGCTATCTTTCCTTTGTTTTATAGGCACACGCACGCACCGACCGACGTTCGTGTGTACTATACGAATTCGACTCCAACTAGTAGTAACATTTTGTAATCTATATCCTGCCGAGCAATTAATGCTATACCTTTATCGTGTTGGAACGTATCTCGATCTGCAATCGGTAAGGTACTTTTGACTGGAACTCGATTCCCATACGAACTTGGCAGTATTTTATGCGGGTTGTTTGATTTGTTTTACAATTCATACTTATATATATGATACAGTACGTTCTAAGGAGTCTTCCCTAGCTAATACGTTTTGTAGTATATGCTCAATCATCTTCACACTACAGGAAAAAACATCGCTGCCATGAGGCGGAGCTTTGCCGTGCATCATGACACGGCAAAGAGTCGTGAGCGGCCTTCGAAGGCCACACGGCGAAGTAAAGCAACACGGCACAACGAAACAACACCTCACGGCAATGTCAAGCAACACGGCAATGCCAGAAAGAACGCACGACAAAGAAAACAACGCACGGCAAACACAAATAAAACCCACGGCAAAGAAAACTCTCACGGCAGCACGGCATATTCGGCCCCTCCATGGGAATATTCCCTTGCAAAAGGACCCACCACACCGCTGTTGACGGAGGGGCCTAACGGCGCGGCTTTGCCGTGTAGCCTTCAAGGGGAACCCATGGCAAAGGGTGCTTTGCCGTGCGCCTAGGCTTTGCCGTGTGTTTTTTTCTTTTTTTTCCTCTACATTTTGTTCTATCGGTTGTATTTCTTTGGTTAAAGTTACTTACATTTATTCATTAAATTAATATGATGGCTCTGATTAAATAAATATTCCTCTCGATCACCGTCTATATATACCCGGTTTCATCGGAACAGGGACGAGTCCGGAACCTTCGCTTTTAGGTTACAGCGCATGCCTGCGGAGGGAGACACATGCACCCGGGACTAGGTTTTGTATGTTTCAACATATAGCGCCACACTTTCATGCATATGCTAGGGCCACATGTAAGTACTTGAGGTGTTCCGATGCCCCGGAGCGCGGTTCCCTGTGGAACCCTGACCCGTGGGCCTCGGATCGTCTACCCCCTACACTTTGTTCTGACAGGGGTAGCCCGATTTAGCTCTCTCTTGTTTTGTGTTTGTTTAGGTCATAGGATGATGTAAAACCATGTTGAGTCACAAGGGGAGTGACAATATCCTACTCTTTAGTGCCGGAATAGGGGCATTCCCCCTTAGACGAGTCCAGAACCCTCGCTTTTAGGTTACAGCGCATGCCTGCGAAAGGGGACACATAGCACCATACTTTCATGCATGTGCTAGGGCCACATGCAAGTCCTTGAGGTGTTCCGATGCCCTGGAGCGTGGTTTCCTGCGGAAACCTGACCCATGGGGCTCGGGTCGTCTACCCCCTAGACTTTCTTCCGACGGGGGTAGCCCGGTGTAGCTATCTCTTGTTTTGTGTTTGTTTAGGTCATAGGATGATGTAAAACCATGTTGGGTCACAAGGGGAGTGACAATATCCTACTCTAGTGCCGGAACAGGGACTTTCCCCCCTTAGACGAGTCCGGAACCTTCGCTTTTAGGTTACAGCGCATGCCTGTGAAGGGGGACACATGCACTCGAGGACTAGGTTTTGTATGTTTCAACATAGAATCACACTTTCATGCATGTGCTAGGGCCACATGCAAGTCCTTGAGGTGTTCCGATGCCCCGGAGCGCTGTTTCCTGCGGAACCTTGACCCGTGTGCCCCAGATCGTCTACCCCCTAGACTTTCTTCTGACAGGGGTAGACCGGTGTAGCTCTCTCTTGTTTTGTGTTTGTTTAGGTCATAGAATGATGTAAAACCATGTTGGGTCACAAGGGGAGTGACAATATCCTACTCGGTTTTACCAAAACAGGGACTTCCCCCTTAGATGAGTCTAGAACCTTCGCTTTTAGGTTACAGCGCATGCCTGCGAAGGGGAACACATGCACCCGAGGACTAGATTTTTTATGTTTCAACATAGCACCGCACTTGAATGCATGTGCTAGGGCCACATGCAAGTCCTTGAGGTGTTCCGATGCCCCGGAGTGCGGTTCCCTACAGAACCCTGACCTGTGGGCATCGGATCATCTACCCCCTAGACTTTCTTCTGACAGGGGTAGCCCGGTGTAGCTCTCTCTTGTTTTGTGTTTGTTTAGGTCATAGGATGATGTAAAACCATGTTGGGTCACAAGGGAGTGACAATATCCTACTCTAGTGCCGGAACGGGGACTTCCCCCTTAGACGAGTTCGGAACCTTTGCTTTTCGGTTACAGCGCATGCCTGCGAAGGGGGACACATGCACCCGGGGACTAGGGTTTGTATGTTTCAACATAGCACCACACTTTCATGCATGTGCTAGGGCCACATGCAAGTCCTTGAGGTGTTCCGATTCCCCGGAGCGCGGTTCCCTGCGGAACCCTGACCCGCGGGCCTAGGATCGTCTACCCCCTAGACTTTCTTCTAACAGGGGTAGCCCAATGTAGCTCTCTCTTGTTTTGTGTTTATTTAGGTCATAGGATGATGTAAAACCATGTTGGGTCATAAGGGGAGTGACAATATCCTAGTCTCTAGTGCCGGAACGGGGACTTTCCCCTTAGACGAGTCCGGAACCCTCGCTTTTAGGTTACAGTGCATGCCTGTGAAGGGGGACACATGCACCTGTGGACTAGATTTTATATGATTCAACATAGTGCCACACTTTCATGCATGTTCTAGGGACACATGCAAGTCCTTGGGGTGTTCCGATGCCCCGGAGCGCGGTTTCCTGCGGAACCCTGACCCGTGGGCCTTGGGTTGTATACCCCCTAGACTTTCTTCCGACGGGGGTAGCCCGGTGTAGCTATCTCTTATTTTGTGTTTGCTTAGGTCATAGGATGATGTAAAACCATGTTGGGTCACAGGGGGACTGACAATATCCTACTCTAGTGCCGGAATGGGGACTTCCCCCATAGACAAGTCCGGAACCTTCGCTTTTAGGTTACATCGCATGCCTGCGGGGACACATGCACCCGGGGACTAGGTTTTGTATGTTTCAATATAGCACCACACTTTCATGCATGTGCTAGGGCCACATGCAAGTCATTGAGGTGTTCCGAAGCCCCGGAGCGCGGTTCCCTGCGGAACCCTGACCCACGGGCCTCAGATCGTCTACCCCTAGACCCTTGGAACCCTGACAAAAATGGGGAGTTTCCCCCTTATATAAGTCTTGAACCATGTTGTATACACATTGTCACAAGTAATACTAACAAATATACGCTAAAAACTTAAACTAATTTAAATAATAAATATAGTATTAAAATAAATACAATTGAAAGATAAAAAGGAAATGGAAAAGGGCTCTATGCCGTGAGCATACACATGGCAAGGAAGGCTTTGCCGTGTGCTTGGTATTTGCTCACGGCAAAGGGCTCTTTGCCGTGTAGTTTGGCGTGGCGCACGGTAGAGGGCTCTTTGCCCTGTGGTTTGGCATGGCACACGGCAAAGGGGTGGTGCCCTATCCACTTATATTGCGTGTGGGCCCACGGTTGCCCTATCCACTCGCGCGAGACCTCAGCTCTGGCTGCCCTATCCACTCGTGCTCGACCTCACATAGACTTCTGTTGCCGCCGTCCTAGTTACTGCCGCCTCCGCCGCCCGCTGTTGCTGCCTCCCGCCACCACGCCGCCTCCCCCACTGCAGGCCCACCCCGCACATGCTCCCTTCGGCCCCGCCGTAGCCCCCTCCTCCGCCATGGCCACTGCTCCCCTCCTCCACCGAGCTCGGTAGGGCCGCGCAGTGTCAAGACGAGAGGAGCCCGACCGAGTACTCCCCGTCCTCCACCGAGAGGCGGCGGCGGTGCGCGCTACCCCCTCCTCCACGGAGCGGCGGCGGCACGGGCTGCCCCTCCTCCACCGAGTGGCAGCAAGCGCAGGTACTGCTCGTTTTTTTCTTTTTTCAGTTAGCATACATTACTAGTATGTTCAATTAATTAGTACTAGTTCTAGATAGTGTTGTAGATATGTTAGTTTTAGTACATTAGTGTAGTAAATCAAACTATTACTAGCATATTACTAGCCCTAGATAGTGTGGTAAACTAAACTATTACTAGCATATTACTGTAGTAAATTAAACTATTACTAGTTCTAGATAGTATTGTAGATCTGTAGTACATTGTAGATATTACTAGCATATATTTCTAGTGGACGCTAAAATATATGTGGCATATTTTAGTACATTTTGGTAAGGGCTCCCCGCCCTGAACAATATATGTGGCATATTTTGGTGCAATGTAAAAAAAGAACTAGGGGACAATAAAATGGATAGGTGGAAATTTGTGGAAATTTCAATTGATAAACTATTCTTCTTCGTCTAGGATATCTATTGAGTTTGAGGGTGGGGTTGTCGATGGTGTTTTTCACCTCTCGATCACGCTTCGAGGGTAAAAATCTGTTCTCCTCTCTTGTACCTAGGGTTATTTTCGTGTCTAGATCACCAAGTCTGTCAGGTTACCTAGGCGTCTCTTCTCGGCCGTAAGGGTTACGCGGATAAATATGCATTAGTGGTCTCGCATATTATATAACCGTAACTCTCACGACATTTATCGGGACAGCCAGCGGATGCGTAGTTGGGTATGTTTTCCCTGTTCTACTTCGGTCCGCGATAGGATTTCGGCAGCGCCTCCCCGTTGTTCTTCGGATGCACATTCCTCTCGGCTTTTTGTTGAGACGTGTATCGGGAGAGCGGCGGGGAGGTGCTGCCGAAATTCTGTCTCGAATCGGTGTGGAGTAGGCAGAAAGTACTTAATCTACGGATCCGGCGGTTGCTAGGACCCTCTTTACCTATTAGAGAGATAAGTGTGTGTATGGCGTAAAATCTATGTTTGCTAAAATTCACCGAACTAATACCGGATTTATTTAATGTCATGATTAATTGAAAGCATTGTATATGTCTTTTTTCGTACTGATTAGAGGATGGAGAATCGGACTGGATGTACAATGCAAGAATCAGTCAGTGGAACTATACTCAGGAATAGGGAGAAAAGACCGAGCAGTTTGTGAACAAGGCTTTTAATATCGCTAGCTGACCGAGAACAGTATTTTGCCCTTGTAGAAAGTTTGCTAACGAAAAACCATAGGACAAGGAAACTATGAGTACTCACTTGCTCAAGTTCGACTTCACACGTTCCTACCAGACTTGGACTTTCCATGGAGCAAAGTTATCCAAACATGCTAGGATGGAGGTGCGGCAGATTTAGCCTAGGGGAGAATATGATACTGGGTTTGATAAGTTCTTAGAAAACTTGGCTAATGGTAATGTGCCTGAAAGCCCTCATGTAGAGGCGGAGACACCTCAGGATGCGGAGACAAGTGAGGAGCCGGAGATAAACACAAAGAATTACTACGAGACTTTGTTTGCTTCGCAGAAACCCCTACATGTTAATATAGATGTAACCCAATTAGATGCCATCGCTCGCCTTATGGCCTTCAAGTGCGACAGGGACTTGTGAAGAGATGGGTTCAATGAACTTCTGGCCGGAGTTGGTAGCATTCTGCCGAAAGGGCACCTCTTGCTGCAGAACTTCTACTATTCAACCAAATTGCTCAGTGACCTTAAGATGTCATCTTAGCAGATACACGCTTGTCCAAAGGGATGCATGCTATTCACAAAGGAGCATGCCGACACAAATTATTGCATCCATTGCAAATCCTCTAGGTTCTTTGAGGTTGACCCCAATGGTGATGGTCAGAAGAGGCAGACTGTGGTTGCGCAGAAGATCTCTGGTATCTTCCAGTCCTACCGAGGATCCAATGGCTCTTCATGAATGAAGATATTTCCCAACAGATGTAGTGGCCCGTAGAAGGGAAAAGGTAGTACATGGAAGAACTTTGTTATTAAATATCCACTGAATGCCGGTGACTCGAGAGCGTAGCAGTTGTGATATCAACCGATGGGTTCAATCCATATGGTATGTCGGCTGCAACATACAGTTGTTGGTCAGTGTTTGTTATTCCCCTAAACCTCCCCTTGGCGTCTGCATGAGATCATAGAACATGTTTCTGCTGATGATAATCCCAGGGCCGAAATACCCGGGTAATAACATGAACCTGTACCTAGAACCGCTGGTGGATGACTTGCTTCGTGGATGGGAAGGTCGCGGGATCTAAACATACGACACAACAAAGAAGGAGCACTTCGATATGTATGTCTGGTACCACACATCTCTGCATGACCTACCAGCACGTGCTTTGTCTCCGGGTGGTGTACACATGGGAAGTGGCCGTGCCCTATGTGTAGGCAGGCTGTGCCTTTCTTCTGGCTTGATAAGGGAGGCAAGTATTCCTGCTTTGATGAATCTCAACAGTTCCTTAAGGAGAATCATAAATACAGGAGTGATAAAAAGAGTTTTAAGAAAGGCCGTGTTATCCATGACCCGAAGCCACTTCTCAAGACCGGACATGAACTCAAGGCTGAGTTAGAAGCTCTCCAGCCTAGCCTCGATGGGAATGGTTTCTTGGGATATGGGGAGACACACCAATGGACCCACAAACCGTGCTTATGGAAGCTTCCTTACTTTGAGGATCTTGAGCTCCCGCATAACATTGATATAATGCACACCGAAAATAATATTTGCGAGGCCCTTTGGAGCATAATCATGGATACTAAGAAGATAAAGGATAACATCAAGGCTCGGATTGATCAAGAAAAATAATGCGATAGGCCAAAGTTGAAGATGCAGCCACCTGCTGGTGCCAAAAAAGGGTGGACTAAGCCAAATGCTCCGTTCTGCCCAACAAAGCCCCAAAAAAGAGAGATCTTCTAGTGGATCGTGCAATGCTTGTTTTTCCCTGATGGGTACACAACCAACTGGATGAGGGGTGTGAACATGAAAACTTTGCGAGTACAAGGGCTTAAGAGTCATGACTACCATGTATGGCTTGAGCGGATAATGCCGGTGATGATTCGAGGCTATGTCGATGAGGAGACTTGGCGAGTGCTGTCGAGGTTGAGCTTTTTCTTCCACCAGATTTGTGCTAGGGAGTTAGACACCAAAGTGGTTGAGAAGCTACATGAACAGGCACCCGAGTTGCTTTGCGATCTAGAGAGGCTCCTTCCGCCAGGGTTCTTTCCGGTGCAACATATGATATTGCACCTCGCGGAGGAGGCTCTAAAGGGGGGGCCTGCGTGGGGCCATTGGAAGTTTCCACCAGAGAGAGAAACAAAAAGGCTTCGTGAAAAAACAGGAAATAAATGCAAGATCGAAGCATGCATTACCGAGGCAGTCCTTAACGAGAGGTGGAAAACTTCACCACTAAGCACTATGATGCCAATATTCCCACAAAGCACAACCCAGTCCTTCGTTACAATGCTGCCAACACTGAAGATGCACCCAAGCTTAGCATCTTCGTAGGGCTTGGTGGCAAGTCAAGTGGCTCAAAGAGCTACAAAACGAATATACATGAGCGGGACTTGATCCACTCATATGTCTTGAACACCATGGAGGAAGTGAAGTCGTACATCGAGTAAGTGCTCACCATTTAGTTATTACTAGACATTCACTCGTATGTTAGTGGCTAACTCTTCCTCTTTACATTGGTATAGACAATTCACTCGGAGGTATACCCACAGGAATCCTACCCCAGAAGAATCTAAGGATCTTTTCGATAAGGGCGGTGGTTTCGGTTTCATTAGCTGGTTTTGTGGTTTGGTACTATTCTATCCAACTTTGCTTGCACTGCTGACATTCATTGGTCATTTTTCGTTCTAAACTTGTAGGCAAGGAGCGACAAAGAGATGAATCCCGAGCTAAGAAAAATTGCCAGGGGATTTAACCATTCCGTCCGCACGTTCAATGCTTATGACGTGAACGGGTATCGCTTCCATACCCATGAATACACAACAAACCGGCCCAACCGGAAGACAATAAATAGTGGGGTAGTATGTAAAGGTGATGATGGACTCCATTACTATAGAAGAGTCAAGGGTATATACGAGATGAATTACGGGTTTGACAAAGGGTTAAATCTTGCCGTATTAAAATATCATTGGTTCGACCCATGTCGGGTGAGACGGGATCCTGAAATTGGATTGGTCAAAGATGAAAGAAGCTCCGTTTATAAGGGAGAGGATGTGTACATTTTGGCTACCCAGGCCTTCCAAGTATACTATCTCCCATACCCGTGCAAAAACCCAACAAAACGTCTATAGGGATTTGATGTTGTGGTAACGGTACCTTCACGCAATAGGCCGCCCCTGCCAAACAAGGATGATTACCGCCGCGTAGACTCCTCAACAAAGGATGCCGAGTTTTATCAGGAAGAAGGGCTCCCTGATTTTTTTACTGTCGACTTGCTGGCCGATGATGACATGGTCGTAGATGATGAACAAGAAGAAGATGCAGGCATGGAGGAAGATAATGCAGAAGATGAAGTTGAGGATGTCCATGACAAGCAAGACATGAGTTTGCTGGAGGCGTTTAAAGCAGGCATTGACCTCGATCCAAAGGGACCACCTCCAGGTTTCATTGATGATTATTGGTGCAACAAGCCTGATAGCGATGACGAAACATGTGGTCCAGTTACTAATGTCAACATAGGCTTCTGATCTATGTAGTATTAATTGTGAGGCTAGCCTTTTGTAATAACTATGTGTAATAGTGATTGTCCAGATGGTTTATTTGTAAGCACTATCTGCTATGTTTGTCAGAACTCTATGCTATTTGTTTCTTTACTAATGTTTATTTATTTACATCATAGTTGATTTCACTAATTTTCATCTATTTACAACTTTGTTGCTTTTACAAATATTTGTTTATTTACACTGCATATTAATAAACTACTCTTTTCATTGTGCTTGCAGGTGATTGAAACATGACAGGAGGAAAGGGCAAGGGCATTTGAAAAAAGCTCAAGGACTTGGCGGACATTGTGTCGAATCTGAGTGGTTCGAAAAAAACTTCAGCATCAGCCTCGAGACGGCGTGATAGTCCTCCACCATGACCTCCCCAGCGGCGCGGGAGGTGTGGGAGGAAGGATCCTAGCCCCCCCTAGCCGAGGATGGGGAGGATGTTGATGACACTGAGGTGGAGCAGGCGAGTGAGGAGCACGAGGAGCATGAGGAGGACTGGGAGGACGAGGAGCAGGACGAGGAGGGTGGGGAGGACGGGCAGGAGGAGGACTTGGAGGACCACTCGGAGGATGAGGGGCTGGGGGGTCTACCATTTGAGGCTGACGACATCCTAGTTTGGGAACCGCCAGCAGAGGAGGAGTACGTGCCACCCTCTGAAAATTTGAAGCCACATGAAAAGAAGTCGTATAAGCGTGGTATAACGAAACTCCCCATGATAAAAATGTGGCCCTATAGCAATGTTGTTCTCATGCCCGCTAGAAAGAGGTAAATACTGATTTTGGCTTTTCATTAACAAAATTTCATCACTATCGAAATTTTTATCACATACATACTAATTTTGCCTTTTTATTGTGCGGTTCGTTCACGTATGAGGATCATAGTAAAAAGGGTGGACGTTGCTACACGAACATCCTTGTAGGCCTTCTTAGGAGAAGATTCCCTGGGCTTGTCGATCTCCCTAGTGGTGGCGTCGATGTAGCTTGGACTTGGAAGCACTACAGCTACGCTCCGTATCTGGACACCGATTGCGACAACATGCAGGAGGCGATTGTACAACATTTCTAGGTATGTGACTTTTAACTTCTGAGCATTCTAACACTCCGAGGTTGACACTAGTTGCACTAATGGCTTTGGTCCCTTGTTTACCTATGTGCATGGTTTTAGTGATACTACACGAAGGCTGCTGGTCGTGAAAGGCAGTGCGATGCGGTCCTACACGAGATGTGCAAGAGGAGGGTGACCGGCATGCACTACGTGGCACGTGTTCAGTGCGTCCGCGACTGGCACACCGACCGCCGTATTTGGATGATTAAGGACGAGGCTCGGCAAATGCTCATGGCACCATGGCAGTACCTACAGGTAGTTGCATTTCTGTGTTATTAATTTCTTGACCTCCATGTAGTTTTTGTTGTACTAATGGGTGTACCTTGTGAATGTAGAACCCTCCTCAGTATGTCGGTAGCGACAGACGCTGCTTTCTGGCGATGGTAATGTGGTGGACGTCCCCAAAGTACCTCAAGAAGCACGAGGAGGCAAAGAAGAGACGGGACGAGATGGGAGGTGGATCACATATCTAAGGCAACATCCCCCTCGCCCTTCACATCCAAAGAGAGGTGAGCAAATGTTTCCTTCATTCTTTGCTTTCACGTGATTGTTTACTCCGCAAGGGTGTCCCCCTTCACTTAATTGCATGTTCTCTTTCGCAGGAAACTACAACAGGCGTGAAGCCAAGCTTATTTGGCCTCTATCAAAAGATGAAGACCAGGAAGACGCCGCATCCTCAAACGGGGTCCATGTGGATCAATGATGTATCCGGGGTCAAGTGTGCGAGATACATCACGGGGTACAAGGAGAAGCATGGCGAGAACTCCGATCCACTCACCAAGGAGTTTGACCCCGAGGTTGCGGTGCTGGCGGGAGAAGGACTAAAGCATGGCCGCCTATGGATTGGTGATGGGTCTGTCGACCCAATGACCATTCCATCTCTACGCCAGGCCCGTAGTGGTTGTAAGAGTGGCGGGCCTTAGGTACAGACCCACCCACGGGCTTCAGATATAGCTATCGACCGCTTATGGGTATGTTCTTCCTCGGTCCTCTACGCTTAATTACATATTTTCCATTGCAATGTTAATGACATCGCGGCGAAACAATGTAGGCGGAGATGGAAGCAAGGGAACAGAGAATCCGAGAGGAGTCCCAACAACGGCAGGCGCAGCTGGAGCAGCAGCTTAAGGAGCACCAGCAGCAGCAGGCGCAGATGCAGCAGCAACAGCAGTTGATGAGCTGGTTTGTGAACCAGCAACTTCTGACTGCTGCACCGGGGAGTATTCCTACTCCTCCTTTCTCCTTCTCGTGGGTAAGTGGTTAACTTAATATCTCCATCTTATGTTATCTTGTATCATTATTTAATGGCCGCAATATATTCCCCATGTTGTAGTTTCCCAAGTACTTACCAGGTGGGTCGACGAGTGGATCGAACGTGTCGCCCTTCTAGGAATAGCCCAGTCAGAGCCCGATGACTCCTCATACCCTCGCCAATCCGAACATCATCCGGAGCCTGACGCAGTTTCTAGGTGAGTTCTTCTAAAACATGTCACTTGTAGAATTTCAACTTGAAAATGCAAAATTGTAGCCATGCCACTTGTAGAATATGTAGCAATCTCCTGATTTTTCTTTTGACCGTGTATAGGAGAAGGACACGGAGGAGACAGAGAAGGACACGGAGGAGACGGAGAAGGACATGTTTAGCTACCATCAAGGTTAGTTCTCCTAAATTTGTCAGTTGTTCAAAATATAGCCATGCCATGATACTTCTAGATTATTAAGCCATGCCATGTCACTTAGCCAAACTTAGCCATAGAGAAAACTTAGCCATGCCACTTGTTCAAAATGTCACTTGTGAAATTCATGTACTCGTAGAAATTTACTTATAAAATTCATGTACTTGTCTAATTCCATGCCATTGTGAAATTTAACTTGTCATATTCATGTACTTCTCAAATTTTACTTGTCATTTTCATTTAGTTTTGCTTTTGAACTTGTAGGATCTCATCGAGGATGCATTCATGGATGTGTAGCACTTGAGCTTGAGGAGAACTTGATGGTGATGATCATGTTGTGGTTATGTACTTGGTGATGATCTAGAGCACTTGTAGCTCAAATTTGTAATATTTGTAGTGGTTGCATGTTGATGACGATGTGTTATGATCTTGTGAACTTGTTTTGATCATGTTTATGTGTGTGACGATCTTGTGATCATGTTTGGTATGATACAAGTGATCTTGTTTACATGTGTGATGATCTTGTGTTATGATTCCTTTATATTGTGTATTTAATTACAGGTAATAAAAAAAAAGAGAAAAAAATGGAAAATGCAGGGTCTTTGCCGTGTGTAAGCACACGGCAAAGGACATATGGTCACTTTGCCGTGTGCTTACACACGGAAAAGGGGCCACGTGTCGTAATCTGGGAGCAGAGGAGGTGCAGCTCCAGAGCCTTTGCCGTGCACGGCAACGACCAGGCGCATGGCAACGTGCAGCACACGGCAAAGACCGGCACACGGCAACGTGGAGCACACGACAAAGACCGGCTCACGGCAACACACAACGCATGGCCAAGACTAGACTCACAGCAACATGGAGCGCATGGCAAAGACCTGGCACACGGCAATGCTAAGCCCACGGCAAAGACAAGACGCACGGCAACGTGGAGCACATGGCAACGACCAGGCGCACGACAAAGACCCCCGCACGGCAACCTTTTCTTTGCCGACAACTAGGTGAAACTCACGGCAAAGGACTTTGCCGTGCGCACCCGCCGAAGCTCACGGCAAAGAGGCTTTGCCGTGGCCTGCGTTGCCGTGCAGGCTTTGCCGTGCATGGTCTCACGGCAACGGCTTTGCCGTGCGGTTTGGTGGCTTTGCCGTGTATTTCGGTCACAAGGCAAAGCGTTTAATTCCTGTAGTGTCATAATGTGTTTCCTAAATCGCAATTGAGTAAACTTTGCTACAAATAAAATATTTTACTAGTAGAGCCACAACGGTAGTACTGTAACTAACGTTTTTCAAATATCTGATGAAAATCGAACATACCCTATCAAATGGGTGGGCTCGCCACACCACATGACAACACGGCGTCCATCTCAAATATGGACAATCATTTCTCAGTGGAATGGCGGGAGCACCTTGTTCTCTAACGAGCCACGAGGGTTTGCGAAAACCAACGGCCACTAGTAAAAAAGGCCTTAGAACCGGTTGGGAATGGTCTCTAGTCTTGGTTTTCCAACTGGGACTACGAATCGGGATTAAATGCCCCGTCCTTTATTCCCAGTTGGCCATAAACTAGGATTAAAGACCCTCCACGTGGCTGCGATTGAACGTTGGGCCTAGAGAATCTTTAGTCCCGGTTGGTAACATCAACCAGAACTAAAGGACTCCATGTCACCAAACCAGACTAAAGATTTTGTGTTTTAGGGTTTATAGTGCTTAGGGTTTAGGGGTTAGAGTTTTCCTTTTTCCTTTTTTATTTTCCTTTTCATTTTGTATTTTCCATTCAATTCTTTTTCATTTCACATATTCTATGCTACTACATGCCGTACACGTTGATACATATATAATATATATAATTTCTCTCTTTCCAATAATCTGTACAAGTTTTTATACATTTTCGGTTATTGTCGTAACAAGGGTAGCAGAGGGTTTTAAATTTCTTTCTTTCCAATAATCTGTCATGTTTGTGGGTACAACGATCCCCATGCCCGTAAACCCACTACTTTGACCAATCGGGCCAATCCGTTGTAGCTAGAGTGATCCCTTTAGCAATCAGGGCGGTCTCAGTTCACTAGTAGAAAATAGGCCTTTCATCCGGAGCAATAGTCCTGGTTGTATTTGGGCCCGGGACTAATTCTCCAGTCCCAACGGCTAGAAACCATCGCAGGGCCTGTCGACCTCTAGTCCCAGTTCAAACGGGACCTTTAGTCCCGCACTACTACAAATTTGGCTATCTATGGTTTTATACCCAGTGGCGCATGGTGATTGTGGTGCGCCGTAGATATATTACTAGTGGCGCATGTCATTTAGATGTGCCACAGATAGAGACAATACTTGTGGCGCATGGTAAGGGGTGCACCGCAGGTAGACCCACCCTACCACTTATGCATGGCCCCTGACATATCAGTGGTGCATGTTATGTCCGTGCGCCACGGATATTTATACTTACTGTGGCGCGCCGAACTGGCATGCGCTATGGATATGTCAGGGTCCATGCATAAGTGGCACATATAGATGGACCTGACATATCTGTGGCGCACTCTTCATGGTGCGCCACTGATCTTTATGTTATCCGTGGCGTGTGCTATGCATGTGCGCCACTGATATGTCGGGCACCATTTATACAGCTAGCCACCACCTTTTCCCACCTTGGTGCACTTTCCCCTCCACTCACTTCCCCCCCTCTAGACCAGACCTGGTCGTGTTCTTCCACCTCCCACCTCATTACTCCGCATGAATTCACTCATGTTAGACATCCAAAACTATTTTGGATGGTAGATTTGTAAAAGGAAGGCTAGATTTACCAAAACCACCAATTCGCTTTTCTCCTCCTCCATCGTTTACTAGGTGAGTAGATGCATGGAAGGACATATATATGCATGTTTATGTGTATACGATGAATTTCTTGTGATGATTGTGTGGGCGAGATGTTATTGTTGCGTGTTGTATGAATGTTTGTGTGTATGTGAGAAAATTTGTGGTATAGTATGGTGTGTGTTGCGTGGTGTATGCATCTTTGCCGAAGTGTTGATTACTTTCCATTTAGGTGACCACTTGACATGTAATGTGATGATGACCAACTTGCTACTTGATCGGTCTCGAGACCTCAACTTGTGCAACAATTAATCCGTTCCTTATTGGTTTTGGATTCTAATTAATCAGTGTTATTAAGTATTGTCATTGTGTATATATATACATGTATAATACCTATACAAATACGAGGGCAGTGTATAAAAAAATTAAGCGAAAACATATCAGTGGCGCATATATAAACAGTCAGTGGCACATCATGTCAGTGGTGTTGGAAATATGCCCTAGAAACAAATAGTTATAAGGAATATTATCATATTTTGTATAGTTTATGATTAAGTTGTATATCATGCTATAACTATGTTGAGTGGAAACATCAATACACGTGTGATATACAAACAACCAGGGGTTCCCAGTGAAACTCTAGTGACTGGTTCATTGGTCAACAGATGATCATGTTTCTTGATCATGTGGCATTTATGTCAGTTGGAAATGGAGTCATCTCATTCTAAGAATGAGATGATGAACCAATACCCAACCTAAACATCGTGACCCGATCATGTCACGAAGTTCAAGTTACGATGATTAGAAATGGATCCTCGTAGACTATTCCTTAGACCGCGAGGCTATATCAATCACTGTCTCCCGAGAGTGCTTAGATAGCATCAAGCGCCACTTGGTAATACAGTGGTTATAAAGGTGTGTTCATGTACTCGAAGGAAACCGTAGAGGCAATATATGTCAAGAGCGGAATTTGTCCGTCCATGTGACGGGAAGATACTCAAGGGCCCACTCAGAGAAGTAATATCCAATAGCTGCGCAGCATGCGATTTGATCACAGGGATATCACTTGTCAGAACGAGTCAAGTAGCATTGTTCGGTAACGAGATTGAACACGACATGGTGATTTCATTGATTAGATCTCGGACAATGCAAGTATCAAGAGACAAAGGGAATAAGACACGACTGTCCCGGTTCAAACGACGAAAGATCTTCGTGGAACGCACAGGGGTCACATGGCCATCCAGGTCCCTCTGTCGATCATTGGTGCGGGAGTGTCCCGACCATGTCTGGAGTGTTCCCGAACCGTGGGGTATCACGCTTAAGGGCTTGATGATGCTTAGAGAGTGTTTATAGGATTGGAAAAATCGCCGAAGAATAGTAGAGAGAAAACCGGAAGGGTTTCGGTAAGTCCGGAGGATGTCCGGAGTGGAGGTGGAAGGTGTTCCATAGCCACGGAGATTGAATAATATGTGAATGAATGTTAAATATTGATTTAATCATCTATTCATAATTATTTAATAAAGAGAAAATCAATTTAAATGGTCAAAGGCTTAATGGGCCAATTTCCGGAGGGAGATGACCCATTAGGGAAAGGAGAGGGGGAGAAGGCGCCAAGGGTGTGGCCAGCCCCTCCCGGCACGCGGGGCCCATGGGGGTGGCCGGCGGTGCCACCCCTCCCCCTCCTCTCCTTTAGTCACACCCCGGGACTTTGAGGGTGGTAGTACCTCCCATCCCCCTATATATAGTGGGGGTATTTGGCCAAATAAACACACCCAATAATCAATAAAGGTCTTCTCACTTTTTGGAGGACCTCTAGTTGATATTCTCTCTCTCTCTCTCTCTCTCTCTCTCTCTCTCTCTCTCTCTCCCGTGACCGTGGTCCCAAGTCTGGACTGCGCGAATGAGAGACATCTTCACCGCGGAGCGCCGCCGCGCTGTGGGATTTAGATCCGGGAGCTCTACTTTCGCAACTGCTGCTGGATCAGGGAAGCGGGAGTCATTGTCAGGCACCAGACATGTGTAACTCCCCGCGAGGTGTCGCACTTGAGGCACTCAAGTCGTTGGAGCCAAGGAGTGCAAGGACTTCATCACGACCTTGAGGTCAGCTTAGGCACGTCTACATCAACCACGCTCTCCTGAGCGTTGACAACGCTTTTCAGTCTTCAAGGGTAAGTTCGCGGAAAGCCCCTCCTGTTACGGTATTACTAATAGATAGGTCCTGGCAGCTTCAGGGTTCAGGGGCGTAGGGTAAAAATTATTCTTTTCATACGCGGAACCCCAACAAGTGGCACATTTTAAAACCATGCGCCACAAATGAACCCCAGTATGCCCAGGATGTCACCTATCTGTGGTGCACATGGGCGATGCGCCACTAGTTTATCCACTATCTGTGAAATGCGCCACTGGTAAAAAATACCAGTGGCGTGATGTCAGTGGTGCATGGCCCATGCGCCACTGACCTTCAAATCCATGCGCCACTAATAGTCCAATCTGTAGTAGTGCCGGTTGGAGACTCCAACCGGGACTAAAGGGGCTCCGGTAGGCTAGGGCCAGTGTCGGATCCTTTAGTCCCGGTTGGTGTCTCCAATTGGTACTAATGTGATTCATATATCATCTTCCTCCCTGCCCTGAGCCACACTCTATTTTCAAGCTGCTTCTCCTCTCTGTTTCCTCCCTGAGCTCGAGTTCATCCCTATTTTTCACAAGGTTTGTCAAGATTTGGCGGTGCCCCATCTATCCAAGGGTTCTAAAGGGATAGAAACTTCATCCTTTCATCTTCCATTGCTATTTTAGCTCATTTCATGCTCTAGAAGTTGAGGGATTTGTGGGTTTAGTTTGGGAGTAATTTTTGCAATAATAACATTTGGTCACTACTTTACTTTGGTTTTAATGTGATGAACTTGTATTAATTTTGTCACTTATCTATTTATGATGTTGTGTAATGGTTTTTGATATACTTAATTATATAATGCAAATTTGTACACACTCCTTCCCGAGGTCGAGTTTGACCCCATTTTTCACACGATTTATCAAGATTTGGCGGCGCCATATCTATTCAAATGTTCTAAAAGGTTAGCAACTCCATCCTTTCATATGTAATTGCTAGTTTAGCTCATTTCATGCTCTCGAAGTGGAGAGATTTGTAACCACTGTATCTTCAAAATTTGGATGGATATAAACAAAATAACATCATCATTATGCATAGACATATATATGTACCATAGTAAACAATAATAATCACAAAATTGTAACAAAAATAGGGTTAATTCAAAAAAGCTTCATAAGAAGACACACTAGCTCAATACATCTTTGAGAAGCTCCTCGAGATCAATATATGGTAGTGCCTCTATGGCGAGCGCCTTGAAGATGACTAAGGACGAGATCCTAAGATATCTTCGAGAAGCTTCGCCGTAGTGGTGTCCCTCTCGCACCATCTTGCGGCTTATAACTTCTCTATCTAGATCAATACGCTCGAGAGCTAATGAAAGAGCATGTGTTCCCCCATGTATGGTTTTGGTCATTAATGACAATCTTTATGGACTTATGTTTGTGTTGAGTTTTACTTGTAGGATTTGTGCATAGGAAATGCTTGAACCATATGTTGGCTTCAAGGTTCAAAGAAGAAGAAAGTGAAGAAGATCAAATGTTGACCAAGGTTTCAAGACTGACCTAGAGATTAGTCAAATGAGATTTGGGCCTATAGCAAGTGTGTCTTAAAGAATAAGATGGAGTGATATCTCTTGTGTTCCATCAAGACACCAACATAATAAAGAAATAAGAAATGAAGTGCAAGTTCAAGATGAGCCATCTCGAAGAGATCATATGCTTGAAGCTTGCCATCCTTATGGTGATCATGGATATGTGAAGATATGAATAAAATAGTGAAGGGAATATGCCCTGAGAGGCAATAGTAAAGTTTTTATTATACATATTCCAAGTATATGACATATGTTTATTTTGCATGTTATAATTGTATTAATTTGGAAACGTTAATACATGTATGTTTAATAAACAAAAGGAAAGTTCCTAGTTATGCCTCTCTTATAAACTAGCTCGTTGATTAACAAGATGATCAAGGTTTCCTGATCATGGACATTGGATGTTGTTAATAACGAGGTCACAACATTAGTAGAATGATGTGATGAACATTCATCCGAAGTATGGCATTACAATCAAAGTCACTTTGTTTATATTGCTATAACATCTAACAAAGTAATCCTAGTCCTTAGACCATGAGATCATGTTAATCACTAACACTGGAAGAGTATCTTGATAACATCAAACGTCACACCATGAAAGGATGATTATAAAGGTGGGTTTAGTGCTACGAAAGTGTTATGTAGAAGCTCATGGATCAAGAGTGGGATTTGTCCATCCTGATGACGGATAGATATACTCTGGGCCCTCTCGGTGATATCACATTGGTTAGCTTGCAAGCAAGTGATAAGATCACTAGAATGTTATATCACGGGAGCGAGAAAAGAGTACATGTCGGTAACAAGATCAAACTTGGTATGGAGATACCGATGATCGAATCTCGGACATGTAATATATCGTGAGACAAAGGGATTTAGTTACTAGCGTTAAAGGTTCTCACAATCACAGAAGTCATCGTAGAATGTGTAGGAGTCAGTATGGATCTCCAGGTCCCGCTTCTGATTATAATTTGAGAGGGGTCTCGATATGTCTGCATTATTCACGAACCGTAGGGTGACACACTTAAGGGACACCAACACCATTTGTAGCAAATATGTTTCAGACGAATGAATTGCAAAGCGCTGGAATTATTTCAATAGACACCAAAACTGTTTTGGGTGAAATTGCAGAAATTGGTTCTGCATGTAATATTGAAATGTTGCAGGGGGTTTTATGTGAATGTTTTTTAATTAAAATAATTAACAAAATTCTGAATAAATTTAATAAAAGAGTTTTATTAAATGAGAGCGCATTAAATTTGGAGAAATTTAATGCAGTTAAAGTAAAGACTTTAAAGAGGAATGTTAAGGGTCACTTTTATGTGGAGGGGGTTACCACCACATGAATGGGGAGGTGAGGGGTCACCCCCCATGGGGCGCCGGCCATGGGGAGGGGTGCCCCCTCCTCCTATAAAAGGCCATCCCTCTCACCCTTCTTCCTGACACCTCCTCATGAAGGATCTCTCTCACCCTCAAGAATTATTCCCCCATGGTCTCGGATTAGCGAGATACATGTTCCCGGTGGCATTTTGTTTGGAAGGAGTTGTTGTTTCTGCTGCATCGCTGGAGCGAGGAGGCGGAGGTTGTTCTGTGGCCTGAACGTGTGTGCGAGTGCGGATGCGCTGCTGGTTTGCGGCGCTGGGACTTCCACATGATCTTGAGATCGACAAGCGTACAACTACATCATCCACGAGTTCCTACTCGTTAACAAAACTTTGTTGTCTTCGAGGGTAAGTTCTCCATGGATGTATATCCACCCGTTGCTTGTATCTAGTAGATAGATCTTGGCATATAGTTCACATCGTAAGATTTTTTTTTGTTTTCTATGCTGCGAACCCTTCAAATAGAGGCTCTTCCATAGTGCAGTATGGGAGAGCAAATTCCAAGTATTCACCAAGCTAGCGCAATCAAGAAAGGTAAAGGTATGATCTTGAGAGGGTTTTTTCTTACCGGTCTCGTGGTGTTAGTTGGGGAGACCGGTTTATAGGATAGATAACCGTTCTAGCAAGAGGGGCTCTCGAGTGAGCAACTTGATCATATCCCTTGGTGAGAGCTCAAATCTTTGCATAATTGGCATCATATTTCTTATTTATTATTTGGTTCTTATCCATGAGAGGATTTAGAGATTGTTTCAATCTCTATGACAAGCTCAAGTTCATTGAAACCGGATTTCATATGCATTCTCTATTGTGTTTTCGATATTGGAGGTTTTACTGATTTGTCTTTTATAGATATGTTAAACCTTTCATCATTTGGTTATATCCTACCTTGATGGACTATGATGGTTCCCTGCATGATCTTTTAGAGATCATTACTATCTTCGAAACAAGCCCAAGATCATCAAAATTGGTGTCCGGATGCAAAAGTTATGATGGTTCCAGTTTTGTTGTTTCTGCCAGTTTTCGGAGGGGCGGATTATCTGGCCATTGCCCTTCCAGGTGGATGATTTCGCCGAATGTGCCAAATCAGCGGTGGCGGCAGCGGCGAGGAGGGCCAAGAGAGTGTTGTGGAGAAAGCGCGCAGCGGCATTATGGCGTGCTCTAGGCAAGGGGAACAAGGTACATGTCAAATCATTCATGAGAGCATGCTGCCGAGGGTACACACTCTCGAACAGGACAACGCCAAGGTCTAGGAACTCTCGCATCCATGCTTCGGCGCGGGCGACCTTACCGCAGTGGGGGAGGCTGGGAACACGCCGTCTATGGCAAAAACGCTCCATCCAACGCACCGTCGGAGGCCTTACCGCGGTGGCGACCAAGCGTCTACACTCAGCCTGTTGGATTGTTCGATAGCTGGAGCCAGCGACGGGCAACAACTCAGCACCGAAATTCAGGTTCCAGTTCACACAGACCTACGATCCCTACAAGAAGATGCCAAATTTCAGGTTCGAAGAAATCATTGCAGTAGCACGGATGGCCCTACTGAACCGGGACTGGCGCAAGCAAAGCGGTCGTGTATGAACGATGAAGATTTCTTGTAGTTTGGCGGGAAGGCAATAGATCAGTTTGGGTTAAATGATCAAAACACTTACGTCCTCTCAAGGCAATTGGCTAGCTAACTTTTCTGGTGGAGATCTGCAGTTTTTTCAGTATATAATAGTTAAGTTCAGACTGAAGAATGACTTTTGTAGATAAAATACTGACGCATTGTTCTATAAACTAGTAGGAAGTTTAGCCCACTTTTGTGCAGATATAAGACCCTTTTGTATGGAAGTACTACTATTGTAAACAAATACTATAGAGTATCTATTTTCTTTAGTTACTACTCTGTGGTTAAATCCAGTTGCCATATTTTTATCCCAGACAGATAAAATCTACACGACAGTTTATGTATAGATTTTTGCGTCTGTTGTTTGTGTTGAAACCATTTTTTATTGGTCTTGTGTTGTCTGCAAAATGGTCCTGCAGTTCAACGTGCTACAAAACCGGTAGATAGTGTTACAAGGATCATTAGGTAATCTTCGTTTGAAACAAGAATCATTTATTGTCTTCTGGATCGCTCATCGCTTGGCACAATAATCTAGCTACCTTGTACTTGAAGAGGAGATAAACTACATTTTCTTGGCATCCACAGAATTGACATTGCTCATTGCCAGTCCACCCTCTTTTCATGAGGTTGTCCTCGGTTATCCACCCTCTTTTCATTAAGGCGCGGGTCCCCCTTGGCCGCGCCAGGGCATGGTGTGGGCCCCCTGGCCGGCCATCGACCTTGCCTCTTTCGCCTATATATCTCCCCCAATGCGAAAACCCTAAATCGTCAAGCCTCCAACCACTAAAAGTTCCGCAGCACCGCCGCCACCGAAGGGGATATTCGGGGGACAGAAAGTCTCTGTTCCGGCACCCTGTCAGGATGGGGAAGTGCCCCCGGAGCCATCTCCACCGATTCCACCACCATCTCCATCACCGTTGCTGATTCCCATGATGAGGAGGGAGTAGATATCTCTCGAGGCTAAGGGTTCTACCGGTAGCTATGTGTTCAACTCTCTCTCTATGCATGATTATATTGTGATCATGAGCTTTGTAATCAAGTAGATCTACCTTGCTACTCAAGTGCTTTAATAGATCTCTGCTCTCCCCATGCGTGTGAAAGTGACAGCGTGCACACCATGGTGGCACTTAGGCTAGAGATTACAAATACTTGTTATGAGTTATATTTGGAGTTGGATGTCTCTATGAAATTGTGGTGTTTGTTGGAACCATCTAGGGCTCAAGGTGACAATGTGGGATTATCTAGATGCGGAAAGCGAACTTTGAGGAGTGTTGTTATAGCCCTACCAATGATTAGAGTGTCTAACCGGAGAGTAGTATCATAAAGAGAAGATATTTATATGAGAGTGTTCACTAGTGAAAGTATGATCCCTAGGCCTTGTTTCTAAGCATTGAAACACCGTTTGCAACTAGATCTATTACATGTTTGCTTGCTTCCATCTTTATTTCAGTTTGATTTTAGTCTCTTCCATGCCATCAAGCTATTTTATATCACCGCTACCACTTATAATTATCCATACCCCTTGTATTTCACTATCTCTTCGTCGAACTAGTGCACCTATACACCTGAAAAGTGTATTGGGTGTGTTGGGGACACAAGAGACTTCTTGTATCTTGATTGCAGGGTTGCTTGAGAGGGAATACCTTTGACCACTTCCTCCCTGAGTTCGATAAACCTTGGGTGATCCACTTAAGAGAAAACTTGCCGCTGTTCCACAAACCTCTGCACTTGGAGGCCCAACAACTGTCTACAAGAATATAAGTGCGTAGGCATCAGGTGTTCAATACAGATGCATTAGACACACATACTTCAAATTCATTACCCACATATACTACATCGATTCAAACTATTACATATTTTTAGTCGATGCTAACTTCCTGCTACGCTCTCCATACTACAAATTTATTACCCACACATACTACAAGAATTCACTAGAGCTCTGTCTTCACTCGAGGGAAATCAGAACCACCATCTTGTCCAAGCCTAGTTCCCCCACCAAAACTGTGTGCGTCGTCGCGAAACGGTGGTGGTCCTGTGTCATCGATCCTTCCAGGCCAACACTGCAGGCGACGAGGATGCTTTCTGTCCGCCTCTTCGGGGTCCTGAATGCCATGTACCGATGCTAGAACCTTCTCCAGGTGGATGATGACTGAGTGCTTTCAGCAAAGTTGTTGCCCTGCCCTGCTTGGAATCTACACCTCGTACATCTTAGGAACAGCGTCAGGATCTTTCAGCCATGCCTTTACCTCGATGACCCATTTGTCGCTCGGTGGCACGATCTCCACCAGCTCACCGGCAAGGCTAATAACGACCTGCTTGAGGGCCTCCGGCTCCCAAGCATCCAATGGGAGGCCGTTAAAGCCGAGTTTGGAGAAGAAACGAAGTTGTCCCAAGCGATCGTCCCACCCACAGGCGCGATGCCAACGCATGAAGCTCATTTTATCCCCGAAGCACTCGAAAGAATAGGAAGAATGCAGAACGCGCTCGGTGTCTGAGTTGTGCTCAAACCGGACGAAAAATCGAATGGCAACGCACATACCTCAATCTTGACCTCATTTCGTCTGATCCCAAAACGAGACCTGAAAGCCGACAGCAACTCTTTTGGCAACACGGCGGGACGGATGCCCAGCACGGTGGCCATGAGAGCGTGGTCGTCGAACTGCTGTGCTAGGGCTACCATGCCTGGGGTGCGCGACAGCGCGCAACCGCCCGAGGTCGGTCGCTGACCAGGATCGCCCGATGGGACGCGCTCTGCTGTGCGAGAAGGACTAGCCAGAGGCGAGATACTAGTCTGGGGATGCAAAGCTCCGATACGGCGGACGATGCGACGACGATGGCTGTAAGCTTTGATTAGGGGCGTGGGAGGTTGACCGGACATGGCGGGGATGCAAATTAGAGCAAGTGCGAACTCCAATCTTAGACGAGCAGCCGGGGCTGAGCAAAGGTTATGGGAAGGGTAGCAGGGGAGAAGAGCGGAGTAGAGCAAAGAAATAGATCTGGTCCACGCAGGGGTAAACTAGTCCATGACTGCAAAGGATAACGTGGAATACTGATAGGACGGGCCAAGAAGAGTTGACCTAACGGCGGTATATGAGTTCAACCGTTTTTCGTCTGGTTCAAACGACCGTTTGGCTGTTCGATTTTTATTAACCCCCATGGCCCCTCTGGACACTTGGCGATTCTATTACGGCCTCTCCACGAGATTACAGGCAGCTCGGGTACCGAGATGCACTCACCCAGGAACTTTCGAGCCGCAAACCAACAAGCCCATGAGTGAGGGAGCTTAGGCATTCTCGGTATAAGATGAACACGCGTGGTTTTACCAAGGTTCAACCGAGGTAAAGACCTACTCTTGTTGACATTGTATTGCTCGTGAGATTACAGGGAGTCGCCATAGGCGGCAAGTACATAGAGGTAGGGAGAGAGCTCGCGCTATGACTTAAGGTATATTATGTTCTACTAGAGTTCCCTGCAGAGGTTTATAAAGTATCTCGGCTAGGATTTTACAAGATAATAGGATCCGGGGCAGTTTCCGATACGAATTGCAGAACATGCCAAGTCAGCCCACTATTTGAGTTCCAAGTAAAAGTATTTCGAGAGCCGCACAAAAAAATTAGTAGAGAAAGAATAGCAGGTAAAAGTATTTAGAGAGATGCAAAACAAATTTGGTAGAGAAAGAATAGCACAACAATTCAGGAGTGTCTCAATTTCACGACTTTGTTCCAGCTTATGGAATTTGTAATTTGTATAAGAAATGCAAAATGATAAAATATAAATCAGAGACTCTGTTATGCAGGTTCTGCTCGATCTGGGGGCACTTCCTCTGGCTGAGCTGCCTCTTCTGCAGTTCTGCTCGAAAATGATGTTGATACAGAAGCGCTCTAGATCCACAACCAGCATTGTTGCTGTGATCGGTGTGGATAGTGGGTCGAAGACCCGGTTAGCGGCAGTGGTGTTGTTGCTGCTGACGTTTCCGGTGTTTCTGAGGTTACCGCCATTTCTGGGCGATCCCAGTGTTGCCGATGTTGCCGCCATTTCTGGCGGTTCCAGCGTTACCACTGTTGCCGCTGTTCCTAGCGACACCGGTGCTTCCGCCGTTTCCCGCGACTCTGGCGTTCGTTTTGGCGGCCACATTGGCTTAGCGATTGGCATTAACGTGTTGGTGTTGCGGTTGGCAACAACGTGGTGTTGGCGTTGGCATCAGCAACAACGTTCGCATGGCACTGCCGTTGGCATCTTATTTTGTCGCCATTGTTTGGGTTGGCGGCGACTTTACCGCTGGCATTGGTGTTGGCGGGGTTGGGGATGCCGTTCTTGTTGTTGTTGCCCCCGCCAAAAGCCATTTACATGCCCTCTAGCGTGACCGTTCCTACGGGCGTGTCTCCCGCCGAGTCACGTCTGAGCCATATTCGAGGGCGTGGAACATGCAGTCATGCTCGAATTCATCGGTATTGGAGACTAGCATGATCAACCCAGCATCGGAGGCCGGGGTAACTAAGTCCATTCCCTCATCGTGCTGACTACCGTCAGCGAGATCCGGGTTTGCAGCGGCAGCGAGCGGGTTGTCGGTGGAGTCACCCTCGAAGGGCACGTGGTCGGCGGAGCTGGGGCTTCCGACGCTTTCCCCTGCCTCCATGGCCTCGGCGGCTACGGTTTATCCGACGAAAGTGTTGATGCAGTCGAATGGCACCATGTAGGAGTTCGTGACCAGTGCAGGCGCCGGGCTGTAGCTATCGCCGGTGATGTACATCATGGGGCCGAGTGTAATGGGTCGGCCAGTCATGATCTGGCCGGAGTGTGATGAAGCCGATCTCGTTGGGAATATCACACCTGCAATCCCACGACCCAGGATGGGTGCCAACTATCGGTGGATATATCCGGCAGATGCTACCAGGGTAGCTTTCGTGAGGAGGCGAGTGAGGGAGCTTAGGAATTCTCGGTACAAGATGAACACGCGTGGTTTACCAAGGTTCGACCGAGGTAAAGACCTACTCCTGCTAAGATTGTATTGCTGGTGAGATTACATGGAGTCGCCATAGGAGACGAGTACATAAAGGTAGGGAGAGAGCTCGCACTATGACTTGAGATATATTTTGTTCTACTAGATTTCCCTACGGAGTACCTCGTTTAGGATTTTACAAGATAGGATCCAGGGCAGTTTCCGATCCCAGTCGCCTAACAGGATGAGTCAGCCCACTTCTTGAGTTCCAAGTCTCCACTCTCAGGCCTTCCGGATGGATCCGCCCCAGGTAAAAGTATTTCAAGAGCCGCACAACAAATTTGGTAGAGAAAGAATAGCACAACAAATTTGGTAAAAGTATTTAGAGAGCTGCAAAACAAAATTGGTAGGGAAAAGAATAGCACAACAATTCAGGGCTGTCTTTTCACAAGTTCAAATGCAAAATGGTAAAATATATTTCCGACCTACCGGATTCGAACCAGTGACCTAAGGATTTTATCTGCACCAACTACAGTCCTCCGCTCTACCAACTGAGCTAAGGTCGGGTTATCGTGTCAGCTTTTGTTCTTACACCATCTTATTCTGGCGAATTACAGAGCCATGCACGTATCAAATTGTTAAAAACCAATACACGGTCGGACGTGCAGTTGGCTAGTTGCCGCTCAACCCCTTTGCCTTTGGCGGAAAGCAACAAAAGCTCCTCCCAAGTCCAACCAAAGATGAAATACTGGGAAACAAGCAAAAAATCACGTTCAAACATAAACAAGGCGGCTTCAAAAGTTTGGCAAGAAAAGCAGAGAAAATGTTGGCAAGAGATGCAGATGTTCAAACGTTGCACACCTTCAATCATCTCCTTAATTCTTTGGATTCAGCAAAAGAGCCTCACAAACCCGCGTGATATAGTTGCTCAAGTCCAGGAACCAGGATGGTGAGACTGTAAAAGGACCGAAAGCTGTCCTAATATGCAAAAGAGCCTCACAAACCCTAGCAACCTATCCAACCCTTGTTACTGAAGAATTGCAGATGCTGCCCACAGAAGTCTGCTCGTGGCACTTTAATGGCATCGAAGGGAGTTTCTCATCTGCAGAAACAAAGGCAGTTAAAATATGCTGGATAGTAATACTTATTTGGCCTAGCGCTGATTACGGAAAAAAAAGTGTCAAATAATAACTACAGGTTTAGATGCTTTCAGCATCTCATATTTGGATAAATGGCTACTATTGTATCAACAGAACTCGATGAACGTCGTGCTGCTGCCAGGACTCACCTTGAAGTCTTCCGCAGGTCGAAACATCACGAAGATAGTGAAGCAAATTTGTCAGGATACGCTTCTCTTGCTCTCTGTAAATGTCTGGCAGTTTCTCATTGGTGGATGAGGGAATTGCAGCTGCAACACTTGTTGTCCAGAAAAGCTCATCCTGCTCGTTACACATCAGTGCCTGGGTTCCAGGGGACACAGGTCTCCTGTTATCCTTCCATGTATTAAAAGGGTCAGAGCTTGAGGTTCCTGCCCTTTCTTCAGTAATAGGAACCGCAGTTAAACTGTTTTCTGCTGAGCACACTTGTTCATCATGTTGTTTCGGAACTGCTTCTGTGTCATGGTCTGTAGAAGAAAGGCAACTCTGTGCTCGATCTAACTTTCTTCTGTTAGTGTTCTCCTTACCACCTGAATCTGAAATAGTAATGAGATGTTGAGAAAATATATCCTGATAAGAAGTAAATACAAATATGCATTTATCACCACTAAATCCTTCAGTGAAATATACCACTAGCAAGAAAAGTTATATATATATGTTGCAGTTCTCATTCAAACACAGAAGAAAACATCCAAAGTTCCTCGCTAGCATCTTACGAGCACTTGGTACTAATCGAGAAGATTTGCCCATAGTGTCGGATAGTCACTTCTATTATTAAGGTGTGTGCAAATTTACTTTAAGACTTCACGTGGAGAAACAAAGCAATTCCCCTGAACTGTATGTGAGATGGTTTGTTTCCCACTATTTGATGGTAAATCAACAAGTCATTCAGTATTTCCTAAAAAAAAAGCAATTTAGTAAAATATGGCCAGAAGATGATTGGCATGGCCATAGAAGAATAGTATGCTAGCAAGCATAACACAATTCAGTAATGTTTGTCAGATGAGTCACATAACAGGATCAATGCTATGTTTACTGTTTTCGAGAAATCAATACCTAAGAATGCTCCGGCAGCTTGATTTGATACTTGAACCAAAACTTTACAGAGCTCACTGACATTCTCTATCTGGATAATATCAGCTAAAAGTGGCCTTGACGAAGATAAGAACAATATATTAGCAATAAAGTGAAAGAAGTGCAAATGAGAAATCGGCTCTAAGAATGTCACCTGAAAGTAACTCCGTGCGATCCTAATTTGACAGGATTTTTAGTGCCTCCTATAGGAACGGAAGTGAGTGAAGTGGAAATCACCTGAAATGGTGGCAAAACCAAAAGTGTATGTTAATAACCAGATTTTTAACATCTTCTTTACCTTTAATTTTATCCAAAAGATAAGTTTTAGCATTTAACTTAGTAATACTAATATTCAGTTGCCTATCCACAAGACATCACATGTCCTTGGCTTCTATCTTAAATAGCTTTGTAAGTCAATATGATGAAAGCACAAGTCATGAAAAATAAGCATGCGGTAAAGGAATTACTTGAGAACAATCATTGTTGCTAATGGGCTGATCTCTGCCTAATGGAGCCATTGAGAGGGTGGGGAACTTTTCTGTTGCATGAGAAAGAACTGCAGATGGTCCAATAATCCCCTTCATAGAAAGTTTCGGCGCATGCTGTACATAGACAACATGCTGCTGATAATATGGCGTATTGCTTTCCTATCTTCATTGCTTTCATAGTTCTTGCAATCCATACACTTGCAGTTCTCTGCACAGAGAACATTTGTTTGAAAGCACTCACAATATTTCTTCAGGCACTCTGATCTCTTGCAGTGGCACCCCTTCGTGTGCTTACCCACATGAGAGCCTTCCACTGCTTTATACTGGGATGTAAAAAGAGAATGGATTTCATACATGACAAGATAATGCAAACAAATCGGTATGCAACCCAACACTTGGTTTGTTTCACATATGACTATTGCCTTACACATGATATAAGCTAAGAGTCAATGATTATTGATGGGTTAATTAGATAGATGCCACTCTAATTTCTGGCTATTTGACAAACGCCACTACAACTTTCATTTTTAGAAAAACGCCATTGCAATTATGTGTACATTTGATAGATGCCATTACATGTATTTAACCCCATATACTAGCCAATATACATACGTATTTCTTTGGTATGTACGTCTAGATGGTAGGGCCTACCAGAATCAGGCGAGTACTAGACTGACACAACCGATCAAAAAATTAGCCCAACCTAGATAAAAAAACACCTTTCTTCCTCCTCTCTCCGTAATTAGATTTATGGTTTATGTATGCATGTGATTAGGAAATTATTTTGTGATGGCCATTTTATGTTCTTGTATGCAAGTCATGAAGGAGATATGCCCTAGAGGCAAATAAGAAATAGGTTTTTATTGTCATGTCTCAATTAGTTTATAATAGTTTCATACTGTATATTGTGCTATAACTGTACCAAGTAGAAACATTGGTACATGTGTGGTATGAAACAACCAAGTCCCTAGTAGCCTCTATTCATATTAGTTCGTTGGTCACGAAGATGATCTGGTTTCAAGATCATGGGCATTTATGCCGACTGACAACGAGATCATATCATTGGAGAATGATGTGATTGGACATTCCTCGAAGGATTGCAACTCGATCAAGTCATATAGTTCATTGTTGCAACAACTATACCTAGACTCCTTCTCCTTAGACCGTGAGCTCATATTACTCACTGTTTCCCTATGCTACTTAGACTGCACCAACCATCATTCGGTAATACGGTGGCCATAAAGGTATACGTTGGGTATTCCGAAGGAACAATAGATGACATGTGACTGCAAGACCGGAATTTGTTCACCCACATGACGGGTAAAGATACATACGGCCGACTTGGTGAGATTACATCTATAAATGTTGCAACATGTGATTAGGTCACGGGGATGTAATATCACGGTAAACAGAAAACATAACTTGTTGTGAACGAGATTGAACAAGGTATGGGATACCAGTGATCGGATCTGGGACAAGTTGTATCGAGAAACAAAAGGAAGAGGATGCTACATTTAGACGGTTCAAACGACATTGTCATCAGGAATGCATAGGGGTCACATGGACATCCCTGGTCCCTCTGTTGATCATTGATACAGATCATTTCTAGAGCATTCCCGAGCCGTGAGAAGATACACTTAATGGTACGATGAGAGTGATCATTCGTAAGATGGAATCATAGTAGAGAAAGAGAAAGCCGGAATCATTTTGCGAAGAGATCCGAAGTTGTTCGGAGAAAGAATAAAGGAAAAGCCCTGAAAAGTGTTTTCGGATAAATGAGAATTTAAATATTTATTTATTATACGTTAATTGTAAATTAATATATTATAAATAATATTTAGATTAAGATTTATAAAGGCAACTTTTATATTAGGCTAAATCCCGGAGGGAAATAGTCTAGAATAAAAGCTACAGAAAAATAAAAGGAAAGAAAAATGGTCCAGCCCACGTGGGCGGCAGATAACAGCCGCCGCACGGGGGCAGCAGCTAGTCACGGTCGACCTGCTCAACCCGGCCCATGGGCACGCGGGGAGCAGGCGGACGGAGTGGGCCGCGGGCGTGGAGCAGCCCACCCGGGCTAGGCGGTCTCCACCGTCGCTGGGCGCTGGGCCGCTCACCGCAATGGGCCGCGCAGGGCGGGAGCCGGCCCACCCGGGGCCAGCTACGACCACCTGCCGCCTCGAGCTGCTAGGCAGGCCGCGAGGACGTGCGCCGGCCCAGGCGGGGCGCCTATTGTTGCTGCTGCTGGGCGGAAGATAGCAGGCACGGGGTGGGCCGCGCCAAGGCCCACCCGACCGGCTCCTCCTAGGCTGCTGTGTGCTGTTCTCTTTTCCCTCTTGGGCTAGAATCAGCCCATTAGGCTGGACGAAATTCTGCTGCATTTTTCCTTTAGTATTAGTCCCACATGGCTTAGCCTTTGAGAAAGGCACACCCCCCGTCTATATAAAGGGGTGCCCATGGGTGGGATTAAATACCAATATTTGGAGAAGTCCTTTGGTTGACTTCCTCCTTCCCTCTCTCTCTATACCTTATGACCATGGCCCCCAAGTCTGGGCTGTGCGATCAAGGTATACCTGCAGTACGCAGTTGCGCTGCAGGGATTCCTAGCCGTATATCAACTTCCGCACTCCCGGCGGGATCGGGGAGCCGGAGGTCTCATCGTGCACCGGATGTGTACGAAGACACGAGGCGCAACACTTGGGGCGCTTGAATGTCGTGAGCCGGAGCTGTTGCTGTTGGAGATATGCCCAAGAGGCAATAATAAAAGTGATTATTATTATATCTTTGTGTTTATGATGAATGTTTACATCCCATGCTATAATTGTATTATTAGGAAACACTAATACATGTGTGTTTTGTAAACATATAAGAGTCCCTAGTAAGCCTCTTGTTGAACTAGCTTGTTGATTAATTGATGATCATGGTTTCCTGATCATGGACATTGGATGTGATTAATAACAAGGTTATATCATTAGGAGAATGATGTGATGGACACACACCCATAGTAAGCGTAGCATAAGATCAAGTCATTAAGTTCACATTGCTGTAAGCTTTCAAATACATAGTAACCTATTCCTTCGACCATGAGGTTATGTTAATCACCATCACCGGATGAATACTTTGATAACATCAAACGCCGCTTCGTAACTGGGTGGTTATAAAAGTGTCATTGGGTATTCTGAAAGTATGTGTTGAAGCTCATGAACCAAGATTGGGATTTGTCCATCCATATGACGGATAGATATGCTCTGGGCCCTCTCGGTGGAATGTCATCTAGTTAGCTTGCAAGCATGTGACTAGGTCACAAGGGATGACATATCACGGAACGAGTAAAGAGCACTTATCAGTAACGAGGTAGAACTAGGTATGGAGATACCGACGATCAAACCTCTGATAAGTATAATATCGTGAGACAAAGGGAATTAGTTTCGTATGTAAATGGTTCAATCGATCGCGAAGTCATCGTTGAGTATGTGGGAGCCATTATGGATCTCCAGGTCCCGCTAATGGTTATTGATATGAGATGTGTCTCTATCATGTCTACATATTCACGAACCGTAGGGTGACACACTTAAGGTTCGAAGTTGTTTTAAGTAGATATGGAATGTGCGTTGGAGACCGAATGTTGTTCGGAGTCTCGGAATGGATCCGGGACATCACGAGGAGATCCGGAATGGTCCGGAGAATAAGATTCATATATAGGAGATCATTTTATGAGATAGGAAATGTTCCGGAGTGTTTGCATGAGGATTCTAGAAGGTTTCGGAATGTTCCGGAAGGTTCTAGAAGATATCTTGGAGTTTGCTTGAAAATCAAGATAGGGATCAAGGAGTCCTGGTGGGTCAAGATACGGATTCGTGGGGGAGGAGGACTCCTCCCCCACCTCCAACCCGCCGGCCTAGGAGAGTCCTACAAGGACTCCCCTCCCCATGGCGCCCTCCCCTCTTTAAATAGAGGGGCAGGGGGCGCCCCCTCCTCCAACGCTCCCATAACGTCTAATCTCTGCCGCCTCTCTCCTCCACCATATTCTGCACAGGCATAGGCGAAGCCCTGCAGAATTCTCTACTCCACCACCACCACCACGCCGTCGTGCTGCTGGGATTCCGTGGAGAAGATCTACTACCTCCGCTGCTCGCTGGAACGGGGAGAGGAAGGTCTGCTTCGACTCCGCACGTGTGACCGACTGCGGAAGCGCTGCCGAATTGCGGCGCCGGAAGGATCGTCTACTTGACCGAGGGCGGAAGCGCTGCTGGAACGCAACGCCGGAAGGATCGTCCACACGATCTTGAGATCGGCAAGTGATCGACTACATCAACCACGAGATCTAATCTCGTTAACGCTTTCGGATCTACGAGGGTTAGTTCCTATCTATCTCGTTGCTCATGTCTCATAGATTAGATCTTGGCTTTTATCTGGATTGGATCTAGGTTTTGTTCGTTCTTGCGGTAGAAATTTTTTGTTTTCCATGCTACGAACCCCATCAGTGGTATCAGAGCCGTATCTATGCGTAGATCTGTTGCACGAGTAGAACACAATGGCTTTGTGGGCGTTGATGCTTTTGTGGTCGGTGTCTTAGCGTGTACTTTGCATCTTGCGGTATGGTGGGATGAAGCGGCTCGGGCTAACATTACATGTCATCGCACATGAGACTTGCTCCACGCTTGACGTGCAACTTGCCTTGCACAAGTGGCTTTGCGGGTGTCTGTCTCTCTCACCATAGTTAAGATTCAATTTACAATGAGCATCTTGACAACACTTGTATCAACGTTGTGGTTCATGTTCGTAGGTAAGATCGGTCTTATGCGAAAGCCCCAAACCACGTAAAACTTGCAAAGAAAATTAGAGGCGTCTAACTTGTTTTTGTAGGGGTTTTGTGATGTGATATGGCCAACATGTGATTGTGATTGTATTTGATGTATGCAATGATCCTTGTTGTAATATGGCAACCGGCAGGAGCCTAATGGTTGTCTTTAAATTCTGTTAAGACCTGCGTGTCTATTCATCTTGTAATAGCTTTATTCCAAGTAGTTGTAATAGTTGCTGGCGATGATGGACAACCATGAAGCGGCGCCACTGACCTTGACGCAATGCTGGTGATGATGGAGATCATGTTCGTGCTTTGGAGATGGAGATCAAAGGCACAAGAAGAAAAGGCCATATCATATCACACTTATTATGAATTGCCTGTGATGTTAATCCTTTATGCATCTTGTATTGCTTAGATCGCGACGGTAGCATTATAAGATGATCCCTCTCACTAAATATCAAGTAATAAAGTGTTCACCCTTAGTTGGCACCGTTGCTAAGACTCGTCGTTTCGAAGCATCTCGTGATGATCGGATGTGATAGATTCTACGTGTGCATACAACGGGTGCAAGCCAGATTTGCACATGCGGAAACTAAGGTTTTCTTGACGAGCCTAGCATGTACAGACATGGTCTCGGAACACGGAATACCGAAAGGTAGAGCATGAGTCATATAATTGATATGATGAACATGAAGATTGTTCGCCGATGAAACTACATCTTCTCTCGTGAAGATCGGACTTGGTGTAGTGGACTTGGTTCGTGTAATCACTAAGACAATGTGAGGGATGTTGTTTTGAGTGGGAGTTCACCTAGTTAGTTTGATAATTAAACTTGAACTCAATTTGTCATAAACTTAGTCTAAACTACTTGCAAATTGTTGTAGATTATGGCGACCCCCTCCATCAATTTCAATGCGTTCCTAGAGAAAGAAAAACTTAAGAACAATGGAAGCAATTTCACGGACTGGTTCCGTGGACTGAAGATCGTCCTCAGGGCTGGTCAGTTGACCTATGTGCTCGATGCACCGCTAGGTGACCCACCTGCATATAATGCTACCGATGACGAAAAGAATGTTTTCGCCACTCGGAAGAATCATTACTCCACAGTTCATTGTGCCATCCTGTACGGTTTAGAAGCGGAGCTCCAACAGCGTTTTGAGCACCACGACCCGTTCGAGATCATTAAGGAGCTCAGGCTAATTTTTGAGACTCGCGCGGCAATGGAGAGCTATGAGGCCTCCGAGAAATTCTTTAACTGTAAGATGGAAGAAGGAAGCTCCGTTAGCGAGCACGTGCTCACCATGTCTGGGTACGCTAAGAAGCTCCAAGAGTTGGGAATATCGATTCCTAATGAATTGGGGATTCACCGTCTCCTTCAATCACTGCCACCAAGTTACAAGAACTTTGTGATGAACTACAACATGCACTGCATGAACAAGACGTTGCCTGAACTGTCGTCCATGCTAAAAACTGCTGAAGTGGAGATCAAAAAGGAGCACCAAGTGTTGATGGTCAATAAGACCACCAATTTCAAGAAACGGGGCAAGCCTAAGAACAAGGGCAACTTCAAGAAGGACGGCAAGAAAGCTGCCGCACCTGCTAAGAAGCCCAAGGCTGGTCCTAATCCTGAAACCGAGTGTTTCTACTGCAAGGGTGCTGGTCACTGGAAGCGTAACTGCCCCAAGTACCTGGCAGATCTGAAGAACGGCAACATCAAGAAGAAAGGTATATTTGATATACATGTTATAGATGTGTATCTCACTAGTAATCGTAGTAGTGCCTGGGTATTTGATACTGGTTCGGTTGCTCATATATGTAACTCGAAACAGGAACTGCGGAATAAACGAAGACTGGCAAGAGATGAGGTGACGATGCGCGTTGGAAATGGCTCCAAGGTTGATGTGATCGCCGTCGGCACGCTCCCTCTACATCTACCTTCGGGATTAGTTTTAAATTTAAATAATTGTTATTTGGTGCCTTCGTTAAGCATGAACATTATATCTGGATCCTGTTTATTGCGAGACGGTTACTCTTTTAAATCTGAGAATAAAGGTTGTTCGATTTATATGAGTAATATCTTTTATGGTAATGCACCTGAGATGAATGGTTTATTCTTACTGAATCTCGATAGTAGTGATACACATGTTCACAACATAGATGCTAAACGAATTAAATTGAATGATAATTCTACATACATGTGGCACTGTCGTCTTGGTCACATTGGAGTGAAGCGTATGAAGAAACTCCATTCTGATGGACTTCTTGAATCACTTGATTTTGAATCACTTGAAAGATGCGAAGCATGTCTATTGGGAAAAATGACTAAGACTCCATTCTCTGGGACAATGGAGCGAGCTACAGACTTATTGGAAATAATACATACCGATGTGTGCGGTCCAATGAGTATAGCATCGCGTGGTGGATATCGTTATGTTCTCACCTTCACGGATGACTTGAGTAGATATGGGTATGTCTACTTCATGAAACATAAGTCCGAAACTTTCGAGAAGTTTAAGGAATTTCAAAGTGAAGTGGAGAATCATCGTAACAAGAAGATTAAGTTTCTGCGTTCTGATCGCGGGGGTGAATATCTAAGTTACGAGTTTGGCATGCATTTAAAGAAATGTGGAATACTTTCACAGTTGACACCGCCGGGAACACCACAGCGTAATGGTGTGTCCGAACGTCGTAATCGAACTCTCTTAGATATGGTTCGGTCTATGATGTCTCTTACAGATTTACCGTTATCATTTTGGGGCTATGCATTAGAGACAGCCGCATTCACTTTAAATAGGGCACCATCTAAATCCGTTGAAACGACACCGTACGAATTGTGGTTTGGTAAGAAACCTAAGTTGTCGTTCCTTAAAGTTTGGGGTTGCGAAGCATACGTAAAGAAGTTACAACCTGATAAGCTAGAATCCAAAGCGGAGAAATGCGTCTTCATAGGATACCCTAAAGAAACAATTGGGTATACCTTCTATCATAGATCCGAAGGCAAAATTTTTGTTGCAAAGAATGGATCCTTTCTTGAGAAGGAGTTTCTCTCGAAAGAAGTGACTGGAAGGAAAGTAGAACTCGATGAGGTTATTGAACCTTCTCTCGGATTTGAGAGTAGCGCAGCACCGGAAGATGTTTTGGTGCCGCCTGCACCAATAGAAGAGGAAGCTAATGATAATGATCATGAAACTTCGAACGAAGTTACTACTGAACCTCGCAGGTCAACGAGGGTTCGTACCACTCCTGATTGGTATGACTCTGCCTTGAACGTCATGTTGGTGGACAACGCCGATGACCCTGCGACGTATGAAGAAGCTATGGTGAGCCCAGATTCCGACAAATGGCTAGAAGCCATGAAATCCGAAATGGGATCCATGTACGAAAACCAAGTGTGGACTTTGGTGGACTTACCGGATGGCCGTAAGGCTGTCGAGAACAAATGGATTTTCAAGAGAAAAACAGATGCTGATGGTAATGTTACCGTCTATAAAGCTCGACTTGTCGCGAAAGGGTTCCGACAAATTCAAGGAGTTGACTATGATGAGACATTCTCACCAGTAGCGAAGCTAAAGTCTGTGAGGATTTTGTTAGCAATTGCTGCATATTTCAATTATGAGATTTGGCAGATGGATGTCAAAACGGCGTTCCTTAATGGTGACATTGAGGAAGAGTTGTATATGGTACAACCCAAGGGTTTTGTCGATCCTAAAGATGCTAACAAGGTATGCAAACTTCAGCGCTCCATTTATGGACTGAAGCAAGCATCCCGTAGTTGGAATCAACGTTTTGATAAGGTAATCAAAAACTTTGGATTTATACAAACTTATGGAGAAGCTTGTATTTACAAGAAAGTGAGTGGGAGCTCTGTAGCATTCCTAGTACTGTATGTAGATGACATATTGTTGATTGGGAATGATATAGAACTTCTTAATAGCGTCAAAACCTATTTGAATAATAGTTTTTCAATGAAGGATCTTGGCGAAGCGGCATACATTCTAGGCATCAAGATTTATAGAGATAGATCAAGACGCCTAATAGGGCTTTCACAAAGTACATACTTGGACAAAGTTCTAAAGAAGTTTAGAATGGAAGATAGCAAGAAAGGGTTCGTGCCCATGTTGTCAGGTAAGACCTTGAGTAAAACTCAAAGTCCAGCTACGGCAGAAGATAGAGAGAAAATGAATAAAATTCCCTATGCCTCGGCCATAGGTTCTATCATGTATGCCATGCTGTGTACAAGACCGGATATAGCACATGCTGTTAGTTTGACTAGCAGATATCAAAGTGATCCTGGAGAGGAACACTGGACAGCGGTCAAGAATATCCTAAAGTACCTAAATAGGACTAAGGATATGGTTCTTTCTTATGGAGGTGATGAACAGCTTGTTGTAAACGGTTACACCGATGCTAGTTGGAACACCGATCCGGATGACTCAAAGTCACAGTCGGGTTACGTATTTATTTTGAATGGTGCTGCAGTAAGCTGGAGGAGTGCGAAGCAAAGCGTTGTGGCGAAATCTTCAACTGAATCGGAATACATAGCTGCTTCGGAGGCTGCACAAGAAGCCGTTTGGATGAAGGAATTCATTACTGAACTCGGCGTGGTTCCCAGTGCATTGGACCCGATGGCCATCTACTGTGACAACACAGGTGCCATAGCTAATGCGCAGGAGCCAAGGTCACATAGCAAGCTGAAGCACATCAAGCTACGTTTCCACGCTATTCGCGAGTATGTCCGAGATGGTGACATAAAGATTTGCAAAGTACACACTGATCTGAATGTGGCAGATCCGTTGACTAAACCTCTCCCTAGGGCAAAGCATGACCAACACCAAAACGCCATGGGTGTTCGGTATATTACCATGTAATCTAGATTATTGACTCTAGTGCAAGTGGGAGACTGTTGGAGATATGCCCAAGAGGCAATAATAAAAGTGATTATTATTATATCTTTGTGTTTATGATGAATGTTTACATCCCATGCTATAATTGTATTATTAGGAAACACTAATACATGTGTGTTTTGTAAACATATAAGAGTCCCTAGTAAGCCTCTTGTTGAACTAGCTTGTTGATTAATTGATGATCATGGTTTCCTGATCATGGACATTGGATGTGATTAATAACAAGGTTATATCATTAGGAGAACGATGTGATGGACACACACCCATAGTAAGCGTAGCATAAGATCAAGTCATTAAGTTCACATTGCTGTAAGCTTTCAAATACATAGTAACCTATTCCTTCGACCATGAGGTTATGTTAATCACCATCACCGGATGAATACTTTGATAACATCAAACGCCGCTTCGTAACTGGGTGGTTATAAAAGTGTCATTGGGTATTCTGAAAGTATGTGTTGAAGCTCATGAACCAAGATTGGGATTTGTCCATCCATATGACGGATAGATATGCTCTGGGCCCTCTCGGTGGAATGTCATCTAGTTAGCTTGCAAGCATGTGACTAGGTCACAAGGGATGACATATCACGGATCGAGTAAAGAGCACTTATCAGTAACGAGGTAGAACTAGGTATGGAGATACCGACGATCAAACCTCGGATAAGTATAATATCGTGAGACAAAGGGAATTAGTTTCGTATGTAAATGGTTCAATCGATCGCGAAGTCATCGTTGAGTATGTGGGAGCCATTATGGATCTCTAGGTCCCGCTAATGGTTATTGATATGAGATGTGTCTCTATCATGTCTACATATTCACGAACCGTAGGGTGACACACTTAAGGTTCGAAGTTGTTTTAATTAGATATGGAATGTGCGTTGGAGACCGAATGTTGTTCGGAGTCTCGGAATGGATCCGGGACATCACGAGGAGATCCGGAACGGTCCGGAGAATAAGATTCATATATAGGAGATCATTTTATGAGATAGGAAATGTTCCGGAGTGTTTGCATGAGGATTCTAGAAGGTTTCGGAATGTTCCGGAAGGTTCTAGAAGATATCTTGGAGTTTGCTTGAAAATCAAGATAGGGATCAAGGAGTCCTGGTGGGTCAAGATACGGATTCGTGGGGGAGGAGGACTCCTCCCCCACCTCCAACCCGCCGGCCTAGGAGGAGAGGAGTCCTACAAGGACTCCCCTCCCCATGGCGCCCTCCCCTCTTTAAATAGAGGGGCAGGGGGCGCCCCCTCCTCCAACGCTCCCATAACGTCTAATCTCTGCCGCCTCTCTCCTCCACCATATTCTGCACAGGCATAGGCGAAGCCCTGCAGAATTCTCTACTCCACCACCACCACCACGCCGTCGTGCTGCTGGGATTCCGTGGAGAAGATCTACTACCTCCGCTGCTCGCTGGAACGGGGAGAGGAAGGTCTGCTTCGACTCCGCACGTGTGACCGACTGCGGAAGCGCTGCCGAATTGCGGCGCCGGAAGGATCGTCTACTTGACCGAGGGCGGAAGCGCTGCTGGAACGCAACGCCGGAAGGATCGTCCACACGATCTTGAGATCGGCAAGTGATCGACTACATCAACCACGAGATCTAATCTCGTTAACGCTTTCGGATCTACGAGGGTTAGTTCCTATCTATCTCGTTGCTCATGTCTCATAGATTAGATCTTGGCTTTTATCTGGATTGGATCTAGGTTTTGTTCGTTCTTGCGGTAGAAAATTTTTGTTTTCCATGCTACGAACCCCATCAGTTGCACGATGAAGATGATGAAGATCACGAAGGAGCAAGGGGTGAACCGCGAGGAGCTTCGCGACCTTGAGGTCAGCTACGAGTACGACTACTTCAACCACGTTCCCCGTGGAACGTTAACCGCATACGGTCTACAAGGATATATATTCTTTACGCTCCGACCGTTACCGCATTACTACATAGATAGATCCTAGGCAGTTTCTGGGGTTTCAACGTAGGGAAATTTTTGTTTTCCGCACCGATCCCCTACAGTGGTATCAGAGCCGATCTATGCGTAGGAGTGCTGTACGGCCAGTACGCACAAGTATTGTACGGGCATTGATCCCTTAGTTGTTATCCTCTAACGTGTACTTGTTTATATCGCGGTATTGTTTGATGAAGCGGCCCGGACCGACCTTACGCGTATTCGTACGCGAGACTGGTTCCACGCTCAACATATGGCTTGTACCATATAAGTGGCTAGCAGGTGTCTGTCTCTCATTCGATAGTTGATATAGCATTTGCAACGGAGGGCCCCAAAAGGGATGTAGTAGAGACAACTGTCAAATCCATGTTGTGGTTGGAAAGTTCGTAGTTTAGAAACGATTCTAGTGCGAAAGCCCTAACAACCACGTAAAACTTACAATAGATAAAGTAGAGGCGTCTAACTTTATTTTGCAGGGGGCATGTGATTATGATATGGCATTGGTCATTGCGAAGGTAAAGTAGTTTACTTTTCTGTTACTAAGTAGTATAGTAATAGTCATCGTTCCGATGAACGACCTGGTGGCGGCATCATGGACTTGGCGTCAAACCAAGGGCAAGATGGACATCATGCCGGAGCGCTCGATGGAGATCAAGGAGCAAGAAGTACCGTATCATATCACATTATACATATGATGTTGATACCTATTTTACATCTTATTGCGTGCTAGTATTTAGATACTCACGGTAGCAAATAAGATAATCCCTATTTAATTCCAATGTTCCGTGTTTCCCTTGTGTGTACACCACCAAGAAAGTTCTTCGGTATGAGGCCGGCCGTGATGATCGGGGGTCAGACATATCTACGTTCGCATACAGTGGGTGTAAGCCATGTTGCACAGCGAATACACACAAGTTAGATTTGGCGAGCCTAGCATGTACAGACATGGCCTCGGAACACAAGAGATCGAAAGATCGAGCATGAGGACATGGATGATGTGATTGACATTAGTGAATGTCAACCTTTGATAACGCACTGATGGCCGTGATGATCGGGGGAGGTGCAGAGGATAGGGATCATGCGATCACTAAAGTTGTCCAGGGGATGACAATTTTAGTGGAGGCCAATTATAAATTGATCTCTTATTATAAACTTAGTATAGATGTCTGTTTGCAAATATCTTAGTAGATCTTGGCCTATCCCATTGAGGTCCTTTGCGACCATGGGAATATATTGCTTAATATGGAACTTAGCAAAAGGGTCCAACTTCATAGAATAATACCCACGTCTGGGGGATATCCTCGTAAAAGGTGATCTTCTCTTCTTGATGCAATAACCATTTGGAGATAATTTGATGACTCTGGATTGTTTGCGAAAACACTTAGCAATCTTTCTTGTGAACTCTTAGAAGGGCTTGATTGCAAAAGGAGGTCATGGATGGAAAATGTATATATAAGATATACAAATTATAAATGTGGTTCTTGCAGAACTCATTTTAGTTTGCAAAGTATTTGATACTTGTTCCGTTTTGTGAAAACAGGAGGATCTGCTTGAGAATTGCTGGATTTGAGGCAACATGACTTGATGACGGCAAGCAAAACAGTTGATGGCCGACATCACCTCTTTCCTCAAAGTTTATCATTTGGATTAGTGGACTTGAATATAATTTGTAATCCTTGTTTGTGTGTCTTGCTTATGGCGAGACGATTATTCATATGAACAAGTTACAAACCAGTTTGTACTGTTCTTATAAAAATACCTTGTGATCACATAACGATTACAAATAAGTTATTCTCATCACTATGTCAATGATAATAGTTTAAACGTTTATAAAGAATTGGAATGCTAAAAGATATCCAAAGTTTAATAATGAAATGACACTACAATTTAAGTCATTTTGGTTATTGCAGGTTCTTTATGAAAGATCGGGGTCCTAGATGCATAATCTAGAGACTTTGCAAAACCATGCCTCTCGGGCAGAATGACTAAAACTCCGCATTCTGGTAAAACGGTGATATGCGAAGAAATGTTAAATCTTATACATAGTGATGTATCACATTTTCAACAAGTCGTGGAAATCATTTATTGTGGACTTAAGTGAATAAGTGTATTTATTTAATGAAACATGAAGTTTGAAATGATTTGAATTGTTCAAATGAGTTCATAACTAAATGGGATATTGAATTAACAAGTCTCTTCGATTTGATTGACATGACTAAGGTATTCAAGTTAAGTTTAGCATAAAAGGGACTTGTGAAAGATGTTTCACAAATTATGATAATTGGACGAATTCAAACTATGTTGAAATGTCTAAACATCATAATCATTATGTATTAGATACATATGGTACAATATTATCTCTTATCGGGGCTATAGTTGTCATTTAGAGTTAGAGATCAAAATAAGCAAACACTCATTTGAAATACAAAGGAACATCTAAAGATTCGTGGAAACAACACCATAAGTGTTATGGCACGTTCGAGTTTCTGGAGATTTCGATAAGTCGAAATCGTGGCGAATAAACAAGTCTTTGTAGAGCATTCTTAGGAAGCTATGAATGCATCTTCCACGAAGGGGCAAACCTTCGGTTGTCCTAAGTTGATGTGTCTTGATGAAGATACAAGTGGAAGAAAGTAAAATATCAAACAAGGTATTTGACCTTACCTCCTGATTGTTGAGTGGCGCAGCGGAATTTGTTTTGTGAATCCAAACTCTACAAATAGAGGACAAACTTTTGATAATGATCATAAAGTTTTAGTGAATACTTTTACAAAATAAAGTAGGATTCAACTGTATATTCTACAAGTTTGTGGAATTATAGTTGACACCTGTCATGCTTTGAACAAGACATACCTACGAATTACAAAGAAGCGTGATGGACCTAAGTACGAGAAATGAATGGTCATTGAAATCTCGTTAGTGGAATTCTCGATTTGATGATAATCAAGGAATTTTGGAATCTCCAAGATTATCGAGAGGACCTAGATTTGAGTGGGAGCAAATCAGCTTGGCTAATTCATAAATATGTTAGTGACATATTTTGAGTGGGAGCTAAGTAAAATCCCTGAATCTCAAACATGAATGTCATATTTGAGTGGGAGCGTGAAATCATTCTAGAATATGTAGACGACATATGTGAATGATGTGATTGGTGTTAATGGTATTTAAGTTAGGATGAAGTTGAAGTTATTAAACAAAAGATCTATCGAGATAGATTAGTAAGTTTAATAAACACTGAATGTCGAATGCTTCCTGGACTTGATTCTGATAGATGTTCAGAATGTCCTAAGCAAGATTCTGAAGTAGCTCAGAATGGAACAAGGTGAGAAAGTAGTTCTTACTATATGAAGCATTGAGTTAGTATTGCAACTATGGTTGAAAGAAAGAGATGTGTTGCATCTCCTATGCCCCAGTCATAGGTTCTTCCATATAACCATGTTATATACTCGACATAATGTGACCCAAGGTTCTGGTTGGAAGGACTAGCTCTTAACTGTAAGAACATGTCTTTAAGTGATTCCTGAGTTGATCACTAAACCATAATTAAGTTTGTACTTAAGTAGCAAGAAGCAATGTAAGTGGCATAGATGCATTTCATGCATTAGGATCTACATAGATATAGAAGTATAAAGGCTTCATCTGATGTGATGTATAATGTTGTGGCGGGGCTAGTTCGCTTTTAACGTAGAATGATGTGTCCCAGGGCCCAGTGCCCATGAGAAAGCCCTCGAGGTTGATCTAACGTCACTGTAAACTCCTGGAATCAAGCCTCGTTCTCCTGCCATGACTATAGTATATACACAAAGGATACCAAAGTGTGTTTCGAAGTTTAGATGACAACGGTGAAAACGACCGTCATCATAAACACTAAAAACAAAAGTCTCACTTTGTCGCCATACAAATGCTTCGACCCATTGTAAGATAATGGTGTGAATGTCAAAATTAGGAAAACATTAACGATTTGCAAGAGACATAATGATCTGGTAAAACAGAACATGGACATGACGTTTTCCATGAGCATGCATGATCTGTAAACGCATATGGCATATGGTTTATATGAGTAAAATGCGAGCTAGTTTATTTTTACTCTAGTGCAAGTGGGAGACTGAAGGAGATATGCCCTAGAGGCAAATAAGAAATAGGTTTTTATTGTCATGTCTCAATTAGTTTATAATAGTTTCATATTGTGCTATAACGGTGCCAAAGTAGAAACATTGGTACATGTGTGGTATGAAACAACCAAGTCCCTAGTAGCCTCTATTCATACTAGTTCGTTGGTCACGAAGATGATCTGGGTTTCAAGGTCATGGGCATTTATGCCGACTGGCAACGAGATCATATCATTGGAGAATGTTGTGATTGGACATTCCTCGAAGGATTGCAACTCGGTCAAGTCATATAGTTTATTGTTGCAACAACTATACCTAGACTCCTTCTCCTTATACCGTGAGCTCATATTACTCACTGTTTCCCTAGGCTACTTAGACTGCATCAACCGTCATTCGGTAATACGGTGGCTATAAAAGTGTATGTTGGTTATTCCGAAGGAACAGCAGATGACATGTGACTGCAAGACTGGGATTTGTTCACCCACATGACGGGTAAAGATACATACGGCCGACTTGGTGAGATTATATCTATAAATGTTGCAACATGTGACTAGGTCACGGGGATGTAATATCACGGTAACAAGAAAACAGAACTTGTTGTGAACGAGATAGAACAAGGTATGGGATACCAGTGATCGGATCTGGGACAAGTTGTATCGAGAAACAAAAGGAAGAGGATGCTACATTTAGACGGTTCAAACGACATTGTCATCAGGAATGTATAGGGGTCACATGGACATCCCTGGTCCCTCTATTGATCATTGATACAGATCATGTCTAGAGCATTCCCGAGCCATGAGAGGATACACTTAGGGGTACGATGAGAGCGATCATTCGTAAGATGGAATCATAGTGGAGAAAGAGAAACCTGGAATCATTCCGCGGAGAGATCCGTAGTTGTTCGGAGAAAGAATAGAGGAAAACCCTGAAAAGTGTTTTCGGATAAATGAGAATTTAAATATATATTTATTATATGTTAATTGTGAATTAATATATTATAAATAATATTTAGATTAATATTTATAAAGGCAACTTTTATATTAGGCTAAATCCCGGAGGGAAACAGTCTAGAATAAAAGCTGCAGACAAAATAAAAGGAAAAAGAAAAATGGTCCAGCCCACGTGGGCGGCAGATAACAGCCGCCGCATGGGGGCAGCAGCTAGTCGCGGTCGACCTGCTCAACCCGGCCCATGGGCGCGTGGGGAGCAGGCGGACGGAGTGGGCCGCGTGCGTGGAGCAGCCAACCCGGGCTAAGCGGTCTCCACCGCCGCTGGGCGCTGGGCCGCTCACCGCAATGGGCAGGAGCCGGCCCACCCGGGGCCAGCTACGACCACCTGCCGCCTCGGACGTGCGCCGGCCCAGACGGGGCGCCTGTTGCTGCTGCTGGTGGGCGGAAGATAGCAGGCGCGGGGGGGGGGGGGGGGGGGGGGGGCGCCAAGGCCCACCCGGCCGGCTCCTCCTAGGCTGCTGTGTGCTGTTCTCTTTTCCCTCTTGGGCTGGAATCAGCCCATTAGGCTGGACGAAATTCTGCTGCATTTTTCCTTTAGTATTAGTCCCACATGGCTTAGCCTTTGAGAAAGGCACACCCTCTCCGCCTATATAAAGGGGTGCCCATGGGTGGGATTAAACACCAATATTTGGAGAAGTCCTTTGGTTGACTTTCTCATTCCCTCTCTCTCTATGCCTTGTGACCATGGCCCCCAAGTCTGGGTTGTGCGATCAAGGCACACCTGCAGTACGCCGTTGCGCTGCAGGGATTCCTACCGTATATCAACTACCGCACTCCCGGCAGGATCAGGGAGTCGGAGGTCTCATCGTGCACCGGATATGTACGAAGACACGAGGCACAACACTTGGGGCGCTTGAATGTCGTGAGCCGGAGCTGTTGTACGATGAAGATGATGAAGATCAAGAAGGAGGAAGGGGTGACCTGCGAGGAGCTTCGCGACCTTGAGGTCGGCTACGAGTACGACTACTTCAACCACGTTCCCCGCGAAACATTAACCGCATACGGTCTACAAGGGTATGTATTCTCTATGCTCCGGCCGTTACCGTATTACTACATAGATAGATCCTAAGCAGTTTCTGGGGTTTCAACGTAGGGAAATTTTTGTTTTCCGCATCGATCCCCTACAAGTCATATGTATTTATTGCCAAATTAGCTTGGAGCTATGTGAAATTTATTTTTACTTCTCCTGGTGGACCTCAACATGTATATGTATATACGATAGAAATATGAGTGTATATTAGCCAGTATTTGGATTTTTTTGCTCCACTAGCCGGTTTTGAGGGATCGGCTAGAGTTGCTCTTATATTGATACATTCTAAGGAGTCTTTCCTAGCTAATACGATTTGTAGTATCTTCTCAATCATCTTCATAATGTTTTTCCTAAATCACAATCGGGTAAACTTTGCTACAAATAAAATATTTTACTAGTAGAGCCACAATGGTAGTGTAACCTAGGTTTTTCAAATCTCTAATGAAAATGGAACATGCCCTATTAAATGGGTGGTCTCGCCACACCACAGGACAACATGGCGTCCACCTCAAATTAGTGATGGTGGGAGTAGTGAAAAAAAAATGCCTATATGCTTCCCCTCCCTCTTTAATGAGAGATGAAAAAAAAGCGAAGTAAGGGTGCCCTGCCCTATGGCTACGGGTATTTGATCTTGCTTCTTCCCCTTTTTTTCATGAAAAAAGGAAATATGAATTTATCCATTCATTTCATTAAACCCTAATTCGGGACTGACAGGGCTCGAACCCGCAGCTTCCGCCTTGACAGGGCGGTGCTCTGACCAATTGAACTACAATCCTCGCGGGATGTATGGCATACCTATTCTTAAATAGAACCATTCATATGCTACATACCTACATATTATATGCGGGTATAGTGAGAGCGACATACTAGTACTTTTTTATCACTAAAAATGGATAATAATCCACCCTTCAATAAGAAAAACTCTTTTGTTTGTAAGAAAGGAATGAGAGCTAGACAATTTATTTTAATACTCATCCTACGTCTTTGCCCTTTGGCCTATTGTGACGTGTTTTTGGGGAGCCACAATATTTGTTTTTAATTTTTGCGTTGGCCAGGATTTGATCCTACGACCTCCTGCTCTGATACCATATTGAATTGCATACACTAGCCAACACAACCAAAAGTCCAAACTGATAGAAAGGGCTAGACAATTTATTTCAATATTCTTCAAGCTAGGTACAATGAAACCTTACGATCATGTTGAATGAGATTATCTCGGGGCTATCATGACTAAATTAGGTTTTGCCCATCGATGCATTTGAGTTCGTATGGTAATGGTCAGATATGTCTCTTGTCTCTTTTTCTGACCTTTTTAGTGATGAAAAGTTGAAGGATTTCATCTTGTTAGCAACATGGGGTATGTCGTGCCTTTTAACAATTGCTCTTTTGTGTTTGAGGGTAGAGCTTCAAGCTATGAACCCACAACCTAGCCAAGCATGTTTTATCTAATGGAGTTGAACATCATCTCTAGCTTTCTAATCCTTATGTTGTAACAGTACCCGTAAACATATTTTAGAATTAATAAAGCTTGGTTGGTTATCTAAAAAAATAAACCAAAACTTCGATCGGTTTTACTGCCATGAATTTCCCTAGTTCGTACGGTACTGTGTGGCCTCTTAATTTCTGTCTAGATTGGTGCCGATATTCGTGGTCTCCAAAAGAACACATGTAGTATGAAGAAGAAAAAAAAAACATAGGTTTTAGTATTCCTCTATATACTACCCGACAAACAATAAGTCGTAGGGGGGAAGTTTTTAACCGAGTGTTACTAAGTGTATTTTGTCGGGCACTCGAAAACACATCTATTGCTAAAACACTCGGTACAGAACATACCCTAGACGTATTGGTTATTCTCCAAGTGTTTTCTGGGCCCAAGGCATGTGTACTTGACCCGGTTCACTCACAATTTATCTCCTCCTTCCACATGACATCGAACAATCAGATTGTACCGCAGCCATGTCGCCCATGGGGACAATATTTCAGCAAAAGTACGGGTGCGTTGGAGGCCGTGTTCGCCTCACAATCCAAATCTTGGGTGACAAATCTGAATATTGCTCTCAGAAATTCTCAGAAGGGAAGCTTTACCATGACATCTTACTGCAAAATTATGAAGAATATTGAAGAATTTTCCAGCAGATACGAGTTATCCAGGATACCCGAGCAGATTTGCGGTTCACGATATTCTTATTTTTATCATTCAAGATATAGTTCTTCTGATCGGCGCCCTAATGAAGCGTCATGGTGAAACCTACTAAAACCCCAAATAAGGGAAAACTAGAACTCCATCCAGTAGAAGGGGGCTTCTTGGGACCGACACACATTACGAATATATTTAGAAGGGGACTTAGACCAAATGGATTGGGATATATAAGATTCTTCATCCAACTGGATTGAGTCATAGTGCAACGTTACTTTTTGCTGGATCTAGACCATAATATCAAGTTGTTTTCCTGCAGCGCCAGCAAGGCCATATTTGCACTAGCCGTGTTCACTGCATGGTTTGACTGAGTTGATTAAGAAAAATGAGTTTCATTTTTTAGGACGGGAAAGAAATCTCATCCTTTGGTGCTTAACACTTTCTCGAACTGAGTTATTTAAACTTTTTAGAATAAAAAGTTCGAGTATATACTTCAGTGATGGTCAAGCTTTCTTCCATCCTTCCTATAGCTCCTCGAGCTTGCACCCATGTTGCGCATCACTGTTTACTTGTGATATGGATTTGACTCTTGATTAGGTGCAACCCTAGTTAAAGTTATGGTTACTACCCGGTGAGGAAAGTGATTTATATGATAACGTTTCCGAGAAGCGCCTTAGGAAAAGAAGAAGACAACATGATTATGGCTCGAAGCCAACTCTACGAGCGAAGGCTTCCACGACAGCTTGACCAAAATGTGGATACCAAATAGCATGAGCAATAGGTCTTACATGTAAGGGCATCTCTAATGGATCCCCTAAAATCGGTTAGAGAAGTAAATTTACACAGCAGCGGGATCTAACCGAACTCCTAAACGGTTAGAGGAGTAAATTTTTACTCATCGTAGGAGTAAACTTGGCTTCCGACTCCTAAATATACTCCTCCAAAATCAAATCCGAGAAAACACCCCGCCGCTCGACCCGCCTCACCCTTTCCCGCCGGCGTCGCCGCCGGTGACCCCCAACCCCCGCCGTCCCCATCCCGGTCCCTCCGCCGCTCTCCGTCCCACCTTTTCCCTAGGTCGCCGCCTCTCGCCGTCGCCGGAATCAATGGCACGAGGTCGTTTTCGCCGACCGCCGGCCCGATTTGGAGGAAAACGAGCTCTGTCGCCGACGATTCGCCGCGACTTCGAGCCGTCGGAGGCCAGGAAGGCTATAGAAGGCAGGCACCGTCCCCCTCGACGCCTCCTCCCCCTACCTGACCGCTATCCGACCTCCGTCCGGCCAACCTCGTCGCCTCCTCCGCCTGTGAGGTGTTCGACCGAATAGCAAGGTGAGTTTTTTTAGCCGAATTTATTTGTTTTTGTTTTCAAATTTGACCGGCATCATCCTAGTGTAGATGAAGAGGTAGAGGGAGTATCTCTTGGACGATTCTTCGTCAGAGGAAGAGGAGGAGGATGACGACAACGTCGAGATGGCCATGGTCATCATATTGAATGATGAAGTTCGGCGACCGAGGCTAGGCTCGCAGTTCGGCTGCGCATACATCAACCGGGATAGAGCCGAGGGCCATGCCAAGATCATGCGCGACTATTTCAACCCCAATGCTAACTAAATCCGAGGAACCCGCCCCCGCGTGAGTCGAAAGACCGCATGGACGATGATAAAGAGGAGCGTCGGGAGAAGGACCGACAAAGAATGCCACCTCCTAGACATGCAAGCCGTCCGGATGACGGACGAAGGAATGACGGATACCGTGCTGAGACAAGCCGGCAGGGGGCTCGTCACAATGAAGACCCTCCGCGGAACCGGAATAATGACGCTCCAGACGAAGGCCGGCGATCAGCCGGAAAAAACCCAACTGCTCCATGCTCTCCACCAAGTAGCCATCACAACGGCTCTCAAGGAGGCCAGGGAGGGCGTCATGGTGGAGGAGGTGGTGGCAGAAGCCGAAGTCCGGTTCCAAGGCACCGCAGCAACAACCGACACTCGGGACGATCCCTATCCCCGAATGACGCAAGGCACAGGATCAACTCCAATATAGAAGTGCGACCCTATGAAAATGATGACATCTACGTGGGCCCAAAGTGCTTCGGACCACGCATCAGAGCTACAAGATTTCCAGAAGGATTTGCTATCTCACGACATATCCAGGCCTATGACGGCATGGCTCGGCCAGATACCTGGCTACAAGATTTCTTCCAAGCTTGCTGCATGGCCAAAGGCGGAAACAGCCTGGTCGCAACCCGATATCTCCCACTCATGTTGCGGAAGACGACACGATCATGGCTTAATGAACTTCTGGAGAACACCATCCACAACTGGTATGACATGCAAAGTGCATTCTTTCGGAATTTCGAAGGCACATACCGGAGGCCCTGTACGGTCGGATACCTACAGCGTTGCACCCAGAAGGCCGGAGAAACTTGCCGGGATTACCTCAGATGATGGATCGACACCAAGAACTCTTGTGTAGGAGTAAATGATCAAACTGCGATTGAAGCTTTCATTGCAGGTCTCCCAATTGGTCTACTACGTCATCGCTTGAAGTGTGACAAGGTCACTGATTTGGGAGAGATGATAGAAACAGCGAGAAAGTATGCAGATGCTGACGACGATGCAGAGGGATTACTCAGCGCCCTGGCTGTGCTACAGTTGGCAAAACAACCAAAGCAACAAGCTCAGAAGCGCAAGAATACCTCGGAAGAGAAACCCAACTTGGAAACGGCAGTGGTCACTGCTACTTTCGGGTCTGGAGGACGAGGAGGACATGGCGGAGGCCGCGGGCGTGGCCATGGGACTTCGAGAGTTCAAGGTAGAGGAGACCAGCAACCGGGCAAAACCTACTCTTGGGCCGACATTGCCAACAACCCATGTGTGCATCACTTATATGCCAATGGGGGCTCGTCCCACACCAACGCCGAGTGTCGTTTCAATGACGACATCAAAAGAGATGACACTGCTGGCTACAAAGCTAAGCGGAAGAAGGGAAAGAAGAATCCCGAAAAAGATAAAGAAACCAAGGAAGATTCTGACATGGAGGAGGACGATGCTTCAAATCCCAAGCCGGAAGGGAAGAAAAAAATTTCGACCAAAAAAGACACTTATGTCACCTTCCTCGGATCTCAACCAGCAAAGGTCAAGAAATCAGTTCTACATGAGCTCAACGCAACAGTTCCGCCTGTCCCCCAATTTTTGGACTGGTCGGAAGTGGCAATTACATTTGAACCACGCTGATCATCCGCCTAAGTTGCACATGCGAGGAAAATACGCCTTAATCGTCAATCCACTTATCGATGGTTATGGTTTCTCCAAGACCCTCATGGACGGCGGCAACAGTATCAATATTCTGTATGTCGAGACGCTACGCCGGATGAAGATCTCGGAGACCCAGCTGAACCATAGCTCTGTGATCTTTCACGGAGTTGTCCCAGGAAGACAAGTCAATTCCCTGGGGGAAATCACTTTGGATGTTACCTTCAAAACTCCAAAGAACTATCGGACGGAGGCACTTTCTTTCGAAGTGGTCCCGTTCAAGAGCGCGTACCACGCTATATTCGGACGTCCGGCTTACTGGGATTTTATGGCTCGTCCGTGTTACATTTACAATATGATGAAGATTTCAGGTCCCAACGGCGTAATCACTATTAGGGAGACCCGAAGAAAGCGCGAGAGTGCAAGGATGGAGTTCAAGGCATCAGAAGAGACGAAGAAAACACCGTTGAAGGATGATGACTGATGTCTACGCACTTCTATTCTTGTAGACAGTTGTTAGGCCTCCAAGTGTAGAGGTTTGTAGAACAGCAACAAGTTTTCCCTTAAGTGGTTCACCCAAGGTTTATCGAACTCAGGGAGGAAGTGGTCAAAGGTATTCCCTCTCAAGCAACCCTGCAATCAAGATACAAGAAGTCTCTTGTGTCCCCAACACACCCAATACACTTGTCAGGTGTATAGGTGCACTAGTTCAGCGAAGAGATAGTGAAATACAAGTGGTACGGATAAAAGATAACGGTGCTAGAAAATAGCTTGATGGCGTGGAAGAGACTAAAGACAAAAAGAAATATAGATGGAAGCAAGCAAACATGTAACAGATCTAATAGCAAATGGTGTTTCAGTGCTTTGACTTTTGACTCTAAAATCGGATCATCCGGTTTGAAATACTCGGATAATCCTAATTAATCTTCGGATAATCCATATCCGTGTGCTATTTTTTATACCATATCTTACACCATATCCGGCGCATCACGTTGGAATTAGATATCCTTATCCGTCAGATTCTAAATCAGATATGGATACCTTAAAACGGTTTCGGAGCCGGTTTCGGTGCAGAAATTATCCTATCCATTTACATCCCTAATGCAACGCAAACAGTCCAATCTGAAGGATGGGAGCGCCTAACCTCATTTTAACACCAATGGCCAGTTATTTGATTAATCTATGATTACATCCGTGCATTACATTTTTTACCACGCTAAAATCAATTCCGTGACAATTTTGTTGGTCCCATTTGTTTTTTTTGTACTTTTGTTGGTCCCATTTGGTAATTTAATGATTAGCAAATATAACACGGTATAGCAACATTTGTATTGTATTTTTTCTGTCACATTATCCACCGGGGGCAAAAGCGTCTTTGTAGGTCCTTAATTAACATCGTTAGCTCTTAAAATGCGAGTGTCCTATAAGGCTAAAATTTTACACTAGGTGTCAATTAGGGAAGTGAAAAAAATTTGGTGTCAAATAAGGAATCATACGAGAACTAGTATCAAATAAGGAATTCTCTCTTTTTTGGTGCATACAGGTCCCGTCTCAAGCCGCCTTTGGGACTTATTGGTGTGGCATTACATTTCGTGCACAAGAGCTTCTCTTGGAACACGAAGGTGCTTTAGTAAGAGCATCTCCACAGGCACGACCCAAAGATCCTCTTCCGAACAGACTCGCCCAGCGTGCGTGACTCTCTGAGTGCACGATCCATCCGGACCGATGCGTCCGACCAGGCCCGGCGGCGCACCAAATTTGGACAATGTTTATGTCGGCCCGGACAATACGCGGTCAGCGCTGGTGTTCACTAGTCGGCCGCTAGGGCCCATATGTAAGTGAAACATTAGTACTAAAACTTGTTTTCAATAGATTTGGTCCTGCCAGTTACAAAAAGGCGCATTTGAACAAAATAAAAAAAATACTACTACTACTGGAGGAGGCCGTTGGGATACTCGTCGTCGTTCCCGCTGTCGCTGGCCCGATCGGTCGCCACCCTTGCCGCCTTCTAGCTTTCCGCCTCCTGGTTGGCCAGGGCCCTCGCCAGCTTGGACGCCCAGTGGTCCCTCGCCTCCTGGTCCTCCCTCGCTGCCTCCTTCGCCGCCACCTCCACTAGCTGATCATTCGCGGCACGGCGTTCCTGCTCCCTGTGTCGCGAGCTCTCGTACGGGGTCACCCTCACCGGAGTCCTGTTGGGGCCGAGGCCTAGCACTCGCGCGATCTGCAGGGGGACGGAGATCACCTCCGCCACCTTTGCCTCCGCCTCGGCATCCTCCTCATTGTCCTCCTCCACCTCCGTCTTGTCGCCGTCGACGAGAGCCCATGCGGCTGCCGCATCGGCGGCGTGCTTGGCCGTTTCCACCTCCATGTGCAACATGACAGCGTGGAGAAGCTCGCGCACATCAACATTGGCATCCTCCCTGGCCAGCTCCTCCAGCGTGGTCATGGCCTCCTCGTGGCGGATCTCGCGGAGGGCACCTAACGCGGCCTCCCTGGCCATCACCTCCGCCGCCTCCTTGCCGGCGACATGGTAAATATCGCGCATCACCTATTGGGCGGCCTCCATTGAAGCCACTTCCACCACCTGATCCAACGCCTCCTCTTCCACACGGCCTTCGTCCTGGAAGGTGTCCATCGCCTCCTCGGCCATGCGCTGGGCCATCAATGTGGCCTAAAGCTCGGCACCATCGTTGGAGCACTGCGAGAAGTGGCCGCGACACATTGATACATTGCAAATGTATCTATAATTTTTGATGTTCCATGCTTGGTTTTATCTACTTTCTTATGTTTTGTCCATACTTTGGAGTACCTTTCATATGATTTCTTGGACTAACCTATTAACAAGAGCCACAGTGCCAGCTGCCTGTTTTCTGCTATTTTTGATTCAAGGAAAGTCAGAAAATGAAGATTCTCGGAATTGGACGGGACAAAAGCCAAAGTCAGTTTTTCACCTAGGGACACCTGGAGCCAGAATACGGGACGGAGAGGGGCTAGGGCCCGACCACACCACCTGGCCGCGCGTCCAGGCTTGGCCCATGCTAGGGGGTGGTCTAGCCTGCCCAGGCACCCCCTCGGTCTCTCTTTCCGCCTATATATTGCCTCTGATACGGAGACCCTAAGTACCCGATCAAAATTCCACGAAAGAGTCTGTAGTCGCCGTCATCTCCATCCCTAGATTGAGAGGAATCTGAAGCTCTTCCCGGCACCCTGCCGGGGAGGGGAATTCACCCTAGAGGCCTTCTTCATCACCATGCAAGCCTCTGGTGTGATGCGTGAGTAGTTCATCTCTGGACTATGGGTCCATGTAGTAGCTATATTGCTGGTTCTCCTCCTTTGTGCTATCATGTTTAGATCTTGTGAGCTCCGTTCATGATACAGATCATCTATTTGTAATTCTGCATGTTGTGTTTGCGGGGATCCGATGGATATTGAGATGCTATTTCAGATTGATTATTGATTCTATCATGTCTTTGTTATTTGTGATGCATGCTTTCCGTTGTTAGTAGCTATCTTGGCCAAGTAGATGCTAGCAACTCCAAGAGTTAGTATTTATGCTCGATAGTGGGTTCATGCATCTGGTAATCTGGGGAAGTGATAGAAATCTCTAAGGTACTAGATGTGTTGTTGCTACTAGGGAGAAAACAACAATCCTTTGTTCATAGAACAATCATATTGTTTACTTTACATGCAATTCGTAATGCAATTATCCATTGCTTGCAAGTTAATACTGGAGGGGGTTCGGATGATAACCTGAAGGTGGATTTGTTGGGGTTCCGCGTATGAAAACAATAATTTTTACCCTATGCCCTTGAACCCCTGAAGCTGCCAGGACCTATCTATTAGTAATACAGTAACGGGAGGGGCTTTTCGTGAACTTACCCTTGAAGACCGAAAAGTGTTGTCAATGCTTAGGGAGAACATGGTTGATGTAGACGTGCCGAAGCCGACCTCAAGGTCGTGATGAAGTCCTTGCGCTCCTTGGCTCCAACGACTTGAGTGCCTCAAGTGCGACACCTCACGGGGAGTTACACATGTCCGGTGCCTGACGATGACTCCCGCTTCCCTGATCCAGCAGCAGTGGCGGAAGTAGAGCTCCCGGATCCGAATCCCACAGCGTGACGGTGCTCCACGGTGAAGATGTCTCTCTCGCGCGCAGTACAGACTTGGGACCACGGGCACGAGAGAGCGAGGGGGAGAGAGAAAATATCAACTGAAGGTCCTCCCAAAAGTGGGGAGACCTTTATTGATTATTGGTGTATTTAATTTGGCCAAATACCCCCACTATATATAGGGGAGAGGGGAGGTACTACCTCCCTCAAAGTCCCGGGGTGGGACTAAAGGAGAGGAGGGGGAGGGGTGGCCGCCGGCCACCCTAGTGGGTGTAACTACCTCAGACCCTACGCTCTAAGTTCGAGCCTGGATGAACCAGAAGTGGTTAAAATAGTATAGCGGGGGCCTAGGGACCACCCATGTGTAGACCCGTCGGCTGTCCTAACCACTTCCAAGAACATCGGGACAAGAGCGAGCGGCGTAGGCAACAGGCGAAGAGATCAAATACATACACAAGTGAGTATGTATGCAAGCTACCTTACAACAGTTCTTAGAGCCATACCATCTAAAAGAAATAGAAATATTGCAACGCCATACGGCAAGGTCCAAATATCCTAGATAGAGATAATAGTGTAGGATAGCTCCTCATACATCAAACATCAGAGTATCAAGCGGAAGCGGGAAACAAGATCCGAGTACGAACAAGAAGCAAATCGGCATAAGATGCCACATAAGTAAGCACATCCCGCCCACAGATCTCGCGGATCCCCATCCCCGGAATCTCTACACCGCGTGATCATTGCCAACATCATCTGTCTCCTCCACCCAGTATCCATCTTGCGAATACACCTGTTCATCTGAATCAAACAATTTATCGTGTGAGACCCTAGGGGTACTCAGCAAGTCTTTATGCCTCTAAAGGGGACATATACCTGGGGTGACTCAATTGCAGCAGAAGATAATAACTACAAGTCTATAGATACTCGCTAACCATCCGCCTAACCAAAGATAGGCGGATGTCCGTTAATTAGAAGCACGAGTTATAACAGTATAAAATAATAGATCCATCCTCCTTCTCGCTTACCAACGAGAAAGCGAACAAACAACCCATCCGTTGGCAGTTTTATGAACCATTCCATGAGTATTGCACTATTTACTGGTCAGGTATTTAGTCAGATTAAAAGCGGTACTTTGGTTATACTTGTCTATGATCGAGAAACTGTGCTCCAAGTCGTCCATAACCGCGGACATGGCTTTAAGAAAGATTTACCCTGCAGGGGTGCACAAATAGCAACACACACTCGATCAACCTCGGAAAAACCAACTCAAAACCCAACGAGGCATTCACGACAAAGCGATCACAGGATTCATAAATATTTCAGGGGGCCACCCCATTAAGCTACCCGCAACGAATTTGGCCGGCTCCGAGACGGACCCAAGGTTTGCGCCAATGGCTGTAAACGACTAGGAACCCGAAAGTGTGACTGGCCTTGTCGATACCGCGAAAACACTCCGCAATCCTAAACAGTACAGGTACTCCACGCACAATCTTAAATACAGCAGTAAAGCATGACATAGGTACAGGATAGTAATAAAGGCCCAAACTACTTTGTGGCCCCAAGAAATAGAAATGAATCAAGCTCTGGCTCAGGGGGGTCCATAAGGCCTCCCGGATGTGGATAGTGTGAATAGTCAAGGAACAGGAATCAAGTACTCGGGGTCCTACGGGACACAAGTGAGCATGAAAAACCAAATAACAGATATTGCTCACCGGTGCCTCTTTCATTAGTTATCCCATTACTACTCAGGTTAAGTTGTTTAGGTTCCTCGTTATCCATCAGACACTCACATACCCTACACATGCTGTTCTACGACACGCATGGCTCAAACAATTCCTGTAGTAATGGCTCATAGGATGGAGGAACAAGCTTCGGTGGGGTTTAAAAGTAAAGGCTATGCAGTACTTGTGATTCAATTTAATGCAATCGCGACTCAATGATGCAAGAATAAGATAGAAGTATTAGGTACTATATGTATGCAAGCATGTGGTAGTGCTTGCCTGACAGCTTAGTTGAAGCGAGAGACGGATCTGGGTAGTACTCCTAGGATTCCTGATATTTCCCCTGCTCGGCATCTATTCGAAAGAAGAACCAAACAAACAAGGGCCAACATAAATAAAGTGCACAAGCATATAAATAAAATGCGACAAGCAAACAAGCATGCCATTATGTATGATGCACAATTTACATGGCAATAATGTAGCATGGCAAGGGTGAGGTGTGGGGACAAGAATAAATCATTTTATTATTTATTTAGTCAAGTTTTATTGCCATAAACAGTTCTGATTTTTAATAATTACATGATGCATGCTTCAACTCATATCATGGAATGCATAGTTAGAACAGGCTCGTCGCGCTGATCGATTTAGACATGCTATTTGTCAAATGTGGAGTTATAGAATTAAAGTTATTAATTAATTAAGAAAAGGGCATTTTTATTGCAATTAAACAATTTCGAAAATTTAAATTAGTCAAACATTATTTTAAATGGCAGATTTGAAATCCTCACATTTTTCTGATTCAAAAGCATATATCATTTGTATTATTTGGAATTACCAAGATAAAGATATTAATTTCTGGATATTAAAATATATTAAACAATTTTTGGAAAAACATTTTTATTAAACCGAAAGGGCCTCAGACTTTATGTACCGCGGCAGAGCTAGCCCTAGCCACTAACGAGTGCGGTCGCGCTGATCTGGCGGAAACGACGCGCAGCGGACTTTCCTCACCGCGCGTTCATCCAGCCGCAGCGAATGACGGGTGGGGCCACGGCAGCCACAGGGCCACACGTGGACGTGCGAACCGGGCGCAGCCACGTGGCGCGGACAGGGACGCGCTTGTGATGGCGGGACAAAACCCGGGTGCATTTCTGTAAAAACCACACATCGGCAGACAGGTGGGACCAGGGGGAGTGCGGGTTGCGCACGCAAAAAGGCACGGCGGTTTTTGCAAAACGGCGCGCTACTGTGGATCTTCTCTCTGAACCTACTGACGAACTATTCGACGCGCGCCGGGCGGAAAATAGAAGCGCGGACAGGGCTCGATCTGGCGATCTCGCGCATACGCGGCGGCGGCTACCGCTGCGGCTAGGGGGCTTTGGTGCTGGTTAAACGTTGAGCGACGAGATGATCCTACTGCGGTGCAACGACGGGGAACACACGCGAACGGCGGTGCACTGAGAGCGCTCGACGGACGGATCGGTGCTACTAGGAAGAGACGACGAGGAGGAACTTGTCTGGGGGACTCCGCGGCTCACCGTGGTGGTGCCGGTGGCGTTGCATCGGGTCGGGGCGCAGCGGATCAACGACATTGCAGGCGGCCCGACGCTAGAGTTTCCGGTCAGCGTCGATGACGTGCAGCATGTACCGGCCTCCTCCTCCTCGTTGCTGCGTACGGGAACGGTCCAGAGAGTCTCCTCGCTCTTCCCCAACGCCTCAACGCCACGCCCGCCTCCTAGCTACGGTGGTGGTAGAGTGATGCCGACAGTGGGGTAGTGGAGATGGAAGAGAGGGTAGCAGGGGTAGGTGGGGAGGGCGGAGTAGAAGGGCACGGCCCTGGGGAGATCTAGGGCACTGCTAGGCTGAGGCGTGGTAGATAAGGCCAAGGGAGGAGGGAAGAGGCACATGGGATGGATCAGTGCAAAAGGTGGTGGCGGCCAGCTTTTCTTCTCCTCCTCCTCACGTGTCCAGCTAGGCTAGGGAGGTCTAGGGGTGGTGACTGCAGCTGGGCCAGGCAGAGAGGAAGGGTGGCTCGGGTAGGACCGGCTTGGCAGCGAGAGAGAGGGGAACCGAGAGGGGAGGTGCTCGGCTAGGGTTAGGGCTAGAGAGGGGCTCGGCATGGTAGAGAGAAAGGGTGAGGTGGTGGCTAGGTTAGAAAGGGGAGGGTATAGCCGAAGCTAGGAAGGGTGAGTGGCTCGGCATGGAGCCTAGGAGGGTAAAAGAGATAGGGTTAGGGTTTTGGTGAGGGGAGTGTGTAGAAGCTAGGTTTAGAGAGAGAGGACTCAGTTTAGATAGAAGAAGAGAGGGGGCAAAACCACATGGTGGATGATCTAGGTTTTAGAGTAGCTAAGAAACACTAAAAGGAATTTTGAATGAAGACAAAGGTCAAAACCAAAAGGTCCCAAAAGAGAGAGAGGTGGAAGAAAAATAATGACCTTGCATGCCTCATGCACATGATCATAATTTTGTGAAAACAAAATATATTCCATGTATACTTGGCAAGGAGGAAAACACTAAAAGAGGGCAAGGTGGAAGACAAGTGGAAAATAAGTATTTAAATGGGTTCATTTGTTCAATTGAGTTCAAACAAACACCACCCAAAAATATTCCAAAGGAACCCAAAATAGAATAACAAGTGAGTGTTTTGCATGGGCCATGCACAAGTATTAAATGCCACTAATTCTAGTTGTGATAACAACTATCTTCAATCATGGACATATATTCTTGCATGCATGCCAAAGTGTTTGACTAAAATCATACAAAGAAGAAGCTTGCTTGACATATGGAAATAATTAGTATATGCACATGTATGAGGATAAATGACCATGGTAGTGTGTATTTTTCCACTAGAGCACTTGTAGCCAAATATAGCTCCATACATGAGCATATAGTAAGTAAAATCCATATAGAAACTTAGATGCAACATTTCTACTCACATGTCATGCAAAAGTAGACATAAGGCTTCCTAGAATCAATATTGTGAGAACACATGTATCATGTATGGAAGCATGTAGAAAGAAGTGGATCCACCCCAACACCTATGAGCTAGATTTAAATGCCAAAGGAAAAATGTAAAAGCCCATGTATAGTTAGGATGGTGGAATTATAAGGTGGTGGCAAAGAAAGGTGGTGGAGTTAATAAAATATATGCCCCCAACTCAACTTGGGCACCAAGCATTTATCAAGAACCAAATACAATATATCAAGAGGCAAATAAAATTAATAAATGCATATGAGGGAAGAACCAAAAGAAAAAGGGTTTTATATGATGCTCAAATGCAAGGTGGCATGATGACATGAGCATGATATAATTATGATGCAACATTTATATGTAGGAAGTAGCATATATGTAGACTAGGTTAGTAGCATTGCAATTGTTAGACAATTGGGATGCTACAACTCTCCCCCACTAAACAAGAATCTCGCCCCGAGATTCCTACGAAAAAGAAAACAACACAAGGAGAGGCGGGTGTTCGGAACGACGGTGACCCACACGTTCCCAAGTTGATGAACAACGGAATGGTGCGACCACTACACCTTGCAAAATTTGCTAGACTTGTTGCGAGTCTTGCATTTTGCTTGAGAAACAACGGGAAGAAGGAACTGGAGAATTGTCGTGAGACGAGAAAGATAGGATGAACATAGCTCCGGTTTCTGGAGAAACATGTTAAAAGAATAGAACCACTCGTGAAAGAAATAGAAAGGACAATGTATCAGGGAGAAAGAAATGACACACCATTAAGATAAAGATTTACAGATACAAGAGCAGATAAATCTTGTCTTGCCGGAAGAAAAGAGCTACTTTGGAGAAGTTATGCACTACTATGAAAGTAGCATTGTACCTTCCCTCAGATTTAGGAAAAGAAGTTTGGAGAACAATATTGCCTTCAAATAATAGAGTTCCTTGATATCAACGGAAAGATTTGGGTTAGGAGTTCTCGGATTAGATCTTTCTTGCGCCGGTAAGGACCAAAGGATCACGCAATTGAGGTGCGCGGATATCACTTCAAGAGAAGGTGATGCTAGTTTATGGTAGAATCCCGAGAAGAAAAGAATATGGAGGATCTGGAGTTTATTGTAGAGATACTTATTGCTTTCTTTAACCTTGAGGCTAATGCAATAGATTTGTGACTGATGGCATCAACCATAATTGGCTTTACCACGAGGCAAAAGGATTGGCAAGTGAAGCTCAGAGATATCTTCCATCCTTCTTGATTGACAATGTGGTGCTCCGGTAGAATGAAGAGTAACTGAGAAGATAAAAGCATTTGCTTCCACCAGATAATTGATGATTTGCTCCGTGTAGAAAAGACGAGATCACCAACAAGAGATTATTGCTTATGTTCTTCGAGAGAACACTCCGAAAAAAAAACAAGGACGGAAGTAGAAGTATCGAGGGATAAAGGCCACTTCTACATCCGTGGAATGAGTGGAATCATATTAATTCACCAATTTGATGTACAAGAGCGAATGATAAGAGTAGTGGTATGGTAGCTACTCCATCCCGCACTCAAAGCATTACTCCGCACATGAAGCGGAAAACCATGCAACACAACTACCGAAACGACTGAAGATTATGACAAAAGACTCATGGAACTCCGTAGGAACCAAAGATATGATGCAAATGATTCGTTGGCTCCAGAGTAGATAAATATGATGATGTTGTCGTCGTGTCAGAAGATCCCAAAACACCGGCAAGGATATGAAGAAAGATTATGGAGAACAGCTGCAAGATTCGATAGATAAGGAAAAGATAGCAACAACTTGAACAGAAGGATTGCAAAAGATCTAGAAATTCTTCATGGCATCCGGTGGATTGAGGATAGAAGATGGAACGAGAGGATTTCAAAAGATTACTTGACGAGACAGAGGTGAAAAGAACTCCATGTTCTTCTTGAAATGGTTGCGAGAGATTTAGCAGTCTTGAGGAGCTTCGGCGAAACTATGATGATAACTTGCCAACAAGGAAAAACTCCGGGTTGGTTGAAGATGGAGAATGGAATTAACAATGGGCTTGATGATTCCAGAATTGAAGAAATGTATTTAGCAGAAAGACGTGGTCGAGATAGGTGACTTCAAGAAGTCAGAGTTCACACTTTGAGACTTTGCACACATGCAGTGCTCACCAAGCTTGAGAGAAAAGACATAGATGATCTTCCCTTTTCTTCCATTGATATAGAATAAGAAAGCATATTATGAAGATATACCACCACGAATTAATAAGATATTCCGAGAATATCAAGTTCAAGAGGCGGGAGAAACAAACAAATGCTCGAAATACTTTCTGAGCTCAACGCTCTTTGAAAGATCAACATAAGAGCAAGGATTCGTGTTGAAAAAGATGCACTGGCATAATAGATTATCTGGTCCTTCGGAAGAAAAAGAGATGCCGCCTGGTTCACATTGTCGATCGGATCACCGGTTACAAAGATAAAGAGATCTTGGATAAAGAAACTATGATAGCTCATACCTTAAACAAAGCTATCAGAGACGAAAAGATGCAATTCCCTTGTATCAAAGATATATGGAGTTCAAAAAGATGTGCAGCATGATGGACAGATGATAGACCACCGTAGGGCCTTAAGAAAAACTCCAGATTGGCAAAGGTACTTGAATATAATAAAGAGATGATCACGGTATAACTCAAAATCACAGGAGATAACCGCCATCATTTGGAGGATAGGGTCGATAGCATTGTCCATATTCCACTCATGATAAGTGTCATATAGCTATGCTGCGAACCAAATTACAATCACAAGCATCGGATCGACACATGTTATGTATTTAGCCCAAAAGAATTGAAGAAAAAGGAAAACTCCCAGATCAAGCGCCGGTGACAAAAGAATGAGTTAGCATGAACATGCCGATAAAAGGAAGATAGAAAATGTTTCACACACGACTGAAGATGAGTGTGGAAACACAGATGTATCAAAGAAAAATTTCCCGCATTTTTCGGCATTAAAATACCAATATATGCGCAAAACCACTTATCAGATAGAGATTAGCAACTCCACATTCTGTGAAAGCATGCTGGAAGGAAGAACACCCTTAACAAGATGGCACCGGTTAACCAAGAGTCGGATAGATGACGTCAGTTTACAAAAGCATGTCGGTCTGGAATGTACCAACAGTTGATAACCAAAGGTAGATTGTGACAACAAGGTTGGATGCAACAGGTAGCCAAGGAATTACACACACACACTTTCTATGGTACTACGGAACCCAAAACACGTGAATCCTAGTTTGAATTTTTAGAAGAGGATTGAAAACGTTACACTTCCTTACCAGAAAAGGGTGGGTGGGTGGGTAAGAAGAAAAATGGAAGCAGTCCTACTCTCACGTTTTGTTTTTCCCTAGTATACATAGCTACCAAAATATTTGCTAGATTGACAACGACCATTTGGCTGAGACCCTGAAGGGCGGGATGGCTCTGATACGAATTGTAACTACCTCGAACCCTACGCTCTAAGTTCGAGCCTGGATGAACCAGAAGTGGTTAAAATAGTACATCGGGGGCCCAGGGACCACCCACGTGTAGACCCGTCGGCCGTCCTAACCACTTCCAAGAACATGGGGACAAGAGAGAGCGACGTAGGCAACAGGCGAAGAGATCAAATACATACACAAGTGAGTATGTATGCAAGCTACCTTACAACAGTTCTCAGAGCCATACCATCTAAAAAAATAGAAATATTGCAACGCCATACGGCAAGATCCAAATATCCTAGATAGAGATAATAGTGTAGGATAGCTCCTCATACATCAAACATCAGAGTATCAAGCGGAAGCGGGAAACAAGATCCGAGTACGGACAAGAAGCAAATCGGCATAAGATGCCACATAAGTAAGCACATCCCGCCCACAGATCTCGCGGATCCCCATCCCCGGAATCTCTACACCGCGTGATCGTTGCCGACATCATTTGTCTCCTCCACCCAGTATCCATCTTGTGAATACACATGTTCATCTGAATCAAACAATTTATCGTGTGAGACCCTAGGGGTACTCAACAAGTCTTTATGCCTCTAAACGGGACATATACCTGGGGTGACGCAATTGCAGCAGAAGATAATAATTACAAGTCTATGGATACTCGCTAACCATCCGCCTAACCAAAGATAGGCGAATGTCCGTTAATTAGAAGCAACAATTATAACAGTATAAAATAACAGATCCATCCTCCTTCTCGCTTACCAATGAGAATGCGGACGAACAACCCATCCGTTGGCAGTTTTGTTAACCATTCCATGAATATTGCACTATTTACTGGTCAGGTATTTAGTCAGATTAAAATCCCTACTTTAGTTATACTTGTCTATGATCGAGAAACTATGCTCCAAGTCGTCCATAACCGCGGACACGGCTTTCAGAAAGATTTACCCTGCAGGGGTGCACAAATAGCAACACACACTCGATCAACCTCGGAAAAACCAACTCAAAACCCAACGAGGCATTCACGACAAAGCGATCACAGGATTCACAAATATTTCAGGGGGCCACCCCATTAAGCTACCCGCAACGAAGTTGGCCGGCTCCGAGACGGACCCAAGGTTTGCGCCAATGGCTGTAAACGACTGGGAACCCGAAAGTGTGACTGGTCGTCTCGATACCGCGAAAACACTCCGCAATCCTAAACAGTACAGGTGCTCCACGCACAATCTTAAATACAGCAATAAAGCATGGAATAGGTACAAGATAGTAATAAAGCCCCAAACTACTTTGTGGCCCCAAGAAATAGAAATGAATCAAGCTCTGGCTCAGGGGGGGTCCATAAGGCCTCCCGGATGTGGATAGTGCGAATAGTCAAGGAACATGAATCAAGTACTCAGGCTCCTACGGGACACAAGTGAGCATGAAAAACCAAATAACAGATATTGCTCACCGGTGCCTCTTTCATTAGTTATCCCATTACTACTCAGGTTAAGTTGTTTAGGTGCCTCGTTATCCATCAGACACTCACATACCCTACACATGTTGTTCTACGACTCGCATGGCTCAAACAACTCATGCAGTAATGGCTCATAGGATGGAGGAACAAGCTTCGGTGGGGTTTAAAAGTAAAGGCTATGAAGTACTTGGGATTCAATTTATTGCAATAAGATAGAAGCATTAGGTACTATATGTATGCAAGCATGTGGTAGTGCTTTCCTGGCAGCTCAGTTGAAGCGAGAGAGGGATCTGGGTAGTACTCCTGGGATTCCTGATATTTCCCCTGCTCGGCGTCTATTCGAAAGAAGAACCAAACAAACAAGGGCCAACATAAATAAAGTGCACAAGCATATAAATAAAATGTGACAAGCAAACAAGCATGTCATGATGTATGATGCACAATTTACATAGCAATAATGTAGCATTGCAAGGGGGAGGTGTGGGGACAAGAATAAATCATTTTATTATTTATTTAGTCAAGTTTTATTGCCATAAACAGTTCTGAATTTTAATAATGACATGATGCATGCTTCAAATCATATCATGGAATGCATAGTTAGAACGGGCTCGTCGCGCTGATCGATTTAGACATGTTATTTGTCAAATTTGGAGTTATAGAATTAAAGTTATTAATTAATTAAGAAAAGGACATTTTTATTGCAATTAAACAATTTCGAAAATTTAAATTAGTCAAACATTATTTTAAATGGCAGATTTGAAATCCTCACATTTTTCTGATTCAGAAACATATATCATTTGTATTATTTGGAATTACCAAGATAAAGATATTAATTTCTGGATATTAAAATATATTAAACAATTTCTGGAAAAACATTTTTATTAAACCGAAAAGGCCTCAGACTTTATGTACCGCGGCAGAGCTAGCCCTAGCCACTAACGAGTGGGGTCGCGCTGATCTGGCGGAAACGACGCGCAGCGGACTTTCCTCACCGCGCGTTCATCCAGCCGCAGCGAATGACGAGTGGGGCCACGGCAGCCACAGGGCCACATGTGGACGCGCGAACCGGGCACAGCCACGTGGCGCGGACGGGGACACGCTTGTGATGGTGGGACAAAACTCGGGTGCGTTTCTGTAAAAACCACACAGCGGCAGACAGGTGGGACCAGGGGGAGTGCGGGTTGCGCACGCAAAAAGGCAGGGGTTTTTTGCAAAACGGCGCGCTACTGTGGATCTTCTCGCTGAACCTACTGACGAATTGTTCGACGCGCGCCGGGCGGAAAACAGAAGCTCAGACAGGGCTCGATCTGGCGATCTCGCGCGCGCGGCGGCCGCTACCGCTGCGGCTAGGAGGCTTTGGTGCTGGTTAAACGTTGAGCGACGAGATGATCCTACTGCGGTGCAACGACGGGGAACACACGCGAACGGCGGTGCACTGAGAGCGCTCGACGGACGGATCGGTGCTACCAGGAAGAGACGGCGAGGAGGAACTTGTCTGGGGGACTCAGCAGCTCACCGTGGTGGTGCCGATGGCGTTGGATCGGGTCGGGGCACAGCGGATCGGTGACGTTGCAGGCGGCCCAACGCTAGGGTTTCCGGTCGGCGTCGATGACGTGCAGCGTGTACCGGCCTCCTCCTCCTCGTGGCTCGGCATGGTAGAGAGAAAGGGTGAGGTGGTGGCTTGGTTAGAAAGGGGAGGGTATGGCCGAAGCTAGGAAGGGTGGGTGGCTCGGCATGGAGCCTAGCTAGGAGGGTAAAAGAGATAGGGTTAGGGTTTTGGTGAGGGGAGTGTGTAGAAGCTAGGTTTAGAGAGAGAGAGAGGACTCAGTTTAGATAGAAGAAGAGAGGGGGCAAAACCACATGGTGGATGATCTAGGTTTTAGAGTAGCTAAGAAACACTAAAAGGAATTTTGAATGAAGACAAAGGTCAAAACCAAAAGGTCCCAAAAGAGAGAGAGGTGGAAGAAAAATAATGACCTTGCATGCCTCATGCACATGATCATAATTTTGTGAAAACAAAATATATTCCATGTATACTTGGCAAGGAGGAAAACACTAAAAGAGGGCAAGGTGGAAGACAAGTGGAAAAGAAGTATTTAAATGGGTTCATTTGTTCAATTGAGTTCAAACAAACACCACCCAAAAATATTCCAAAGGAACCCAAAATAGAATAACAAGTGAGTGTTTTGCATGGGCCATGCACAAGTATTAAATGCCACTAATTCTAGTTGTGATAACAACTATCTTCAATCATGGACATATATTCTTGCATGCATGCCAAAGTGTTTGACTAAAATCATACAAAGAAGAAGCTTGCTTGACATATGGAAATAATTAGTATATGCACATGTATGAGGATAAATGACCATGGTAGTGTGTATTTTTCCACCAGAGCACTTGTAGCCAAATATAGCTCCATACATGAGCATATAGTAAGTAAAATCCATATAGAAACTTACATGCAACATTTCTACTCACATGTCATGCAAAAGTGGACATAAGGCTTCCCAGAATCAATATTGTGAGAACACATGTATCATGTATGGAAGCATGTAGAAAGAAGTGGATCCACCCCAACACTTATGAGCTAGATTTAAATGCCAAAGGAAAAATGTAAAAGCCCATGTATAGTTAGGATGGTGGAATTATAAGGTGGTGGCAAAGAAAGGTGGTGGAGTTAATAAAAGATATGCCCCCAACTCAACTTGGGCACCAATCATTTATCAAGAACCAAATACAATATATCAAGAGGCAAATACAATTAATAAATGCATATGAGGGAAGAACCAAAAGAAAAAGGGTTTTATATGATGCTCAAATGCAAGGTGGCATGATGACATGAGCATGATATAATTATGATGCAACATTTATATGTAGGAAGTAGCATATATGTAGACTAGGTTAGTAGCATTGCAATTGTTAGACAATTGGGATGCTACAGTGGGCCCCACGCGGGGGGCTAGGCCCAGCCGGCCTCCCCCTTGGCCCTCTCCTCTCTCCTTTCCCCTAATGGGCCCTCTCCCTCCGGAAATTGGCCCATTAACCCTTTGACCATTAAATTGATTTTTCTCTTTATTAAATAATTATGAATAAATGATTAAATCAACATTTAACATTCATTCACATATTATTCAATCTTCGTGGCTATGGAACACCTTCCACCACCACTTCGGATATCCTCCGGACTTATCGAAACCCTTCCGGTTTCTCCCTACTCTTCTTCGGTGATTCTACCGATCCTATAAACACTCTCTAAGCATCATCAAGCCCTTAAGCGTGATACCCTACGGTTAGGGAACACTCCAGACATGGTCAGGACACTCCTGCACCAATGATCGACAGAGGGACCTGGATAGCCATGTGACCCCTATGGGTTCCACCAAGATCTTTTGTCGTTTGAACCGGGACAGTCGTGTCTTCTTCCCTTTGTCACTCGATACTTGTATTGCCCAAGATCTGATCAATGACATCACCATGTCGTGTTCAATCTCGTTACTCAACAACGCTAGTTGAGTCGTTCCGACAAGTGATATCCCCGTGATCAAATCACACGCTGCACAGCTATTGGACATAACTTCTCCGAGTGGGCCCTTGAGTATCTTCCCGTCACATGGACGAACAAATCCCGCTCTTGACATATATTGCCTCTACGGTTTCCTCCGAGTACCTGAACACACCTTTATAACCACTGTATTACCAGATGGCGTTTGATGCTATCTAAGCACTCTCGGGAGACAATGATTGATATAGCCTCACGGTCTAAGGAATAGTCTACGAGGATCCATTTCTAATCATCGTAACTTGAACTTCGTGACATGATCGGGTCACGATGTTTAGGTTGGGTATTGGTTCATCATCTCATTCTCAGAATGAGATGACCTCATTTCCAACTGGCATAAATGCCACATAATCAGGAAACATGATCATCTGTTGACCAATGAACCAGTGACTAGAGTTTCACTGGGAACCCCTGGTTGTTTGTATATCACACATGTATTGATGTTTCCACTCAATACAGTTATAGCATGATATAAAACTTAACCATAAAATATATGAAAAATGATAATAGTCCTTACTACTATTTGACTCTAGGGCATATTTCCAACAGTCTCCCACTTGCACTAGAGTACAAATACACTAGCTGCATTTGTTCTCAATCTTTGGCACCATATATCCGGTACCCTGAACATGCTTGCTCATGGAAGAGGTTGAGTCTTGGGCCTATACTTTATAGTCCCAAATACTTTGCAACTTACTAATGTCACCTTGATTGACATTAATACTTTATCATCACATGATAGAATCTGTGTGTATGCATCATCGCTATGGCAGCAAAACGAGGCCTGATTCCAGGAGCCTACAGTGACGTTAAATGAACCTCGAGGGCTTTCTCATGGGCACTGTGCCCTGGGACACATCATTCTACGTTAAAAGCGAACTAGCCCCGCCATAACTTTATACAACACTTTAGATGGTACCCTTATCTATTATTACAAATGTATTCATCGAAACACTAGTGCACTCTGTGCAACTTTCGATGTTTTAGTTCACCTGGCTTCCTACTTATCTTTAATCATTATTTACAGGAGTTTCCAACATATTCCCTTATAACATAACCCTTTAAGTTTTAAGATATGTCATCCTTTATGGATTTGGAAAACATGTTTGCAGTTCTCTATTAGACACTGCGGACAAACTTAGCTCAACGTTATGTGATTCAAACTTAATCACTTTTAAACGTTTCTTATTTGGATTTCATATTATGCTAAGTTCTCATCATGGTTTTCTAAGATAGAACCTATGTGTCAACATAGTGGATGATGATCATCCTTTTCTTTCTTTCAACCATTGATGTTAAACTTAATACTATTCCTCATTTTAGTCATTAAGGACCAGTTCCTTAATTAACTTCTATTCGGAAAACCCCTTTAAGAATCCCTTAAGGAATACTACACAATATCATAATACACTTATTATCAACTTCTACACATTATAAATCATTATTTATAAGTATTTGCGCCTTTATTCTTAACACCCTTAAGAATTGCTCCTATAAGCTCCCACTCAAAATATGTTCCTACATATTTGAATTTGAGACTTATATTGCTCCCACTCAAAAATATGTTAATCACATATTGTTTCAGGAAGACTTTCATAGCTCCCACTAAATTTTATGCATATTGCATATCTACTCACTATTTTGAACAACTTCAAAATCCTTTGATCAAATATCAAACTTGGAGATTTACTATGAGACACTAGTACTGTTACTAGTTTTAAATCCACTAGACATTTAGCACACTTGAATCAAATTCATTTGAATTTGTCTAATAATTGATAAATTGTGCTTTTGGCATTCACCCCTTTTTCCACTATGGCTTGGCAGTCATTTGGGAAAATTCAAGTAACCCCTTTTAGTTGTGAGATTCAGCAATGAATTGCTTTCTAATCTCAAGGGAATTTTGCTTTTAGGATTTCTCATAATTGTAGTTTACCATTATTTCCTTAGTAGTTCGTAGGTATGTCATATTCCAAGAATCATGACAGAAGATTCATAAATGTTTCCATACTAGATATGGATTTACATTTTGAATCGTACTTCATGTAGTGAAAACACAAATGGGGAAAACACAATGATCAATATCATTGATTCTTTCCTTCTGTGAAGAGAATCATTCAGGAACATTGTCTGTTGCGCTTCTCAACACTCTGATGCAGGGTTTTGAATCCTCATCGTGTTTTACACTATTTTCCATTTGCCCCATAATTGAGAGACATCACTAGAAGTGAGCTTTTTCAAGAACGCACCAAAATCCAAGCAATACGAATCTTACTTTCCTTTTGGCTTCAGCTACAGATTTCGTATTCAAAGTTTGCAATGAATATACTACATGGACTTATTCGCTATTGTTTTGGTTATATCGAATAACCCCAAAACTTTCATGAATTCAAATGGTTCACTACATTTTAATTGAGTGCTAACTATTTCTAACTAATGGTCTCTACATCTACACTACAACGATTTATTTGATGCCTTCTATTCACCCGCTTTAACATTAGCCACCGTCATCTCCATCCCTAGATCGGGAGGGATCTGAAGCTCTTCCCGGCACCCTGTCAGAGAGGGGAATTCACCCTGGAGGCCTTCTTCATCACCATGCAAGCTTCCGGTGTGATGCGTGAGTAGTTCATCTCTGGACTACGGGTCCATGTAGTAGCTAGATGGTTGGTTGTCCTTCTTTGTGCTATCATGTTTAGATCTTGTGAGATCCGTTCATGATCAAGATCATCTATTTGTAATTCTGCATGTTGTGTTTGCGGGGATCCGATCGATATTGAGATGCTATTTCAGATTGATTATTGATTCTATCATGTCTTTGTTATTTGTGATCTTGCATGCTTTCCAGTGTTAGTAGCTATCTTGGCCTCCAAGAGTTAGTATTTATGCTCGATAGTGGGATCATGCCTCTGGTAATCTGGGGAAGTGACAGAAATCTCTAAGGTACTAGATGTGTTGTTGCTACTAGGGAGAAAACAACAATCCTTTGTTCATAGAACAATTGTATTGTTTACTTTACATGCAATTCGTAATACAATTATCTGTTGCTTGCAACTTAATACTGGAGGGGGTTTGGATGATAACCTGAAGGTGGATTATTAGTCATTGATGCAGTTGGATGACGGTCTATGTATAATGTTGTAATGCCCAATCGAATCTCAAAGGAGTCATGATGATTAGTATATGCTTGTATGCTTTCTCGATGTTTGTCAATTGCCTCGCTGTAATTTGTTCACCTAGCATGTTATCTATCTTAAGGAGAGCCACCTCTAGTGAACTATGGATCCCGGTCCTTTCTTTTACTATCAATCTACAAACTGTTTACTGCTTTGTGTTTACTTTCTGCAAAGTATTACTTTCTTCCACTCGATACGTTTAATCCTCTGTTTTCAGCAAAACTGGTGAGATTGACAACCTCATCGCAAGTTGGGGGCAAAGTTCTGTGGTTGTGTTGTGCAGGTCTCCATGTTGCTACTAGCACCGGTAGTGTGCCCTGCCAAGGCTCAGCTAGCAACACCTTTGGGGTGTTTCCTTGCTCCTACTTATTCGATTAAACCTTGGTTTCATACTGAGGGAAACCTTGGTTTCCTCTTGGGGTTCCCCAACGAGCTCGATATATTTTGGGCCATCAAGCTATTTTTCTGGCGCCGTTGCCGGTGAGTCAAGGACATATTCACAAGGGGAGTCCCTCATAACCAATCTCTTTACTTTGTTATTTTTATTTTGCTTAGTTTACTTTTGCTTTGTTTGCTTGTTTCTTTATCAAAAACACACAAAAAATAGTTTTACAAGTTCGCTTTCTTTATTAAAAACACAAAAAAATGACTACTCTGGAAAATACTAAGTTGTGTGACTTCACTAGCACCAACAACAATGATTTTATGAGCACACCTATTGCTCCACCTGTTCCTGGAGCTACTTTCTTTGAAATAAAACATGCTTTACTCAATATTGTTATGAGAGAACAATTTTCTGGTATTGGTAATGAAGATGTTGCTGCCCATCTAAATAACTTTGTTGAACTTTGTGAGATGCAAAAGCATAGGGATATAGATGGAGATATTATTAGGCTTAAATTGTTTCCTTTCTCTTTGAGAGTAAAAGCTAAATAATGGTTAAATTCCCTAACTAGGAATAGTATTGATTCTTGGACTAAACAGAAAGATGCTTTCATTGGAAAATACTATCCACCTGCTAAGATTATATCTATGAGAAGTGAAATAATGAAGTTTAAACAATCTAATAATGAACATGTTGCTCAAGCTTGGGAAAGGATGAAATCTTTGGTAAAGAATTGTCCCACTCATGGACTGACTGCTTGGATGATTATCCAAACCTTATATGCAGGATTGAACTATTCTTCAAGAAATCTATTGGATTCTGCTACTGGAGGTACCTTTATGACCATTACTTTGGGTGCTGCAACGAAGCTTCTGGATAATATGATGGTTAACTATTCTGAATGGCATACTGAAAGAGCTCCACAAGGTAAGAAGGTAAATTCTGTTGAGGAAACCTCCTCCTTGAGTGATAAGATTGATGTTATTATGTCTATGCTTGTTAATGGGAAAGCCCATATTGATCCAAATAATGTTCCCTTAGCCTCTTTGGTTGCTCAAGAAGAGCAAGTTGATGTGAACTTTATAAGAAATAACAATTTTAGCAACAATGCTTATGGTAATAACAATTATAGGCCTTACCCTCCTAATAATACTTATGGTTATAATGGCAAACTTGGATTACCTAGTGAAGGAAGAATTTTAGAAGTTGAAAGATCCACTAAGAACTTCATGCAAATGCAATATGAGCAAAATAAATTATTTACTAAAACTATGGAGGAACAATCTACCATTTTGAAAAATATTAGCCATCAACTTGAGAGTTTGAATAGGGAAATTCCTAGTTTACAATTGAAACTTTCTAATGCTGAAAGAAATATATCATCTTTGTTTGAAGTACAATCTTCTTTGATTAATAAAATGGCTGCTAAACCTGAAACTATTGATAATCCCTTTGCATCTACTAATGCCATACCAGTGAGAATTGATGAAAATGTTAGACTATTAGCTGAATTGCATGATAAGTGGGAAAGAGAAGATGAAATTGCTAGAAACATTAGTGTTTCTAGTATCACTACCACTAGTGTTGAGGCTAGTAATAGTTCTACTACCTTAGATGATAATTATGATTTTGATCTTGATGGTTGCAATATCACTGAAGTTATTAAGTTCCTACAAAAGCTTGCTAAAAGTCCTAATGCTAGTGCTATGACCATGGCCTTTACAAAACACATTACTGATGCTCTCATAAAGATTAAAGAAGAAAAGACGAAACATAAAGCTTCTATTCCTATAAAACAAGAAGATGGTTGGGAACCCATCATTAATATGAAAGTGAATGATTTTGATTTCAAAGCTTTATGTGATCTTCATAGTAGTGTTTCTATTATGCCTAGAAGGATTTATGATATGGTTGATTTGCCACCACTTGAAGATTGTTATTTGAATGTTCCACTTGATGATAATGCTAAATAGAAACTCATGGGGAGTCTTAATTATGTCCTTATTATGGTTAACAATGACTATGTCCCCGTTGATTTCTATGTTTTGGATGTTGACTACAATGCTTCTTATCATATTACTTTGGGAAGACCTTTTCTTAGAACTGTTGGTGCCATTATTGATATGAAAGAAGGCACCATTAAATATCAACTCCCACTCAAGAAAGGTATAGAACACTTCCCTAAGAAGAAAGAGAAGATTTCTTTTGCCTCTCATATGAAAACAAAATTTGCTCTTAATGCTTCTTCATTTGAGAACACTTGATTCTTTTTCTTGCTTCTTATGCCTAACTTAAAGGCGTTAAAGAAAAGTACTTATTGGGAGATAACCCAAAAGTTCTAGATGAGTCTTGGAAGTTATTACCTCTGTAATAACCGCTCCTTATCTTTATATTTGCTTTTTGTGCTAAGAGTAACCTCTAATGAGAGAGAAATAATGATTGGGAAAGTTGCTTTCCCGAAACAGATTTCTGTGCTTCACCATGAAAGTTCGTGTAAAATCTCTGTACGTCCTTTTGAGGCGTGAATGTTTGTGCTTCTGCCCCAGGTTGTTATCTAACTTTCGTTAGTTCAACACTTTTTGATTTGAGCAACAGAAGGTCTTTGCAAAAATTCATCTTTACCCGCTGGTCTGTTTTGACAGATTTCTGCCATTTTCTGCATTTGCTTCTTGTTGGTTCCTTTTTGAGTTCTTTTGGGGAACTGAGATTTTTGAGGGAAGTGCTACAGTAGCTAGTGTTTTAATGGAAGTTTTATTGGTGTTAGAACTGAACCTTAAGACTTATTATCTTGAGTGCACTAATGTTGCTAATAAAGATTGTGTGAAGTTTTGTATGAAGGAAACATTTCAGGTGTATGGAAGGAATGAGTAATGAGATGAAGGATGGACTAAAGCTCAAGCTTAGGGATGCCATGCGTGTCACCCCAAGAAATATCCAAGAAGTACAAGCGTCAAAGCTTGGGGATGACCAAGGTATCCCCCTCTTCATCAATAAAAATCACAGGTTTCTTCTAAACGCTTCATTTTTATTGTTTCATGCATAGTTGTGTTGTTCTTGGAGCATCTTCTTTTTCGTTTTCATTTTGGTTTTTCATTTGCTTGGTTTGCTTAGTTTGCTGAATAAATTGGTTGGACCCCCTCTTTATACATTGGTTTTCAAATAGTTTTGTTTGGATTGGAAAAGAGTAGGAAAGTTCATGCTTAAGTGGTAAAGAGAGCTTGTTTTTGACTGTGGCCTATGCTTTGTCATCCCATGCTTAATATTGTTTTGGCTTTATGCTTAATATTATTTTTTGTAGCATGACTTTTTATAAACAATTGAGATTGCTTAATGTGCCTTGGAAGGATCATGCGTTGTTTTAGCATATTAAAGAATAGTATTGTGGTATTCTCCTTTGATGCTTTATTTGGGTTGACTTGGCGCATGCTCACACCATGTTATGACTATCCCAAGTCACCTTAAGCCTTTATGATCCTTTAGTTTTCAACTTGTAGTACCACTTTATGCTTTGATCAATGATTTTTTGTCGCTCTGCATGATTATGGCCATTATTGCTCTCTTAGTTTGTCGCTCCCAGTCTTTTGCTAGCCTCCACATCAAAGTATGAGTTCCACTCATGCATACAACTCCTTAAACCAAGTTATTCCAAAGAGTCCACCATACCTACCTACTAGCATAAGCTATTCCAAGTATATTCATGTTTTTGTCTACCTTCCAAATTAAACTTGTTATGAGAAAACTAGTGATTAAAGCTCTCACGAACTTGATGGCACACTTTACTTTTTTTGCATTTAATAAACTTGAACCATTCGGTCCTTATTTGTTGCGTATATGCTTGCGCTTTATAAGTTGAAATTAGCAGAACCATGTATCATGGGGAACGCTTTCAACATTGCAAGTGTACTTTGTACCCCGTTGATATCATGTTCTTTTGCTTATGGATCCTGGCGGTGTGAAATAAAAGTGGAACTTGTAAGATCATGGAGTTTGTATGTGTGTTAGAGAAACGCCTGGGCCGCTAGCCTAAGCCATGCCTAATCCTGGTGGAAACTTGCAACATCACCATAATGAGCACTCTATGAAGCATCCTCAATAAAAACCTATGCAAATAGCTAATAAAAAGATCGCTGAGATGCTCATGGTCTGCTTGACTTGTCATTTTGATTATGGGATAGCTCCTGTATCATGTGCAAGGGATACCCCGTTGGCGGTTCTTTATGATACATATGTACTTACAATCACAAGAGCTTACTCGTGACTAAAGTTGAGTAGCATGAGGTTCGATCTTCGTAAGTAAGGGGCATGAGATTTCGGTTTATAACTTGTCAAGCATATCCTCTTAGTTGTGTCACTTTAACCTTAATCACCTTCAAGATGCTTATGATAGGGGCAATGAGAGCTGAAAGCTATTAAGTACCATAATTTTTGGAAGCTCTTTCTGAGACTTGAATCCCTACTTCCTTCTACGAAGGCCTTTCTTTTACTTTTATGTTGAGTCGCCACCTTCTATCTTTATGCACCTACTTTGAGAGCATAGTGACCATTCTTAGTTCTATGTGCATTATCCCAAGACTTGTTGATTGATGCATACTTTGATATTGCTTATTTTAAACTATTTGTATCTAGTCACTCTTATGAACTTTGAAGGTGTCCTATGCATTTATGTTTTGCTACTCTATGAGGGACAAGCTAAATACCACTATGCTATGTTTTCTTTATGTGAAACAAACAAACGTCTTGCAAAGCATTGTTATTCATGAATCTTTTGTTTGTGCCTTTTCATGTTGCAACATAGTTTCTTTGTCTTATTGCTAGAACTTTGTCTTTCATGTTATGATTGAAGTACTATGGTCCCAGCTTTGAATGTTTTACAAATACTTTGATCAAGTTTATGATGGTGCATGTCACCTAAAAAATCATTCTTTCTTTTTATCACTTACCTACTCGAGGACGAGCAGGAGTTAAGCTTGGGGATGTTGATACATTGCAAATGTATCTATAATTTTTGATGTTCCATGCTTGGTTTTATCCACTTTCTTGTGTTTTGTTCCAACTTTGGAGTACTTTTCATATGATTTCTTGGACTAACCTATTAACAAGAGCCACAGTGCCAGCTGCCTGTTTTCTGCTTTTTTTTGGTTCTAGGAAAGTAAGAAAATGAATATTTTGGACGGGACAAAAGCCAATGTCAGTTTTTCACCGAGGGACACCTAGAGCAAGAATACGAGATGGAGAGGGGCTGGGGCCCGACCACACCACCTGGCCGCGCGGCCAGGCTTGGCCCGCGCCAGGTGGTGGTCTGGCCGCCCCAGGCACCCCCTCGGCCTCTCCTTCCGCCTATATATTGCCTATGATACGTAAACCCTAAGTACCCGATCAAAATTGCACGAAAGAGTCTGTAGCCGCTGTCATCTCCATCCCTAGATCGGGAGGGATCTGAAGCTCTTCCCGGCACCCTGCCGAAGAGGGGAATTCATCCTGGAGGCCTTCTTCATCACCATGCAAGCCTCCGGTGTGATGCGTGAGTATTTGAACTCTAGACTACGGGTCCATGTAGTAGCTAGATGGCTGGTTCTCCTTCTTTGTGCTATCATGTTTAGATCTTGTGAGCTCCGTTCATGATCAAGATCATCTATTTGTAATTCTGCATGTTGTGTTTGCAGGGATCCGATGGATATTGAGATACTATTTCAGATTGATTATTGATTCTATCATGTCTTTGTTATTTGTGATCTTGCATGCTTTCCATTGTTAGTAGCTATCTTGGCCAAATAGATGCTAGCAACTCCAAGAGTTAGTATTTATGCTCGATAGTGGGTTCATGCCTCTGGTAATCTGGGGAAGTGACAGAAATCTTTAAGGTACTAGATGTCTGTTGCTACTAGGGAGAAAACAACAATCCTTTGTTCATAGAACAATCGTATTGTTTACTTTGCACGCAATTCGTAATGCAATTATCCGTTGCTTGCAACTTAATACTAGAGGGGGTTCGGATGATAACCTGAAGGTGGATTATTCGTCATAGATGTAGTTGGATGACAGTCTATGTATAATGTTGTAATGCCCAATCGAATCTCAAAGGAGTCAAGATGATTAGTATATGCTTGTATGCTTTCTCGATGTTTGTCAATTGCCCCACTGTAATTTGTTCACCCAACATGTTATCTATCTTAAGAAGAGCCACCTCTAGTGAACTATGGACCCTGGTCCTTTCTTTTACTATCAATCTACAAACTGTTTACTGCTTTGTGTTTACTTTCTGCAAACTATTACTTTCTTCCACTCGATACGTTTAATCCTTTGTTTTCAGCAAAACCGGTAAGATTGACAACCTCATCGCAAGTTGGGGGCAAAGTTCTATGGTTGTGTTGTGCAGGTCTCCACGTTGCTACTAGCACCGGTAGTGCGCCCTGCCAAGGCTCAGCTAGCAACACCTTTGGGGTGTTTCCTTGCTCCTACTGGTTTGATTAAACCTTGGTTTCATACCGAGGGAAAACTTCCTATTGTGCTCATCATTCCTTTCTCTTGGGGTTCCCCAACGAGCTCGATATATTTTGGGCCATCACACATCTCCCTGATCTTGGTCCAGTTGGCGATCTTGGGGCGACGCAAGGTTGGTTGTGGCTGGTGCTTTTTTCGGCGATGTTTGCTCTTGTCTGGGCTTGTTGTCTCCGCCGCATCGGTCGTCATCTTTTATAGACCGTGGCGAGGACAGGAAAAGCTGGCAGCGCGCGGAAAGGCGCGCGCAGGAAGTGGAACGCAACGATGGCGGGAAACCATGCCTATGTGGGAAGCCGCCGACGATGATAGCGGACGTCGCGTCATCATTAACGTCTCAACACTGAGGGCGTCAAGCGGTGACAGCGGGGAAGATGGAAAAGATGCGTCGGGCACTATGCATGGCCCACCAGAAAGGCCGGACCGCGACCCAAATCCCACCTCGTCCCGACCAATCCAGATCAAAGCGGATATTTTTGGTCGCCTAGTTAGGTCGTCCCGGTGAAGATGCCCTAAAGCTCGGTGAGGTGTTCCCCCAAGAGCGTGAAGGTTCACCCTAAGCGCAGGACGGTAGTTTGCCAAGGTTCATCAATGCCTTTCCTCGGAGAGTTATGTTTTTAGCTAAGGACCGTAAGTGTTGGACTACTATTTCTTCAAGGGATTGCTACGGTCTTATACCGGCCTGAACCAACTTCATAACATGCAAAGAACAGGCTATTTGAACAAAATTAACCCAAAGTCAAAAGAATTTTACAAACTGAACTCGCGGCAAAAATATTTCACTAGGTCTAACCTTTTTTGCAGCACCGTATAGAGTGGCGCTGCACTCTACAGTGCAATGCCATGAAGGACGGCATTGCCCTGTGTTGGGCAACGCCATGAACGGTGGCGCTACACTTTTTAAGTGCAACACCATGACCGACGGCGCGACACTGTGTTGTGTAACCCACGTGCAATAGTGTTGCACTGTAGAGTGCAGCGCCACTCTATATGGCACCGCAAAAAGGTTAGATTTAGTGAAATATTTTTACCGCGAGTTTAGTTTGTAAATTTCTTTCAACTTTAGGTCAATTTTGTTCAAATTCCCCAAAGAACAAACCAGAAACTGCAAAGCCTCCAAGAGGTAAAACAACTTGGAGCTCGAGTGCCCAAGGAAAATTACGTTGGCATCCTTAGAGCATCTCCACCCGGGGGGTTCTAAAGCCCCCCTAAAGGGCTATGGGGGTGCCGGCGGTCAAAATCGCGTCCATCCCTACCCCCAAAAACTTATTTTCGCGCCGGGTGTCTCGTTTAATTATCCGGCGCCCGCAAGCCGAACCCAGGTTCACCGGATGGAGCTGAAAACAATGCGGGCGAGCCCTGGCAGTGAGGTAGGCGCATCCTTCCCGCCCTTTCTAACCCTTCCCGCCCTTTCCCGCTATAACCAGAACGACTACCATTGCAATCCACAGATTCAAATCTCTCTTTCTCGCCATGGACATCCCACACTGGGCCTTTCTCGCCCTCGAGGAGACGGAGGCGCTGTGCGCCTCCAGCTACCCATATCCACCGGGCTACCGGCTGCCTCCCGACTGGACGCTGAGCGCCGGAGGGGTGCCCGTCCCTCCTGTGCCTCACTATTTCATCCGTCGGGCCACCATCATGAGCCACTACTATCTCGAGCTCACGCAGAAGCAGCGGATGGATCTCAATTGGTGCCCCGACAACACCGTGACCTGGACCTCATCCCACGGTGTTGTTTCGGGTCCGGGGTATGGCCACCTCCCACGGTGCAAACTTTATAAAAGTGACTCAAGCACTATTTGGGAAAATAAAGTGACTGAATTGAGAAAACATCTAGCCCGTTTCAATTACCAGAAAATATCACAACAGCCATGGCCCTCAAAAGAAAAACGGCATGGGCAAGAGACGAATTTGGAAGAAATCAGGAGCAGGGCAGGTTTGTATCTGGATCCAGCGATCTGCTAAATGGGCTATAAATAGAGCATATGCACGAACGAGCCCTTGGCATCGCGGGCGCCGCAGTAGGTCCCGCTCCGCCGCCTCGCGTCCTGAGGAAGGAACCTCCCCGATCCTCCTTCCCCGCGATAGCGCAACAGGCCGCCGCCAGGTTTGCCTCTCCGGAGACTTAGCGAGAATTCAATTTCCAGTAGCTCATGGGGTTACGGATTTGTGGCCTCCTTGATGCGAAATTGAGAACTTAGTTCCCCTTTGTCGTTTATTTTCTTAGTTTCTTCAATGCCTATGCGCTGCGACCACATCGCATCTCATTGTTATTAGTGTGTTCGCTTGAATGCTTCTGAATGAAGGCAGGGTGTTCGGTCAAATGCTTCTTTGCACATGTTCAATAACATACAAAAGTTCTGGGGCCCTCCGAACGATAGGCTATTTTTCTACTAGTGTCAGTGCGGGCGGTGCGACGTCGAGTGGCATGTCCTGGGATTTTTCTCTCTCGTTGCAATACACGGGCACTTTTGCTAAGTATATAAAATATGCTCATTTGTTTAAGGTTGCATCATGATCCATTAGCAAGTTGCACACCAGCAACCCACCATTCATATACCTACTATGATAGACAAGTAATGGTTGATGTAGTAGGTATATAAATATGTTGATTTGTTCAAGGTTGCATCATGTGTATGGATCCATATTAGCAAGTTGCATTGGTAGTAGTTAAAAACATTATCGCAAGATTGGCTCCGTCTAGGGCAGCTGGCTGCCAGTGCCACTAGTGTGTAGGTTATTGAAATGGTGCGATGAGGTAATCCATGACGCACGCACACTAGCAAATCCAATTGTTAGTCCGACTTGACATCGTCTCCTAATCTTCTTCCTCGACCCACTCCCACCAGCAAGGCTACATTCTCCTTTTCCCCCTCTCTCGCAGCCGCGACGACCGTGACCTGACCTTCTTCCTCACGCGCTACGCCCACCAGGTTTCGCCGCAGGAAGAGGGCTCACTGTCCATCAACAGGCCAGGTTGGTTCTGTCATGATCGACTCATGTCTATTCCTTGTTTTCATAGGACGATTCTTAAGATTTGCTCCTAATTAAACCTGCTGAATTGTGTCTTACAAACAACTAAGCAATTTTCGCGTAGACTGCCTAACAAAACAACTACTCCCAAGTGATTAGTTACGTACGAGTAACCTAAAACATTCTTTCAACTAACTTTGCTACTTTGTACCTCTAATGGGTTCCTGGCACCCCGCAGTGTCCACTGAGTAAAGAATGTGTACTAACGAATATCTAGTGTACCAGTACAGCACATGAGAATCAACTTGATTTGTTTCCTCACTCCTAATATTACACATTCCCGTTTTTTGGTGGAGCGATACGGAGCGTGCAGGGTCTTTTTGTGTGTGTGTGTGTGGTGTGTGGTGTGTGTGTGTGTGGGGGGGGGGGGGGGGGGTCGGGAGAAATCATTACTGTCTCGGCACCGACGTGGTTTTGTCTGCGGGTGTCGAGGTCCTTCCTGAAGGGCGTCACATGTACCTCTTCCGCACCCCTGTAACGTATCAGGGGAAACCCTAGAATGCGTTCCGGGAGAAACTCTTGGATTCGTTCGGGCAGCAGCATCGTCATCTTGGTCGGTTACCTTCGTGTAGGTGCTGATTGATACGCGACACTTGAGACTGCTAGGAGCATGGTGAAAATTTTCTGGAGGGCGCATCGGTGGCGATTCATCTCCTTTTTTCATTGAACCTCGGGTGTTGGCATTGTTTTCTCTTCATTTTCTTGTTGTTTCTCTTGGACTGGCTTTGTGTTGTTTGCCCCAACATATGTGTTACAGTTGTATTTGGTTGATTGCCATGTTAATATAGTAGGGTGAAAGCCTGTTTCGAGAATATTATACATTTTGGGTGTATGCTTCTCTGCTACGTACCCATTTACTATCTTATCTTAGTTTGTGTTAATACTAATCGTGATGCTACATGCTTTCTTCACCAGACTAGTGCCTACTGCGGCGATTAATATTTTTTTCGTTGATGCTATCAAGATTTAGATCCACAAAATCCAGTTGCAGCACCTGCAGGCCAACACTTTATTATTAACATAAGGGGAAGGGAGACTTTCTTCTACTCTTCACGCCAACTTCAGCCTGCTTGATGTGCCCACACAATACCTCGCTAGCCAATGACCCAAGAGATCTATCTTAGGGAGATGGTGGGAGGAGTCGTGAGCGTGGTGACAGGGGTGATGAACCCCCTCATCGGAAAGCTCACTGCGCTCATGGGTGATGAGTACAAGAAGCTCAAAGGGGTGAGGAGGCAGGCGTCCTTCCTCGTGAAGGAATTTAGTGCTATGAATACTGCCCTTCAGATGCTGGAGGTCATGGATGAGCCCGATCCAGCTGTCAAGGATTGGGGAGACCATGTCAGAGAGATGTCCTACGACATGGAGAACTGCATTGACGACTTCATGCGTCATTTCGGGCGTGAAGATGCAAAGGAAGGCTTCATCAAGAAGACCACTAGACATCTAAAGAAGTTGCGACATCGCCATCAGATCGCTGCCCGAATCGAAGAGCTTAAGACTCTTGCAATAGAAGCAAATACTCGACAGGAGAGGTACAAAATTAATAATTGGAAGCCTAGCTCTGGCCCCGTCGCTGTTGACCCGCGGCTACGAGCAGTTTACCAGGAGGGAGCCAGCCTTGTGGGTATTGATGGCCCAACGGAGGAGCTGGCTAGTTTTTTTATGAACACTCAGATGAAACTCAAGGTGCTGTCCATTGTGGGATTTGGAGGTCTCGGAAAAACCACACTTGCTAAACTACTGCATGACAAATTCAGAGAGAAATTCCATTGTGAGGCATTCTTTTCGGTTTCACAGAAACCTGATATAAAAGTGCTTCTCAACCGCCTAGAAGCGAAACTTGATATGACTCAGTCTTTCCATGCTCGCGGACTGGAAGACGTCATTGAAGACATAAGGAAGCATCTAAAAGTGAATAGGTAACATCTATGCCACTAGTGAAAATACTTCTTTCAACTGTCAGATGCAACGTGTCAAATGCTAAACATGTCTGAAGTTTTGATTTAGTTTGTTAGTTCAGTATGGTAACTCCTAGTGTACTGTTAGAACAACATCATTATGTCCCTCCTGTCAAAAGAATAGTTATTTTAAAATTACACACCTCCGTAGGGGATGCAAGTAACAGAATACAAAGAGGTAACTTCTACTTCGAGTATTCACTTGCATGGGAGGCTCATCGTGTTAAATGTTGAGTAGTATCTATGCTTACTACTTTCAACTCTAGAATGCTATGTGTTCTGAATATGTGTGCCAAACAGGTCTGGAGTTTTGATTTATTTTTTCCTTCAGTATGGTGCTCCTAGCGTACTGCTGAAACAAAATATTGTATGCCTTAAGTCAAAATACTGCTATTATTTTAAGTGGAGACACATCGGATGCAACATAGTGCAGGGAGGGTTGGTGAGTACTGGGAGTACAAGTCTCCTATGGGAAGGTACAGAGAAAGAAATACAGGCATATAAGCATGTCAAATGAGGATGAACAGTCCTTTGCTAGACAGTGGGAGTACAAGTCGCTAGAATATTATATGATCCTCCTAGTTTAGTTATATCAAACTTCTATCTTTAAATTTTATAGTCTCATTTTACTGTATAATTTGTATATGACCCATGCAAACAATTCTACAGGTACCTTATTGTGGTTGATGACTTGTGGGATCAATCAGTATGGAATGTTATCAGCCGTGTCTTTCCAAATGAAGGTAATGGTAGTAGATTGATAGTGACAACAAGAGTGGAAGGTGTGGCCGCCATGGCTTGTCACAATGATCAGGAGTGCATCTACAGAATGAAGCCCCTCAATGAACAACACTCAAGAATGCTATTCTTTGACAGAGTATTTGGGTCTCGTGATGGATGCCCATCTTATCTTGAAGAAGTATCAGCTGACATTTTGAAGAAGTGTGGCGGATTGCCACTTGCAATCATAACTATAGCTAGCATGTTAGCTAGTCAGGAAGGATCATGGGGTGTTTGGGATAATATAAGGAGTTATCTGGGTGCCCGGTCTACCGTAAATCCCACCTTGGAAGATATGAAGAATATACTGAATCTTAGCTACATGCATCTTCCTCTTCATCTTCGAGCTTGTTTCCTCTATCTTGGTATGTTTTCCGAGGACGAGAAAATTAAGATGTCTGTTTTGATCCGGAAATGGGTAGCCGAAGGCCTTGTCAGCAAAATGCATGGAACTGATTTGATAGATGTTGGCAGGAGTTATTTCCATGAACTAATTAATAGAAGCATGATTCAGCCTGTAACAAACTATAAAGGAGAGATGAAGTATTGCAGAGTACATGATTTAATGCTTGATTTGATCCTTAGCAAGTGTGCAAAAGATAATTTCTTAAGTGTGGCGTCCAGTTCTGAAGACATCACAAGATTGCAATGCTGCAAATACAAAGTTCATCGGTTATCCTTGAGGTCCATGGCTAGTGGTGCAACAAATGGACTAAATATTGATGCTAGCTTGCTGACACAGGTTCGATCATGTGCATGGGCCAGGAACTCCACGCCCCCTCTGTTGTTGTTCAAGTATCTGAGGGTTCTCACCCTTGAAGACGATAATAAGGATTTGACAATTGACCTCACTACTATCAACCAATTGTTTCAGCTAAGGTATTTGAGGGTTGAAGCACCCTATGCTAGTCGCATAGAGCTCCCTTGTGCACTTAAAGGGCTTGTTTACTTGGAGACGCTAGACCTAGATGGCGGTTTGAAAAAAAACTTCCCACTAGATATCATTCACTTGCCCCGCATGTCCTATCTGCGCCTTCCAAGGGGTGCACCTGCTATCCAAGGAGTCGAGAATATGAAATCACTACGTACTCTGCTTCAATTTGACCTGAGAAAGAACTCGGTGAAGGAAATTAGGGGTCTCGGTGAGCTGACCAACCTGAGGGAATTGAAGTTGTGCGGCGGCGATGTGGAGACGTCGAAAATTGAGGCTTTGGTCTCCTATGTTGGAAAGCTTAGTAACCTGAAATATCTAAAAATGACTAGAGGCCTTGTTATAGATGGGAGTAACCAGCTGGGTTTATTATCCAGTGGTCCTTTTGAACATATTGAGAAACTTATGCTGTATCCTTGTGACTTCCCCAGAGTCCCCAAATGGATGGGTGATCTCCATTGCCTCCGTGTCCTGGATCTGCTTTGTATGGAGACGTCGGCTGAGGATGTCCATGTTTTTGGAAAGCTGCCTTCCCTCATCTGGCTCAACTTCAGAACGAAACAAATCACAGGAGAACAGGCTGTATTTGGCAAAGGAGTATTCCCTGTTCTGGAGTGCTTCACATTGTGGCCTACCAAAGGAGATACTACGGCGTTCTTGTTGTTTGAGCAAGGTGCTATGCCCAAACTAAGAAAACTCTGGCTCCAGGTGAATGAATGGGGCGGCAGTACACCAGTCGGCATGGAGCACCTGATACTTCTTGAGGAAATTGGTTTGAATGTTCCCAGTGATGTATTCTCTGCTTTCATAGAGGCCTCTCAACTCCACCCAAACCGTCCTTGTGTTGTAGACTGGTAATTTCTTTTGCGGGAAGGAAGTCGTTATCCAGAAGGAATTTCTTTTGCACTCTTTTTCTGTGATTTAGTTCCAGTGCCGTATAATTTCAGAGACAAAGACCCTTGAATCAGTGATTTGTAGCTTGGAAACAGCCTGCAGTGCAGCGTGGTTCCATCTTTTTTGTGCTTCTTTATTTCCTTTTGTGCAATCGCATACCATGTCGCCTGAATGAAATCGCTCTTCTTGTCGTCTCTGACAGCAATTGCGGTTCGGAGAAGCAGCGTAGTTCAATATGTATGCAGTAACGTTCTATGCAACAGCTGGTGGCTACGATTAAGGAAGAAGCAGCGCATTGGCTCAAGCTGGAAATGAAGATCCGGAGCGACAAAATTAAATACATTGCGAAACACTCTAGCGACAAGGTAGATCTTATGTTGGCTTCTTTTGTGTCCGACGCAACACAGAACTTTGCGAAACTTAGCCGACAAACAACTTTTGCAACGGTAAAATCACCACTATATTTATAGCAAACGAATCAGATCTTAGCATACATCAAAGGCACATACTGAGTAGCATCGCTGTTAACAACCGGATATATAGTACGACAACTGGAACTAGATCACAAAACGCATGAATTTAGCAGAAACAACGGTAGTATGATTTCTTGGTCATTTCACAACATACTGAGTCATTATGTATCCATAATATTTTGTTACATGAAATAAGAAATAAAACTAAACTTAAACACAGCCTGGAAACCTTCTATGGGACAATAACCCGACCGTATCTAAGACATTGGTTCTAAGCATCATCTTTCCACTTGGTTAGGTTTAAGCAGGTTTCCTTTCACACTGTTCAACATCCCCTCCTTAACAACATGCTCGTCAACACTCTCATCCTTAACGGACGTGAAATATTTTGGTGAATAAGCTCCCTTCTTTGTTGTTCTCGCTTACCGGATCCCCTTCAGGCGCATTTCTAGCAAGAGGTTTGTAAATGACATCCTCCTTATTTAACATTGCGAGAACTCTCTAAAGTGAAAAATTAAAAATATCATGATACGTGCCAAACGAATGGTACGTGAGAAATTAAGTTCACCATGTCTTTTACCTATGCGCATAAATCCGGCATAGTAGACATCTGCGACTGATGACCCACAAGTATAGGGGGTGTATCGCAGTATTTTCGAGGAAAGTGAAACCCAATTTATTGATTCGACACAAGGGGAGCCAAAGAATATTTATAAGCCTTAACAACTGAGTTGTCAATTCAGCTGCACCTAGAAACAATCTTGACCACAGCAGTTTATCAGTAGCAATAGTTTTGTAGTAGGAATAGTAAAGTAACAACAGTAGTAAAGCAAAGACAGTAGTAACAAAAACAGTAAACGGTGGGATTCGAGTGCGGTACGCATAGGGATGGATGGACGGGCGTTGCATGGACACGACAATTCACATAGCAATCAGAACATAGGGCAATTGCAGATAAATAAGATAAAGCACCCAAGTACTAGCCAATCCTAGGCATGTGTTCCATATATAGTCATACATGCTCGCAATGAAAACTTGCACAACATCTTTTGTCCTGCCAGCCCGTTTGCAGCGGGGCCTCTAGGGAACTACTGGCAATTAAGGTGCCCCTTTTAATAGAGCACCGGAGCAAAGCATTAACACTCCGTGAACACATGTGATCCTCACATCAAAGCCTTTCCCTTCCGGTTATCCCGATTTCTGTCACTTTGGGGCCATAGGTTCTGGACAACAACGTGTGTATACAACTTGTAGATAAGACAAAAAACAATACTATCATAATGAATCAGTAATAAGTTTAGATCTGAAATCATGGCACTCGGGCCCTAGTGACAAGCATTAAGCACAACAAGTCGCAACAAAGTCATAACGCACTAATAAGAGATACTAGGAACCATGCCCTCACAATCTGATGCCACTACATGAACGATCTCATCCAATCCCTACCATCCCCATAGTCTATAGCGGGGGATTACTCACTCATAGATGGGGGAAACATGGATGGTCGATGGAGATGATGGTGCAGATCGATGGAGATGGCTCCGGGGGCACTTCCCCGTCCGGGCAGGGTGCCGGAACAGAGACTTTCTGTCCCCCAAATCTTCCCTTTGGTGGCGGCAGCGCTGCGGAACTTTTCGTGGAAAAACGTCGAACCCCCCGAAGTTTTTAGGTCAGAAGGCTTCTTATAGGCGAAGAGGGAGACCGAGGGGGTGCCTGGGGCCACCACACCATGCACTGGCACGGCCAGGCCCAGCCCGCGCCTGGGGGGGGTGTGGCCAGCCCTGGCCCTCCTCTGTCTCGTATTCTGGCTCCATGAGTCTTCTGGAAAAATAGGCACTTTGGCTTTTGTCCCGTCCAATTCCGAGAATATTCATTTTCTGACATTCCTGGAACCAAAAACAGCAGAAAACAGGCAGCTGGCACTGTGGCTCTTATTAATAGGTTAGTCCAAGAAATCATATGAAAAGTACTCCAAAGTGTGGACAAAACACAAGAAAGTGGATAAAGCCAAGCACGGAGCATCAAAAATTATAGTTACATTTGCAATGTATCAACATCCCCAAGCTTAACTCCTGCTCATCCTCGAGTAGGTAAGTGATAAAAATAAAGAATAATTTTTGAGGTGACATGCACCATCAAAGACTTGATCAAAGTATTTGTAAACATTCAAAGCTGGGATCATAGTACTTCAATCATAACATGAAAGACAAAGTTCTAGCAATAAGACAAAGAAACTATGATGCAACATGAAAAGGCACAGACAAAAGATTCATGAATAACAATGCTTTGCAAGACGTTTGTTTGTTTCACATAAAGAAAACATAGCATAGTGGCATTCAACTTGTCCCTCAAAGAGTAGCAAATATAAATGCATAGGACACCTTCAAAGTTCACAAGGGTGACTAGATATAAATAGTTTAAAACAAGCAACATCAAGGTATGCATCAATCAACAAGTCTTGGGACAATGCACATAGAACTAAGAATGGCCACTATGCTCTCAAGAAAGTGCTCATAGAATGTGTGGAGACTCAACAAGGAAATGAAAAGGTTTTGAATAGTTTGAAAGGCTTCCAAATGCTGAAAGTAAGGTACTCATTAGCTTTGAGCTCTCATTGCCCCTATCATAAGCATCTTTAATGTGGTTAAGGTGAAAGTGATGTCCAATCTGAGCTATATGCTTGACAGACTATAAACTGAAAATTCCAAGTCCCTTGAGTACGAGGGCCGCTCCTCATGCTACTCAACTTTAGTTACCGGTAAGTTCTTGTCATTGTAAGTATGTGCGTATCATTGAGAACCGCCAACGGGGTACCCCTTGCCCGATGATACGGAAGAATCCCCATATCAAAATGACAAGGCAAGCAGACAATGAGTATCTCAGCAATCTTCTTATTTACCATGGGAAAATGGTGCTTTTTTCTCTCTTTCCTCTTTTCATAAAATTCTTTTTTTTCTTTTTCTGAATAGCTATCTCTCTCTTTTTTTATAAGAAGAATGCTTCATAGATATCATTATGGTTATGCTGCAGGTTTCCACCATATCAAAATGACAAGGCAAGCAGACAATGAGTATCTCAGCAATCTTCTTATTTACCATGGGAAAATGGTGCTTTTTTCTCTCTTTCCTCTTTTCATAAAATTCTTTTTTTTCTTTTTCTGAATAGCTATCTCTCTCTTTTTTTATAAGAAGAATGCTTCATAGATATCATTATGGTTATGCTGCAGGTTTCCACCATGTCAGCATGGATTAGACCAGCGGCTCAGGCGTTTCTCTAACACACATACATAACTCCATGGACTTACAAGCTCCCCTTTTATTTCACATCGACGACATCCACAAACAAAAGAGCAAGGTATCAACTGGGTATATATTTACAAATGTTTAAAGCGTTTCCCGTGACAGCACGGTTCTGCTAATCCCCAGCCTATAATTAGCAAGCATATAACTTTCATGGAGAGTTCACAATGGTTCAGGTTTATTAAGTGCAGGAAATAAAGTGTGCCATCAAGTTCGTGAGAGCTTTACTAACTAACTTTCTTAAAACAAGCAAACATTTTATTCGAAAGAAAACAAGACATATTGAATATGCACGGAAGTAGCAAATGATGCTAATAGGTAGGTATGGTGGACACTCTGGCAATATTTGGTTTAAGGAAGTTGGAAACATGAGTAAAACACTTAGTGTAAGTGAAGGCTAGCAATAGTAAGTGAGCGACAAACGAGAGAGCAATAATGACCATAATCATGCAGAGCGACAAAACATCATTGATCAAAGCATAAAGTGATACTACAAGTTGAAAACTAAAGGATCATAAAGGCTTATGGTGACTTGGGATAGTCATAACATGGTGTGAGCATGCGCCAAGTCAACCCAAATAAAGCATCAAAGGAGAATACCACTATACTATGCTTTAATATGCTAAAACAACGCATGATTCATCCAAGGCACATTAAGCAATCTAATTGTTTATAAAAAGTCATGCTACAACAAAGAATACTAAGCATAAAAGCCAAAACAATATCAAGCATGGCATGATAGAGCATAGGCCACAGTCAAAAACAAGCTCTCTTTACCACTTAAGCATGAGCTTTCCTACTCTTTTCCAAACCCAACCAAACTATTTGCAAACCAACGTATGAAAAGGGGGGGTCCAACCAATTTATTTAGAAAACTAAGCAGACCACGCAAACTAAAAACCAAAATGAAAACAAAAAAAGAAGACGCCCCAAGAACAACACAACTGTGCATGAAACAATAAAAATGAAGTGTTTGAAAGAAATCTGAGATTTTTATTGATGAAGAAGGGGGTGCCTTGGGCATCCCCAAGCTTTGACGCTTGTACTTCTTGGATATTTCTTGGGGTGACACGCGTGTCATCCCCAAGCTTGAGCTTTAGTTAATTCTTCATCTCATTACTCATTCCTTCCATACACCTGAAATTTTTCCTTCATACAAAACTTCACACAATCTTTATTAGCAACATTAGTGCACCAAGATAAATAAGTCTTAAGGTTCAGTTCTAACATCAAATATACTTCTATTAGAACACTAGCTACTTTAGAACTTCCCTCAAAAAGCTCAATTCCCCAAAAGAACTCAAGAAGGAACCAACAAGAAGCAAATGCAGAAAATGGGAGAAATCTGTCAAAACAGACCAGCAGGTAAAGAAGAATTTTTTCGAAGACCTTCTGTTGCTCAAATAGAAAAGTGTTGAACTAACTAAAGTTAGATAACAACCTGGGGCAGAAGCACAAAAATTCACGCCTCAAAAAGACGTTCAGAGACTTTACACGAATTTGTACGGTGAAGCAGAGAAATCTATTTCGGGACAGCAACTTTCCCAATCATTACTTCTCTCCCATTAGAGGTTACTCTTGGCACAAAAAGCAAATAAAAAAATGATAAGGAGCGGTTATTACAGAGGTAATAACTTCCAAGACTCATCTAAAACTTTTGGGTTATCTCCCACTAAGTACTTTTCTTTAATGCCTTTAAGTTAGGCATAAGTAAAAACTGAAATGGATAGAATAGAAGTAAACAGAGATAATCATAGTGAAAACATTGTTTTGTTCAATGTAATCCTTTTGTTAACAAGGTTGATCAAGTCTTGCTACCAAAACAATTGCATATGAGACAAAACTTTGTATTCCACTAATAATTATGTTACCTCAACCTTGATAGCAATGGTCCCAATCATAATAGTTTCAAATATTTTCTCTTGGTATGGGACAATATATTTCTCCAACTTGAATGCCCTCAACATGTAAAATTGAATTCAAAACCATAAGTCCTCTCAATCTTCTTGGGGAAATAGATAGTATGTTCCTTGTCATTGACATTGAAGGTCACCTTCCCTTGATTACAATTAATAACAGCTCCTGCAGTATTTAGAAAAGGTCTCCCAAGAATAATAGACATATTATCATCTTTCGGGCATAAAAGTTTGAGAGGATGCTCTCATAAGAAATATGAGTTAAAGTAAAAGAGAGCATCAAGAAGCAAATTCAAAACACATTTAAGTCTAACCCACTTCGTATGCATAGGAATCATGCAAGCAAATAAATTTGCAAAGAACAAAGTGACAGGCATAGGAAGATAAAACAAGAGTAACTTCAAAACTTTCAGCACATATAGAGGTGTTTCAATACCATGAAAACTCCTACCACCATATTTTCCTCTCTCAAAATAATTTTCAGTAGCCTCATGAATAAACTCAACAATATAACTATCATATAAAGCATGCTTTTCGTGATCTATAAGCACTAAAGCCTTGTCATAAACATTTTCAAAGGAAACCTCGGGAACATAACATTCATCCTCCTTTAGTAAGCATGGAGGACAATCAAATAATGTAAGGGATAAAGAGTTACTCTCATTAGAAGGTAGGCATGGGTAGCTAATCCATTCTTCCTCCTTTTGTTCATCACTCTCCTCCTTTTTTTCATCTAATGAGATTTCAGGTTCATCAATTTCTTCTTCCATAGGAGCCTGCAAGGCACTAGTCTCTTCCATAGGGTCCTGCAAGGCATTAATCTCTTCCATTTGTGGAAAACATCTATTAAAATACTTAAGAATAGGGCCATTTTCATCCTTGTAATTATCAAAGCAAAATGTAAGTATACCCTAAACCTCATACTTATAAGGTGAATCATCAATATTTTCAAGCAAATTAGCAAGTTCAAAAGCACCCTTCCAAGCAATAAATTCTTCAATTTGTTCCGCATCATAAAAGTCATAAATTCCTTTAGCATAGGAAGATATGGTATCATTATCATTATACTCACATTGAAAAGCGAGGTGTTTATACCTCTTTCTGCAACGAGACTCATCACAGCAATAAGTAACATTATAAGTACAGCACACGTTTCTAGCAATGGTATACAATCTATCAATTTGCCCCCATAAGTGTTTCCATTTTTGTGACAAGCGGTGTTCCTTATAATAATATTTTTGATCTTCTGTGAACCCACCTTGCCAATAAGCTTCAGTTTCAAAGAAACCAACCATTGAAAACAAGCATGACAAAGCAAGACAATAACAGACCAATGAAAATAATAACTAGAGTAGGAACTAATTTTTTTTGTATTTTTGATAAAGAAACAAGCAAACAAGGAGAAATATAAACTTAGCTTTGAACAATAGTGAATCCAAGTGAACTTGATAAATAAAACTATGCTCCCCGGCAACGGCGCCAGAAAATAGTCTTGATGACCCACAAGTATAGGGGGTGTATCGTAGTATTTTCGAGGGAAGTGAAACCCAATTTATTGATTCGACACAAGGGGAGCCAAAGAATATTTATAAGCCTTAACAACTGAGTTGTCAATTCAGCTGCACCTGGAAGCAATCTTGCTCACAACAGTTTATCAGTAGCAACAGTTTTGTAGTAGGAATAGTAAAGTAACAGCAGTAGTAAAGCAAAGACAGTAGTAACAAAAGCAGTAAACGGTGGGATTCGAGTGCGTTAGGCATAGGGATGGATGGACGGCGTTGCATGGACAAGACAATTCACATAGCAATCGGAACATAGGGCAATTGCAGATAAATAAGATAAAGCACCCAAGTACTAGACAATCCTAGGCATGTGTTCCATATATAGTCATACGTGCTCGCAATGAAAACTTGCACAACATCTTTTGTCCTGCCAGCCCGTTTGCAGCGGGGCCTCTAGGAAACTACTGGCAGTTAAGGTGCTCCTTTTAATAGAGCACCGGAGCAAAGCATTAACACTCTGTGAACACATGTGATCCTCACATCAAAGCCTTTCCCTTCTGGTTATCCCGATTTCTGTCACTTCGGGGCCATAGGTTCTGGACAACAACGTGTGTATACAACTTGTAGATAAGACCAAAAACAATACTATCATAATGAATCAATAATAAGTTCAGATCTGAAATCATGGCACTCGGGCCCTAGTGACAAGCATTAAGCACAACAAGTCGCAACAAAGTCATAACGCACTAATAAGAGATACTAGGAACCATGCCCTAACAATCTGATGCCACTACATGAACGATCTCATCCAATCCCTACCATCCCCATAGCCTACAACGGGGGATTACTCACTCATAGATGGGGGAAACATGGATGGTCGATGGAGATGATGGTGGAGATCGATGGAGATGGCTCCGGGGGCACTTCCCCGTCCCGGCAGGGTGCCGGAACAGAGACTTTATGTCCCCCGAATCTCCCCTTTGGTGGCGGCGGCGCTGCGGAACTTTTCATGGAAAAACGTCGAACCCCCGAAGTTTTTAGGTCAGAAGGCTTCTTATAGGAGAAGAGGGAGACCGAGGGGGTGCCTGGGGCCACCACACCATGCCTTGGCGCGGCCAGGCCTAGCCCGCGCCTGGGGGGGGGGTGGCTAGCCCTGGCCCTCCTCCGTCTCGTATTCTGACTCCGTGAGTCTTCTGGAAAAATATGCACTTTGGCTTTTGTCCCGTCCAATTCCGAGAATATTCATTTTCTGACTTTCCTGGAACCAAAAACAGGCAGCTGGCACTGTGGTTCTTGTTAATAGGTTAGTCCAAGAAATCATATAAAAAGTACTCCAAAGTGTGGACAAAACACAAGAAAGTGGATAAAACCAAGCATGGAGCATCAAAAATTATAGATACATTTACAATGTATCAGCGACCGAAGAAATGGTCCTTCGTCTGGTCAAGCTATAACATGACTGTGATTGTTGTCAAAGCTTTTGATAACCCAGACTCCACTGGATAGATCACGCTGAGATGGGCATTACATTTGCAGCGAGTCTCGGGTCTCAGCCTCCGGCTTTAGCCTTCCTATGTTAAGAGTTTCTCCTAACGTTTGCCTGCCCTAGAAACAGACATACCGTCTTAACTGTATTTCTCCCTTATGACCTTTCCCTCGCTTCAAGAGTTCCTTTTGAATGATTTGCCATACTCTCTCGCATAGCTGTTGTACCAGACGAAAGCCGTTGGTACGGAATCAAATATCATGTCCAATATTTACTTATCTTCGTTACTCACAACAGCTAAGTCTGCTTGCCCATGATGTTCGTGCTCACTGTGAGCACCGGATATCACATACAAAGGTAAAGACAAATAACACCTTTTTGCAAAAAAAAAGACAAATAACACCTATAAGATGATGTTTCATTGGTAACATTCATTTCTTGTCAATGTAAAACTATCCACAAAACTCGCTCCTGTTTTCCAAGCTCGATTCCTCCCGACACAATGATTCGACACCATATTCATCAAACCCAACTTCCATTTCTGAATACTCGTTATATTCACCCTCGTCATGACCACCTAGCACCTACACAACGAAAATAAGAGAATGTAAGTTGCCATTTCATTGATTCCTTTCATTGCTTGTCATTTAAAAAATATTCAACATACTTCGCTTGTGTTTTCCGAGTACGCCGACATGCGATCGTTCAGCCCCTTATTGTGACCACCAATGTGGCCGTCCTCGGGAGTACATCTTCATAGGTCCTGGATCTGGATCTCCTCCCCGAAGAATCATTGTCGCCCATGTATCCATTATCGTTGTCGTTCCGAGTGAGATAGAGTTACCCATCTCTCCAAAAACTACGACTAACATCACATAGTGAATCATCGAGATATAATTAGTATCGTCATACACCATACGGACAACACATAAAACCATTCCGCTTATTTTCCTCGGCCAGAACAAGAAAAGAATGCACACCTTTAATGAACTCGCTAGAGTGTCGATCAACATACATCCATGGCCAGATCATCTGCATTATATAAATACATCAAAAGGAATCATGATATTAAAATTAGTACCGGTCTAAAATTTCTACTCCATCTGTAAAAACTATGCTCTGATTTAAAAACTTTCTACTCCATCTTTAGTCCCGGTTGGTAGATCTTTCGTTCCGGTTGGAGACACCAACTGGGACTTAAGGGCTTGCGGCAGGCTGGATCTGGCGCGAGCCCGTTTAGTCCTGGATAGTGTCTCCAACCAGTGCTAAGGATGGGCCTCTAGTCCTGGTTGGAGACGCCAACTGGGACTAAACGTTTAGATTTATTTAATCGTGGGTGGAGACACTATATCATGGATGAGTGTCAACACTATTTCGTGAGTGACGACACTAGGCCGTGAGTGTCGACACTAAATATGGACCTTTATTCCTGGTTGGAGACACCAACCTGGACTAAACATTTAGATTTAATCATTTAATCGTGGGTGGCGATACTATGTCATGGGTGAGTGTTGACTCTATGCCGTGAGTGGCGACACTATGCGATGGGTGGCAGCACTATGTCATGGGTGAGTGTCAACACTATGTTGTGGCGTTTAATCTATAAATAGGCAAGATGCATCCTTGTGAAGTAATAAACTACAAGATGTGGTGCGAGAGGGACACCACTATGGCGGAGATTCTCGAATATGTCTTAGGATGCCATCCTCAAACATCTTTGACGATCCAGCTATAGAGGAACTCCCATATATGTGAAATTTGTTAGTTCCCGGGCGTATTGATGGTGCGACGGGGACACTACTACTAGAGAAGTTATAAACTACAAGATGGTACGACAAGAAGGCGTCTAGCTGAAGGAGTTTCTCGCATCTCTCAAAGTAATGACAAGTGCATCACATCCTGTTACAATATTCTATGATAACCAGACGTCGATCAAGGTTTCAAAGAATCCGAAGTTTCATAGTAAAAGCAAACATATATGAAGGAAGGTGTCATTTTATTCATGATGTTGTTAATAGGTTAAAGACAATTCATTCGGAATATTTGCCTAGTGTGGACATGGTTGTCGATCCACTGACTTAGCCTCTTAGTCAGGAATAGTTTAGTAAACATGTTTCAAACATTGGTCTTCGTTTATGAAATTAATTTTTTTAGCCAAGTGGGAGATGTAGGAATTATAATGCCTGGCTTGCAACATTTGTACTACATTATTTATTCCCTAGAATCTCAATATGGAATTCACCATTGCGTTTGAATATTTCTTGTTGTACTTAAAAGGAATAATGTTTAAGGAAGCCGGTTAGTGATGTATAATGTAATGGAATAATACTACGTATAAAGCCCGGGCACGGTATTATCAGGAAAGCCGGGTTGTTTCATATGTTAGCTATATGAATTGACTAGGAAACATGCCCGTGCGTTGCATCGGGAAAAAAACAAACACAACAAAATGTATATTATCTTCTTTCAAATTTGTTCCCTTCTTCCCTCATCTTTTTGGCCATGTTGCCACTACAATTAAGGCATATCTCATCCATGGTTTTGTTGATGTTAACCGAGTATGAAACTGGCATGGACTTGTTGAAAACGAACATGAAGCTGTGCAACGGCATGTTGCTGTCGGTCTGCGTAGGCGATGGCTCAATCATTCACGCTGGACGGGGGGTGGATTGTGTGAAAACGAAGCTGCTGACCCGGTGGAGTTTCCTGTTCACACCGCCGCTAGTATCTCTTATCTTATTCCCTATCCCTGCACCGGTCACTTCCCGTAGTTTCATGTTGTCGGCAATCTCAACGTCGCGCAATCTCGATCTTCTCGCAAAGGATGACGTGGTTGGCCATCGTGGATCTCAGTGCTACACCTCCTCCATGCATAAGTGACAGGTTGATCAGCTTCTCCCGACCATGTGGTTGAGCTCGTCCACGATCTCGCGCGCATGCACTTGGCCCAAGGTTATGTGTGGCAGAATAGGAGGAGAAGCAACATGCCCTCGCCGAAGGCCAGAACTCGCCGAGAGACGTACGCCACAGAAGTCACATACGCAAAACACGAAAAGTCAACTCGTTATGAATCGCTCGATATAAAGTAGTACCTACACTACAGGACGCGACTCTTTATTTGAATTTGATTTTTGTCAAAATTTGAAATGCAAAAAAATTTAAAAAATAAATGTGCACTTAGAACTTCAAGTTTCACGGAAAAATGAATATTTTAGATGGCTTTTGCAAAAAGGACAAAATTGTCTTTTTTACACAGCACATAAAACATATCGGTTTTCGGTGGAATGACTTTGTGTGCACCCACTTGTGGAAAATGGGCCTCTAGTCCCGGTCCGGAACTGGCTCTAGTCCCGATTTCGGACCCGGGACTGCCAAATCGGGACTAGAGACCCCTAGTTTGCTACGAACCGGGACTACTACATGCCACCAGGGCTACCACGTGGCAGCGGCACCTTAGCCAAGGATGGAGGACCTCTAGTCCCGGGCCGTAACACGATCCGGGAATAGAGAGTTCCTGCCGCGGCAGAAAATCGTGTGTTTTCTCTGCAACGGCACGATTTTGTGGTTTCCTTTTTGTTTTGTTTTTTCCATTTTATTCTTTTTTAATTTGTGTTTGATTATAATTTCAAACATGTTTCCGTACTACTACATACATAGTACATGTTGATGTATATATTATTAATATTCGATCTCTTACGAGCATACATATACAACTATTTAATTACATGGAGAGATAACATACTGAGTTCACATATTACATGGAGATCATATTGAGTTCATATATTGAGATCACATATTACATGGTGATCACATATCGAGATTGTCGTCCTGCACGTAATGTTCTCCCCTTGGATCAATGATCTCCCTCATCACAAATCCCGCCAACTCCTCTTGAATACCTCGTATGCGTTGTTCTAGCTCGAGATTGTCCCACAAATGGTCTATATAAGTTAAAGGAACTCCGCGCTCACTAGTCAACTCGCGAATGTATTCGTAAACGTAGTATCCACATAAATGAGTCCCCTATGATTGCTGCAAACCCTTCACCGGTATATAAGTTAGCTTCTCTTTGAATTCTCCTGGCGTTTCATTTCTGAACCATGTCCAACATCTAGTCGGCAAAGAAAATGAACAAAGGAGTTATTAATTACTTGATATCAGGATATGAACGAAAAAGGCCGATATAATGCGATAATGATTAAAATTACCTATGGAGCATTGCTTTCATGTCGCTCTAGTGCTCTTGGTCGCAACTTAATGGGTCAGTGACTTCAACTTGGGACTTGTCCACTTGAATGTTTAGCAGAATCCAGTGGTACATGTGGATGTTTACATAAGAAGACATGCATAACTCATCCATAACACTTAGCATTGAGTAAGTAATAAAAGAATGTGTACAAGACAGAAACACTCACTTAAAGTTGAAAGAAAATAGTATATCCTTACAGTAATTATACTCTTTTAAAAAGGTGGAGATGTCTTTGAAAACGTCTTCGGGGTGATTGTCTAACGTATATTGATTAACGATATACGGGTCAATGAACCTAACGTTATTTTTTCTAGCTCTTTTGCATTCAAACATCTTCATTATGCATCTTACAAAAGGATAAATAGTCAGGATAATATATTATATGCAATGAACGAGCTGAGATAGAGACTTAATTACAAAAATAAATCACTTACAGACAATAGCAACCAAGAATAGATTTGTCGAGGGCGCGGTTATTGTATAACTAAAACAATTCATTCATTTTAATCTGTATCGAGTAAGGTTTGAAGGATGCTCCTCTCCAACATCTGTCGAAATCCATTCTTTTGAGTGCTTCCTTGATGCTTGCACCATGTACCAGTCGTGCAGACTTCGCATATGTGTTGATAGCCTTTGGTATTCCTCATGACTGACCAGAGGCTGCCCTTTGACATATTTCCATGCTGTCTCACCCATTGGCGTGTCTTCATAGCCACAAAATTGACCAAGAGACATACCTGCTTCGGTAGCAACAACTTTGGCATGCGCTACAGTGATACCCATTTGTTTAGCAGCAGCTTTGACTCTAGGGTTCAATAATTCCATGTCCTCATCCATATCGGCTCTGAAGTCCTTGTCTATATCGGAATTCACTATGAGTGGGGGGGGGGGGATTGATTTTTGTTGTTGTCCGAGCTGGGCAATTTGTTTCCCGCGTTTTGCACTTGTTTTTGTGTTCTGCTTAGACTTTGCACTTTTTGCCTGCTTAATAATTTCACGGTCATAGTCAAAATGCAGATTCATCGATATCTGGGATGGTTGCTCAATAAAGGACCTAGCCTAGTTTTTGGCTTTTCATCAAATACCTGCGGTGGCTCGGGCTTTTTTGGTGTAAAAAGAGTCTTATTGTTGGCAGCTACTACCACGGCGTTTTCCTCATCAGTCATGTCATAAGGTCTCTTGGGAAGAGCCGGCGGGATGTCGACTATCTTTGCTGTACTACCTTTCTTCTGAGTGAGGTGCGTGGGAGCGGTGACCCTCCGTTTTCTCAACTGCGTAGTATTGCGCAGAGGCTTAGATCGAGATGTACTCGCGCTGCGGCGATTGACATCCTTCTCATCAAGAGGTGGACTTGGAGGTAGACGATAATCAGGGGGATGGACTTGGATTCCTCGGATTTGATAGACTTGGAGGTTGACGATCCGGGGGGTGGACTTGGATTATTCCTGCTGGGAGTCGGTGGCCTTGGCGCCGAGCCTAGAAACTTGATGTACTTCTTCTTCCATAGAATGATGTGGCGCTTGACATCTCCCAGTTTCCTAAGGCCTTCAGGTGTACCGATGTCAATCTCTAGGTCCGAAAAATCCTCTACTAGGTCATCCACCGAGACACGAGCATAGACAGGTGGAATCGGAAGTGAATGGTGGAGTGCTCCAGGTAGACAAGGTAAAGCAGTGCTGATCGCCACCTTCAAGGACAGGTTGTTCGTTAGCTGATGTAGCTCATATTGTGTCATCTCTCTGACATCATCCACGGGGTAGCGAGGCGCCAATGCATCATCCAGTACTGCTTGATCATCAGCCTAGACCTCCGTGGAAGCCACGCTGCTTCTCCGCTGGCTATGATCCATTGCAGGATCATCACACTGAGATGACCTTTGGCTAATTGCTTCCACCACCTTCTTCATCCCAGCTAGGTCCTCTTCTATCTTCCCGATCCGGTCTGCCTCCTGGTCCTTCTGTGTCTTACGGCTTCTATAACTGTCATCGTACTCGGGAAACCCTTTCTTCCACGTAGCACCGGCGCCTTTGCCTCATGTTCGTCCACCCTTTTCAGGATTCCCGAGGGCGCGTGTCAACACGTCTACATGCATGCATTAATGACTGCATCCTCTACCGCGGTGACCAAACCAGCGACCGCTAGAAATCCCGGCGCCAACTCCGGCGAGACCGGACTTATCACCGGAAATGCCAGTCTACGCACTGTGAAGGGTTTGATGCCCAGAATATTCCCTCCTACCTACCCGTTCGCCCCTAGTACTATAAATAGCCCCCTTGTGGTTTAGATCTAGGGAAAGTTAATGATGAATTGAGGTATGTGCCAAACCCTGGATGGGAACCCCCTCTCTATAGTAAATCTATGAGTTGTACAAGGCCTTGGAGTCGGTGCCCTGCTCCAACACTAGTAGAAAAAGGGCCTTCCATCCAAAGCGCTAGTCTCGGTCGTGTCTGGGCCCGAGACTAATGTAGCACTAGTCCCAGTTCCAACGGCTAGTACCGCCATAGGGGCACGGCCAGCTCTAGTCCCGGGTCAAACAGGACATATTAGTCCCGGTTGGTGGCATCAACCGGGACTAAAGAAAACAACAAAAAAAATCTCAGGTTCTGTCGTGGCAGGAAAATGGGCAAAAATCCCGCCGTGGCAGGAGAACGGTTGTCCACCCCCCCCCCCCCGCGACAAGATGACCTTTTCTAGTTTCAAAATCATGGCAAAAAATTATAAAAATTCCAAAAATACAATCCTTCAAATTGTAGTTATATTAAGTGATTTAGTTGTTACAAAAATTAACAAACATGAATTTCGACATAATTTGCAAAAAAATGTCATGAAAAATTCAAATGGCACAACTTTTGGATACGATGTTAGAAAAATGTATGACCTATCAAAATGTGTAGAAAAATTTCTAGTTCGATTTCAACCGCCTTAGGACGTTTTGGATTCTTTTAGATTTTTAAAATTTGAAAAGGAAAAAAGTGATTTAAAAAATTAAAAAATTAGTAAATTTTTATGTCATATTTGGATTCCTCACATTTTTCTGATAATAATGGATATATTATTTGTTGAATTTTGATTTACAGATTTAAAGATATTATTTAATGCGGTACGAAATGAATAAATGGTAAAAAATAGGTAAAATATTATTTAAATAGTTATTTTTGTTTCCATTTGAATAAAATATTATTATTACTTATTTATTGTTGTTTATTTAAATAATTGTTTGTAAATTCAAAAAATAAAGATGTGTGACATATTGATAAGAGTTAATAGGATTGATATGGTAGTGTTAACAACAAGGTACAATTTTCCTCGTGCAAGGTCATCTTGATAGAACGGAGAAGTTAAGCGAGCTAGGGATGGATTAGTGTCAGGATGAGTGACCGACCAGAAAGTTTGACCATGAGTGTAATTTGACCTAAGATTACTTGGTGTTAAAAATATTACAAGTTAGAGATTAACGAGTTGGTGTTACCAAGTGAGAGTTAAACAATTCAAGAAAAAATTCGAAAAAAAAAACTTTAATCCGGGTAGTGTTACGGCCCGGGACTAGAGGTACTCCAGCCCCCGCCACGTTGTCGCTGCCATGTGGTGGCCTCTAGTCCCGGTTCGTAGCAAACCGGGACTAGAGATAGGGGCCTCTAGTCCCGAATTCGCAGTCCCGGGTGTGAATCCGGGACTAGAACTCGTTACGGCCTAGGACTAGAGCGTTTGGTCTCTCCTTGTCAAGAATTCTAGTAGTACTAGGTCTCTCCCCTTTGGAATTTTACTTGGTTGCTATCTTTCCTTTGGTGATTGTAACTACCTCGGTGAATTACGCTCTTAGTTACATGCCTGGATGAACGAAAGTGGTTAAAATAGTACAGTGGGGCCCAGGGCCACTCACGGTAGACCTTTCGGCCGTCCTAACCACTTTCAGAACATCGGGACAAGAACGAGCGGCGTAATCGGCAGGCGAAGGGATCAACTACATACACAAATGAGTATGTATGCAAGTCACATACAACAGTCCTCAGAGCCATTCCATCTAAAAGAAATAAAAATATTGCAACGCCATACAACAAGATTCAAATATCCTAGATAGAGATAATAATTTAGGATAGCTCCTCATACAACAAACATCAGAGTATCAGGCGGAAGCGGAAAACAAGATCCGAGTACGGATAAGAAGCAAATCGGCATAAGATGCCCCATAAATAAACACATCCCGCCCACAGATCTCACGGATCCTCGTTCCCGGAATCTCTACACCGAATGATCGTTGCCAACATCATCTGTCTCCTCCACCCAGTATCCATCTTGCGAGTACACCTGTTCATCTGAATCAAACAATTTATCGTGTGAGACCCTAGGGGTACTCAGCAAGTCTTTATGCCACTAAAGGGGACACAACCTGGGGTGACGCAATTGCAGCAAAAGAGAATATCTAACAATTCTATAGATACTCGCTAACCATCCGCCTAACCAATGATAGTTGGATGTCCGTGAATTAAGAACAACAGTTATAACAGTATAATTAACAGATCCATCCTCCTCCTCGCTTACCAACGAGGAAGCGGACGAACGACCCCCATCATCCGTTGGCAGTTTTATTAACCATTCCATGAGTATTGCACTATTTACTAGTCAAGTACTTAGTCAAATTAAAAGCGGTACTTTAGTTATAATTGTCTATGATCGAGAAACTATGCTCCAAGTCGTCCATAACCGCGGACACGGCTTTTAGAAAGATTTACCCTGCAGGGGTGCACGAATAGCAACACACACTCGATCAACCTCGGAAAAACCAACTCAAAACCCAACGAGGAATTCACGACAAAGCGATCATAGGATTCAGTAATATTTCAGGGGGCCACCCCATTAAGCTACCCGCGACGAAGCTAGCTGACTCCGAGACGGACTCAAGGTTTGTGTGGACGGCGGTAAACGACTGGGAACCCGAAAATGTGACTGGGCTTGTCGATACAGCGAAAACGTGTCATGATCCAAAACAGTACAGGTGCTCCACGCACAATCTTAAATAAAGCAGTAACATGGCATAAGTACAGGATAGTAATAAAGCCCCAAACTAATTGTGGCCCCAAGAAATAAGAATGAATCAAGCTCTGGCTCAGGAGGGTCCATAAGGCCTCCCGGATGTGGATAGTGCGAATAGTCAAGGAACAGGAATCAAGTACTCGGGGTCCTACGGGCCACAAGTGAGCATGAAAAACCAAATAGCAGATATTACTCACCGGTGCCTCTTTCATTAGTTATCCCATTACTACTCAGGTTATGTTGTTTAGGTACCTCGTTATTCATCAGACACTCACATACACTACACATGCTTTTCTACGACTCGCATGGCTCAAACAACTCCTGTAGTAATGGCTCATGGGATGGAGGAACAAGCTTCGGTGGGGTTTAAAAGTAAAGGCTATGCAGTACTTGGGATTCAATTTAATGCAATCGCGACTCAATGATTCAAGAATAAGATAGAGGCAATAGGTACTAAATGTATGCAAGCATGTGGTAGTGCTTGCCTGGCAGCTCAGTTGAAGCGAGAGATGGATCTGGGTAGTACTCCTGTGATTCCTGGTAATTCTCCTGCTAGGCGTCTATTCGAAGAAGAACCAAACAAACAAGGGCCAACATAAATAAAGTGCACAAGCATAGAAAATAAAATGCGAGAAGCCAACAAGCATGCGATGATAAATGATGCACAATTTACATGGCATTAAAGTAGCATGGCAAGGGTGAGGTGTGGATACAAGAAATAAAGCATTTTATTATTTATTTAACCAAGTTTTAATGTCATAAACAGTTCAGATTTTTAATAATGACATGATGCATGCTTCAATTCAGAACAAGGACTACATAGATAGAATGGGCTCGTCGCGCTGATCGATTTAGACATATTATTTTCCCAATTTGGAGTTATAGAATTAAAGTTATTAATTTATTAAGAAAACGGCATTTTATTGTAATTTTAATCATCTCGAATTTTTAAAGTGTTCAAACAATATTTTGAATGGCATATTTGAATTCCTCACATTTTTCTGATTCCAAAACATATATCATTTGTATTATTTGGATTTATATTTTAAAAGTTATTAAAAATTTGGTTTGAATTTGAATTTAAACAATTACTGAAAAAGTTTATTTAAAAACAGAAAATCAGAAATCGTTTTGTACTCAGTCAAACCCAGCCTCAGTCGCTGACGGGTGGGCCAGCGGCTGACTGGACCACACAGCGCGCAGAGGGCTTTTTCCACCGCGGCGCTGGCTAGCCCATGTGACTGCTCAGTGGGACCAGCTGGCTAAGGCCCACGTGACAGCGGGTAAGCCCGCAGAGGCTGACAGGTGGGGAGTGGGCTGGGGCACGGGTTGAGAGTGTAGAAAGGTGGGTGCCTTTTTGTAAAACGACCCGCGTTGATGACAGGTGGGACCTTGCTGGACCGCGGGTTGAGCCGGCAAAAGACGCAGGGGTTAGGTGCAAAAAGGGGTGCGACACTGTTTTTCTTCCTCTTCTCTCTGACGGATGCGCGTGCAGACGGTGGCAGAGCACGGTGCAGGGATCGAACCCGCGACCTCGTGCCTGTGCGCGGCGATGACTACCACTATGCTGGCTTGGGCTTGCTGCGAGGAAAACGCTAGGCGGCTAGATCTACCTAAACGACGCCACGGTCTGGAGACGAACACGGCCGCCGGCGCGCACAGAGCGTTCGCTAGAACGTCCGATGCGACCAGGGCACGGCTTCGACGGCGAGGATGTCTGGGAGGGTCGGACGCTCACCGTGGGGGTGTCGGTGGTGGTGGCACGGCCGGAGGCGCAACGGATCGCCGGGGTTGCTGGCGTCCTGACGGGTTAGGGTTTGCGTCGGGCGGTGCAGGTACTGCGATCTTGGGGCTCCTCCTCCACGTCGGCGCGTATAGGGAGCAGCAGGGAGATCTCCTTGGTCTCCTAGACCACCTCCACGACGAGCTTGCTGGCTGGAACGAGGGGACGACGGCGGTGCTGGCGGGGACCGGCGGCAGGATCTGGCGACGGTGAAGAAGAAGGAGAGGAAAGGCAGGGGTTGGGGATGAATCTGGTGAGGCAGAGGAGTCGTTGGGCGGAGGAGAAAGCAAGAGAGAGGGAGGGGGTGCCTGTGGGGCTCAGGGTAGATAAAGGTGGCTTCGGCCACCTTTTCCATCTCCTCCCTCACGTGCTTGTCATGCACGGCCAGGGCAGGGAGAGGGGCTGCAGGTGGGGCTGAGGAAGAGAGGACGGGAAGGTAGGGGCTCGGGCTGGGGCCTCATGGCAGGGGAGATAAAGAGAGAGGAGAGGGGCTCGGGTTAGCTAGGGCTAGGGTTAGGAGAGGGGGGTAGATGAGATGTGGGACCAGGGAGAGAGGGTAGCCAGGTGGGGCCATCATGGTAGAGAGAGAGAGGTTAAGGGTTAGGGTTTAACTTAGAGCTAGGGTTAGAAGAAATGGAGAGGTGTTAGGGTTTTGTATTTAGTGTTTACTAGGTATGGTGTTTAGATTAGAGAGGGAGATGGAGAGAGGTGTTTAGGTAAGGAATGGTTTGGTGGTTAGGGTTTACTCAAGCCCCCAAACTAGATCATGCATGGAATGGAGGGGAGTGGTGTGTGTGGTAGATATGGAGATGTGAGAGGGGCTTGATGGCCACATGGCAAGAATACACCAACAAGGTGGAAAGGTTAAGAGAGGAGAGAAAACTCCAAGTAGGAGATCCACTCAAAACCAAGTAAAATCCAAAGAAAGGAAAGGTGGTGATGGTTGCATGTCCCATGCATGTGTAATAAATGCCATGTATCATTCTTGTGAAAACAATATTATTAACATGGCATTATCCCATGCATTACCAAGATGTGGAAAAATAAGGCCAAGCAAAAGAAAAGGGATTGGATCCACACTACACCACATGAGCTACATTAAATGGCAAGAATAAAATAAAAGCCCATGGGTAAATAGGGTGGTGGAGTTATAAGGTGGTGACAAGAAAGGTGATGGAGTTGAACAAAAGATATGCCCCAACTCAACTTGGGCATTAAACAATATATCAATAACCAAATACAATATCAAGAGGCAAATACAATTAATAATGCATATGAGAGAAGAATCAAAGGACAAAGGGTTTTATATGATGCTCAAATGCAAGGTGGCATGATGACATGAGCATGATATAATTATGATGCAACAATTATATATAGGAAGTAGCCATTATATTACTAGACCAAGTAGCATTACAATTGTTAGACAATTCGGATGCTACAACTCTCCCCCACTAAACAGGAATCTCGCCCCGAGATTCTAGGAAGAAGAAGAAGACTCAAAGAGGGTAGGATACTTGGCACGGAGCTCATCTTCACGTTCCCAAGTGGCTTCATCAATGGAATGGTGCGACCACTGCACCTTGCAGAACTTGATGGACTTGTTGCGAGTCCTTCTTTCTAAGAGTTCAAGAATTTTTATGGGGTGTTCTTGATAAGAAAGATCTTTTTGTAGATTGATGAGGTCATGGTCCACGGTCCTGCCGGGATCCTTGAAGCACTTCTTGAGTTGAGAGATGTGGAAAACATCATGGACTTTGAGTTGTTCAGGGAGCTCAAGAGCGTAAGCAACTTCTCCTCTTCTTCCACGAATTTTGAAAGGACCGATGTATCTAGGAGCCAGCTTTCCTTTGATACCAAAACGGTGCGTGCCTCTCATGGGAGTGACACGAAGGTAAACGAGATCACCAGGGACATACTCCATGTCCGTGTGCTTTCTGTCATAATTGCTCTTCTGGCGACTTTGAGCAATCTTCAGGTTTTCAAGAATGATGTGAACTTTCTCCTCCGCTTGAGTTACAATGTCGGGGCCAAACAATATTCTTTCACCTGCGCCCGACCAACCAATCGGAGTTCTGCATTTGCAACCATAGAGAGCCTCAAATGGTGCCATCTTTAGACTTTTCTGGAAGCTGTGGTTGTAAGAGAATTCAGCATAAGGAAGACATTCTTCCCACTTCATGCCGAAAGAGATAACGCAAGCACGGAGCATATCTTCTAGAATCTGATTGATCCTTTCAACTTGTCCTTGCGACTGAGGGTGGTAAGCTGTGCTGAAGTTTAATTTTGTTCCCAAAGCGTTTTGGAAACTTCCCCAGAACTTGGAAGTCAAGATACTTCCACGGTCTGAACTGATCTCAAGAGGAACTCCATACAGAGAGACAATTCTGTTGATATAGAGCTCAGCCAACTGAATTGCAGAAATTGTTTCCTTGACGGGAAAGAAGTGAGCTACTTTAGAAAGCCTGTCGATGACAACAAAGATTGCATTGTTGCCCTTATGCGACCTTGGAAAACCAGTGATGAAGTCCATCTCTACTTTCTCCCATTTCCATTCCGGAGGCTTCAATGGCTGTAGAAGACCGGAAGGTTTCTGATGGACAGCCTTAACTCTGCGACAGACATCACACTCCGAGACATACTTGGCACAATATTGTTTCAACCCAGGCCACCAATATTGTGTTTTCAAGTCCATGTACATCTTAGTGCTGCCAGGGTGGATAGAAAGAACAGAATCATGCGCCTCCTTGAGAACTTGCTCTCTTAAACCCGGGTAGTTCGAAACAAACATCCGGTGTTCAAAGAAAAGAGTGCCTTGGTCGTCAACATGGAAATACTCATACTTCGGAAGCTGAATGTTGGAGATGATCTTTTTAGTGTAAGGATCACCAAGTTGAATGGAACGAACTTTTTCTTCCAAGAGAGGTGTTGCTAGAAGGTTCAGAAGATACCCTTGATCCACAATTTCAAGGTTTAGCTTGTGGAATTCCTCGCACAAGAGAGGTTGTTGTTCTTCCACCATGAGGTTGTTGACATAAACTTTTCGGCTGAGAGCATCGGCCATGACATTAGCTTTGCCCGGAGTGTAGTTGATGGTCAAATCGAAATCATTGATTGTTTCAATCCACCTCCTCCGACGAAGGTTGAGGTCAGGCTGTGTGAAGATATATTTCAGACTCTTGTGATCAGAAAAGATCTCACAACGGTTGCCAAGCAAGTAATGCCTCCATACTTTCAAAGCAAAGACAACTGCTGCGAGTTCGAGGTCATGTGTAGGATAGTTGATCTCATGCGTCTTCAACTGTCGAGAGGCATAAGCAACAACTTGCTTTTCTTGCATAAGGACCGCACTCAATCCTTGCAATGAGGCATCACAGAATATCTGGAAAGGCTTTGATGTATCTGGAGGAACTAAGACTGGTGTGGTAGTGAGCTTCTCTTTGAGTGTTTCAAAGCTTGCTTGACATGCAGGAGTCCAAAGGTATTTCTTGCCTTTCTTGAGGAGATCGGTAAGAGGCTTCGCAATCTTCGAGAAATTTTGAACAAAGCGACGGCAGTAACTGGCCAAACCAAGGAAACTCCGGACTTCTTTCACATTTATGGGTGGAAGCCACTCCATAATTGTCTTAATAGTTTCTGGGTTGATGGCAATACCCTTGGCAGAGATGACGTGACCAAGGTAGGTGACTTGAGGCAGCCAAAACTCACACTTGGAGAACTTTGCATACAGGCGGTTCTCACGAAGCTTGTTTAGGACACACCGAAGGTGTTCTTCATGTTCTTCTTTTGACTTAGAATAGACTAGAATGTCATCCAGATAGACCACAACGAACTTATCAAGATACTCCATGAAAACCGAGTTCATAAGCCTCGAGAAGGTGGCAGGTGCATTGGTGAGACCGAAGGACATGACCGTGTACTCATACAGGCCATAACGGGTGGTGAAAGCTGTTTTAGGAACATCTTCCTTGCGGATCTTGATTTGATGATAGCCACTTCTCAAATCAAGTTTAGAGAATACCACAGGTCCAGCTAACTGATCGAAGAGATCATTAATCCGCGGAAGGGGATATTTATTCTTGATGGTTTTAGCATTGAGTGCCCGATAGTCAACACAAAGTCTATCAGTCTTGTCTCGCTTCTTCACAAAGATGGTTGGGCTACCCCAAGAAGAAGTACTGTGCTGAATGAAACCCAACTTCTCTTGTTCATCCAGCTGACGTTTGAGTTCAGCCAACTCAGCAGGACCCATTTTATAAGGCCGCTTGGAGATAGGAGCGGGTACCAGGTTCAAGTTCAATGACAAACTCACCCTCACGATCAGGAAGCATCCCCGGTAACTCTTTAGGAAAGACATCTGGAAACTCACAGACCACCGGAACACTCTGAATACCTTCCATAGCATCATCATTCAGAGATGCTAAAGAGTAAAGCTGAATTGTAGGAGTCAGACTTGGAGAATAGACTATATGGCCTTCAGGAATTTTCAAAGAAACCGAGTGTTCAACACAATCAATCACAGCTGCATTTGCTGTTAACCAATCCATGCCCAAGATAACATCAATATCAGAATTGCCCAGAACAATTAAGGAAGCCAGAAATGAAGAGCCACCAATCTCAATTTGATTGCCATGGCTGATATGAGCAGCCCTCATGTTTGACCCAGGAGATTGTACCACAAGACGATGCAATAAAGGATCCATAGCCAGATCTTGCTCATACGCAAACTTGTGAGAAACAAAAGAATGCGAAGCACCAGAATCAAACAAAACTCATGCAGGAACTGAGTTAACAGGAAGCATACCCATGACAACTCCAGATGCATGCTCAGCTTGAGCGACGTTGACACAGTTGGCACGAGCAACCGTAGACCCATGCTTAGTGTTGATGTTGAGAGCCCGAGGTGGAGGTGCACGAATCATAGGAGCACTTGCCGCAGGTCTTGGAGGTGGTGGTGGAAGAGCTTTGTTGTTCATTGGACAATTCCAGTGCTGATGCCCAGTGTTTCCACAAGTATAACAAGCACCAGGTGGACGTGGAGCAACGTAGCCAGGGACTCCGCCAGGCGCTCCAGGGTAGTTGTGGTTGTAGCCCATGGAAGCCGCAGTGAAGGAGTTTGGTGGCCTTGCTGCGTAGCTTGACGGTCTTGGTGGAGCAGGGAGCGACGGTGGGGTGTTAGGAACCCAGACACGACGCTTAGAAGGAGCTGTCATAGCAGAAGAACTTGCTGTATCACGGCTGTGTTTCTTTGACTCCTCAAACACTTGCCTACTTGCTTCTTCCTGCAGAGTTGTGTGTTGGAGTTCTAGAAAAGATGCCGGCCTTGCATGAGTGATTGCATATTTGATGGATGCATTGAGGCCTTGCCGGAACCTCTTTTGCTTCTTCTTGTCATCAGAGATCTCATCGCCACCATAACGAGTAAGGTTCATGAAGTTTCTGATGTAGGTGTTAACATTGTCAGTGCCCTTCTTGAGGTTGCGAAACACTTCCTTCATCCTTTCCATGACAATTTCTGACAGATATTGCTCTTTGAAAGCAACAGTGAATTGCTCCCAAGTAGGCTGAAAACCAGAGAGATCTTCTTTGAGGTAATTTTCCCACCACAGAGCTGCATCTCCCTTCAGAAGGTGAGTGGCACATTTGACCATTCTTGCTCGGGAACATCCGCAGTTATCAGCAGCCTTGACACTTCACGAAGCCAATCATCCGCATCAAGTGGCTGATCGGACACCTCAAATTGGCGTGGGTTGAACTTGAGAAAACTCTTGATGTCTCCTCGCTTGGGAGGTGGAGGTAGCGGAACAAACTCATTCCTCCTCACACTTTCCTCGAAGCGCTGCTGGTTCTGCTGCATAGTGCCCAAAGCATTTGCAATACTTGCCAAAGCAGCCCCAAGTTCAGGTGGTATGTCCTCCTCAGAACGGCGTGGTGGTGCCATCCTGTGATTGATATAAAACACAAGTCAGTACTATAATGGAGAATAATAATAATCCAAAATAGTACCAAAATGGAATTAACCAAGATTAAAGGATGCAATTCATTGAGATGATATTAAAATATCAACAAAGTTCACGGAAACTAGAAGATATTAAGCATCACGCACACGACTGAACAAGGAGTGTGGTACACAACTAATCAAAGAAAAAATTTCCGCAAATTTCGGCATTTAAATACCACTATATGCGCAAAACCACTTAATGAATCAAGATTAGGAACTCTACTAGTTCAACATACAAGAGCAATGATAAAAGTAGTGGTATGGTCGCGACTCCATCCCGCACTCAAATCATTACTCCGCACATGAATCAGTAAAACACATATCCCAACACCTTCTTCTTAAGAGGAACCTAAAGATTGGTAACTACGAAAAAGAACACCCCAACAAGATAACGTCGGATAACAAAGAGTAAGATAGATCACATCAGTATACAACGAATCAGAATAGATCGCGTCGGTTTACAAAGGCCTGTCGATAGGGAATGTACCAATAGTTGATGACCAAAAGGCAGATAGTATTAACATTTGGATGCAACGGATAGACAAACAATTACACACACACACACAACCTATGGTACTACGGAACCTAGAACACGTGAATCCTAGTTTGAATTTTTAGACGAGAATTGAAAATGTTACACTTCCTTACCAGAAAAGGGTGGGTGGTTGGGTAAGAAGAAAAATGGAAGCAGTCCTACTCTCACGTTTGTTTTTCCCTAGTATACATAGCTACCAAAAATATTTGCTAGACTGACAACGACCATTTTGGCTGAGACTCTGAAGGGCGGGATGGCTCTGATACCAATTGTAACTACCTCGGTGAATTACGCTCTTAGTTACATGCCTGGATGAACGAAAGTGGTTAAAATAGTACTGTGGGGCCTAGGGCCACTCACGGTAGACCTTTCGGCCGTCCTAACCACTTTCAGAACATCGGGACAAGAACGAGCGGCGTAATCGGCAGGCGAAGGGATCAACTACATACACAAATGAGTATGTATCCAAGCCCCATACAACAGTCCTCAGAGCCATTCCATCTAAAAGAAATAGAAATATTGCAACGCCATACGGCAAGATTCAAATATCCTAGATAGAGATAATAATTTAGGATAGCTCCTCATACAACAAACATCAGAGTATCAGGCGGAAGCGGAAAACAAGATCCGAGTACGGATAAGAAGCAAATCGGCATAAGATGCCCCATAAATAAACACATCCCGCCCACAGATCTCACGGATCCCCGTTCCCGGAATCTCTGCACCGAATGATCGTTGCCAACATCATCTGTCTCCTCCACCCAGTATCCATCTTGCGAGTACACCTGTTCATCTGAATCAAACAATTTATCGTGTGAGACCCTAGGGGTACTCAGCAAGTCTTTATGCCACTAAAGGGGACACAACCTGGGGTGACGCAATTACAGCAAAAGAGAATATCTAATAATTCTATAGATACTCGCTAACCATCCGCCTAACCAATGATAGACGGATGTCCGTGAATTAAGAACAACAGTTATAACGATATAATTAACAGATCCATCCTCCTCCTCGCTTACCAACGAGGAAGCGGACGAACGACCCCCATCATCCGTTGGCAGTTTTATTAACCATTCCATGGGTATTGCACTATTTACTAGTCAAGCACTTAGTCAAATTAAAAGCGGTACTTTAGTTATAATTGTCTATGATCGAGAAACTATGCTCCAAGTCGTCCATAACCGCGGACACGGCTTTCAGAAAGATTTATCCTGCAGGGGTGCACGAATAGCAACACACACTCGATCAACCTCGGAAAAACCAACTCAAAACCCAACGAGGCATTCACGACAAAGCGATCACAGGATTCAGTAATATTTCAGGGGGCCACCCCATTAAGCTACCCGCGACGAAGCTAGCTGACTCCGAGACGGACTCAAGGTTTGTGTGGACGGCGGTAAACGACTAGGAACCCGAAAATGTGACTGGGCTTGTCGATACAGCGAAAACGTGTCACGATCCAAAACAGTACAGGTGCTCCACGCACAGTCTTAAATAAAGCAGTAACATGGCATAAGTACAGGATAGTAATAAAGCCCCAAACTAATTGTGGCCCCAAGAAATAAGAATGAATCAAGCTCTGGCTCAGGGGGGTCCATAAGGCCTCCCGGATGTGGATAGTGCGAATAGTCAAGGAACAGGAATCAAGTACTCGGGGTCCTACGGGCCACAAGTGAGCATGAAAAACCAAATAGCAGATATTACTCACCGGTGCCTCTTTCATTAGTTATCCCATTACTACTCAGGTTATGTTGTTTAGGTACCTCGTTATTCATTAGACACTCACATACACTACACATGCTTTTCTACGACTCGCATGGCTCAAACAACTCCTGTAGTAATGGCTCATGGGATGGAGGAACAAGCTTCGGTGGGGTTTAAAAGTAAAGGCTATGCAGTACTTGGGATTCAATTTAATGCAATCGCGACTCAATGATGCAAGAATAAGATAGAGGCAATAGGTACTAAATGTATGCAAGCATGTGGTAGTGCTTGCCTGGCAGCTCAGTTGAAGCGAGAGATGGATCTGGGTAGTACTCCTGTGATTCCTGGTAATTCTCCTGCTGGGCGTCTATTCAAAGAAGAACCAAACAAACAAGGGCCAACATAAATAAAGTGCACAAGCATAGAAAATAAAATGCGACAAGCCAACAAGCATGCCATGATGAATGATGCACAATTTACATGGCATTAAAGTAGCATGGCAAGGGTGAGGTGTGGATACAAGAAATAAAGCATTTTATTATTTATTTAACCAAGTTTTAATGTCATAAACAGTTCAGATTTTTAATAATGACATGATGCATGCTTCAATTCAGAACAAGGACTGCATAGATAGAACGGGCTCGTCGCGCTGATCGATTTAGACATATTATTTGCCCAATTTGGAGTTATAGAATTAAAGTTATTAATTTATTAAGAAAAGGGCATTTTATTGTAATTTTAATCATCTCGAATTTTTAAAGTGTTCAAACAATATTTGGAATGGCATATTTGAATTCCTCACATTTTTCGGATTCCAAAACATGTATTATTTGTATTATTTGGATTTATATTTTAAAAGTTATTAAAAATCTGGTTTGAATTTGAATTTAAACAATTACTGAAAAAGTTTATTTAAAAACAGAAAATCAGAAATCGTTTTGTACTCAGTCAAACCCAGCCCCAATCGCTGACGGGTGGGCCAGCGGCTGACTGGACCACACAGCGCGCAGAGGGCTTTTTCCACCGCGGCGCTGGCTAGCCCATGTGACTGCTAGGTGGGACCAGCTGGCTAAGGCCCACGTGACAGCGGGTAAGCCCGCAGTGGCTGACAGGTGGGGAGTGGGCTGGGGCACGGGTTGAGAGTGTAGAAAGGCGGGTGCCTTTTTGTAAAATGACCCGCGTCGATGACAGGTGGGACCTAGCTGGACCGCGGGTTGAGCCGGCAAAAGACACAGGGGGTTAGGTGCAAAAAGGGGTGCGGCACTGTTTTTCTTCCTCTTCTCTCTGACGGCTGCGCGTGCAGACGGCGGCAGAGCACGGTGCAGGGATCGAACGCGCGACCTCGTGCCTGCACGCGGTGACGACTACCACTACGCCGGCTTGGGCTTGCTGCGAGGAAAACGCCAGGCGGCTAGATCTACCTAAACGACGCCACAGTCTGGAGACGAACGCGACCGCCGGTGCGCACAGAGCATTCGCTGGAATGTCCGATGCGACCAGGGCACGGCTTCGACAGCGAGGATGTCTGGGAGGGTCGGACGCTCACCGTGGGGGTGTCGGTGGTGGTGGCACGGCCGGAGGCGCAACGGATCGCCGGGGTTGCTGGCGTCCTGACGGGTTAGGGTTTGCGTCGGGCGGCGCGGGTACTGGCGATCTTGGGGCTCCTCCTCCACGTCGGCGTGCACAGGGAGCAGCAGGGAGATCTCCTTGGTCTCCTAGACCACCTCCACGACGAGCTTGCTGGCTGGAACGAGGGGACGACGGCGGTGCTGGCGGGGACCGGCGGTAGGATCTGGCGACGGTGAAGAAGAAGGAGAGGAAAGGCAGGGGTTGGGGATGGATCTAGTGAGGCAGAGGAGTCGTGGGGCGGAGGAGAAAGCAAGAGAGAGGGAGGGGGTGCCTGTGGGGCTCAGGGTAGATAAAGGTGGCTTCGGCCACCTTTTCCATCTCCTCCCTCACGTGCTTGTCATGCACGGCCAGGGCAGGGAGAGGGGCTGCAGGTGGGGCTGAGGAAGAGAGGACGGGAAGGTAGGGGCTCGGGCTGGGGCCTCATGGCAGGGGAGAGAAAGAGAGAGGAGAGGGGCTCGGGTTAGCTAGGGCTAGCGTTAGGAGAGGGGGGTAGATGAGATGTGGGACCAGGGAGAGATGGTAGCCAGGTGGGGCCATCATGGTAGAGAGAGAGAGAGGTTAAGGGTTAGGGTTTAACTTAGAGCTAGGGTTAGAAGAAATGGAGAGGTGTTAGGGTTTTGTATTTAGTGTTTACTAGGTATGGTGTTTAGATTAGAGAGGGAGATGGAGAGGTGTGTTTAGGTAAGGAATGGTTCGGTGGTTAGGGTTTACTCAAGCCCCCAAACTAGATCATGCATGGAATGGAGGGGAGTGGTGTGTGTGGTAGATATGGAGATGTGAGAGGGGCTTGATGGACACATGGCAAGAATACACCAACAAGGTGGAAAGGTTAAGAGAGGAGAGAAAACTCCAAGTAGGAGATCCACTCAAAAACCAAGTAAAATCCAAAGAAAGGAAAGGTGGTGATGGTTGCATGTCCCATGCATGTGTAATAAATGCCATGTATCATTCTTGTGAAAACAATATTATTAACATGGCATTATCCCATGCATTACCAAGATGTGGAAAAATAAGGCCAAGCAAAAGAAAAGGGATTGGATCCACACTACACCACATGAGCTACATTAAATGGCAAGAATAAAATAAAAGCCCATGGGTAAATAGGGTGGTGGAGTTATAAGGTGGTGACAAGAAAGGTGATGGAGTTGAACAAAAGATATGCCCCCAACTCAACTTGGGCATTAAACAATATATCAATAACCAAATACAATATCAAGAGGCAAATACAATTAATAATGCATATGAGAGAAGAATCAAAGAACAAAGGGTTTTATATGATGCTCAAATGCAAGGTGGCATGATGACATGAGCATGATATAATTATGATGCAATAATTATATATAGGAAGTAGCCATTATATTACTAGACCAAGTAGCATTACAATTGTTAGACAATTGGGATGCTACAGTGATTCTACCGCAAGGTCTCTCGCCGAGAATTCTATTGGATTGGTTTTTCGAACCAACGGGAGCAAATCGAATCGCGTGTGTTTATATCTTTACCTTGCATTAGAGTTGCGTTCCTCGTGTTCATCGCATGTTCCCTTACTCCCCGCCTCAAATCCATGAAGATCGGGCCACCCCAAGGGTAAATCCACAAGGAGACCCATATCAGATTTTTTGCATGGTGTGTTGCGCCTAATCACACGGTTGATTCTAATTTGTTCTAATCTAACTTCCTTTTGATCTGGCTTCAGATTAGCATATTTCTTCCTTTTCTATGCACATTGTTTTATCCTTTGTTTTGGCTTTAAATCTGCATATTTCTTTGTCTCTCTATTTGCTTTGTTGTGCTCATAAGGTTCACGACGCTTCTTCAGTCTTGCATGCTTCTCTTTATCGGTCATCTGTGCATACCGCTCTCTATCACTTTTCCTTCTTTGTTCTTTAACATCCATGATTTGAGATTGCAACTGAAGTTGTGTGCCTACATGATAGAACTCATACAGATATATAAATGATAAACAAAATAAAAAATGTCTGCAAGACAACGAGTGAAACGAATAATCAATGAGCCATAACGAGCTAGAAATGAACAGGGTGTGTCATTCGATCAACATCCCCACCCGTCTTGCCAAAACCTCCAGTAATATACTAAATTTCTAACACAAGCAGCCTTGCCGTCTCACTCTATCTCATGTGTTGCTAAGGTTAATTTTATTTAAATACTCTTTATATGATACATAATTTTACTATAAAAAAGTTAGTCCTACAAAGCTATAAAACCACGATAAAATTTGTTCAAATATCAGCCGAAACGTATCTACATGTGAGGTTTGGTGATCGTCATTCACAATCTAAATACTCTAAGTGCTTTACTACATATATACTCCCTTTGTTTTATAATATAACACTTCTTAGCAAGATAAAAAATTACTACAAATGCTTATTTTATAAAACGGAGGGAGTACTAACATAAGACGGGGGCCTTCATGGAGAATGGAAGGGGCTCAACCGTGGAAAAAATTACATGTACATGTAAATGGCAAGTTCATATCTCTAACCAAAGTAAAATCCCTACAAGACAACGAGTGACACAAATAATCAGTAAACGAGAATGAGCTAGAACCAACTATAGACCGGTGGTTCTATTTGGTCAACATCCCCACCCATCTTCTATTTCGTGTTTGCTACCGTTAAATAATTTTAGTACTAAAAATAAGTTAGTCTATGCATTGCTACAATACGACGATACTGTTTGTTCAAATATCAAATGGAGTTACTCCCTCCGACCCAAATTAGTTGACTTAGAGTTGTCTAGATTTGATTGTATCTAGACATGATTTAGTATTAGATACATCTATATCTTGACAAATTGGAGTCAACTAATTTGAGTTGGAGGGAGTACAATATGCTAAAGAGAGGAATCATATACGGAGTAAGATAGAGGGTAAAGTGTGGCCCAAGAATAAAGTTAGAGGGTTGATTGGCAAAACTACCACTAATGGAGAACGGGCCTTTAGTCCCGGCCCGTTAGGGGCTTTAGTCCTGGTTCTGGAACCGGGACTGGAGATGCCGGACTAAAGGCCCATCCACTAGTCCCGGTCCGCTTACCAGCTGGGACCAATGGGCGTCCACGCGGCCGCCCATGTGCGCGTTAGGTGCCTCCCCATTAGTCCCGGTAGGCACTTTCTCTGCCGCGGCAGAGAATTTATTTGGTATCTTTTTTTTTCATTTCAAAATAGTTTTCTACGCTACCACATACCGTACACGTTCGTGCATATATAAGATAACTTCTCTTAAGATCGAGCATACAAATACATACATAATAGTTACATGGAGATCAAAATTATCGGGACTAGAGCCCGTCTATTCAATTACACGGTCGGGGTTCATCCGTATGCCTATTCACACTAAATTCTCCGGCGTCATCTATCATCTCGTTCATCAAGAATCCTGCCAGTTCTTCAGCAATTCCTAGTACGTGTTGCTCTGGTAGGAGCTGATCCCGCATTATCTCGAACTATATAAGAAAAGAAGATCAATATGAATATCAATCATGATAACAAAAAGTGATGGTAATAAAATAATGTTGTGAATGTATTGCTTACATCGACTCTATAATCATTTTGCTCAGTGGTAAACATGCGAATAAACTCGCAAACGTAGAATCCACATATATTCGTCTTTGGTGGCTGCCTCGCGCACTTTATGAAAATAGAATTCAATCAAAATAATAATCTAGCATCATAATTGTATTGAAACTAGAAGTAAAAAGATGCGCGTACTACTTACCAAGACTGACTTAAACATCATCTTCTCAGTAAAGTCACCTGTAACCACACCCTTGAACTGGTTCCAAACCCTACCCGGTAAAGAAAATGAATGAGTTATTTATTACGTGATATCTCAGGAAATAAACGAAAGAGACCGATGTAGCGTGAAAATTACCTCTGGAGCATGTCCTGCATATCCCTAAATATTTCCAGGAGTCTCTTTATTGGGTCCATGACTTCAACTCTTCCCTTATCAAGTTGAATGTCTAGAAGAATCCAGTGGAAACTGCACACGTTTATGTATATATCAGTAACTCATCAATTACACTTAACATCTAGTAAGCAAAAGGTGAATGTGTACAACAGAGTAAGACCCTCACGCGAAATTGTAAGGAAACAGTATGTGGTCACAATTTTTTTGCACCATTAGAAACCTTAGAAGGTTTTCCTGCGACTCCTCGGGTTTATCCGTTAGCGTCTTTATATGTATTTTATCTGGGTCAATGAACCCAACACTAAAGATTGACCTTATTTTACATTCCATGATCTTCATTATGCATAATAATAGAGTACAAAAGGATATAATGAGGATAATTACATGCAATAAACTGAACAACTGAAAAAATGAACAACTTATATATAGACAATGGATTCAACAACTTACAAACAATAGCAACTCATGAGACTTTTGTCGAGGGCGTTGAAATTGTATAACTGGAAGAGTTCTGAAAACTCAACATGGACCTCTTATTCTCGGAAGTAGTAGTCATGTGGGACTTTTGCCACGATCATTATTCAGTCCTCCTTTACAGCTTTCAAGTACCATTTATGTAAACATCGCATTTGTGTTGGCAGTTGTTGGAACTGCTCAAAACTGACCAGAGGCTGCCCTGGGACATATGTAGGGACTACCTAAGCCTTGGGTAACTTGTCCTAGGAACTGATGACCCACAAGTATAGGGGGTGTATCACAGTATTTTCGATAAGTAAGAGTGTCGAACCCAATAAGGAGCAGAAGGTGCTAGCTAGTGGTATGGATCAGGAATTTTCTGCAAATACTTAGCAAACGGATTTTTAGGGGTTTTCGATAAAGCAAGTAAACAAAGTACGAGTAAATAAAAGACAGTAGGAATAAATGCAGCAAGTGGACCAATCCTTTATGCAGCAAAGGACAAGACGGTTGTATTACTTAAGATGACCAAACGTTCTCGAGGACACATGGGAAGATTGTCAAGTGCTTTCGCTTCATATAGTTGATTAATCTTCTTTATCTTGCTAAGTGTTGTGAGGGTGAACCTGTGCTAATGTACCAACCTTCCTAGGACTAATACATACTTGTGATTATACCCCTTGCAAACATCCGTAAGTACAAGAAAGTAGTTAAGGTAGAAACCTAACCACATCTTTAAACTCTAAGACCCTTATGTCCCTTGTGCAATGATTTCCTAACGGGGGTTCAGGTTTCTATCACTCCGGCAACCCCTACGATTAGTAGTCAAATACACAATGCATTCCCCTAGGCCCATATAGGTGAAGTGTCATATAGTCGACGTTCACATGACACCACTAGAAGAAGTACACCACAACTTAAATATCAAACTATTGAATCTGTCTCAACACAACTCCACTACTAACAACATGACTTCTCCTATGTCCTCAAGAACAAAACGAACTACTCACAAGACATCATATGGATCATGATCAGAGATGGAATAATGATGTATAACAATCTGAACATAAACAATAATTCAATGGTTCACTCAATAGCATCAACTACAAAGAGTAATAAACACCGGGAAAGTTTCCCCTATGAACTAATGCAAGATTCAACTCAATTGTTACAGCCATATGGAGATGGTGATGAGGGTGCTGATGGTGATGATGGTGGTGATGATGATGATCCCGATGAAGTCCAGCTTGATGGTGGTGTTGATGGCAACGATCTCCCCTCTCCGGGATGGAATTCCCCCGGCAGAAATTTGTCTGCCGGAGAGATCTTTCTCTCTCGGTATTTTCCGCCCCGCAGATGCGGTGGAATCTTTCTGTGGTCGCTCCCCGAGTCTTAGGGTTTCGGGAGGATGGTATACGCCAGAGGAGAGAGGCTAGAGTGGGCCAGGGTGGCCACACCACCTCCTGGCATGGCCTAGGGCTGCCCACGCCAGGGGGTGGTGTGGGCCCCCTGTGGCCCATCTCCACTCCGTCTTCTGGCATCCTTAGTCTTCTGGAAAAATAGGATTTTCCGTATATTTTCTCGGATTTTCTGATCTTCGCGAATTTTGCCTCCAAACAGCACCTTTTCCATCAGAATCCTGACTGCAGCGGTCCATGCTCCAAAAGTCATCAACCGTGCAAAAATAGATGAAATAACATAAGTATCACCTCTCAATACGAAATATATCAATGAATAATAGTGAATTAAGACATAGAATAGTGATGCAAAATGGACGTATCAGGAACCTAGGAAATTCCTCAACAGCCACATTCATAATGGCCGCAAGCTTCGCAGCTTCTTCCATATTTTGTTGGGGAATGTCATGGGATACCACCTTGAGGGGTGGGATCGATTTTTTGTCTTGTTCTCCGAGCTGGGGAACGTGTATTCTTTTCCCGGTTGCACTTTGACTTGATGATTTTCTCCCGCTTGCACTTCTACTTGATTTGCTCTTCTTCACTTTCTTCTGAAGTGTGCGTAGATAGTCATCTGGCTTATGGTGCAATTCATATTGTGATTTTGTATTCAGAAAATAAAGTGCATACGCTTTTTGCTTCTCGATGTATACCGGGGCGGGCTCGGGTTTCTTTTTTTGAAAATGCGCATCATAATGGGCCGTTGTGATTGCTGCGGTTTCCTCTTTAGTATGATCATAAGGTTTGATGGGAAGATTCTTATGAGGTACTCTTGGGAGAGGCAACATTTGTCGTTTTGGGCTACTGCGTCGTTTAGTACCCATCGACGGAGCATGCTTCCGCTTATTGTCCTTAGCGGGCGGCAGCGGCGGCAAAGACGTCTGACTCTATGGCGGAGATCGAGATGGCCTCGCACTGTGGTGGTCGTAGTGATGGGGTGGGCTTCTTGGAGGTGATGGAGGTGAAAGTGAGATGCGACGACTCGGGGGCGGTGTTGGCCTTGGCGCTGAGCCTAGAAGCTTGATGTTGTTCTTGTCCCATAGAATGATAGAACCCAATACTTCTCCGAGTGTCCTCTCACCTTTAGGTCCAGGGATGTCAAGATCCATTGAGTCCCACCCCATTGGGATTTCATCCACCTCAAATTTAGCATAGCCAGCTGGAATCTCACGGCCATGCCAGCGTGCGTCAGGTGGACAAAGTAAAGAACATCCGACTGCCACCTTGATGGATAGGTTCTTCACCTTCTGATGGAGCTCACAAGATGTCTGCTCCTTGATTCCATCCACGGGGTAGCCTGGACCGCCATCTACCATCCGTGCATCATCAAACGGGACCTCCTATTTAGCCACACCGCTTCTCCATTGAGATGGGACGGTGGTAATATCGAGTGCAGGATCTTGCAGGTGCACTACTCCTCGAGGTTCGTCAATATATTGCTGATGCATTTCAAGTCTTCCTAGTAACTCGTTGAACCTATCTCCCTCCTCCTCCTCACGTCGCTTCTTTGCTCTCTCTCGGCTTCTATAAGTATCTCTTTCTTAGGGAAACCCATCTCCCATGTATAACTAGCCAAGGCCTCGTACTCGTCCTCCGTGTTCTTTATTCCCGAGGACCTTTCTCAGCAAGTCTTGCTCTCTATTGGGACGGAAATTTGTTGTCCCCTCATTAATTTCCTTCACCACTTTCTGCCATGTCTCCCGGGGTATCATAATCCTGTCACTACAAATAAGGTCCCCTGTAACATCGTCATATTGACTGCCATGCCCAAGGAACCAATTTCTTGCCCTCAAATCCCATTCTTCGCGTATTAGTTCTGGAGTGATCCCTTTAGCAAGCAACTCATTCTCTTTAACATCCCACTTTGGCATGGCGGTCGCGTAGCCCCCTGGCCCCAGATGATGGTGATATTTCTTCTTTGCGACATTTCACTTTTTTTCTGACTTTTCCTTAGCAGCTTCTGACTCCTTGTACTTCACAAATGCATCCCAGTTAGCCTACTACTTCGTTAGATAGGCTTCGAATTTAGGAGGACTCTTTGTCTTCTAATACTTTTGCCATAATGATTTCTTCCAGTTCTTGAATAGTCGGCCATCTTCGTAAGAGTCCACTGCTTGACTTTCTTCCTCAATGCAGGTGTGTCGGCATCATCCTCAAATTCTGGCAGGGTGAAATGTGTCATGAGGTCATTCCAAAGACCCTCTTTGTACCTGTCGGCGACATACTCACCCTCTCCCGCCTCTTTTGTCCTATTCCACTCTGCAACGGTGATCGGGATGCGACCCCTAACCATAACTCCGCATTGTTGTACAAATATACTTTTAGCATTTTCGGGTTCCAATACTTCACCTCGTGGTGATACCCACGTAATTGTATAACGCGTAGATGCGTCCAGCTTTTTGGCCGGGCCTCGTTTGGAATATTTTTAACTCGATGTGGAGGCCTAAGAGAAGAAACATTCGTCAATTTATATACATATACAACTCAATTAATGCATCTACTCATCACCGGACTTCATATGTATACCTCGCCGGACTTAGTTAAGGGTCCAACAGAGGCGTCGATTTCTCCATCATCGGAGCCGTCGGCTTCTCCCTGGTCATTTCGGTCGACCTCCTCACCCTCACTAGAGGGGTTCAGATATATCGACGGAGATTCGGGTAGATGAACATGGGGGCGCCGTTGATCATATTCTCAAGTATTTCTTCTTGTTCTAGGTCTCTGCAAATTGGACTAGGTGGATCCATAGTTTTCTGCAAAAATGCACACAATATAAAAAATACTAAATAATAATATGTAAACCTTATTTGCCACAATAAAACTAAACAATAGCAAAATTGTAGTGCACCCTACCACCCTAACCATAAGTCCGGGGGCCCACGAGCACTACCATCCTAACCCTTAGTCTGGGGGCCCACGAGCACTAGCACCCTAACCCTAAGTCTAGGGGCCCGCGAGCACCACCACCCTAACCCTTAGTCCGGGGCCCCGCGAGCACTACCACCCTAATCCTAAGTCAGGGGTCCCGCGAGCACCACCATCCTAACCCTAAGTCCGGGGGCCCGCGAGCACGACCACCCTAACCATAAGTCCAGGGGCCCGTGATCACCACCACCCTAACCCTAAGTCCGGGGACCGGGAGCATGGCCACCGTAACCCTAAGTACGGGGGACCGCGAGCACTACCACCCTAACCCTTAGTCCGGGGACCCGCGAGCACTACCACCCAAACCCTAAGTCCGGGGGCCCGCGAGCACCAACACCCTAACCCTAAGTCTCGGGGCCCGCGAGCACCACCACCCTAACCCTAAGTCTGGGGGCCTGCGAGAACGGCCACCCTAACCCTAAGTCCTAGGGCCCGCAAGAACGGCCACCCTAACCCTAAGTCCCAGGGCCCGTGAGCACTACCACCCTAACCCTATGTCCGGGGGCCCGCGAGCACTACCACCCTAACCCTAAGTCCAGGGGCCTGCAAGCACTACCACCCTAACCCTAAGTCCGGGGGCCCGCGAGCACTACCACCCTAACCCTAAGTCCGGGCGCCCACGAGCACTACCACCCTAACCCTAAGTCCGGGGGCCCGCGAGCACTAACATACTATACTACACTAACATATTATATAATACTACACTAACATATACTACTAAAAAATAAAAAATACATTAATATATTATATAACACTACACTAACATATACTGCTAAAAAAAATAAAAAATACACTAACATATTATATAATACTACACTAACATACTACACTATACATATACTACTAAAAAAATAAAAAATACACTAACATATTATATAATACTACACTAACATATACTACTAAAAAATACACTAACATATTATATAATGCTACACTAACATACTACACTAACATATAGTACACTATATATTAAAAAAATATAATATATATTACAGTACTATGTACTACTCTAAAATAAAAAAATAAAAAATATAACTAGAAGTGGCCGGGGGAGCAGCCCCGGCCTGCTCGCCCACACCGTCGCCGGCGTGCATAGCTGCCGCCCCGGCTGTCCTGGTGGTGGCCAGAGCTCGCACGTGGTCGGGCAGCCTGTCGGCATCCTGTGCGTCGTCATCCTCGCTCGAGTGCGCTTCTCTACAAGAGTGTGGTGATTTGGGGAGAAGAAGGGGCGTGGAAATATAAAGGGGGTGAACCTTTAGTCCCGGTCCGTAGAAGGCATCGGGATGGACCGGAACTAAAGGCCCCCCCTTTAGTCCCGGTGCGTGCCACGCACCGGGACTAAAGGGTTTTCGGCACCGCCCAAGGGGCGCGCGCCAACGGCTTACCTTTAGTCTCGGTGCGTATCACGCACCGGGACTCATGGTCCTTTTGTAACATCCCAAAACTTTAATCCAAGTGATCAAGATCAAATCTACCCAATTTAGGGTTAACAAAAACTTTTTCTATTTAAAAATCTTTAAGCATTCATATCAATGTTGCATTTAAATAGGAGTTGTTTGAAATACCATGATTGAATGATCTATTGATTGTAAAATGACTCTAAGGTGAATTACACATCATCTAGATCATCTCCAAGCAAATCCCAAAGAAAAAGAAATCAAAAAGAATTAAATAAGCAAATGGTCACTTTTGCCATTTTAATCACCTAGCCCACTTTGGCTATTCCTAGCACTCAAATTCCAACAGAGACAAATGTGGATCTTTGCACCCCTTGCTAGTACAAGTAGTGATGTACCAAGGCCCACTTTGTGTCACCCCAAAAACATGCAAACTCTAAATTTAAATGACAATTAAAAATTGAATCTAGTTCATATGTCTAGATACCACTTTTTCAAAAACCACTCAAATGAACTCCATTTCAAAATCCCAAGAAAACCTAGATGCTTAAGCATCAGATGAATCACTCCACCAAAAATCTTTCAAAAATTCAAACAAAATTTTCATGCGACCATTTGATCGAATAGTTGGCAGGCAGAAAATTTCTGGCCTAACTAATATTGTTGCCAATTGATCCCTTGTCCCCCATTCGACCCTCTCTACTCTCCCTGTCTCCCCTTGTTCCAACTAAACCATCAACCAGATCCCCCTTCACCGCTAGCAGAAGTGGCGCGCCGCCCAAACTTGGTCACCGTCGGCCGAGTATGCGCAGCACGCCAGAGATACCGCCGCGCCACTAGCACCGCCTAACCCTACCGCGACTCCCTGTCCACCCCTCTATCCCTGCCAGCCCCTAGACCACCCCAGAGTAGCGCCGCCCTTCCTCTCTGTGCCATGCGCATCGCACGCCAGAGCGCGATCGCTGCCAGCACGCCCCAGACCGCGCCTCGACACCAAATCGTGCACGCCGCTCCGCCTTGAACCCACCAACCCGCCAGACACGGTCGTGCACCGCCGTGTGACCCATAGTCGCCAGGAGCACCGTCGAGCACCGCCTCTGTCTCTCAGAGCGCGGGAAGCTCCTGACCAATTGCCACCGCCCCTAGCGTCGCCATTACGCCGTAGAGGACCACTAGCAGACCGCCCACTGTCCGCCTACCTCACCCACGCCGGTAGCCCCCTGTATCGCCGTCACCGACGAGCGACGCCCATACCTCACTGCCTCACCGTCGAGCCTATATAAGGAGGCCACCCACAGCACCATTCCGGACACCATCTCACTCCCCTCTCTCCACTGAATGTTTCCCCTCTCTCGCCGAGCCGCTCGAGCAGCCCATCGCTAGAATTCCACCGGAGGTAGTCGCTGGAGAGGAGAAGTCCCTGTCGATTTCATCCACCTCAGCCCCTGCCGCGACCTCGCCTGAGCCCGCCGTAGTCCACCAGTTCGTTTGCCTGCCTCGCCGCACTAGCTGGAGCCCTGGTACGTCCCTAGTAGACCCCCACCGACCGCGCTAGTGTTCAGTCTTGCTGGCGACGAGTCCATCGTCGAAGACGACCGTGGACCATTAGATCGTGTTCAAATCGTGTGGTTCTAATCGCCCCGTACCGCTTCCTGTTTGATGAGTCACTGACCAGCGGGACCCCCTTGTCAGCAGCCCTCAGCGTCGTGGAGTGTACACGGGCTGGCCCATTTAGTTTCCCGCGCTGACCCAGTTATTTCAAATTAGGATTTTTCTATTTTAGACTTAAATCAATTATGTCCCTTAGTTTAAAAATGAATTAAGAGAGTTTTGCACATCCAAATTGAGTGATTCCAATTTTATTGGAAAGCTACTGAAAATATCTATCCAAGCCCGTTGGACTTAAATCATTTAGAGTTAGAGATCTCTCCTAGTAAAAATAACAAAACAGAAGCTTTTGCACATTCAAATATTTTTCTAAAACAAACTATAATAGCTTTTGAGTGGTTTCCAACTCTCAAAAATCACATTTAACCATACCTCCTGAATATGTAATAATATTAGGGTTTGCATGCAGTGACTTTGGACTAGTACCAAAATAATGATATATAAGCATTTCTAGTCACTTTAAATCATTAATTATTAAACTTAAACTTATTAAAATGTGATCCAACCCTTAAATCACATTCCCATATGTTAGAATATGTGGTGAGGACATGTGTCCACATGATCCCATATTTTAATTGGAGAATATTAAATCTTAGTTAATTTCAGTGAGTAGAAATTACTTTTCTCAAATAAAAAGAATGAAGCTAGTTCGTTAAAACTTGTGATGCTTGTGATGATAATAGATCATGAAATGTGTGCCTTAGTGTGCTAAGTAGACTAGTTAAGCATTGTTTGGTGATTGTGTATTCCGTATGTATTTATAGATGATAGTACTGACCAAGCTTTCGAGGAGGAGGAGTTCTACCAAGAGGAGGAGGAAGAAAACTTAAACCACTGCACCAACCAAGGCAAGCCATCATTAACAATGCAAGATCACCCTTGCAAGTTTTTGTTAGCAAGCAGACTTAAGTTAGATAATCTAAGCAAATGCATTAGGCATGCTTTGGTTATACCCTTTGACTTATACCTACTCCAAGTTTCATTTACAAGCTTTACTTTTCCTTACTTTACCAAAGTCCTTTACTTATTTAAAGGTAGCATAAAGAGTATAAAACTTGACCTATCTAGTTAGGCTTAGATGTCATTCTACGGCATGAGATTGAGATTAGCATCCCACATTAGTGAACACTCTTAACTTAGTAGTTTGGAGTTAAACCCAAAACTTGATTCACTTTAGATGGGAATACTTGGTGAAAATGATTTGTGAAAACCTTGGAATGGTGAGTCATTCTATTAAGATGTTTTGACATGTGTTGAGAAACACAAATGGTTTATGATGATGATGAAAATGTTGAGGCATGAGCCTTAGCCCTTTTACAAAACTGATGGTTAGCTTCGGATGAGATACCATTCCAATTTTACTGTACAACCACAATACCTGAATTGGGTAAGGCTTAGCCGAAAGTTTATATGCATTAGTATTAGTTCCCTCGCGGGAGAGGTTTGAGCTGAGGCTACCTCTCAATGTTGTCCACCTATGTAGTGCCCAAAATGTCAGATGATCATGGTTGGGAGGCCATGCTCATAGGAGAGGTGCTTATACTAGAGTGCGTAAAGGAAAGGTTATGTTTGATTATCTTCATACTAAGTATGATGATTCAGGGTTACCCCTAACAGATGTATCAAATCTTGTGGTGAAAGTGTACCACCTCTGCAGAGTGTCAAACTATTCGAATAGCCGCGTCCTCGATTATGGACAGTTGGAGTGGCCATACTGTTCCGTTGTCAGATGTTTTCAAAATGACTTATGAAATTAATTGTGACATGACTTGACCACAACAGAGTTGTGTCTATGACAACTAAGTTCCCACTTAAGTTTTTTCAAACTTTATTTTATCTTTCTTTGCTTCTGAACTCAACTTAGGTTTCAAACTTAACTTTACAAATAAACTTAGAGTTAGCATTCCTACTGAAACTATCTTACTTGTTAGTGGTAGTTTGCGAGTACTTAAAGAGTACTCATGGCTTTTGTCCCTGGCTATTCATATGGCCAGACTATGAAGGAGATTACCAAGATGAAGGACATCAGGACGGCTATGATAACTAGGACTATCTCCCATCGTCAGCATTGCCTATGACTCTGAAGATGGACTCCACCGCTACGCTATTTATTCCGCTACTTGATTGTACTAAGACTGGATCATGAGATCCTTATTTGTGTAAGACCTTATTTATGGTTTGTAATGGATGATGTACTGTGATATCCAATCTGTTATGCTCGCAAAAATGGTAATCCTGTGATGTATGGCATAACAGGCATCTGGGATTAAAAATCCGGGTGTTGACAAGTTGGTATCAGAGCCATCCTGACCATAGGAGACCCTAGTTAGAATGGACGTCCGAAAAAAAACTTAGTTTCAAAACCAAAGTGAGTATTTATGAAAACTATTTCCTCTCTTACCCTTGGGAATTCTTTCTCTCAAAAAAATTCATGTTCCTCCAAATTCTTACGTTACTACATAAAAATTTGACACACTTGATCACTTTACTAACTTTCTCATCCTAAATTCTTATAGATGGAAGCCCAATACAACAAGTTCTACCAGTTGGGCAACGGAGGCCAACTGATCTTCGAGAGGGATTTGGATGCACTGTCTGAGTTCTTGGAGCGTCCACATCTGGAATTTCTTGGAGCTCAACTCCCGGGTCCACCAGGAGGAGATTTACAATGGCTAGTGATACATTGCAAATATATCTATAATTTTTGATGTTCCATGCTTGGTTTTATCCACTTTCTTGTGTTTTGTTCCAACTTTGGAGTACTTTTCATATGATTTCTTGGACTAACCTATTAACAAGAGCCACAGTGCCAGCTGCCTGTTTTCTGCTGTTTTTGGTTCCAGGAAAGTCAGAAAATGAATATTCTCGGAATTGGACGGGACAAAAGCCAAAGTGCCTATTTTTCCATAACTCATCAAGTGCCAGAATACGAGACGGAGAAGGGCCAGGGGCCACCACACCACCTGGCCGTGCGGCCAGGCCTGGCCTATGCCAGGGGGTGGTGTGGCCGCTCCCGGCACCCCCTCGGCCTCTCCTTCCGCCTATATATTTCCCTCGGGACGAAAACCCTAAGGGCCCGACCAAAAATCCACGAAAGAGTCTGTAGCCGCTGTCATCTCCATCCCTAGATCGGGAGGGATCTGAAGCTCTTCTCGGCACCCTGCCGGAGAGGGGAATTCTCCCTGGAGGCCTTCTTCATCACCATGCAAGCCTCCGGTGTGATGCGTGAGTAGTTCATCCTTGGACTACGGATCCATGTAGTAGCTAGATGGCTGGTTCTCCTCCTTTGTGCTTTCATGTTTAGATCTTGTGAGCTCCGTTCATGATCAAGATCATCTATTTGTAATTCTACATGTTGTGTTTGCGGGGATCCGATGGATATTGAGATGCTATTTCAAATTGATTATTGATTCTATCATGTCTTTGTTATTTGTGATCTTGCATGCTTTCCGTTGTTAGTAGCTATCTTGGACAAGTAGATGCTAGCAACTCCAAGAGTTAGTATTTATGCTCGATAGTAGGTTGATGCCTCTGGTAATCTGGGGAAGTGACAGAAATATCTAAGGTACTAGATGTGCTATTGCTACTAGGGAGAAAACAGCAATCTTTTGTTCATAGAACAATCGTATTGTTTACTTTACACGCAGTTCGTAAAGCAATAATCTGTTGCTTACAACTTAATACTGGAGGGGGTTCGGATGATAACCTGAAGGTGGATTATTAGTCATAGATGCAGTTGGATGGCTGTCTATGTATAATGTTGTAATGCCCAATCAAGTTCCAAAGGAGTCAAGATGATTAGTATATGCATGTATTGCTTTCTCGATGTTTGTCAATTGCCCCGTTTTAATTTGTTCACCCAGCATGTTATCTATCTTAAGGAGAGCCACCTCGAGTGAACTATGGATCCCGGCCTTTGTCTTTTACATACAATCTATAAACTTTTACTTCTTTGTGTTTACTTTCTAGAAACTTTTACTTCTTTCCATTCGATACGTTTAATCCTTTGTTTTCTGCAAAACACGGTGAGGTTGACAACCTCATCGCAAGTTGGGGACAAAGTTCTGTGGTTGTGTTGTGCAGGTCTCCACGTTGCTACTAGCACTGATAGCGCCCTGCCAAGGCTTAGCTAGCAACACCTTTGGGGTGTTTCCTTGCTCCTACTGGTTCGATTAAACCTTGGTTTCATAACTATGGGAAACTTGCTGCTGTGCTCATCATACCTTCCTCTTGGGGTTCCCAACGAGCTCTACATCAACCACGCACCAGCACTTTTCTGGGCGCCGTGCATTGAGCCAGCAGCTAGTGACTGCTGATCTTCGAGGCAAGATAGAAGCGCCATTATCTGGGAGGATTCAGTTCTCCGTGAGAGAGAACAACTGGCTAGATGGATTAGCCAGGGCAATGCATGAAGCTCTCGCACGTCTGTGTCCCCTGAGTGTCAACCTCATCCAAGGAACCCGCTTTGTTCACTATGCAAGGCATGATTCCATGGGAATGCCGCTAGAGATGCCAAGTCACCCAATACTGAAGCGTCAATTGGAGAACCTCCACTTCCTACTATACGATAGACAGAAGGAGTTGGACAATGCTAGAGAGTTAGCCAACCACAACCTCTCCATTGCCGCCTAGAAGGCCTAGACTTTCTCACTGCTCGTCCAGGATTGTTAGTCTCTTCATCGTCAGCGTGCAAAGAAGGATCGCACCATCGACTGTCTTTGCAAGAAGGTGGCCGACCTCGAGAAGACCATCAAGGAGCAAGAAGCTCAGCTTGCCGTAAAGGAAGAAGAAGAGGAAGGTGAAGATATCCAAGGGGATATTGACTCGTACCTCAACAATGATGATGAATTTCTGGAGGAGGATGCCGTGGACTTCTACACCGACGATGACTACTCCGACTTCATCGATGATGAGTAGATACACTAGAGCACTATCGTAGAGTGAGGAGTATCGGTCCTATTGTATTGTAGCTTGCATAATGGTTCTTAAAACCATCTGTTTCCTTTTGTTATGGTGTGTGTGTGTGTGTTTGTATCGTGTGCTTTGCTTGAATGAATGAAAATATGTTAGTTGCAAAACCTGAGTCAAACTCAAAGTTTTAGCTTTAAAATCAAAACCATGACACTTAGAAGTTTCCCTCTTACCCCTTTATCTACCTCAATCTTCAGATGACTCGTTGAAACCAAGGAGGGAGCAGCTCATCACAAGACCCAATGCTGCAGATTCTGCAGACTCTCATTGCAGACCGTGAAGCAAGCAGGGCAGAGCGCCAAGCTAATCTAGCAACACTGCAGCAAATCGCCCAGATGGCTCACAACAATCAGAACCATGGAAATCAGGATCATCATGGATCCAAACTCCAAAACTTCCAGAATACCAATCCCCCAATCTTTAGTACTTCAGAGAACCCACTGGATGCTGATGACTGGTTGCAGACAATGGAGAACAACTTGGAAGTAGCAGGAGTGGATGCCAACGAGAAAGTTCTTTTTGCCACCCACTATTTGGCAGGAGATGCAAGAGCATGGTGGAACAGCATCCGCACAATGAACCATGGTCAAGTGATGACATGGGAAGCCTTAAAAATCAAGTTCAGCCGCACCCACATGTCGCAGGGTCTAGTCACCCGAATGAGGGATGAATTCAGAGAGTTGAAGCAAGGCGGAATGACTGTAGTGGAGTACCGTGACAGATTCATGTCCCTTGCTAGGTATGCACGTGATGAGATTAACACGGAGGCCAACAAGAAGGAGAGATTCCTGAACGGACTGCATGATGAGATGCAGACTGTCCTCATCAACATCTGTTTCTAGGATCTCGAAGAGCTAGTCGACTCTGCCATTCAGATGGAAGGGAAGATTAATCAAGCAAACGACAACCGCAAACATCGGATGATGCACCAACCTGGATCCAACAGTCACCAGAAGTACCGTCCCAACCCTTCTGCGGGATATGCACCGAGGAACAATCGACCCCCAATGTCTCGCCCAAGCTACCCCAACCATAGTGGAGGAAATGTGAAGTCCGGAGGAAACAACAATCACTCCAGCAACACCAACAATTTCAACCGTGCACCTCCCAAGAGCAACAACAACAACACTACACCCAAAACCAGAAGCAATGTTGTGCCCGTGGCAGCGAAAGACAAGTCTCAAATCACTTGTTTTGAGTGTGGAGTAAAGGGTCACTATTCCAATGAGTCCCCCAAGAAGATTGCCGCCACTACCAATGTGAATGCCCCAGCTCAACAGTAGTGTCGTGTTCAACTAGGAAGAAGATTCGCCCCAGGGAACCCTCACAACCGCAATAGCCATCTCTTCCACATGAACGCCGAAGAAGCCCAAGAAGCGCCAGATGTAGTGCTGGGTATGTTTTCTGTCAACTTAGTTTTAGCAAGAGTGTTCTTTGATTCTGGAGCATCGCACTCATTTGTCACCGAAGAATTTTCATGCACTAGTAAGATTCACCCAACCAACTTGAAGCATGTCATGATAGTTCAAATCCCTGGTTCAACTACAAAAGCTAGAAAAATTTGCAAAGTTGTGCCTATCAGAATACATGGGATAGAATTTTATGCCAATCTAATAGTACTTGGAACCAAAGGTTTGGAAGTAGTACTAGGAATGGATTGGATGTCAAAGCATAAAGGATTAATAGGCTGTGCCAAGAAAGCCATCACCATGACCAGTAGCTCCGGAGTCTCATTAGAGCATATATCTGAAACCTTGCCCCATCAATTCAAGTGTAATAAGAGTCTAGCCCTACCCACCATTGACCAAGTCAGAGTAGTCTGTGAATACCCCAATGTATTCCCAAATGAATTGCCCAGTATGCCCCCAGATAGGGATATGGAGTTCATTATTGAACTAGTCCCCGGAACCGGACCCATAGCCCAGAGACCCTATAGTATGAACACCTTAGAATTAGTGGAATTGAAGAAGCAGCTGGATGCTATGCTGGCAACAAGCTTGATTCAACCAAGCGCATCACCATGGAGATTGCCAGTGTTATTCGTCGACAAGAAATATGGAGGCAACCGTTTATGCACAGATTACAGGAAGCTGAATGACGTCACAATCAAGAACAAGTACCCATTGCCAAAGATAGAGGATCTATTTGATCAGTTGACTGGAGCAAATGTGTTCTCTAAGATCAATCTTAGGACTGGTTATCACCAACTTAAGATTCGTGCAACGGATATTCCGAAGACCGCCTTTACTACTCGTTATGGTTTATACGAGTATACGGTCATGTCTTTTGGATTAACCAATGCCCCTGCTTATTTCATGAATCTCATGAATAAGATCTTTATGAATTTTCTGGATAAGTTTGTCATTGTATTTATCGATGATATCCTTATCTACTCCAAGTCAGAATAAGAGCATGAGCAACATCTGAGAATCATCCTTCAAACCCTGAGAGAGCATCGGTTGTATGCCAAGTTCAGCAAATGTGAGTTTGGCTGAAAGAAGTAGGATTCCTAGGACATATTGTGTCTGCCGGAGGAGTCACTGTTGATCCTGCCAAGATCAAAGATGTCGAAGAATGGGAAGCCCCAACCACTCAAACCCAAGTCCGTGCATTTCTCGGATTAGCGGGATACTACCACAAGTTCGTAGAAGGATTTTCAAGCATCGCTAGACCCATGACCCAATTGTTGAAGAAGGACAAGAAGTTTGAATGGACCAACAAATGTGAAGCAAGTTTCCAAGAGCTGAAGAAGAGATTGATCTCAGCCCCAATATTGATCATGCCAGATATCAAGAAGCCGTTTGATGTGTATTGTAATGCATCCAAGATTGGTCTCGGATGTGTACTGATGCAAGAAGGCAAAGTCATCGCTTATCTGTCTCGACAACTGAAGCAGCATGAGCAGAACTATCCGACCCATGATCTTTAGTTAGCAGCCATAGTTTTGGCACTGAAGACATGGCGTCATTATATTATGGGTAATCGTTGTGAGATTTATTCAGATCACAAAGCTTGAAGTATATTTTGACTCAGAAGGAGCTGAATATGAGGCAAAGAAGATGGATAGAGTTAATCAAGGATTATGACCTTGAAATTCACTATCACCCCGGCAAAGCCAATGTGGTAGCAGATGCTCTTAGCAGATTGCCGTGTAGGCTAAACACCATGATCAAGGAGAAGCAACTTAGTTGTATGAGGAGTTGGAGCAATTTAGAACTGAGCTAGTTAGCAAAGGATTCTTAGCTAGCATTGAACTTCAACCCACTTTGATTAGCTAAATCAAGGAAGCCCAGAAGGGAAATGAAAGTATCGATGGAATCAAATGTCGTATTGGTACAGGAAAGGTACCTAGATTCACCGAAGGCGAAGAAGGAGTTCTGTAGTACAAAGGCCGTATCTGTGTACCGACAGATTCGGAGCTGAAGCAAGTAATCATGAAAGAAGCTCATGATACTCTTTATTCTATCCACCCCGGAGGAACAAAGATGTATCAGGATTTGAAAGAGCAATTTTGGTGGCACAGGATGAAGAGAGAAATCGGAAGCTACATCGCCAAGTGTGATATCTGTCAACAAGTCAAAGCGGAACATCAGAGGCCCGCAGGACTGTTGCAACCATTGCAGATTCTGGAATGGAAATGGGATTCCATCAGAATGGACTTTATCACCGGTTTACCTACTTCTAGTAGGGGAAATGACTCAATCTGGGTCATCATTGATAGATTGTCCGAGGTAGCTCATTTTATACCTGTCAAGACAACCTACCAGAGTTCAAAGCTAGCAGAGTTGTACATTGTTAGAATTTTTAGTCTGCATGGAACCCCAAGTCCATAGTATCGGATCGAGGAACCCAATTTACCTCGAGATTTTGGCGGAAAGTCCAGGAAGGATTAGGAACCAAGTGGAATTTCAGCACCGCTTATCACCCGCAAACTGATGGACAGACTAAAAGAGTAAACCAAATTATATAGGATATGTTGAGAGCTTGTGTGCTTCAATATGGATCAAAATGGGAAGATTGTCTGCTTTTTGCAAAATTCTCATATATAACAGTTATCAAGCCAGTTTGCAAATGGCACCATTTGAGTTCCTATATGGAAGAAAGTGTCGTACCCCTTTGAATTGGTCTCAAGTAGGAGAGAATCAGATCTTTGGACCCGACATTCTCCGAGAAGCTGAAGAGAAGGTTCACAAAGTCCGTGAGCACCTCAATACCGCCCAATCTAGACAGAAGAGTTATGCTGACAAGAGAAGAAGAGACCTGACTTTCAATGTTGGAGATTTTGTATATCTCAAGGTTTCGCCATTGAAGGGAACCCAATGTTTTAGTCTGAAAGGAAAGTAAGCCCCCAGATATATCGGACCCTTCAAGATTCTGAACCGTCGAGGAGAAGTATCTTATCAACTAGAACTGCCAGAAGAGATGTCTGCCATCCACAATGTGTTCCATATCTCGTTACTTCGCAAATGCCTAGAAGTGCCGGAGAAGACCGAAGTTTTCAAGAACATCGATCACCGAGCTGTTGATATCAACAAGGATCTGACGTATCATGAAGTGCCCATCCGTATCTTGGAGGAAGCCTACAGAACCACCAGGACCAGGAGTATCAAGTTTCTCAAGATTCAATGGAGCAACCATACCGAAGAAGAAGCCACTTGGGAGCGAGAAGATTACATTAGGACTGAGTTCCCAGATCTCTTTAGTTCCTAGTTTTCTTTCTTAAATCTCGGGACGAGATTTTGTTTAAGGGGGAAGGTTTGTAACATCCCAAAACTTTAATCCAAGTGATCAAGATCAAATCTACCCAATTTAGGGTTAACAAAACCTTTTTCTATTTAAATATCTTTAAGCATTCATATGAATGTTGCATTTAAATAGGAGTTGTTTGAAATGCCATGATTGAGTGATCTATTGATTGTAAAATGACTCTAAGGTGAATTACACATCATCTAGATCATCTCCAAGCAAATCCCAAAGAAAAAGAAATCAAAAATAATTAAATAAGCAAATGGTTACTTTTGCCATTTTAATCACCTAGCCCACTTTGGCTATTCCTAGCACTCAAATTCCAACAGAGACAAATGTGGATATTTGCACCCCTTGCTAGTACAAGTAGTGATGTACCAAGGCCCCCTTTGTGTCACCACAAAAACATTCAAACTCTAAATTTAAATGACAATTGAAAATTGAATCTAGTTCATATGTCTAGATACCACTTTTTCAAAAATCACTCAAATGAACTCCATTTCAAAATCCCAAGAAAACATAGATGCTTAAGCATAAGATGAATCACTCCAACAAAATCTTTCAAAAATTCAAACAAAAGTTTCATGCGGCCATTTGATTGAACAGTTGGCAGGCAGAACATTTCTAGCCTAACTAATACTGTTGCCAATTGATCCCTTGTCCCCCATTCGACCCTCTCTGCTCTCCCCTGTCTCTCCTTGTTCCAACCAAACCATCAACCAGCTCCCCCTTCACTGCTAGCAGCAGTGGCGCGCCGCCCAAACTTGGTCACCGCCGGCCGAGCATGCGCAGCACGGCAGAGACACCGTTGTGCCATTCCATCTTGCCCACTAGCACCGCCTAACCCTACCGCGACTCCCTATCCACCCCTTGATCCCTGCCAGCCCCTGGACCACCCCAGAGCAGCGTCGCCCTTTCTCTCTGCGCCATGCGCATCGCACGCCAGAGCGCGACCGCCGCCAGCACGCCACAGACCGCGCCTCGACACCAAATCACGCATGCCGCTCCGCCTTGAACCCAGCAACCTGCTAGACACGGCCGTGTACCACCGTGTGACCCACAGTTGCCAGGAGCACCGTCGAGCACCGCCTCTATCTCCTAGAGCATGGGAAGCCCCCGACCAATTGCCACCGCCCCTAGCGTCGCCATTACGCCTTAGAGGACCGCCAGCAGACCACCCACCATCCGCCTACCTCGCCCACGCCGGTAGCCCCCTTGATCACCGTCACCGACGAGCCGCAGCCATACCTCACTGCCTCACCGTCGAGCCTATATAAGGAGGCCACCCCCAGCACCATTCTGCACACCATCTCACTTCCCTCTCTCCACTGAATGTTTCCCCTCTCTCGCCGGAGCCGCTCGAGCTTCCCATCGTCGGAATTCCACCGAAGGTTGCTGCTGTAGAGGAGGAGAAGTACCCGTCGATTTCGTCCACCTCAGCCCCTGCCGCGACCTCGCGTGAGCCCGCCGTCGTCCACCAGTTTGTTTGCCCGCCTCGCCGCACTAGCTAGAGCCCTGGTACGTCCCAAGTAGACCCCCACCAACCACGCTAGCGTTCAGTCTCGCCGGCGATGAGTCCGTCGTCGACGACGACCGTGGACCGTTAGATCGTGTTCTAATCGTGTGGTTATAATCGCCCCGTACCGTTTCGCGTCTGATGAGTCACTGATGTCTACGCACTTCTATTCTTGTAGACTATTGTTGGGCCTCCAAGTGCAGAGGTTTGTAGAACAGCAGCAAGTTTCCCTTAAGTGGATTACCCAAGGTTTATCGAACTCTGGGAGGAAGTGGTCAAAGGTATCCCTCTCAAGCTATCCTGCAATCAAGATACAAGAAGTCTCTTGTGTCCCCAACCCACCAAATACACTTGTCAGTTGTATAGGTGCACTAGTTTGGCGAAGAGATAGTGAAATACAAGTGGTATGGAAATAAGACAATGGTGCCAGAAAATAGCTTGATGGCGTGGAAGAGACTAAAGGCAAACTGAAACAAAGATGGAAGCAAGCAAACATGTAATAGATCTAATTGCAAATGGTGTTTCAATGTTTAGAAACAAGGCCTAGGGATCATACTTTCACTAGTGAACACTCTCATATAAATATATTCTTCTTTATGATACTACGCTGAACTACTCTCTGGTTGGACACTCTAATCCATGGTAGGGCTATAACAGCACACCTCAAAGTAAGCCTTTCCCATCTAGATAACCCCACACTGTCACCTTGAGCACTAGATGGTTCCAACAAACACCACAATTTCATAGAGACATCCCACTCCAAATATAACTCTTAACAAGTATTTGTAATCTCTAGCCTAAGTGCCACCATGGTGTGCACGCTGTCACTTTCACACACATGGGGAGAGCAGAGATCTATTAAAGCACTTGAGTAGCAAAGTAGATCTACTGGATTACAAAGCTCATGATCACAATATGATCATGCATAGAGAAAGATATGAACACATAGCTACTGGTAGAACCCTTAGCCTTGAGGAAGAACTACTCCCTCCTCATCATGGGAGTCAGCAACAGCGATGGAGATAGTGGTGGAGATCGATGGAGATGGCTCCGGGGGCACTTCCCCGTCCCGGCAGGGTGCCAGAACAGATACTTTCTGTCCCCCGAATCTCCCCTTCGGTGGCGGCAGCGCTGCAGAACTTTTCGTGGATTTCTCATTAACGACTTAGGGTTTTCGCATTGGGAGGCTTCTTATAGGCGAATAGGCAAGGTCGATGGGTGGCCAGGGGGCCCACACCACCTGGTGGCGCGGCCAGGGCTAGCCCGCGCCACCACATGGTGTGGCCGCCCTGTGGCCCCTCTCTGTCTCGTCTTTTGGCTCCGTGAGTCTTCCGATAAAATATCAACTTTGGCTTTTGTCCCGTCCAATTCCGAGAATATTCATTTTCTGACTTTCTAGAACCAAAAACAGCAGAAAACAGGCAGCTGGCACTGTGGCATCTTGTTAATAGGTTAGTCCAAGAAATCGTATGAAAAGTACTCCAAAGTGTGGACAAAACATAAGAAAGTAGAAAAAACCAAGCATGGAACATCAAAAATTATAGATACATTTGCAATGTATCAACATCCCCAAGCTTAACTCCTGCTCGTCCTCGAGTATGTAAGTGATAAAAAGAAAGAATAATTTTTGAGGTGACATGCACCAACATAAACTTGATCAAAGTATTTGTAAAACATTCAAAGCTGGGATCATAGTACTTCAATCATAACATGAAAGACAAAGTTCTTGCAATAAGACAAAGAAACTATGTTGCAACATGAGAAGGCACAAACAAAAGATTTATGAATAACAATGCTTTGCAAGACGTTTTTTTGTTTCACATAAAGAAAACATAGCATAATGGCATTCAGCTTGTCCCTCATAGAGTAGCAAACATAAATGCATATGACACCTTCAAAGTTCATAAGAGTGACTAGATACAAATAGTTTAAAACACGCAATATCAAAGTTATGCATCAATCAACAAGTCTTGGGACAATGCACATAGAACTAAGAATGGCCACTATGCTCTCAAAGTAGGTGCATAAAGATAGAAAGTGGAGACTCAATATAATGGTGGAAGAAAGGCCTTCATAGAAGGAAGCAGAGATTCAAGTTTCATAAAGAGCTTCCAAAAATTATGGTACTTAATAGTTTTCCGCTCTCATTGCCCCTATCATAAGCATCTTGAAGTGATTAAGGTTAAAGTGAACAAAATATGGTGTACATGCTTGAGGAAGTATAAGTTAGAAATCTCATGTCCCTTGAATACGAGGGCCCCTCCTCATGCTACTAGAGTTTAGTTACCGGTAAGTTCTTGTCATCGTAAGTACATGTGTATCATAGAGAACCGCCAACGGGGTACCCCTTGCCCGATGATACGGAAGAATCCCCATATCAAAATGACAAGGCAAGCAGACAACGAGCATCTCAGCAATCTTCTCTCTTTCCTCTTTTCTCATATCTCTTTTTTTATTTTTCTCTTTTTTCTCAATATCTGACTCCTTTTTTTATAAGAAGAATGCTTCATAGACAGCTCATTATGGTTACGCTGCAGGTTTCCACCATGTCAGCATGGATTAGACCAGCGGCCTAGGAGTTTCTCTAACACATATACATATTCCATGGACTTACAAGCTCCCCTTTCATTTCACACCGACGACACCCATAGACAAAAGAGCATGATATCAACTAGGTACAAAGTACAAGTGCAATGTTGAAAGCGTTCCCCATGATAGCATGGTTCTGCTAATCCCCAACAAATAAGAGCAAGCATATACAACATAGACGACACAATGGTTCAAGTTTATTAAGGGAAAGAAAACTAAAGTGTGCCATCAAGTTTGTGAGAGCTTTAATCACTAGTTTTTCCATAAGAAGTTTAATTTGGAAGGTAAACAAAAACATGAATATACTTGGAATAGCATATGCTAGTAGGTAGGTATGGTGGACTCTTTGGAATAACTTGGTTTAGAGAGTTGGATGCATGAGTGGACCTCTACTTGGTTGTGGAGGCTAGCAAAAGACTGGGAGCGACAAACTAAGAGAGGAATAATGGCCATAATCATGCAGAGCGACAAAACATCATTGATCAAAGCATAAAGTGATACTAAAATTTGAAAATTAAAGAATAATCAAGGCTATGGTGACTTTGGATAGTCATAACATGGTGTGAGCATGCGCCAAGTCAACCCAAATAAAGCATCAAAGGAGAATACCACTATACTATGCTTTAATATGCTAAAACAACGCATGATTCATCCAAGGCACATTAAGAAATCTCAATTGTTTATAACAAGTAATGCTACAACAAAGAATACTAAGCATAAAGCGAAAACAATATCAAGCATGGCATGACAAAACAAAGGCCACAGTAAAAAACAAGCTCTTTTTACCACTTAAGCATGAACTTTCCTACTCTTTTCCAAACCAAACCAAACTATTTGAAAACCAATGTATGAAAGAGGGGGTCCAACCAATTTATTCAGCAAAAAAATCAAACAAAGCAAACGAAAAACCAAAACGAAAATGAAAAAGAAGACGCTCCAAGAACAACACAACTGTGCATGAAACAATAAAAATGAAGCGTTTGGAAGAAACCTGGGATTTTTATTGATGAAGAAGGGGATGCCTTGGGCATCCCTAAGCTTTGACTCTTGTAATTCTTGGATATTTCTTGGGGTGACATGCGTGGCATACCCAAGCTTGAGCTTTAGTCCATCCTTCATCTCATTACTCATTCCTTCCATACACCTAAAAATTTTCCTTCATACAAAACTTCACACAATCTTTATTAGCAACATTAGTGCACTCAAGATAATAAGTCTTTAGGTTCAGTTGCAACACCAATAAAACTTCCATTAAAACACTAGCTACTGTAGCACTTCCCTCAAAAAGCTCAATTCCCCAAAAGAACTCAATAAGGAACCAACAGGTAAATAATGGCAGAAATCTGTCAAAACAGACCAGCAGGTAAAGACGAATTTTTTCGTAGACCTTCTGTTGCTCAAATCGAAAAGTGTTGAACGAACGAAAGTTAGATAACAACCTGGGTAAGAAGCACAAAAATTCACGCCTCAAAACGACGTACAGAGATTTTAAACGAATATTTACAGTGAAGAACAGAAATCTGTTTCAGGACAACAACTTTCCCAAGCATTACATATCTCTCATTAGAGGTTACTCTTGGCACAAAAAGCATAAAAAGGATAAGGAGTGGTTATTACAGAGGTAATAACTTCCAAGACTCATCTAAAACTTTTGGGTTATCTCCCAATAAGTACTTTTCTTTAACGCCTTTAAGTTAGGCATGATAGTTTGAGAAGATGCTCACATAAGAAATATGCATTGAAGTAAAAGAGAGCACCAAGAAGAAAATTCAGAGCACATTTAGGTCTAACCCACGTCCTATGCATAGGAATCTTGTAAAGAAACAAGTCATGAAAGCACAAAAGCAACAAACATAGGAAAGCAAAATAAGTGCAACTTCAAGACTTTCAACATAAAGAGGGGAAACTTGACATTGTTGAGACACATAAAACCGTGCTTCCCTATCTCATAATAACTTTCAGTAGCATCATGAATAAAATTAACGATATAACTATCACATAAAACATTCTTATGATGGGCCACATGCATAAAATAATTATTAGTCTCCCTATAAGCATAATCATTCTTATTAATTGTAGTGGGAGCAAATTCAACAAAATAGCTATCATTATTATTCTCATCACCATAATCATCAAATATAGGAGGCATATTGTAATCATAATTACTTTCCTCCTCAATAGTAGGTGGACTGAAAATATCATATTCATCATTGTAATCATCATATATTGGAGGTTTGGTATCATCATAAGAAAAAGAATAGCTATCTTCCAAAGCTGGGAACTAAAAAGATCATTTTCATAAAAACTAGCTTCCCCAACCTTAGACTTTTCCATAGCATTTGCAATAATGGTGTCCAAAGAATTCATACTAACAACATTGCTATTAGCATGCAAATAAAGTTCCATAGGTTTTTTAATTTTCTCTTCAAACACTTCATGTCCTAACTCAAGATAAATACTATAAAGCTCTCTAATTTTGTTGTTGTTTTCCATTAAGCCTAACTAGTGAAAACAAGAAACAAAAAGACAAAATTGCAGAATCTAAAGGAAATAACTTCGAGCACTCACACCGGAGGATGTGAGTACCTTTTACCTTACCTCCCTGGCAATGGCGCCAGAAAATAGCTTGATGTCTACGCACTTCTATTCTTGTTGATACTTGTTGGGCCTCCAAGTGCAGAGGTTTGTAGAACAACAACAAGTTTCCCTCAAGTGGATTACCCAAGGTTTATCGAACTCAGGGAGGAAGTGGTCAAGGGTATCCCTCTCAAGCAATCCTGCAATAAGATACAAGAAGTCTCTTGTGTCCCCAACACACCAAATACACTTGTCAGTTGTATAGGTGCAGTAGTTCGGCGAAGAGATAGTGAAATACAAGTGGTATGGATATAAGACAATGGTGCCAGAAAATAGCTTGATGGCGTGGAAGAGACTAAAGGCAAACTGAAATAAAGATGGAAGCAAGCAAACATGTAACAGATCTAATTGCAAATGGTGTTTCAATGTTTAGAAACAAGGCCTAGGGATCATACTATCACTAGGGAACACTCTCATATAAATATATTTTTCTTTATTATACTACGCTGAACTACTCTCTGGTTGGACACTCTAATCCATGGTAGGGCTATAACAGCACACCTCAAAGTAAGCCTTTCCCATCTGGATAACCCCACACTGTTGATACGTCCATTTTGCATCACTATTCTATGTCATAATTCACTGTTATTCATTGATATATTTCATATTGAGAGGTGATACTTATGTTATTTCATCTGTTTTTGCATGGTTGATGACTTTTGGAGCATGGACCGCTTCAGTCAGGATTCTGATGGAAAAGGTGTTGTTTGGAGGCAAAATTCGTGAAGATCAGAAAATCCGAGAAAATATACTGAAAATCCTATTTTTCCAAAAGACGAAGGAAGCCAGAAGGGGGGCTGGAGATGGGCCACAGGGGGCCCACACCACCCCCTGGCGCGGGCCAGCCCAGGCCGCGCCACCAGGTGGTGTGGCCACCCTGGTCTACCCCTAGCACTCCCCTCTGGCGTATACTATCCTCCCGAAACCCTAAGACTCGGAGAGCAACCACAGAAAGATTCCGCCGCCTCTACGGGGCAGAAAACACCGAGAGAGAAAGATCTCTCCGGCAGACAGATTTCTGCAGGGGGAATTCCTTCCTGGAGAGGGGAGATCGTCGCCATCAACATCACCATCAAGCCAGACTTCATCGGGATGATCATCATCATCACCACGATCATCACCATCAGCACCCTCATCACCATCTCCATATTGTTGTAACAATTGGGTTGAATCTTGCATAGTTCATAGGGGAAACTTTCCCTGTGTTGATTACTCTTTGTAGTTCAAGCTATTGAGTGAACCATTGAATTATTGTTTATGTTCAGATTGTTATACATCATTATTCCATCTATGATCATGATCCATATGATGTCTTGTGAGTAGTTCATTTTGTTCTTGAGGACATGGGAGAAGTCATGTTCTTATTAGTGGAGTTTTGTTGAGAAAGATTCAATAGTTTGATATATTTAAGTTGTGGTGTACTTCTTCTAGTGGTATCATGTGAACGTCGACTACATGACACTTCACCTATATGGGCCTAGGGGAATGCATTGTGTATTTGGCTACTAATCGTAGGGGTTGCCGGAGTGACAGAAACCTGAACCCCCGTTAGGAAACCATTGCACAAGGGACGTAAGGGTCTTAGAGTTAAAAGGTGCGGTTAGGTTTCTACCTTAATTACTTTCTTATACTTACGGATGTTTGCAAGGGGTATAATCACAAGTTTGTATTAGTCCTAGGAAGGTCGGTACATTATCACAGGTTCACCCACACAACACTTAGCAAGCTAAAGATGGTTAATCAATTATATGAAGCGAAAGCACTTGATAGTCTTCCCATGTGTCCTCGAGAACGTTTGGTCATCTTAAGTAATAAAACCGGCTTGTCCTTTGCTGCATAAAGGATTGGGCCACTTGCTGCATTTATTTCTACTGTCTTTTATTTACTCGTACTTCGTTTACTTGCTTCATCAAAAACCCCTAAAAATCTGTTTGCTAAGTATTTGCAGAGAATTCCTGATCCATACCACTAGCCAGCACCTTCTGCTCCTCGTTGGGTTCGACACTCTTACTTATCGAAAATACTGCGATACACCCCCCTATACTTGTGGGTCATCAAGACTATTTTCTGGCGCCATTGCCAGGGAGTGAAGCGCTATTGGAGAGTGGAACTGGTAAAGGAAACTTCTACTGTGAGTATTGTTTACTTCTGCTAGTTGCTTTATTTTCGTTATGGATAATTCACTGAGTTTCTTATTTGGTAATGCTACTACCACTGCTAAGGTAGTAGATGAACCACCACCTGCTGAGAATGATGCTTTTAAAATACCTACAAGAATTATTGATCGTGTTATGGATCACTATTATGTTGGGGATGGAACTGTCCATCCCGGTGATCATTTACTCTTTATACACGAATTATGCGGGTTGTTCAAGTGTGCAGGTATTACTACAGATCAAGTTAAGAAGAAGTTATTCTCATTATCACTGAAAGGAAGAGCTAAAGAATGGTATAAGCTGCTGAAGAATGGTCAAGCTCTGGAATGGGAGGAAATAGTCCATCTCTTTTATTCAAAGTTTTATCCTCCTAGTCATATTCATAAAGATCGGAATCAAATATACAACTTTTGGCCTCTTGATGGAGAGAGTACAGCTCAAGCTTGGGGAGATTGAAGTTACTAATGCTCAAATGTCCCATTCATGAGCTCCCCAACAATATATTATCAATAACTTCTATACAAGACTTTATCTTCATGATAAGGATTTATTGGATGCTTCTTGTGCTGGATCATTCACTCGCATGGAAGAAGAAGCTAAATGGGATCTTCTGGACCGTATTCAAGACAACGCTGAAGCTTGGGAGAATGACAAAGGTAGAAAGTTAGGTATAAATTATGATTATGAATGCATTGAATCTTTTACGGGAACTGATGACTTTCAAAATATAAAAAATGATTATTGAAAGAACATTTCATGTTTTCCTTTGTTTTGCGTGTTAGATAACAATACTATGGAGACTTTTCATGTGTGCTAAGTGTGCAGGAAGTTTTGAGGGGGGCCGGATAATCCGCCCATCCAAGGGCCGGATAATCCGGCCTACCTCATCTCTCAAGGAAGGCAAGGCGGTTTTTCCTCCCCAGGCGGGATAATCCGGGTTTCGCAAGGGCCGGATAATCCGGCCCCCAGTTTTCGAGCAAAAGGAGCCAAGGCGCGTCGCTCGGTATCCGGTCGGATTTTCTCCCGGAAAATCCGAACTGGGGCGGTTTTTCTTCCCCAGGCCGGATAATCCGGCCTTCGCATAGGACCGGATAATCCGGCCCCCAGAAGATGATCAAGGGCAAGCTCGGCGCGTCTCACTGTGAGGGGGTGGATTTTCTGCCGGATATTCCGACTCTGGGGCGGAGTTTCCCAGACCGGATAATCCGGCCCCCACTTGGGCCGGATAATCCGGCCCCCAAAGTGTGCAACGGCTGGTTTTTGGAAGGGGGTATAAGTACCCCTTCTTCCCCAACGTCCAGAACTCTTGATTCACTCTAATTTGACCAGACCTTGTGCAAGAGCTCTAAATCTCGATCTCCCACTTCAACCACCCGAAGGTCTTGATCTTTGGTGGAATTGAAGGAGGAGAAGTTCATCATCAACATCAAGAATCAAGCACTTCAACTCCTCTCCATTCACTTGGAGAAATCCCTGATCTAGTATTCTTGTTAATACCTAGATCTTGTTATTGTATTTGACAACTTTGTTCTTGTGGCAGCTTGTTGTCATTTCGGGAGCCTCCAAGTTGTTGTGGAGTTGTTGCCCCGCTAGTTGTGTAAAGGCGCTGGTGCCCGCCTCGAAGGGTACCTATAGTGGAAGGTGGATCAGGCCTGTTGTGGCGAGATCCATCGGAGAACAGGGTGAGGCCTTTTGTGGCGTGGTGGTCTTAGTACCGCCCACCCCTCCAACGCAGACGTACTTCCCTTAACAAGGAAGGAACTGCGGTCAAACAAATCATGTGTCTTCGCGTGCTTCACTTCGGTTCACTCGTTCATCTTCCACTCGCTCTTTACTCGCTTGTAGATAGGTTTGCATAGAGGGAAATTCCACACATTAGTTTATCTAGGGAATTTACCTTTGTGCTAACCCTAAAATTGAAAAAGATTTAAAAATTGGTGTAGCACCTATTCACCCCCCCCCCCCTCTAGGTGCCCATACGATCCATTTCAATTGGTATCAGAGCCCCGACTCTTAATTCGGGCTTAACCGCCTAAGAGTAGTATGGGTACCAGGGATGATGGAAATGAGGTTGTGGATAAGGTCACAATGGATGATCTCAAGTCGTTGGAAACAACCTTGTTGAAATCCTTTGAGGCCAAGATGCAGGAGATGAATCAAATGATTGCTCGCCTTACATCATCCATAGCCCCATGTCCATCCTCCTCTGAGGCTCCCACACCGTCATCTAAGGAAAAGGGTAACACCGGATCCAAGGATGATGATGTGGAAGGTGAAAAACTAAATGGCTCCACCTCCAAAAAGGGAAGTGGTAAGGAGGAATATAGTGAGGTTCGCCACGTATATTCCCTCGTCCCACCTATCCCTCATCCTCATATAAACAATAGGGGTGATCCACCCAAGCTCACTGCATCTTCTTTTAACCAATGGCAATTTCTAATGAAATCTCATGTTTGTAGCTCCTCTACTGAATTGTGGAGGATTATTGAAGAAGGTCTTCATATTGGAGATCAAACCAATCTAACAAGAAGGGAAGTTGCGGATAGCCAGTTGAATGCCACTGCTCTCCACATGACACAGCTGGGTGTGGGTCCCAAGGACATGCCACACATTGAACATCTCAACACAGCTAAAGAGGTGTGGGATGCTCTTACGGACCTTTTTGTTGGAAATGAAAGCATGAGAAGAAACCGGTATGATGCCCTTAGTAACAAAGCTGAGGGATTCTACATGTTGGATGGTGAAAACCATGAGGACATATATAGAAGACTCAAGGGCATCGCAACAACATTTCGGAAGCATGGGGCCACTCACATTGATGATGCATGGATAAAAATAAAGTATGTGAGTGCCTTAATTCCTTTTGAACCGATGGATTTGAAGAGCTTGCAAGGTAGACACAATTATCATCAAATGACATCCAATGAAGTCATGCAAGAAATGGCGTCATTCAAAGTGGCGGCAAAGAATGCTGAAGATGCCCGTGCTCAAGCCATTGGAATGCAAAAGGGTGTCAATGTGGCTCTCAAAGCCAATGTTGTTGAGCAAGAGGACGATGAAGGACTTTTTGAGAGGGTATCCATGGACTGCCCCGATGAGGTCAAACGTGCTCATGGTGAGTACATGGCATTCTATGCAAGGAACTTTTGGAAGGACCCTGCCAAAGCCAAGTCTGAACTTGAGCGCAAGAATGGGGCAAATGGAAGAAGAGAAAGTGGCCCAAGATTGAGAACTTGCTTCAACTGTGGAGATAGACTGCACTTTGTATCCGAGTGTCCTTATCAAAATAGAGAAGACAATGGTGGCAGGCTCATTCTCAAAGAGAAATCCAAAGCTCTGAAGAAGAAGCCGTTTGCTAAGAAGAATGGACCTTTCAAGAAGCAACCCAAGATGGTCCTTGTAGCTCAAGAGGAATACTCCTCCACAAGTGAAGATGAAGAGGATGATGATAGTTCCCACGAAGTGGCTGCTATAGCCACCACATCGACTCCCTCCTCTCTCTTTGACTCGCCGAACGAGAACGCCATCAACAACAACGCCACTTGTCTAATGGTAAGAGGATCCGAGGTATCAACTTCTAACTCCTCATTTCCTAAGACTAACATAATTTTGGATATGGATGATCATGACAGTCTTGAAATGAAAGAAGAAGTTATTGCCATGGATACTTTTTTCACTAACCTACAAGGTGAGCACAAACTTCATTTTGATGCTCTTATGAGTCAACTTGCTCAAGACGAAGATCTCCTTGAAGAAAAGGACAGAATTGAAAGAGAAGATGCCTTGGAGATAGCCTCTTTGAAGAATGCCTTGGAAGAGGAAGAGGAAACTCGAGTTTCTTTGGAAGAAAGACTCGAATCCCTAGAGGAGTCACAAGAAGAAGCTGTAGCTCAGCTCATTAAAGAATGTGACCATGCTCTTGCCAAGGTAAAGAAACTAAAGAAAGAAAAGATTGATTTTGGGGCTGTTCATGCTAGACTTTTGGAGAACTTTGATGATCTTGAAAGTGCTCACAAGGCATTGAAGATTGATCATTCTACTCTAAATGAGTCTCACGACCAGCTCCAAAATCAATTGAAACGGTATGATGTGCCAAGTACCTCCTCTTCATCCTTTGGAAAAGAAGATCTTGCAAGGAGTTCTCAACACAAAGGTAAAGGGGTTAGTGATGAGATACTGAGCAGGCAAAGGACAAACAACAGTAAAGAAGGTCTTGGTTACATACCCAAGATAAATAGCAAGAAAAACAACAAGAAGAAGAAGAACAAGACTGCTCAATCAAAGACTAGCAACATTACCAATGACAAGACTAATTATGATGGTTTTGTAGGGATCAACAATCCTAACTTCGTACTATATTGTGATTCTTATGGTGATGTTTATGCTAGTTATGTGGGGCCTTATGATTGTTACATTCCTTGGTCTATTTGGGTTCCCAGGACCCTTGTTACTAACATGAGAGGACCCATTGAAAAATGGGTACCTAAAACCAAGAAGTAATTTTCTTGCAGGGTTATGCTTCCGGTGGGTCTAAATGGGTACTCGATAGCGGTTGTACGAGTCATATGACCGGAAGCAAGGAGGTCATCTCGGAGATGCGGCCAAACCTTGATCACATTACCGTCTCCTATGGTGACAAGTCAAAATCTGAGGTATTGGGTCTCGGCAAAGTTATGGTGGCTCACGATATCTCTCTCGTGGACGTCATGCTTTTTGAGACCCTCGGGTATAACTTACTTTCAGTTCGTGCCCTTGGTAAGATGGGCTTTGCAGTTTACATTGATGCTGATTTAGTGGTACTCTTGTGGAGCAAGTCTCTAAAAGTCGCTTTCGTGGGATATGTCGAAAACGACCTGTACGTGGTGGACTTTTCGGGGAAAACCACTACAGGTCCGATGTGTCTTTTTGGAAAGGCTGACGCGGGTTGGCTATGGCATCGCCGACTAGCCCACGTCAATATGAGAACTTTGCAAAGTCTCCACAAGGGTGGCCACATTCTTGGACTAAAAGAAAATGTCTCTTTTGCCAAAGATCGTGTTTGCAGGGCGTGTGTTGAAGGGAAAATGCATGATTCTCCTCATCGAAGGAAAACTATTATCTCTTCAAAAAGGATTTTGGAGCTCCTTCATGTGGATCTTTTCGGACCTCCATCTCATGCAAGCCTCGGTGGGAAGAAGTATTGTCTTGTGATTGTTGATGATTACTCAAGATACACTTGGGTTTATTTTTTCAAGTTGAAGAGTGAAACTCAACAAACTATCATCGACTTCGCCAACGAGGTTCAACGTCAACACAACGTCCCCATTCTGGCTATAAGGAGTGATAACGGCTCGGAGTTCAAGAACTACACCTTAAATGAGTTCCTAAGTGAAGAGGGGATAAGACATCAATATTCCGCTACGTACACCCCTCAACAAAATGGTGTAGCCGAGAGGAAGAATCGAACTCTAATGGACATGGCAAGATCAATGTTGGCCAAATTCAAATCTCCATATAATTTCTGGGCTGAAGCAATCTCTACTGCTTGTCATTCATCCAACCGTTTATACCTCCGCAAGATTTTGGACAAGACTCCATATGAAATACTTACCGGTAACAAGCCAAACATCTCATACTTTCGGGTATTCGGGTGTAAGTGTTTCTTTCTTATTAAAGGAGTTCATTTATTTAAGTTTGAATCTAAGGCTCTAGAAGGTATTTTTGTTGGTTATGATGCCGAATCCCACACTTATAGAGTCTACAATAAGCTCTCCGGAACTGTTGTAGAATCTTGTAGTGTGGTGTTCGAGGAAAATGACGGTTCCCGTGCGGAGCAAGTTGGTGTTTGTGATGCAGATGTTGAAATACCCCAAGATGCCATAAGAAGAATGGGCGTGGGATTCTTCCGCCCCATTGAGGAGCCCCTTGTGGCGGACCGGGAAGGACAATGCTCTACTCATATAGAGCCCTCATCTACACATACGCAACATGCTTCAACCACGGGGGCAACTTCTACACCATCTCCATGAACTGATGAAGGTCAAGATGCTCCAGAAAGCTCCAGGCCAGATTTTCCGGTGGATACCGGATTATCTGGCCACCCCGCTCCAGCTGACCATGCAGCTCCTGGTGGTGAAGATATCAATACAAGCTCCAGGCCGGATTTTCCGGCTGACCCTGGATTATCCGGCTCCTCGCCAGTTCAAGCAAGTCCGAGGCTTCCTGATGAAGCTGCTGCAAGTTCTCCCAGGCCAGATTATCTGGCCTCTTCATCGGCCGGATTATCTGGCCCTGACTCTCCAGTTCTGTAGCCTCCTGTTATGGCTTCGGATTCACCTCAAGGGCATGCATCTCCACCACCTGCTACTGATGTTCCAGCTACTGATAAAGGCGGAGAAAATGCTTCCAATGAAGACTCAAGTGATGAATCTCCTCCACCAAGAGACAACAAACTTATTGAACTTCGTCGCAAGGCTCGGGCTGATCGTAACCTTGAGTTGCGGGGTCACACTCTCGATAAGGTTGTTGGTGATCTTCGACGAAGGGTGTTTACAAGAAGAGAATTGGCCAGTTTTGGTGAGCATCAAGCTCATATTTCCATGGTGGAACCTAAGAAGGTCTTTAAAGCTCTTGAAGACCCAGACTGGGTTGTTGCTATGCATGAAGAATTGAATAATTTTGAGCGCAACAAAGTCTGGAAACTAGTGGAGAAACCCAAAGAGTGTCGCAATGTTATCGGCACCAAGTGGATTTTCAAGAACAAGCAAGATGAGAATGGCATTGTTGTGAGGAACAAGGCAATACTTATGGCACAAGGTTACTCCCAAGTTGAGGGCATCGACTTCGGCGAGACCTATGCTCTTGTGGCTCACCTTGAGTCCATCCGTATCCTACTTGCTTATGTTGCTCATAACAATTTCAAGTTGCAGCAAATGGACGTCAAGAGTGCCTTCCTTAACGGTCCTCTACATGAGTTGGTATACATAAAGCAACCCCCGGGGTTTGAGGATCCTAACTTCCCGAACCATGTCTACAAACTCGATAAGGCACTCTATGGCCTTAAACAAGCCCCACGTGCGTGGTATGAGCACCTTAAAGAGCTTTTGTTAGATCGTGGCTTCGAAGTTGGGCAAATCGACCCCACTCTTTTTACTAAGAAGGTTAAGGGGGAGCTCTTCGTATGCCAACTATATGTAGACGATATCATTTTTGGTTCTACTAACAAAGCTTTTAACGATGAATTTTCAAAGCTTATGACTGACAGGTTTGAGATGTCTATGATGGGGGAATTACGGTTCTTTCTTGGATTCGAGATCAAGCAACTTAGAGAAGGAATCTTTATTAATCAAGCAAAGTACATCCAAGACATGCTCAAGAGATTCAAGATGACGGATTTAAATGGTGTCGCTACTCCGATGCAAACAAAGTGTCATCCCGAACTCAACCCTCACGGTAAAGATGTGGACCAAAAGGTATACCGGTCCATGATCAGCTCTCTTCTTTACCTCTGCGCATCTAGACCCGATATTGTGTTGAGTGTGGGAGTGTGTGCAAGGTGTCAAGCAGCTCCTAAAGAAAGCCACTTAGTGGCGGTCAAGAGGATCTTTCGAATTTTGGTTCATTCCCCTAACTTTGGTCTCTGGTATCCCAAGGGCTCCAATTTCTCTTTATGTGATTATACTGACTCAGATTGGGCTGGTGATAAGGATGATCAAAAATCCACTTCTGGAGCTTGTCAATATTTGGGAAGATCTCTTGTATGTTGGTCCTCCAAAAAGAAGAATTGTATATCTCTCTCCACCGCTGAAGCTGAATATGTTGCTGCTGCCAGCGCTTGTACTCAATTATTGTGGATGAGGCAAACATTAAAGGAATACGGTGTCAATTGTGACAAAGTGCCTCTTTTATGGGATAATGAAAGTGCTATCAAAATTGCGTACAATCCATTTCAACACACAAGGACGAAGCATATTGAGATTTGGAATCATTTTATTCGTGACCATGTTGCTCGAGGCAATATTGATCTATCTTTTGTGAGCACGGAGAACCAACTGGCAGATATCTTTATAAAGCCACTTGATGAAGCAAGATTCTGCTATTTGAGGAATGAGCTAAATAACATCGATTCCGGGAGTTTGTCCTGATTACCCATGCACTCACTTGTATGTCTCAATCCTTGTTTGGTCTAGGTGTGGGCATGGATATAGGGGGAGTGTGGTCCTAACTTATTGGGCTAACCCTCCCCCCATAATGCCAATAGCAATTTATATCATTTCTCTTAATATCATGTTGTGATATGTCAGCTTATTGATGAGTATTGGTCGTGAACCCAAGATATATCTTCGCGGTGTCACACCATACACTCCAACAAGGTGGCTTCGGCCACCGCCCTCTCCCTTGTGGAGAATTCGATCTTTTTGGATGTTATTTGCTCTCCCATGTTCTTATGGGAATCACACTCAATCTTGGATTTTATTTGATTTGGATTTTGCAATTTTGAGTGTCTAGTACCATCTCAGTTTGGCTTTCTCAATCCTAAGCCTTCCCTACCCCTAAGCCATCTATTCTTGCACACAAGTCCCTTGTACACCTTGTGGGGGTGTTTTTTGGGGACGCGCGGGCCTGGTTCTGTGTATAACAGAATCCCAGAATTTAGGCCGGATAATCCGGCCCAAGTGTTGGCTGGATAATCCGGCCCTGGCGGATTCGATCTTAAAGGGCAGGGCTCAGGGGGAAGGGCTCATATCGAGCAGCACTTCTCCCCCAGCCCTTTCCTTCTCCCCAGCCGCAGCCTGCCGCCCCTCACCCTCCCTGGAGCCTCTCCGGCCACCAGATTTTCTGGGCCTCCCCGGATCTTCTTCTCCGTGCCTCCGGGTACCTTCTCCTCCGTGTTCTTCCTCCAATGAGTGAGGGTAACTCCCTCTCTCTCCATCTTTGGCTAGATGTGTATCTTGTTGGGTGGAACGTTGTTTAGAAGGATGTGTTTTCGCATAGAACTCGTAGGCTTACAGTTTCTAGGCCCGATCTACTTTTTTGCATGCATTCTTGGTGAAATCGAAAATTTCTGCGAGGGCCAGATTATCCGCCCCTGGCCAGGCCGGATAATCCGTCCTAACAGATTCAAGTCTGCTTCAGTTTCACTATGGTGTATGTATTGAGTAGTTTTGTCCTATGAACTTTTTGACTACTTTTTCCATGCTCTCTCCTAGACTTGTGTGTATGCTTATCCCCTTGCTATCGCCCTTATTCTACTCACAGGTGGTTCCGGTGTTACCAAGACCTACAAGCGCCGTCCTCGCACCAAGTACTTTCGGGATGACGGTCAAGGTAACCTAGTGGACGAAGTTGAATTGCGGAGAAGGAAGAACGAAGAGAGATGCATGGCTGAACAATCCAAGAGGACTAGGAAGGGTGTGTCCAAGAGGAAGGGCAAGGAGCCCAAGATCAACTACAGTACTTTGGATGCGGTCTCCTTCTCTGCCATCCGTCACTGTGACTTGTTTGTTGAGCTGCCTCGTGATGATGAGCTAGGGGATGCCCGTTTCTGGTGTGCAGAACAGAAGGGGATTTATGAAGACATCTATGCCAGGCTGAACATTAGGCCTATGCACCCTCTGATACTTGTTGATGCTTTGGAGAAGGCGCATCTTGTGGATGCAATGTTTGTGGCTGAGAGGATGGGGATGCACCATCTCATGTCCCTCCAGTGCTCCTTTGACTCTGAGGTAGTGAAGCAATTCTTCTCCACTCTGGTGATTTGTGGTGATGAGCGTCGCACTATGAAGTTGATGACTCATGACAGGCCCTTGACTGCTGATTTTCACGTGTCTGCTGAGGTTTTGGGGTACTCCTTCCGCAGCAGGGATAGAGCCAGTGGCCACTGCATCATCACTCAGTTGAAGCCCAATAACGATGCAGCTCTCTCTCCGTGCACTGTGGATAATGGAATTGTCGGTACTGTGGCTGGTCTTGCTCCCATCTATGCTGCATTGGTGGGTCTCTTCCATGACTCTATTACACCGAGTGGGGGCAACAATGACAACATCCGTGGTCACCTTGTTCAGCTACTTCAATTTTCTCATGAGGTTGCCTCCTGCGAAGACGAGTCAGTGCAGTACAGGCTGGATGTCATGGACTTCATTTACCATGAGCTGTGTGATGCTATGTTCAACCGTCTATCCATTCCCTATGCGCCCTACATTATGATGCTCATCCGCCAGCTGCTTCCTGCCGAGGAGTTCCACATTGACTCGGTGCACAAGGACAAGAAGATATACAACAAGGTTCGGAAGACTGCTCACCCCTCCTCTGCTCCTGAGGGCCTCATGAGGGATGCTCGCAGGCCCCCAGTGCCTCCCGTGGCCTGTGAGATCAAGCAGCTGAACTAGTTCCAGCGTCACATTCTCTGCATGGGCGTGGACACATGCAAGGGTCAGTACAAGGCATACATGCAGCGCCATGAGTTGGCTCACTCCCAGTAGCTCATTCTCCACCACGTGTCTGGCGCTTCGGGTGCTCCTCTGGCTCCTTAACCTCCCACTCCATATGCTCGATGGAACTCTTCCTCCGGGCTGAACTATGGTGAGCTGGAGCGTCACTTGTTCCCCTATGCGCCTGCTGCTGATGCTGATGATGAGGAAGGTGACACTGAGGAGCTTGAAGATGAGGATGAGGAAGAGCATGAAGAAGAGGAAGAGGACGAGGACGAGGACTATGATGAGTAATCCCATGGGGCGCTAGCATCGCTCTTCTCCCTTTTTGGTGTCTCGATGCCAAAGGGGGAGAAGTAGTTCTATTAGGTTATCCGCGGATTTTCATGGGTCGGGCATAAGCACTTGCACTTTTTTATTCGTTATTTCTTGCTTATGCCCATTTAGCGTTGAACTTTTAAATTTGTGGTTTGTGATTTGTGGTTGAGACTTTATGTGGTTGTCTGGATGATACCTATGGACTTCATATCATGGATTATGCTTATGGCTATATCTATTCATATCCTATTGCTGGAGGTTTATCACGGAAGGTGCACGCTCATAATGGTTATCCAATAATAATTGTGATTTTTGTCAAGGATGCCTATTCTCTACTTCGGTGGTATGTGCTTTTGCCCTTATGTCTATGGAATAGATTCACCTATTTGTGTGCATTTGTATTCCAATGCAAAACTCTATTATTCACACATTGAGGGGGAGTCCCTTTCGTAGTTATCTCTGTTTGTCTTGTGTCTTTCTCCTGCAAATCCTGGTATTGTCATCTAACACCAAAAAGGGGGAGATTGAAAGAACATTTCATGTTTTCCTTTGTTTTGCGTGTTAGATAACAATACTATGGAGACTTTTCATGTGTGCTAAGTGTGTAGGAAGTTTTGAGGGGGGCCGGATAATCCGGCCGTCCAAGGGCCGGATAATCCAGCCTACCTCATCTCTAAAGGAAGCCAAGGCGCGTCGCTCTGTGTCCAGTCGGATTTTCTCCCGGAAAATCCGAACTAGGGCGGTTTTTCCTCCCCAGGCGGGATAATCTGGGTTTCGCAAGGGCCGGATAATCCGGCCCCTAGTTTTCGAGCAAAAGGAGCCAAGGCGCGTTTTTGGAAGGGGGTATAAGTACCCCTTCTTCCCCAACGTCCAGAACTCTTGATTCACTCTAATTTGACCAGACCTTGTGCAAGAGCTCTAAATCTCGATCTCCCACTTCAACCACCCGAAGGTCTTGATCTTTGGTGGAATTGAAGGAGGAGAAGTTCATCATCAACATCAAGAATCAAGCACTTCAACTCCTCTCCATTCACTTGGAGAAATCCCTGATCTAGTATTCTTGTTAATACCTAGATCTTGTTATTGTATTTGACAACTTTGTTCTTGTGGCAGCTTGTTGTCATTTCGGGAGCCTCCAAGTTGTTGTGGAGTTGTTGCCCCGCTAGTTGTGTAAAGGCGCTGGTGCCCGCCTCGAAGGGTACCTATAGTGGACGGTGGATCAGTCCTGTTGTGGCGAGATCCATAGGAGAACAGGGTGAGGCCTTTTGTGGCGTGGTGGTCTTAGTACCGCCCACCCCTCCAACACAGACGTACTTCCCTTAACAAGGAAGGAACTGCGGTCAAACAAATCCTGTGTCTCCGCGTGCTGCACTTCGGTTCACTCGTTCCTCTTCCACTCGCTCTTTACTCGCTAGTAGATAGGCTTGCATATAGGGAAATTCCACACATTAGTTTATCTAGAGAATTTACCTTTGTGCTAAGCCTAAAATTGAAAAAGAATTAAAAATTGGTGTAGCACCTTTTCACCCCCCCCCTCTAGGTGCCCATACGATCCATTTCACTTATGGTCTAGACTCTCAAGCTATTGCTTCTTATTTTAAGGCTTTTGCTTCCTATATTGAAGTGCCCAAAAAGAAGTGGAATAAGTATCATGAACCTTATAAAGATGTTGCTAAGAGTGTTCCTGCAAGAAATACTGAAGTTTATACTGCTAATCATGTTTTACCTGAACCTTATATTGAGAAAATGTCTTTCCCAGTTAAGATAAAGGAACATTCTATGATAGCTAGTATGGTTAATGAAAGTACAAATAAATCTATTGAACCTAATAAACAAATGGTTGATGAACCTATTATAGCAAATGTGAAATACTTTGTTACTAAATATGTAGAAGAGGGACACACTATCCTTTGTAAGGATATCTCTAATATTGTTTCACAAAGTAGTGTTATGAGAGCTAGTATTCCTGTGTTTTCTGTTAAGATAAGTGATCATTGTTATGATGGTCCTTGTGATAGTTAAATTGTTAAGTTTATGCATGATACTGAAATTTATTATGAGAGAGGGAAAGTGTTCTTATGTATCTCAATAATATCAAGTTTCCTCGTTTTATGCTGAAAGTTTTTATGATGCACTTGTTCTGCCTTCTTATGCAAGTAGCCTCTAGTTTCAGCAACTTGTTTGTTTACAAAATTCCCTTGCATAGGAAGTGGGTTAGAATTAAATGTGTGTATTTTTGCTTCTTAATGCTCTCTTTCACTTCAATTCATATTCCTATTTGAGCATCTTCAAAATTATCTTGCCCATCTTAATGGCTATAAAGAAAGAGCTTTTTGGTAGACAACCCAATTTGTTTTTGCTTTCACTTTGGTTGTGTTTATTTGAGTCTTGGAAGTTATTACTTCGGTAATAAACTCTCCTTATCCGTTCTGTTTGGTTTTTGTGACAAGATCAACCTCTAATGAGAGAGAAGTAATATTTGGGGAAGTTGTTGTCCCGAAACAGATTTTTGTGCTTCACCGTAAAAATTCGTGAGAGATGTCTGTGTGTCAGATTGAGCTATAATTTTTTGTGCTTCTGCCCCAGGTTGTTATTTAACTTTTGTTTGTTTTGCACTTTTTAATTTGAGCAACAGAAGATTTTCGAAAAAATTGATCTTTACCCACTGGTCTGTTTTGACAGATTTAGCCACTCTTGCATTTGCTTCTTTATTCGATTTCCTTTTTGAATTATTTTTGGGTTTTCGAAAGGAGTTGCAACAGTAGCTTATGTTTTGATAGTTTTTAGTTGAAAGTGGACTCAAAAGGTTTTATCACTTCATATACACTAATGTTGCTAATGAGAACTATGTGGAGTTTTGTGTGAAAGAAATTTCTAGGTAGTGGAGATGGTGGTGTAATAAGGAAGAGAAGGGTTTTATGACTCAAGTAATAAGTGTATGAAGATGAAGATATCAATGATATTCAAGTGCTGACTCCGGAAGAATCTACTAGATACCAAATTCAGAGACCTGCAGAGTCTGTTTCCAAATAGGTAACAGTTCTGGTAAGGAAAGTTCCGCGAAAATACAATCCAACTATATTTTTGCAGTTTTCAGTCAATAAGGAAAGCTATGAAGCGAAAAAGGGACGGAAACAGAGCCAGGGTGGCTCACACCACCCTGTGGCACGGGCCCACCCCTGGCCGCGCCACCAGGTGGTGAGTCCACCCCGGACTCCGCCTCCGACCCGTTTTCTCCCAGTACCTTCCTTTTGATGTGAAACTTCGTAATATATAATCCCCCGGACCCCCCGAGGTTCGTATATCGTGTTTTCGTCGTGTTTTCGTTTCGATCTGTTTCTGCCAGGACATACTCTTTGAAGGTTTATAAGCAAAATGGCGTCCACCTAGGATAAAGGGAAGGAGCCTATGGAGGAAGACCTCCAAGACCACGGGCAGGAGAAGGAGATCAAGAGTGAAGGTGAAGAGGAGCAAGGCCAACATCCACACATCGGCACTACCATTGCAAGCATTGGAGTGGTAACAAAACCCGCCAGGGTTAGAAGTACTGCACGGATGCAGACTGGGGGAAAGCTCCTCGTCACTGCTTGGCTCCATGGTCACTTCCTCCGCGGACCAAGAACCCTTTCCATACCCTTATCCATGAGCATCAATACCAGAATATGCCCAAAGGGAAATTACCCTCCAATTGGGACTTGCCTCGTTCTAGCCATGCAGGAAAAGAAGACTTCAAGGAGGAAGAGTGGGGAAAGAATAGCAAGAGCTGGAATTCTCAACCCGACATGATCATGAGCCGCATTGAGAAAAACTCACAGCTGATTCGTAATCTCACCTTCGAGATCAAGGACTTGGGGAAACTGATCAAAGAGCTCATCAAGAGGATACCACCACCACCAAAGGAGTAATTCGTCATCAGGTTTGGCATCCCCTTGGTTTGTTCCAAGCTTGGGGGAGTGCCGCGGTATCACATCACTATCTTCTATCGTTTTACCCTTATTAGTAGAGTCATATCATGAATAGAGAAGTTATCATGTAGTATGGTTTGCATTATGGAGGTGTCCCCTCTCTCGTTAGATATGTATCCCTTGGTGTGAGTTGTCGTTATGAAATATTAATGAGAAGTTCTATCATTTACTCTTTTGCATAGCCTATATTAGTTTTCAATTCGTGGTTATATGATTGATCTTGTTGTTAGTATTGGTATCACTTTGGGATCATTGAGTTAATTTTGTTGGTTTTGGCAAACCTGGCTCGGTTAGTAGCAACACTATTTTTGAGAGTTGAATGAATTTGTGAACTCCAGCAAAGTATCAACTATTCTTCGACCAAGACCTAAGTTTTCCATTACCAATTATGATTTACTTTATGTATCTTTATTGTGTTTCATTTACTCATTGCAAGTTGGGTTATATAATAGTGAGTTGTCTTCTATTATGATCTATGTATTAATGAATCTGATGCTTCTTGTCCGTATTCTTCTATCGACTCTTCACTCCATAAACCTGAGGTCATGTTTAAAGAGCTCAGTTTCGCTTGGGGACAAGCGAAGTCTAAGCTTGGGGGAGTTGATACGTCCATTTTGCATCACTATTCTATGTCATAATTCACTGTTATTCATTGATATATTTTGTATTGAAAGGTGATACTTATGTTATTTCATCTGTTTTTGCATGGTTGATGACTTTTGGAGCATGGAACGCTGCAGTCAGGATTCTGATGGAAAAGGTGCTGTTTGGAGGCAAAATTCGCGAAGATCAGAAAATCCGGGAAAATATACGGAAAATCCTATTTTTTCAGAAGACGAAGGAAGCCAAAAGGAGGGCTGGAGATGGGCCACAGGGGGCCATCCTAGGCCGCGCCACCAGGTGGTGTGGCCGCCCTGGTCCACCCCTGGCAATCCCCTCTGGCTATATTATTCTCCCGAAACCCTAAGACTCAAAGAGCGACCATAGAAAGATTCCGCCGCCTCTGCGGGGCAGAAAACACCGAGAGAGAAAGATCTCTCCGGCAGACAGATTTTTGTCGGGGGAATTCCTTCCCAGAGAGGGGAGATCGTCGCCATCAACATCACCATCAAGCCGGACTTCATCGGGATCATCATCATCACCACCATCATCACCATCAGCACCCTCATCACCATCTCCATATTGCTGTAACAATTGGGTTGAATCTTGCATAGTTCATAGGGGAAACTTTCCCGGTGTTGATTACTCTTTGTAGTTGATGCTATTGAGTGAACCATTGAATTATTGTTTATGTTCAGATTGGTGTACATCATTATTCCATCTCTGATCATGATCCATATGATGTCTTGTGAGTAGTTCATTTTGTTCTTGAGGACATGGGAGAAGTAATGTTGTTAGTAGTGGAGTTTTGTTGAGAAAGATTCAGTAGTTTGATATTTAAGTTGTGGTGTACTTCTTCTAGTGGTGTCATGTGAACGTGGACTACATGACACTTCACCTATATGGGCCTAGGGGAATGCATTGTGTATTTCGATACTAATCGTAGGGGTTGCCGGAGTGACAGAAACCTGAACCCCCGTTAGGAAACCATTGCACAAGGGATGTAAGGGTCTTAGAGTTTAAAGTTGTGGTTAGGTTTCTACCTTAATTACTTTCTTGTACTTACGGATGTTTGCAAGGGGTATAATCACAAGTTTGTATTAGTCCTAGGAAGGTCGGTACATTAGCACAGGTTCACCCACACAACACTTAGCAAGCTTAAGATGATTAATCAACTATATGAAGCGAAAGCACTTGACAGTCTTCCCATGTGTCCTCGAGAATGTTTGCTCATCTTAAGTAATACATTCGACTTGTCCTTTGCTGCATAAAGGATTGGGCCACTTGCTGCATTTATTCCTATTGTCTTTTATTTACTCGTACTTCGTTTACTTGCTTTATTGAAAACCCTAAAAATATGTTTGCTAAGATTTGCAGAGAATTCCTGATCCATACCACTAGCCAGCACCTACTGCTCCTCGTTGGGTTCGACACTCTTACTTATCGAAAATACTTCGATACACCCCCTATACTTGTGGGTCATGAACTGTCACCTTGAGCACTAGATGGTTCCAACAAACACCACAATTTCATAGAGACATCCAACTCCAAATATAACTCATAACAAGTATTCGTAATCTCTAGCCTAAATGGCACCATGGTGTGCACGGTGTCACTTTCACACACATGGGGAGAGCAGAGATCTATTAAAGCACTTGAGTAGCAAAGTAGATCTACTTGATTACAAAGCTCATGATCACAATATGATCATGCCTAGAATGAGATGAACACATAGCTACCGGTAGAACCCTTAGCCTCGAGGAAGAACTACTCCCTCCTCATCATGGGAGTTAGCAACGGCGATGGAGATGGTGGTGGAGATCGATGGAGATGGCTCCGGGGGCACTTCCCCATCCCGGCAGGGTGCCGGAACAGACACTTTCTGTCCCTCGAATCTCCCCTTCGGTGGCGGCGGCGCTGTGGAACTTTTCATGGATTTCTGATTGACGACTTAGGGTTTTCGCAACGGGAGGCTTCTTATAGGAGAAGAGGCAAGGTCGATGGGCGGCCAGGGGGCCCACACCACCTGGTGGTGCGGCCAGGGCTAGCCCGCGCAACCACATGGTGTGGCCGCCCTGTTGCCCCTTTCCGTCTCGTCTTCTGGCTCCGCGAGTCTTCCGGTAAAATATCAACTTTGGCTTTTGTCCCGTCCAATTCCGAGAATATTCATTTTCTGACTTTCCGGAACCAAAAACAGCAGAAAACAGGCAACTGGCACTGTGGCATCTTGTTAATAGGTTATTCCAAGAAATCATATGAAAAGTACTCCAAAGTGTGGACAAAACATAAGAAAGTAGATAAAACCAAGCATGGAACATAAAAATTTATAGATACATTTCCAATGTATCAGTCACTGACCAGCGGGACCCCTTGTCAGCAGCCCTCAGTGCCGCGGAGTGTACACGGGCCGGCCCATTTAGTTTCCCGCGCTGACCCAGTTAATTCAAATTAGGATTTTTCTATTTTAGACTTAAATCAATTATGTCCCTTAGTTTAAAAATCAATTCAGAGAGTTTTACAAATCCAAATTGAGTGATTCCAATTTTGTTGGAAAGCTACTGAAAATATCAATCCAAGCATGTTGGATTTAAATCATTTAGAGTTGGAAAACAGAAGCTTTTGCACATTCAAACATTTTTCTAAAATCAACCGTAATAGCTTTTGAGTGGTTTCCAACTCTCAAAAATCACATTTAACCATACCTATCTGAATATGCAATAATATTACAGTTTGCATGCAGTGACTTTGGACTAGTACCAAAATAATGCTATATAGGCATTTCTAGTCACTTTATATCATTAATTATTAAACTTAAACTTATTAAAATGTGATCCAACCCTTAAATCACATTCCCATATGTTAGAATATGTGGTGAGGACATAAGTCCACATGATCCCATATTTTAATTGGAGAATATTAAATCTTAGTTAATTTCAATGAGTAGGAATTAATTTTCTCAAATAAAAAGAATGAAGCTAGTTCATTAAACCGTGTGATGCTTGTGGTGATAATAGATCATGAAATGTGTGCCTTAGTGTGCTAAGTAGACTACTTAAGAATTGTTTGGTGATTGTGTATTCCGTATGTATTTAGAGACGATAGTAACGACCAAGCTTTTGACGAGAAGGAGTTCTACCAAGAGGAGGAGGAAGAAAACTTCAACCACTCCACCAACCAAGGCAAGCCATCATTAACAATGCAAGATCACCCTTGCAAGCTTTTGTTAGCAAGAAGACTTAAGTTAGATAATCTAAGCAAATGCATTAGGCATGCTTTGGTTATACCCTTTGACTTATACCTACTCCAAGTTTCATTTACAAGCTTTACTTTTCCTTACTTTACCAAAGTCCTTTACTTGTTTAAAGGTATCATAAAGAGTATAAAACTTGACCTATCTAGTTAGGCTTAGATGTCATTCTATGGCATGAGATTGAGATTAGCATCCCACATTAGTGAACACTCTTAACTTAGTAGTTTGGAGTTAAACCCAAAACTTGATTCACTTTAGATGGGAATACTTGGTGAAAATGATTTGTGAAAACCTTGGAATGATGGGTCATTCTATTGAGATGTTTTGACATGTGTTGAGAAACACAAATGGTTTATGATGATGATGAAAATGTTGAGGCATGAGCCTTAGCCTTTTACAAAAACTGATGGTTGGGTTCGGATGCGATACAATTCCAATTTTACCGTACAACCACAATACCTGAATTGGGTAAGGCTTAGCCGGAAGTTTATATGCATTAGTATTAGTTCCCTCGCGGGAGAGGTTTGAGCTGAGGCTACCTCTCAATGTTGTCCACCTATGTAGTGCCCAAGATGACAGATGGTCATGGTTGGGAGGCCATGCTCATAGGAGAGGTGCTTATACTAGAGTGCGTAAAGGAAAGGTTATGTTTGATTATGTGCATACTAAGTATGATGATTCAGGGTTACCCCTGACAGATGTATCGAATCTTGTGGTGAAAGTGTACCACCTCTGTAGAGTGTCAAACTATTTGAATAGCCGTGTCCGCGGTTATGGACAGTTGGAGTGGCCATAATATTCCGTTGTCAGATGTTTTCAAAATGACTTATGAAATTAATTGTGACATGACTTGACCACAACAGAGTTGTGACTATGACAACTAAGTTCCCACTTAAGTGTTTTCAAACTTTATTTTATCTTTCTTTGCTTCTGAACTCAGCTTAGGTTTCAAACTTAACTTTACAAATAAACTTAGAGTTAGCATTCCTACTAAAACTATCTTACTTGTTAGTGGTAGTTTGCGAGTACTTAAAGAGTACTCATGGCTTTTGTCCCTAGCTATTCATATGGCCAGACTATGAAGGAGATTACCAAGATGAAGGACAGCAGGATGGCTATAATAACTAGGACTATCTCCCATCGTCAGCATTGCCTGTGACTCTGAAGATGGACCCCACCGCTACGCTATTTATTCCGCTACTTGATTGTACTAAGACTAGATCATGAGATCATTACTTGTGTAAGACCTTATTTATGGTTTGTAATGGACGATGTACTGTGATATCTAATCTGTTATGTCTCGCAAAAATGGTAATCCTGGGATTGCGATGTATGGCATAACAGGCATCTGGGATTAAAAATCCGGGTGTTGACACCTTTTTAAAAATAACTGACCAAAATAGTTAAGGGGTGCGCCTGTTAGAAAATTTCAATTTGCATATTTTTTAAATATTTGAATTACGCAGTTTTTGCATACTTATGAATTTGAGAAAAATTTCAACATGAAAAGTTCTTGAATTTGAATAAGTAATCCAAATATATTTTTTGTTTTATAAAATAATTATTTTAACTAGTGAAACTATTAAACATTTTGCCATTTTCAATTTAAAAATGCATTAACTATTATATTTCATTGAAGTCTCTGTTTCGGGTTCAGGGTTTAGGGTTGAGGGTTTAGGGTTAGGGTTTAGGGTTTTGGGTTAGGGTTAGGGTTTTGGGTTTAACTATTATGTTTTGGGGGCCTTTAATCCAGGTTGGAGTCAATAACCGGGACTAAATAGATTTCCCGCCCTTCTCAGAGTCGTCAAGCCACGCGTCATGATTTCCCGCCAGTTCCCTCGCTTCCCACCATATTTTCTCGTCTTTTCCCTCTATATCTAGGCCGGTCACCATGGCCATCCACACATCCACATCTTCCCCTCTCACAACGATGCACACCACATATTGGGCCATTCTGACCCACGAGGAGACTGAGGCGCTGTGGGCCTCCAGCTACCCATGCCCACCAGGCTACCGGCTGCCCGCCGACTTGATGCTGAGTGCTGGAGGAGTTCCTGTCCCTCCTGTGCCTCAAGGTTCCACCCGCCAGGCGGCCATCATGAACCACTTCTACCTCGAGCTCATGCCAGAGCAGCGGATGGATCCCCATTGGGATCTCGACAACTATGACACCTGGAATGCCTTCTTTGCTAACTAGTAGGAAAGGGAGCTCGCCAGGTACGAGGGTGACGGCCCATCCCCGTTGAACCACAACGAGTTTGGTCACCGCCTGTGGTGGGCAAACCGGAGCTACATCGCCTAGGGAGAACATCCTCGCCTACGGTGCCCGCACTTTGGCCCTCCAAAGAGTCACAAGAAGGGTGGGGATGGTGAAGGTCGTGGGCTACACGGTGTCGTCATCTAGGAGCACCCTCCGTCGCGCGTCATGAATCCGAGGCCGGAGTGGCAGGTACCCCTGGAATATGCCATGGCTAGGCTTAGGATCCAGCCGCGTGCGCCTAGCGACGATGACGACGATGATGATGAAGATGAAGACGACCCTGAAGCTGTGTACTATAGGGCTAGATATGAGTATGACTAAAGGGGGCCTTTAGTCCCGATTTCTTAGTCCCAGTTCTTAAATAATAATAAATGTCTTGAGTGTTAGAAACGTTAGAAACCGGGACTAATGGATCGTTTCCTACTAGTGTTGGTCTCTCTACAACTTTCCCAAACTATGAAGATGTTCTATTCTTGTGCCGAGGAGCTAACTAATTTCACATATTAGGGAGTACATCTATGGCCAAATTTTTGGAGATGCCAGAGGACTAGGCTCCGGCGGCATCTCCCTCAAGTTGGTTGTAGTGTTGTCCTTGCTCTTGTAGTTCATAACTTCTCTACCTAGATCAATATGTCAGGGATCTAACTAATTTCACATATTAGGGAGTACCTCTATGGCCAGCTTCAGAGAGATGCCGGAGGACTAGGCTCCGACGGCATCTCCCTGAAGCTGGTCGTAGTGTGTTGTCCCTACTCTTTCACACCATCTTGTTTGCAGTTGATAACTTCACATGGATGCCTATTTATAGATTAAAACAGCACAACTTAGTGTCAACACTCACGATCTAATGTCGACACTCACCCCTGTCATAGTGTCAACACTCACCCCTTAAGTCCCGGTTGGTTTCTTCAACCAGGACTAAAGATGAATCTTTAGTCCCAGTTGGAAACACCAACCGGGGCTAAACATATTTCCCACCATGTTTTCCCGCCATGTTTTCCCTCCATGTTTTCCCGCCATGTTTTCCCGCCATGTTTTCCCGCCATATGTTTTCCCGCCACGTTTTCACACCCTTTCCCTCTATATATAGGTCGGCGACCGTCATGAACACCACACATCCACACATTCCCTGCCACACATCCACACATTTCCCGCCGCCTACTTTAGGATGACCCCGCATGTTCGTCCACGACTCGGCGGCAACAACGGTGGAGTACTGGGCTCCATCGGGCATGTTCGAGACTGGGCTCCGCCGGGCTGGCACTGGGAGGTGCTACCTTCTGGGACGCGTAGCCTGGTGAGGAATCCGTGTCATGTCGTGGACCCGGAGCTTCTTTGGTGCCGGTCACATGGTTCAGGAGAGGTGCAGAGGGAGCTGGCCCCCGAGGAGGTGGTATAGAGGCGTGTCAGGGAGGAGGACGAGCACGTCCGCCGCTATATGTATGTGTTGGAGGTCAGGTTTTCCAATACCTGGCAACATCTTCAGGGACCTCACCCGAGTTATGCTCCTTGATGGTTCCTTCTCTTTGGGTGACCACCTCCCGCGGCTAAGAACCCGGTCGTCGACGTCTAGTTTGATTGGTTCAATACATTCCCTAGATTTATGTCTCAAATAAAAGGTTTAATACATTACATAGATTTATGTCTCAAATAAAAGGTTTAATACATTATTACACATCACCAACATCTAGTGTTGTGATTTTCTTCTGCACTGTAGCCATGGAGAATCTTCATCATTTAACAAGATGCTTAGGTTAGTTTTCACTTTGAATGGTGGAATTTCATGAAACTTACTGTAATCTTCTGACATGTCTGCCTTGTCATCCACTCCCACGATGTTTCTTTTCCCTCAAAGAACTATGTGGCGCTTTGGCTCATCGTATTCTGTATTCTTTTGCTTATCTTTCCTTTTCCTCGGTTTGGTAGACATGTCCTTCACATAGAAAACCTGAGCCACATCGTTGGCTAGGACGAATGGTTCATCCATTTACGCAAGATTGTTGAGATCCACTATTTTCATGTCGTACTTTTGGTCTACATGTACCCCTCCTCCTGTCAGCTTGACCCCTCTAAAAGTAGGTCCATAGTCAAGTTCCCATATCTCCTCTATGTACCCATAATATGTGTCCTTCTTCCCATTATCATCTGTTGCATCAAAGCGGACACCACTGTTTTGGTTGGTGCTCTTTTTATCTTGGGCAATCGTGTAAATGTATTCCCATTTATCTCGTACCCTTGGAAAGTACATATAGTCGAAGATGGTAACCTGGCCAACGAGTACAACTGATCTCCAACAGTGGTGTTATTCATGAGATGTGTCTGCAACCAACTGCTGAAATTCTTCTCGTGTTCCCCTTTAATCAAGGAGTCAGGCTTCCCTGGGTTTTTGGAGCGTAGAATATTCTTGTGTTTCTCGATATACGGAGCCACCATAGTGGAATTGTGTAGAACTATGTAGTGTGCTTGATTGAAAGAATGCCCATCCCTACATACCATTGATTTCCTTCCAAGTGTGCCTTTTCCAGTCAGCCTCCCCTCATACCGAGATTCAGGAACACCAATCGGCTTAAGGTCAGGAAGAAAGTCAACACAAAACTCGATGACCTCCTCTGTTCCGTAGCCCTTGGAGATGCTTCCTTCTAACATAGCACGGTTATGAACATATTTCTTTTAGACTCCCATGAACCTCTCGAAGGGGAACATATTGTGTAGAAACACGGGACCGAGAATTCTAATCTCTTCGGCTAGGTGAACTAGGAGGTGCGTCATAATATTGAAGAAGGATGGCGGGAACAACAACTCGAAGCTGACCAAACATTGGACCACATCAATTTGTAACCCTGATAGACTTTCTTGATCAATTACCTTCTGAGAAATTGCATTGAGGAATGCACATACTTTCACAATGGCTAGTCGAACATTTTCTGGTAGAATTCCCCTCAATGCAACCGGAAGCAATTGCGTCATAAGCACGTGGCAGTCATGAGACTTTAGGTTTTGAAATTTTTTCTATTTCATATTACTATTCCCTTTATATTCAACGAGAAGCCATACGGGACCTTGATACTGAAAAGGACTTAGATTTCCTTCTCTTCTTTGGTAAGAGCGTAGCTGGCAAGCCCTTGAAACTTCCATGGATGCTTGTCGTCTCGTCCTTTATGATGTTGTTGGTCCTCCCGTGCTACTTGGGTATCTTTTGACTTCCCATACAAGCCGAGGAACCCTAGAATATTCACGCAAAGATTCTTCTTTAGGTGCATCACGTCGATTGCAGAGCGGACCTCGTGCACTTTCCAATAGGGTAGCTCCCAAAATATAGATTTTTTATTCCACCTAGGTGCGTGTCCATCGGTGTCTTTCGGATATAGTTGTCCTCCACGACCCTTTCCAAAGATTACATCCAAATCCTTGACCATACCAAATACATGAGCACCAGTACGGGGGACAGGCGTCGTCCGGGTTTCTACCTTGCCATTGAAATGCTTGCCTTTCTTCCTTAAGTGATGACTTGGTGATACGTTGCTAACGTATCAATAATTTTTGATGTCCCATGCTAGTTTTATATGATCTTTCTTGTGTTTTGTTCATGTTTTGAAGTATTTCTTTACATTTTCTGGAACTAACCTATTACCAAGATGCCACAATGCCAGTTGCCTGTTTTCTGCTGCTTTTGGTTCCAGAAAGTCAGAAAAGTAATATTCTCGGAATTGGACGGGACAAAAGCCAAAGTCAATATTTTGCCGTGGGACACGCGAAGTCCGAAGGGGAGACGAAGTGCCATAGGAGGGCGGCCGCACCCCCCAGGCGCGAGTCACCCCAGGCCGGGCCAGGGCAGGGTGTGGGCCCCCTAGCCGGCCACCGACCTCGCCCCTTCGCCTATAAAAGTATCCCGAGACGAAAACCCTAAAGACTCGATCAAAACTCCACGAAAGAGTTTGTAGCCGCTGCCATCTCCATCCCTAGATCAGGAGGGATTCTGAAGCTCTACCCGGCACCCTGCCGGAGGGGATAATCACCCTGGAGGTCTTCTTCATCACCATGCAAGCCTCCGGTGTGATGCGTGAGTAGTTTATCCTTGGACTACGGGTCCATGTAGTAGCTAGATGGTTGGTTCTCCTCCTTTGTGCTATCATGTTTAGATCTTGTGAGCTCCGTTCATGATCAAGATCATCTATTGGTAATCCTACATGTTGTGTTTGCGGGGATCCGATGGATATTGAGATGCTATTTCAGATTGATTATTGATTCTATCATGTCTTTGTTATTTGTGATCTTGCATGCTTTCCGTTGTTAGTAGCTATCTTGGCCAAGTAGATGCTAGCAACTCCAAGAGGGAGTATTTATGCTCGATGGTGGGTTCATGCCTCTAGTAGTCTGGGAAAGTGACAGAAATCTCTAAGGTACTAGATGTGTCGTTGCTACTAGGGAGAAAACAGCAATCCTTTGTTCATAGAACAATCGTATTGTTTACTTTACACACTTTGCTTAATGCAATTATCTTTTGCTTGCAACTTAATACTGGAGGGGGTTCGGATGATAACATGAAGGTGGATTATTAGTCATAGATGCAGTTGGATTACGGTCCATGTATAATGTTGTAATGGCCAATCAAATATCATAGGAGTCAAGATGATTAGTATATGCATGTATTGCTTTCTTGATGTTTGTCAATTGCCCCGTTGTAATTTGTTCACACGGCATGTCATCTTTCTTAAGGAGAATCACCACTAGTGAACTATGGACCCCGGTCCATTCTTTTACCATCAATCTACAAAGCTATTTATTGTTTTCTGTTTACTTTCAGCAAAGCAATTACTCTCTTCCACACAATACGTTTAATCCTTATTTTCAGCAAAACATGGTTTTGCTGACAACCTCACTGTAAGTTGGGGACGAAGTTCTGTGGTTGTGTTGTGTGCAGGTTCCATGTTGCTGCTGGCGCCGATAGTGCGCCCTGCCAAAGTCCAATTTGCAACACCTTGGAGGTGTTTCCTTTCTCCTACTGGTTCGATAACCTTGGTTTCATAACTAACGGAAAACTTGTTGCTATACTCATCATACCTTCTTCTTGGGGTTCCCCAACAAGCTCAACATATTGAGTAAGCAAGACTTTTTCTGGCGCTGTTGTCGGGGAGTCAAGGACATCTTCACAAGGGGAGTCCCTCATAACCAATCTCTTTACTTTGTTGATTTTGTTTTGCTTAGTTTATTTCAGCTTTGTTTGCTTGTTTCTTTATCAAAAACACACAAAAATTAGTTGTTCTAGTTTGTTTTCTTTATTAAAAACACACAAAAAATGAATACTCCTGAAAACACTAAGTTGTGTGACTTCACTAGCACCAACAATAATGATTTCGTGTGCACACCTATTGCTCCACCTGTTCCTGAAGATGCTTTCTTTGAAATTAAATCTGCCTTGCCTAATATTGTTATGAGAGAACAATTTTCTAGTATAGGTACTGAATATGCTGCTGAACTTTGTGAGATGCAAAAACATAGGGATATAGATGGGGATATTATTAAGCTTAAATTGTTTCCTTTCTCTTTGAGAGGAAAAGCTAAATAATGGTTGCAATCCCTAACTAGAAATAGTATTGATTCTTGGACTAAATGCAAAGATGCTTTCATTGGAAAATACTATCCTCCTGCTAAGATTATATCTATGAGAAGTGAAATAATGAAATTTAAACAATTTGATAATGAACATGTTGCTCAATCTTGGGAAAGAATGAAATCTTTGGTAAAGAATTGTCCCATTCGTGGACTTACTGCTTGGATGATTATCCAAACCTTCTATGCAGGATTGAATTATTCTACAAGAAATCTACTGGATTCTGCTGCTGGAGGTACCTTTATGACCATCTGAATAAATTCAGAAATCATATGGAAGAACCATAGCATTTCGCGACTCATTGGTAAATCAACTTTGATTCTCAATAAACCAATAATGTGAGACTATTAACACGGTTAAAGCATTGTCCCAAGACTTGTTGATTGATGCATAACTTTGATATTGCTTGTTCTTAAACTATTTGTATCTAGTCACTCTTATGAACTTTGAAGGTGTCCTATGCATTTATGTTTGCTACTCTATGAGGGACAAGCTGAATGCCACTATGCTATGTTTTATTTATGTGAAACAAACAAATGTCTTGCAAAGCATTGCTACTCATGAATCTTTTGTTTGTGACTTTTCATGTTGCAACATAGTTGCTATGTCTTATTGTTAGAACTTTATCTTTCATGCTATGTTGAAGTACTATGAGCCTAGCTATCAATGTTTTACAAATATTTTGATCAAGTTTATGATGTTGCATGTCACCTCAAAAATTATTCTTTCTTTTTATCACTTACCTACTCAAGGACGAGCAGGAGTTAAGCTTGGGGATTTTGATACGTTGCTAACGTATCCATAATTTTTGATGTTCCATGCTTGGTTTTTATCTACTTTCTTATGTTTTGTCCACACTTTGAAGCACTTTCTATACACTTTCTTGGACTAACCTATTAACAAGAGCCACACTACCAGATGCCTGTTTTCTGCTGTTTTTGGTTCCAGGAAAGTCAGAAAATGAATATTCTCGGAATTGGACGGGACAAAAGCCAAAGTCAGTTTTTCACCGAGGGGGACATGGAGCCAGAATACGAGACGGAGAGGGGCCAGAGGGCCACCACACCACCTGGCCACGCGGCCAGGCCTGGCCCGCGCAAGGGGGTAGTGCGGTCGCCTAGTGCACCCCCTCGGCCTCCCCTTTCGCCTATAAGATGCCTCCGATACAGAAACCCTAAGGACCCGATCAAAATTCCATGAAAGAGTCTATAGCCGCCGTCATCTCCATCCCTAGATCGGGAGGGATCTGAAGCTCTTCCTGACACCCTGCCAGAGGGGAGAATTCACCCTTGAGGCCTTCTTCATCACCATGCACACTACTAGAGAAAAGGCTATAGGAGACATGCACATTAGAGGCACATTTATACTATATGCGCCTCTAATAATATAGGCGAGGCGCAACAGCCAAACATGCGCCTCTAGTATTAAAATAGGCGAGACGCATATTTGTAGGATGCGCCTCCGCTAGTCTCTTTACGGACAAAATCTGGCACCCCCGTATTATGCGAGGCGCATTTTGACAATATGCGCCTCCAATATATTAGATAGGCGAGGCGCATATGGGAAGAATGTGCCTCGCATAAGTTGCATGGGCCCAGGAGGATATATGTGGTCGAATATGCGAGGCGCATATGGCAATATGCGCCTCCTATACTTGATAATATGCGAGATGCATATGGAATATGCACCTCCCATATGCGCCTCCTATAACCTGGCAGATCCCACCCCCACCCTCCCCCCCCCTCATGGATCGCCTTTTTAGTTTTGTAGAAAATAAACAAAAATGATAGAAACTTCAAAAAAATAATTCCTTTGAGTTGTAGTTAGATTTTTGGGTATAGATCTAGACAAAATTGAAAAACATGAATTTCGATGTATTTTGTAAAAATAGGTCATGGCATGGTAAAACGGCTATAACTTTTGCATACGATGTCAGAAAAAAATCTTTAACCTATCAAAATGATCGTCTCGAAATTTCCTACTTGAATTCAACCACCAACAGTTGTTCTCGATTTTACAGAATACTGAAATTCGAAAAGAGTAAATAGTTATTTAGGGTAGAAGATTTTTTACTGCAAAAAAATAAAAAACTATTCGAGGCGCATATCATATGATATGCGCCTCGCATAGGTAGAGCCGAATTCAAATTAGAAATAACCACTACCACACCTACCACCTCTCCTCCTTCTCCTTCTCCTCCACCTCTCCTTCTCCTTCTCCTTCTCCTCCACCTCTCCTCCTTCTCCTTCTCCTTCACCTCTCCTTCTCCTTCTCCTCCACCTCTCCTCCTTCTCTCCTTCTCCTCCTCCTCCTCCTCCTCCTCCACCTATGGTGGCATCCTCCTCCTCTTCCTCCGGCGACCTTGTCCTCCTCTTCCTCCGGCAACCTCCTCCTCTACCTCCGGTGACATCCTCCTCCTCTTCCTCTGGCGACCTTCTCCTTCTCTTCCTCTAGCGAACTCCTCCTCCGGCGATCACTTCGGCCATGGCCTCCAACGAGCTCCGACAAAATTCCGGTCAGGTCCATATTTGGCTGCCATTTTTTTTAAAATTCAAAAATAATACCCGAGGCGCATTTGGATCAATATGCGCCTCGCATGTGCAGAATATAGGAGGCGCATTCGGATCAATATGCGCCTCGCATATTCTGAGTATGGGAGGCACATATGATCAATATGCGCCTCGCATATCTAGGATATGGGAGGCGCATATGATATGCGCCTCGCATAACAACTACTAGAGGTGCATATCATATGCGCCTCGGATAGGGTTTTTGGTGCGCCTCGGGTAGGGTTTTCCCTAGTAGTGGCAAGCCTCCGGTGTGATGCGTGAGTAGTTCATGTCTGGACTACGGGTCCATGTAGTAGCTAGATGGCTGGTTCTTCTCCTTTGTGCTATCATGTTTAGGTCTTGTGAGCTCCTTTCATGATCAAGATCATCTATTTGTAATCCTACATGTTGTGTTTCCGGGGATCCGATGGATATTGAGATGCTATTTCAGATTGATTATTGATTCTATCATGTCTTTGTTATTTGGGATCTTGCATGCTTTCTATTGTTAGTAGCTATCTTGGCCAAGTAGATACTAGCAACTCCAAGAGTTATTATTTATGCTCGATAGTGGGTTCATGCCTCTAGTAATCTGGGGAAGTGACAGAAATCTCTAAGGTACTAGATGTGATGTTGCTACTAGGGAGAAAACAACAATCATTTGTTCATAGAACAATCGTATTGTTTACTTTACACGCAATGCGTAATGCAATTATCTGTTGCTTGCAACTTAATACTGAGGGGGTTCGGATGATAACCTGAAGGTGGATTATTAGTCATAGATACAGTTGGATTACAGTCTATGTATAATGTTGTAATGCCCAATCGAATCTCAAAGGAGTCAATATGATTAGTATATGCATGTATTACTTTCTCGATGTTTGTCAATTGCCCCGCTGTAATTTGTTCACCCAACATGTCATCTATCTTAAGGAGAGCCACCACTAGTGAACTATGGACCCCGGTCCTTTCTTTTACCATCAATCTACAATCAATTGTTTACTGCTTTCTATTTACTTTCTACAAGCTATTAATTTCTTCCACACAATACGTTTAATCCTTTGTTTTCAGTAAAACTGGTGAGATTGAAAACCTCACTGTAAGTTGGGGGCAAAGTTCTGTGGTTTTGTTGTGCAGGTTTCTGATGACCCACAAGTATAGGGGGTGTCTCGCAGTATTTTCGAGGGAAGTGAAACCCAATTTATTGATTCGACACAAGGGGAGCCAAAGAATATTTATCAGCCTTAACAACTGAGTTATCAATTCAGCTGCACCTGGAAACAATCTTGCTCACAGCAGTTTATCAGTAGCAACAGTTTTGTAGTAGGAATAGTAAAGTAACAACAGTAGTAAAGCAAAGACAGTAGAAACAAAAGCAGTAAACAGTGGGATTCGAGTGCGGTAGGCATAGGGATGGATGGACGGGCATTGCATGGACAAGACAATTCACATAGCAATCAGAACATAGGGCAATTGCAGATAAATAAGATAAAGCATCCAAGTACTAGACAATCCTAGGCATGTATTCCATATATAGTTATACGTGCTCGCAATGAGAACTTGCACAACAACTTTTGTCCTGCCAGCCCGTTTGCAGCGGGGCCTCTAGGGAACTACTGGAAATTAAGGTGCTCCTTTTAATAGAGCACCGGAGCAAAGCATTAACACTCCGTAAACACATGTGATCCTCACATCAAAGCCTTTCCCTTCCGGTTATCCTGATTTCTGTCACTTCGGGGCCATAGGTTCCGGACAACGACGTGTGTATACAACTTGTAGATAAGACCAAGAACATTACTATCATAATGAATCAATAATAAGTTCAGATCTAAAATCATGGCACTCGGGCCCTAGTGACAAGCATTAAGCACAACAAGTCGCAACAAAGTCATAAAGCACTAATAAAAGTTACTAGGCACTATGCCCTAACTATCTGATGCCATTACATGAACGATCTCATCCAATCCCTACCATCCCCATAGCCTACAGCGGGGGGATTACTCACTCATAGATGGAGGAAACATAGATGGTCGATGGAGATGATGGTGAAGATCGATGGAGATGGCTCCGGGGGCACTTCCCCGTCCGGGCAGGGTGCCGGAACAGAGACTTTCTGTCCCCCGAATCTCCCCTTCGGTGGTGGCGGCGCAGCGGAACTTTTCGTGGAAAAACGTCGAACCCCCCGAAGTTTTTAGATCAGAAGGCTTCTTATAGGTGAAGAGGGAGACCGAGGGGGTGCCTGGGGCCACCACACCAGGCCCTGACGTGGCCAGGCCTAGCCCGCCCCTGGGGGGTGTGGCCAGCCCCTGGCCCTCCTTCGTCTCGTATTCTGGCTCCGTGAGTCTTTTGGAAAAATAGGCACTTTGGCTTTTGTCCCGTCCAATTCCGAGAATATTCATTTTCTGACTTTCCTAGAACCAAAGACAGCAGAAAACAGGCAGCTGGCACTGTGGCTCTTGTTAATAGGTTAGTCCAAGAAATCATATGGAAAGTACTCCAAAGTGTGGACAAAACACAAGAAAGTGGATAAAACCAAGCATGGAGCATCAAAAATTATAGATACATTTGCAATGTATCAACATCCCCAAGCTTAACTCCTGCTCGTCCTCGAGTAGGTAAGTGATAAAAAGAATAATTTTTGAGGTGACATGCACCATCAAAGACTTGATCAAAGTATTTGTAAAACACTCAAAGTTGGGATCATAGTACTTCAATCATAACATGAAAGACAAAGTTCTAGCAATAAGACAAAGAAACCATGATGTAGCATGAAAAGGCACAAACAAAAGATTCATGAATAACAATGCTTTGCAAGACGTTTGTTTGTTTCACATAAAGAACATAGAAAAGTGGCATTCAGCTTGTCCATCAAAGAGTAGCAAACATAAATGCATAGGACACCTTCAAAGTTTACAAGAGTGACTAGATACAAATAGTTTAAAACAAGCAATATCAAGGTATGCATGAATCAACAAGTCTTGGGACAATGCACATAGAACTAAGAATGGCCACTATGCTCTCAAGAAAGTGCTCATAGAATGTGTGGAGACTCAACAAGGAAATGAAAAGGTTTTGAATAGTTTGAAAGGCTTCCAAATGCTGAAAGTAAGGTACTTATTAGCTTTGAGCTCTCATTGCCCCTATCATAAGCATCTTTAATGTGGTTAAGGTGAAAGTGGGGTCCAATCTGAGTTATATGCTTGACAGACTAAAAACTGAAAATCCCAAGTCCCTTGAGTACGAGGGTCGCTCCTCATGCTACTCAACTTTAGTTACCGGTAAGTTCTTGTCATTGTAAGTATGTGCGTATCATTGAGAACCGCCAACGGGGTACCCCTTGCCCGATGATACGGAAGAATCCCCATATCAAAATGACAAGGCAAGCAGACAATGAGTATCTCAGCAATCTTCTTATTTACCATGAGAAAATGGTGCTTTTTTCTCTCTTTCCTCTTTTCATAAAATTCTTTTTTTTCTTTTTCTGAATAGCTATCTCTCTGTTTTTTTATAAGAAGAATGCTTCATAGATATCATTATGGTTATGCTGCAGGTTTCCACCATATCAAAATGACAAGGCAAGCAGACAATGAGTATCTCAGCAATCTTCTTATTTACCATGGGAAAATGGTGCTTTTTTCTCTCTTTCCTCTTTTCATAAAATTCTTTTTTTTGTTTTTCTCAATAGCTATCTCTCTCTTTATAAGAAGAATGCTTCATAGATATCATTATGGTTACGCTGCAGGTTTCCACCATGTCAGCATGGATTAGACCAGCGGCCCAGGCGTTTCTCTAACACACATACATAACTCCATGGACTTACAAGCTCCCCTTTTATTTCACACCGACGACATCCGCAAACAAAAGAGCAAGGTATCAACTTGGTATATATTTACAAGTGTTGAAAGCGTTCCCCGTGACAGCACGGTTCTGCTAATCCCCAGCCTATAATTAGCAATCATATAACTTTCATGGAGAGTTCACAATGGTTCAGGTTTATTAAATTCAGGAAATAAAGTGTGACATCAAGTTCGTGAGAGCTTTACTAACTAACTTTCTCAAAACAAGCAAACATTTTATTCGAAGAAAACAAGGCATATTGAATATGCACGGAAATAGCAAATGATGCTAATAGGTAGGTATGGTGGACACTTTGGCAATATTTGATTTAGGGAGTTGGAAACTTGAGTAAAACACTCAGTGGAAGTGAAGGCTAGCAATAGTAAGGGAGCGACAAATGAGGGAGCAATAATGGCCATAATCATGCAGAGCGACAAAACATCATTGATCAAAGCATAAAGTGATACTACTAGTTGAAAACTAAAGGATCATAAAGGCTTATGGTGACTTGGGATAGTCATAACATGGTGTGAGCATGTGCCAAGTCAACCCAAATAAAGCATCAAAGGAGAATACCACTATACTATGCTTTAATATGCTATAACAACGCATGATTCATCCAAGGCACATTAAGCAATCTCAATTGTTTATAACAAGTCATGCTACAGCAAAGAATACTAAGCATAAAGCCAAAACAATATCAAGCATGGCATGATAGAGCATAGGCCACAGTCGAAAACAAGCTCTCTTTACCAATTAAGCATGAGCTTTCCTACTCTTTTCCAAACCAAACCAAACTATGTGAACACCAACGTATGAAAGGGCAGGTCCAACCAATTTATTCAGCAAAGTAAGCAAACCACGCAAACTAAAAACCAAAATGAAAACAAAAAAGAAGACGCTCCAAGAACCACACAATTGTGCATGAAACAATAAAAAAGAAGCGTTTGGAAGAAACCTGAGATTTTTATTGATGAAGAAGGGGATGCCTTAGGCATCCCCAAGCTTTGACACTTGTACTTCTTGGATATTTTTTGGGGTGACACGCGTGGCATCCCCAAGCTTGAGCTTTAGTCCATCCTTCATCTCATTACTCATTCCTTCCATACACCTGAAATTTTTCCTTCATATAAAACTTCACACAATTTCATTAGCAACATTAGTGCACTTAAGATAAATAAGTCTCAAGGTTCAGTTCTAACACCAAATAAACTCCCATTAGAACACTAGCTACCGTAGCACTTCCCTCAAAAAGCTCAATTCCCCAAAGGAACTCAAGAAGGAACTAACAAGAAGCAAATGCAGAAAATGGCAGAAATCTGTCAAACAGACCAGCAGGTAATACAAAATTTTCGAGGACCTTCTGTTGCTCAAATCAAAAAGTGTTGAACTAACGAAAGTTAGATAACAACCTGGGGCATAAGCACAAAAAATTACAGCTCAATCAGAATTACAGAGCTCTCTCAGGAATTTTTACGGTAAAGCACAGAAATCTGTTTCGGGACAGCAACTTTCCCAATCATTACTTCTCTCTCATTAGAGGTTACTCTTGGCACAAAAAGCAAATAAAAAGGATAAGGAGAGGTTATTACAGAGGTAATAACTTCCAAGACTCAACTAAAACCCTTGGGTTATCTCCCAACAAGTACTTTTCTTTAACGCCTTTAAGTTAGGCATAAGAAGCAAAAACTAAAATGGATAGAATAGAAGTAAGCGGAGATAATCATGGTGAAAACATTGTTTTGTTCAATGAAATCCTTTTGTTAACAAGGTTTATCAGGTCATGTTACCAAAAAAATTCCATATGAGTCAAAACTTTGTATCCCACTAATGATTATGTTACCTCAACCTTGATAGCAATGGTCCCAATCGTAATAGTTTCAAATTTTTCTCTTCGTATGGGACAATATATTTCTTCAACTTGAATGCCCTCAACATGTTAAATTGAATTCAAACCATAAGTACTTTCAATCTTATTGAGTAAATAGACAATGTGTTCATTGAAGGTCACCTTCCCTTGATTACAATTAATAACAGCTCCTGCAGTATTTAAGAAAAGGTCTCCCAAGAATAATAGACATATTATCATCTTCAGGCATAAAAGTTTGAGAGGATGCTCTCATAAGAAATATGAGTTGAAGTAAAAGAGAGCATCAAGGAGCAAATCCAAAACACATTTAAGTCTAACCCACTTCCTATGCATAGGAATCGTGTATGCAAATAAATTTGCAAAGAACAAAGTGACAGGCATAGGAAGATAAAACAAGAGGAACATCAAAACTTTCAGCACATAGAGAGGTGTTTCAATACCATGAAAACTTCTACAACCATATTTTCCTCTCTCATAATAATTTTTAGTAGCCTCATGAATAAACTCAACAATATAACTATCACATAAAGCATGATTTTCATGATCTACAAGCACTAGAGCTTCATCATAAACATTATCAAGAGAAACCTCAAGAACATAACAATCATTCTCCTTTAGTAAGCAAGGGGGACAATCAAATAATGTAAGGGATAAAGAGTTACTCTCATTAGAAGGTAGGCATGGGTAGCTAATCCATTCTTCCCCCTTTTGTTCATCACTCTCCTCCTCTTTTTCATCTAATGAGATTTCAGGTTCATCAATTTCTTCTTCCATAGGATCCTGCAAGGCATTAGTCTCTTACATTTGTGGAAAGCATCTATTAAAATATTCAAGAATATAGCAATTTTCATCCTTGTAATTATCAAAGAAAAATTTAAGTATACCATACACCTCATATTTGTAAGGTGAATCATCAATATTTTCAAGCAAACTAGCAAGTTCAAAAGCACCCTTCCAAGCAATAAATTCTTCAATTTGTTCCGCATCATAAAAGTCATAAATTCCTTTAGCATAGGAAGATATGGTATCATTATCACTATACTCACATTGAAAAGGGAGGTGTTTATACCTCTTTCTACAACAAGACTCATCACAGCAATAAGTAACATTATAAGTAGAGCACACGTTCCTAGCAATGGTATACAATCTATCAATTTGTTCCCATAAGTGTTTCCCTTTTTGTGACAAGCGATGTTCCTTATAATAATATTTTTGATCTTCCGTGAACCCACCTTGCCAATAAGCTTCAGTTTCAAAGAAAACAACCATTGACAACAAGCATGATAAAGCAAGACAATAAAAGACGAACGAAAATAACAACTAGAGTAGGAACTAATTTTTTTTTGTATTTTTTTGATAAAGAAACAAGAAAACAAGGAGAAAGATAAACTTAGCTTGAACAATAGTTATTCCAAGTGGACCTGATAAATAAAGCTATGCTCCCCGGCAATGGCGCCAGAAAATAGTCTTGATGACCCACAAGTATAGGGGGTGTATCGCAGTATTTTCGAGGGAAGTGAAACCCAATTTATTGATTCGACACAAGGGGAGCCAAAGAATATTTATCAGCCTTAACAACTGAGTTGTCAATTCAGCTGCACCTAGAAACAATCTTGCTCACAACTGTTTATCAGTAGCAACAGTTTTGTAGTAGGAATGGTAAAGTAACAACAGTAGTAAAGCAAAGACAGTAGTAATAAAAGCAGTAAACAGTGGGATTCGAGTGCGGTAGGCATAGGGATGGATGGACGGGCGTTGCATGGACAAGACAATTCACATAGCAATCACATCATAGGGCAATTGTAGATAAATAAGATAAAGCATCCAAGTACTAGACAATCCTAGGCATGTATTCCATATATAGTCATACGTGCTAGCAATGAGAACTTGCACAACATCTTTTGTCCTGCCAGCCCGTTTGGAGCGGGGCCTCTGGGGAACTACTGGCAATTAAGGTACTCCTTTTAATAGAGCACCGGAGAAAAGCATTAACACTCCGTGAACACATGTGATCCTCACATCAAAGCCTTTCCCTTCCGGTTATCCCGATTTCTGTCACTTCGGGGCCATAGGTTCCGAACAATGACGTGTGTATACAACTTGTAGATAAGACCAAGAACAATACTATCATAATGAATCAATAATAAGTTCAGATCTGGAATCATGGCACTCAGGCCCTAGTGACAAGCATTAAGCACAACAATTCGCAACAAAGTCATAAAGCACTAATAAAAGATACTAAGCACTATGCCCTAACAATCTGATGCCATTACATGAACGATCTCATCCAATCCCTACCATCCCCATAGCCTACAGCGGGGAATTACTCACTCATAGATGGAGGAAACATAGATGGTCGATGGAGATGATGGTGAAGATCGATGGAGATGGCTCCGGGGGCACTTCCCCATCCCGGCAGGGTGCCGGAACAAAGACTTTCTGTCCCCCGAATCTCCCTTTCGGTGGTGGCGGCGCAGCGGAACTTTTCGTGGAAAAACGTGGAACCCCCCAAAGTTTTTAGGTCAGAAGGCTTCTTATAGGCGAAGAGGGAGTTCGAGGGGGTGCCTGGGGCCACCACACCAGGCCCTAGCGTGGCCAGGCCTAGCCCGCGCCTGGGAGGGTGTGGCCAGCCCCTGGCCCTCCTCCGTCTCGTATTCTGGCTCCGTGAGTCTTCTGGAAAAATAGGCACTTTGGCTTTTGTCCCGTCCAATTCTGAGAATATTCATTTTCTGACTTTCCTGGAACCAAAAACAGCAGAAAACAGGCAGCTGGCACTGTGGCCCTTGTTAATAGGTTAGTACAAGAAATCATATGAAAAGTACTCCAAAGTGTGGATAAAACACAAGAAAGTGGATAAAACCAAGCATGGAGCATCAAAAATTATAGATACATTTGCAATGTATCAGTTTCCACGTTGCTGCTGGCGCCGGTAGTGTGCCCTGCCAAAGTCCAGATAGCAACAACTTTGAGGTGTTTCCTTGCTCCTACTGGATTGATAACCTTGGTTTCATAACTGAGGGAAAACTTACTGCTGTGCTCATCTTACCTTCCTCTTGGGGTTCCCCAACGAGCTCGTTAATACACGAGTCAGCAAACCCCTGGTTGTTTATATATCACACGTGTATTGATGTCTCCACTCAATACAGTTATAGTATGATATAAAAATTAATCATAAACTATATGAAATATGATAATAGTCCTTATAACTATTTGTCTCTAGGGCATATTTCCAATAGTCTCCCACTTGCACTAGAGTATAAATACACTAGCTGCATTTGTTCTTAATCATTGGCACCATATATTCGGTACCTTGAACATGCTTGCTCATGGAAAAGGTTGAGTCTTGGGGTTGTACTTTACAGTCCCAAATCCTTTGCAACTTACTAATGTCACCTTGATTGGCATTAATACTTTATCATCACATGATAACATCTGTGTGTATGCATCGTCGCTATGACAACAGAACGAGGCCTGATTCCAGGAGCCTACAGTGACTTTAGATCAACCTCGAGGGATTTCTCATGGGCACTGTGCCCTGGGACACATCATTCTACGTTAAAAGCGAACTAGCCCCGCCATAACATTATACAACACTTTTGATAGTACCCTTATCTATTATTATAAATGTATTCATCGAAACACTAGTGCACTCTATGCAACTTTCGATATTTTGTTCACCTCGCTTCCTACTTGACTCTAATCGGTATTACGGGAATTTCCAACATATTCCCTTATAGCATAACCCTTTATGTTTTAAGATATGTCATCCTTTATGGATTTGGAAAACATGTCTACAGTTCTCTAACAGACACTATGGACAAACTTAGCTCAATGTTCTGTGATTCAAACTCAATCACTTTTTAAACGTTCCTTCTTGGATCATATATTATGTTAAGTTATCTTCATGGTTTTCTAAGATAGAACCTATGTCTCAACATAGTGGATGATGATCATCCTTTTCTTTCTTTCAACCATTGATGTTAAACTTAATACTATTCTTGACTTGAGTTATTAAGGACCAGTTCCATAATTAACTTCTATTCTGAAACCCTTTTCAGAATCCCTTAAGGAATACTACATAATATCATAATACACCTATTATCAACTTCTACACCTTATAAATCATTATTTATCGGTACTTGTGCTTTTATTCTTAACATCCTTAAGAATCACTCTATAAGCTCCCACTCAAAATATGTTTCTACATATTTGGGTATGAGTCAGTACTCTTACTCAAACTATGTTCCTACATATTTGAATTTGAGACTTATATTGCTCCCACTCAAAAATATGTCATTCACATATTGTTTTAGGAAGACTTTTATAGCTCCCACTCAATTTCATGGAAATTGCATATCTACTCATTATTTTGAACAACTTCAAAATCCTTTGATCAAATATCAAACTTGGAGATTTACTATGAGATACTAGTACTTTTACTAGTTTTAAATCCACTAGACATTTAGCACACTTGAATCAAATTAATTTGAATTCGTCCAATACTTAACAAATTGTGCTTTTGTCATTCACCCCTTTTCCACTATGGCTTTGCAGTCATTTGGGAAATTCCAAGTAACCCCTTTTACTTGTGAGATTCAGCAACGAATTGCTCTCTAATCTCAATGGAATTTTCCTTCTAGGATTTCTCATAATTTTAGTTTACCATTATTTCCTTAGTAGTTCGTAGGTATGTCATATTCCAAGAATCATGAAAAATGATTCACAAATGTCTCCATACAAGATATGGGTTACATTTTGAATCCTACTTCATGTAGTGAAAACACCAGTGGGGAAAACACAATGATCGTTATCACTCATTCTTTCCTTTGTGAAGAGAATCGTTCAGGAACATTTTCCATTGTGCTTCTCAACACTCTGATGTTGGGATTTGAATACACATCGTGTTTTTCACTATCTTCCATTTGCTTCATAATCAAGAAATATCACTAAAAGTGAGCTTTCTCAAGAATGCACCAAAATCCAAGCAATATAAGTTTTGCTTCTCTTTTCGTTTCAGCTATGGATTTCATATTCAAAGTTTCCAATGAATCTACAAAGTCTTATTCGCTATTGTTTTGGTTATATCGAATAACCCCCAAAACATTTACGATGATCCATACTAGATATGGAGCCGCTTTCACGAATTCAAATGGTTCACTATATATTCTAATTGAGTGCTAACTATTTCTAACTAATGGTCTCTACATCTATACTACAACGATTTATTTGGTGCTATCTATTTACCCACTTTGATATCTAATATCACATTGTGATGCTTTGCATTTTGATGTTTCAAAACGCTTTGCATTCTGATACATTGCAAATCTATCTATAATTTTTGATGTTCCATGCTTCGTTTTATCTACTTTCTTATGTTTTGTCCACACTTTGGAGTACTTTTCATATGATTTCCTGGACTAACCTATTAACAAGAGCCATAGTGCCATCTGCCTGTTTTCTGCTATTTTTGGTTCCAGGAAAGTCAGAAAATGAATATTCTCGGAATTGTACGGGACAAAATCCAAAGTTATTATTTTACCGAGGGACACCTGGAGCCAGAATACGAGACGGAGAAGGGCTGGGGCCCGGCCACACCACCTGGCCACGCGGCCAGGCCTGGCCCGTGCTAGGGGTAGTCTGGCCGCCCCAGGCACCCCCTCGGCCTCTCCTTCCGCCTATATATTGCCTCTGATACGGAAACCCTAAGTACCCGATCAAAAGTCTAGGAAAGAGTATGTAGCCACCGTCCTCTCCATCCCTAGATCGGGTGGGATCTGAAGCTCTTCCCGGTACCCTGCCGGAGAGGGGATTCACCCTGGAGACCTTCTTCATCATCATGCAAGCCTCTTGAGCTCTTGAGCTCCCTGAACAACTCAAAGTCCATGATGTTTTCCACATCTCCCAACTCAAGAAGTGCTTCAAGGATCCCGGCAGGACCGTGGACCATGAACTCATCAATCTCCAAGAAGATCTGTCTTATCAAGAACACCCCACAAAAATTCTTGAAGTCGCAGAAAGAAGGACTCACAACAAGTCCATCAAGTTCTGCAAGGTGCAGTGGTCGCACCATTCCGTTGATGAAGCCACCTGGGAACGTGAAGATGAGCTCCGTTCCAAGTATCCTACCCTCTTTGAGTCTTCTGCTTCCTAGAATCTCGGGGCGAGATTCCTGTGTAGTGGGGGAGAGCTATAGCATCCCAATTGTCTAACAATTGTAATGCTACTTGGTCTAGTAAGATAATGGCTACTTCCTATATATAATTGTTGCATCATAATTATATCATGCTCATGTCATCATGCCACCTTGCATTTGAGCATCATATAAAACCCTGGTTCTTTGGTTCTTCTCTCATATGCATTATTAATTGTATTTGCCTCTTGATATTGTATTTGGATATTGATATATTGTTTAAATGCCCAAGCTGAGTTGGGGGCATATCTTTTATTCACTTCCATTATCTTTTCTTTCACCACCTTATAATTCCACCATCCCATTAACTATGAGCTTGTATTTCTTTTCCTTTTGATAATTATTCTAGCTCATGTGGGTTGGGGTGGATCCAAGTCTAACATTTCTTTGCTTGGCCTATTTCTCCCCTTCTTGGGAATGCCTTAGAATAATGCCATATCATAACTTTTGTTCTCACAAAATAATCATGGCATTTATTATTTTTGCATGGGCCATGCAACTTATATCACCACCTTTTATTCATTGGTTTTTCCTTTGATTTAATGGAACTTTTCTTTGTGGACCATCTCCTACCATTCCATCATCCCCATTTTTATTCTCATCATTATCATTATTAACTTTAATCTCTTCATGCATGATCATATGAGGCTTATTCTTTCTATCTCATTTCTTTCTCTTTTTCTTGGTTTCTTATCCACCTTAGCTTATGCTAGATCAAGCCCACTTTTCTCTTGGTATGGTCTCATAAGCAAATTCAAAACCTAAAACCCTAATCAAACCTAACCTATCTTTCTCTCTCCCTAATTTTTCTCCTAACACTAGTTCTACTAAACCCTAACCTCAACCTCACCTCTCCCTCTACCACTCTCTCTACCATGCTGACCACCTGGCCACCTCTCTCCCTGACCCACACCCCAGCTACCACATCCTAACCCTAACAAAACCCTAGCCCATGCCCTAACCTAACCCGAGCTCACCCGAGCCCCTCCCCTCTTCCTCTCTTTCTCTCTCTGCCGTGCGGGCCCAGCTGCACCACCACGCCGTCCCTACCTGGCGGCCTCCACCACCCCACCCTGCCCTGCCTACCTGCCCCCGGCCCGAGCATGTGATCGGGGAGAAGGAGGAAAGTGGCCGAGGCCACTTTATCTACCCCGAACCCCACGGGCACCCCCTCCCTCTCTCTCGTTGTCCTCACCCCACACGCCTCCTCCGCCTCTCCCAGATCCCCAGTAACCTGCCCTCTCCCCTCCTTCTTCTTCTTCCACAACGACGACTCCCTCTCGCTGGAATCGCCAGTACCCCGCCGTCTCCTCGTTCCAGCCTGCGAGCACGACGTGGAAGTGGTCGAGGAGATCGAGGACGTTCCTCTACCCCGCCCTGTACACGCCGACGTGAAGAAGGAGCCTTAGGACCGCCAGTACCTCGCCGCTCTGGCGCAAACCCTAGATCCGGGGCGCCAGCAACCTCGCCGCTCCGAAGCTCCTCGCTCCGATCTGAGCCCTCCGTCGAGCCCGCGGTGAGCCTCTGTGTCTCCTAGACAACCCCTGCGTCGCCGTCGTCGTCTAGCCGCGCCGGACTTTACACCGAACGCCCTCGGTGCGCTGCCAGACGCTGGTATCTGCACATTGTACGCGCCGCATAGAGCCTTAACTAGGCCCCAGCCACCCTCCTGTCAGCTCCCCTAGCCCACCGCAGTGGCTTCGCCTCCCTGCGTGAGCACCCCAGGTCCCCGGTTCGATTCCCCGTGTCAACGCGCCGCGCGCGTCAGACAGTTTCGTCAGAGATCAGAGAAGATCCACAGTGCACGTTGACACTTTGCACTTAACCCGCCCCCCCCTTTTTGACTCCTCAACCCGCGCTCCTAGAGGCCCCACCTGTCAGCCGCAGTGGCAGTTTAACGAAAAGGCACCCGGGGAACCTTACCCTCGACCCGCAGTCCTCAGCTGGTCCATGTGGCTCGGCACGGTACACCCGCTGACGCGTGGGCCTGCAAGCCGCTGGTCCCACCTGTCGGCCTCCGGGGCTAGCCCCTGTGCTGGTAAGAAAATCTGCCTGCGCACTGTGTCACCAGGTCAGCTCGGACCCACCCGTTAGTGACAGTGGCTGGATCTGTCCGAGTACAAATGGTTTTCTGCTTTGCTGTTTAATTTAAACCTTTTCAAAATTGAGTTAAATTCAAATTCAAGTCAGATTTATATAACTTTTCAAATATAAATCCAAGTAATGCAAATGATATATGTTTTGGAATCAGAAAAATGTGAGGAATTCAAATATGCCCTTCAAAATATTATTTGCACACTTTAAATTTTCGAGATGATTAAAATTACAATAAAATGCCCTTTTTCTTAATCAATTAATAACTTTAATTCTATAACTCCAAATTTGGCAAATAATATGTCTAAATCGATCAGCGCGACGAGCCCGTTCTATCTATGCATTCCTTGTTCTGATTTGAAGCATGCATCATTTCATTATTAAAAATCTGAACTGTTTATGGCAATAAAATTTGACTAAATAAATAATAAAATGCTTTAATTCTTGCACCACACCTCACCCTTGCCATGCTACTTTAATGCCATGTAAATTGTGCATCATTCATCATGGCATGCTTGCTGGCTTGTCGCATTCTAATTCATATGCTTGTGCACTTTATTTATGTTGGCCCTTGTTTGTTTGGTTTTTCTTCGAATAGACGCCCAGCAGGAGAATTACCAAGAATCACAGGAGTACTACCCAGATCCATCTCTCGCTTCAATTGAACTGCCAGGCAAGCACTACCACATGCTTGCATACATACAGTACCTATTGCCTCTATCTTATTCTTGCATCTTTGAGTCGCGATTGCATTAAATTGAATCCCAAGTACTGCATAGCCTTTATTTTTAAACCCCATCGAAGCTTGTTCCTCCATCCCATGAGCCATTACTACAGGAGTTGTTTGAGCCATGCGAGTCGTAGCATAGCATGTGTAGGGTATGTGAGTGTCTGATGAATAACGAGGTACCTAAACAACATAACCTGAGTAGTAATGGGATAACTAATGAAAGAGGCACCGGTGAGCAATATCTGCTATTTGGTTTTCATGCTCACTTGTGTCCCGTAGGACCCCGAGTACTTGATTCCTGTTCCTTGACTATTCACACTATCCACATCCGGGAGGCCTTATGGACCCCCCGAGCCAGAGCTTGATTCATTCTTATTTCTTGGGGCCACAATTAGTTTGGGGCTTTATTACTATCTTGTACTTATGCCATGTTACTTCTTTATTTAAGATTGTGCGAGGAGCACCTGTACTGTTTTGGATCGCGCCACGTTTCCGCGGTATCGACAAGCCCAGTCACATTTTCGGGTTCCCAGTCGTTTACAGCCGTCGTCGCAAACCCTGGGTCCGTCTCGGAGCCGGCCAACTTCGTTGCGGGTAGCTTATTGGGGTGGCCCCCTGAAATACTTCTGAATCATGTGATTGCTTTGTCGTGAATGCCTCGTTGGGATTTGATTTGGTTTTTCCGAGGTTGATCGAGTGTGTGTTGCTATTCGTGCACCCCTGCAGGGTAAATCTTTCTGAAAGCCGTGTCCACGGTTATGGACGACTTGGAGCATAGTTTCTCGATCATAGACAAGTATAACTAAAGTACCGCTTTTAATTTGACTAACTACTTGACTAGTAAATAGTGCAAATACTCATGGAATGGTTAATAAAACTACCAACGGATGATGGGGGTTGTTCGTCCGCTTCCTCGTTGGTAAGCGAGGAGGAGGATGGATCTGTTAATTATACTGTTATAACTGTTGTCCTTAATTAACGGACATCCGTCTATCATTGGTTAGGCGGATGGTTAGCGAGTATCTGTAGAATTGTTAGGTATTATCTTTTGCTGCAATTGCGTCACCCCAGGTTGTGTCCCCTTTAGCGGCATAAAGACTTGCTGAGTACCCCTAGGGTCTCACACGATAAATTGTTTGATTCAGATGAACAGGTGTACCCGCAAGATGGATACTGGGTGGAAGAGACAGATGATGTTGGCAACGATCATTCGGTGTAGAGATTCCGGGAACGGGGATCCGTGAGATCTGTGGGCAGGATGTGTTTATTTATGTGGCATCTTATGCCGATTTGCTTCTTATCCATACTCGGATCTTGTTTTCCCCTTCCGCCTGATACTCTGATGTGTGATGTATGAGGAGCTATCCTAAATTATTATCTCTATCTAGGACATTTGAATCTTGTCGTATGGCGTTGCAATATTTCTATTTCTTTTAGCTAGAATGGCTCTGAGGACTGTTGTATGTGGCTTGCATACATACTCATTTGTGTATGTAGTTGATCCCTTCGCCTGCCGATTACGCCGCTCGTTCTTGTCCCGATGTCTGAAAGTGGTTAGGACGGCCGAAAGGTCTACCGTGAGTGGCCCTGGGCCCCACCGTACTATTTTAACCACTTTCGTTCATCCAGGCATGTAACTAAGAGCGTAATTCACCGAGGTAGTTACAATTGGTATCAGAGCCATCCCGCCCTTCAAGGTCTCAGCCAAAATGGTCGTTGTCAGTCTAGCAAATATTTTGGTAGTTATGTATACTAGGGAAAAACAAAACGTGAGAGTAGGACTGCTTCCATTTTTCTTCTTACCCACCCACCCACCCTTTTTCTGGTAAGGAAGTGTAACGTTTTCAATCCTCTTCTAAAATTCAAACTAGGATTCACGTGTTCTGGGTTCCGTAGTACCATAGGTTGTGTGTGTGTGTGTGTGTAATTCCTTGTCTATCTGTTGCTTCCAAATGTTATCACTATCTGCCTTTTGGTTATCAACTGTTGGTACATTCCATACCGACAGGCCTTTGTAAACCGACGCGATCTATTCTGATTCGTTGTATACCGATGCGATCTATCTTACTCTTGGTTATCCTACGTTATCTTGTTGGGGTGTTCTTTTTCGTAGTTACCAATATTTAGGGTCATCATAAGAGGGTATTGGGATATGTGTTTTACTCATTCATGTGCAAAGTAATGATTTGAGTGCGGGATGGAGTCGCGACCATACCACTACTATTATCATTCGCTCTTGTATGTTGAACTAGTAGAATTACTAATCTCGATTCGTTAAGTGGTTTTGCGCATATGGTGGTATTTTAATGCCGAAATTTGCGGAAAAATTTTCTTTGTTAGTTTGTATACCACACTCCTTGTTCAGTCATGTGCGTTATGCTTAATATCTTCTAGTTGCCTTGAACTTTGTTGATATTCAATATCATCTCAGTGAATTGCATCCTTTAATCTTGATTAATTCCATTTTGGTACTATTTTGGATTATTATCATTCTCCATTATAGTACTGACTTGTGTTTTATATCAATCACAGGATGGCACCACCACGCCGTTCTGAGGAGGACATACCACCTAAACTTGGGGCTGCTTTGGCAAGTATTGAAAATGCTTTGGGCACTATGCAGCAGAACCAGCAGCGCTTCGAGGAAAGCGTGAGGAGGAATGAGTTTGTTCCGCTACCTCCACCTCCCAAGCGAGGAGACATCAAGAGTTTTCTCAAGTTCAACCCACGCCAATTTGAGGTTTCTGATCAGCCACTTGATGTGGATGATTGGCTTCGTGAAGTGTCAAGGTTGCTGATGACTGCGGATGTTCTCGAGCAAGAATGGGTCAAATGTGCTACTCATCTTCTGAAGGGAGATGCAACTCTGTGGTGGGAAAATTATCTCAAGGCAGATCTTTCTGGTTTTCAGCCTACTTGGGAGCAATTCACTGCTGCTTTCAAAGAGCAATATATGTCAGAAATTGTCATGGAAAGGATGAAGGAAGTGTTTCTTAACCTCAAGCAGGGCACTGACAATGTCAACACCTACATCAGAAACTTCATGAACCTTTCTCGTTATGGTGGCGATGAGATCTCTGATGACAAGAAGAAGCAAAAGAGGTTTCGGCAAGGCCTCAATGCTTCCATCAAATATGCTATCACTCATGCAAGGCCGGCGTCTTTTCTGGAACTCCAACACACAGCTCTGCAGGAAGAAGCAAGTAGGCAAGTGTTTGAGGAGTCAAAGAAACACGGCCGTGATACAGCAAGCTCTTCTGCTATGACAGCTCCTTCTAAGCATCGTGTCTGGGTTCCTAACACCCCACCGTCGCTCCCTGCTCCACCAAGACCGTCAAGCTACGCACCAAGGCCACCAAACTCCTTCACTGCGGCTCCCAGGGGCTACAACCACAACTACCCTGGAGCGCCTGGCGGAGTCCCTGGCTATGTTGCTCCACGTCCACCTGGTGCTTGCTATACTTGTGGAAACACTAGGCATCAGCACTGGAATTGTCCAATGAACAACAAAGCTCTTCCACCACCACCTCCAAGACCTGCAGCAAGTGCTCCTATGATTCGTGCACCTCCACCTCGGGCTCTCAACATCAACACCAAGCCTGGGTCTACGGTTGCTCGTGCCAACTGTGTCAACGTCGCTCAAGCTGAGCATGCACCTGGAGTTGTCATGGGTATGCTTTCTGTTAACTCAGTTCCTGCACGAGTTTTATTTGATTCTGGTGCTTCACATTCTTTCGTGTCATACAAATTTGCGGAGAGTAATGGGTTACCTTCTGATGCTTTACCAACTCGCCTTATGGTGCAATCTCCTGGTTCAAACATGAGGGCTTCTAAAATCAGCCGTGACAATCAAATTGAGATTGGTGGCTCTTCATTTCCGGCTTCCTTAATTATTCTAGGCAATTCTGATATTGATGTTATCTTGGGCATGGATTGGTTAACAGCAAATGCAGCTGTGATTGATTGTGCTGAACGTTCGGTTTCTCTGAAAATTCCTGAAGGTCATATAGTCTATTCTCCAAGTCTAACTCCTGCAATTCAGCTTTATTCTTTGGCGGCTCTGAATGATGATGCTATGGAAGGTATTCAGAGTGTTCCTGTAGTCTGTGAGTTCCCAGATGTCTTTCCTGAAGAGTTGCCAGGTATGCCTCCGGATCGTGAGGTCGAGTTTGTCATTGAACTTGAACCTGGTACCGCTCCTATTTCCAAGCGGCCTTATAAAATGGGTCCTGCTGAGTTGGCTGAACTCAAACGTCAGTTGGATGAACAAGAGAAGTTGGGTTTCATTCAGCACAGTACTTCTTCTTGGGGTAGTCCAACCATCTTTGTGAAGAAGCGAGACAAGACTGATAGACTTTGTGTTGACTATCGGGCACTCAATGCTAAAACAATCAAGAATAAATATCCCCTTCCGCGGATTAATAATCTCTTCGATCAACTAGCTGGAGCTGTGGTATTCTCTAAGCTGGATTTGAGAAGTGGTTATCATCAAATCAAGATTCGCAAGGAAGATGTTCCTAAAACAGCTTTCACCACCCGCTATGGCCTGTATGAGTACACGGTCATATCTTTCGGCCTCACCAATGCACCTGCCACCTTCTCGAGGCTTATGAACTCGATTTTCATGGAGTATCTTGATAAGTTCGTTGTGGTCTATCTGGATGACATTCTAGTCTATTCTAAGTCGAAGGAAGAACATGAAGAACACCTTCGGTGTGTCCTAAACAAGCTTCGTGAGAACCGCCTGTATGCAAAGTTCTCCAAGTGTGAGTTTTGGCTGCCTCAAGTCACCTACCTTGGTCACGTCATCTCTTCCAAGGGCATCACCATCAACCCAGAAACTATTAAGACAATTATGGACTGGCTTCCACCCATAAATGTCAAAGAAGTCTGAAGTTTCCTTGGTTTGGCCAGTTACTGTCGGCGATTCGTTCAAAATTTCTCAAAGATTGCGAAGCCTCTTACCGATCTCCTCAAGAAAGGCAAGAAATACCATTGGACTCCTGCATGTCAAGCAAGCTTTGAAACACTCAAAGAGAAGCTCACTTCCACACCAGTCTTAGTTCCTCCAGATACATCAAAGCCTTTCCAGATTTTCTGTGATGCTTCATTGCAAGGATTGGGTGCGGTCCTTATGCAAGAAAAGCAACTTGTTGCTTATGCATCTCGTCAGTTGAAGACGCATGAGATCAACTATCCTACACATGACCTCGAACTCGCAGCAGTTGTCTTTGCTTTGAAAGTATGGAGGCATTACTTGCTTGGCAACCGTTGTGAGATCTTTTCTGATCACAAGAGTCTGAAGTATATATTCACACAGCCTGATCTCAACCTTCGTCAGAGGAGGTGGATTGAAACAATCAATGATTTCGATTTGACCATCATCTACACTCCGGGCAAAGCCAATGTCATGGTCGATGCTCTCAGCCGAAAAGCTTATGTCAACAATCTCATGGTGGAAGAACAACAACCTCTCTTGTGCGAGGAATTCCGCAAGCTCAACCTTGAAATTGTGGATCAATGTTATCTTCTGAACCTTCTAGCAACACCTCTCTTGGAAGAAAAGGTCCGTTCCATTCAGCTTGGTGATCCTTACACTAAAAAGATCATTTCCAACATTCAGCTTCCGAAGTATGAGTCTTTCCACGTAGATGACCAAGGCACTCTTTTCTTTGAACACCGGATGTTTGTTCCGAACTACCCGGGTTTAAGAGAGCAAGTTCTCAAGGAGGCGCATGATTATGTTCTTTCTATCCACCCTAGAAGCACTAAGATGTACATGGACTTGAAAACACAATATTGGTGGCCTGGTTTGAAACGATATTGTGCCAAGTATGTCTCGGAGTGCGATGTTTGTCGCAGAGTTAAAGCTGTCCATCAGAAACCTTCCGGTCTTCTATAGCCATTGAAGCCTCCGAAATGGAAATGGGAGAAAGTAGAGATGGACTTCATCACTGGTTTTCCAAGTTCACGGAAGGGCAACAATGCAATCTTTGTAGTCATTGACAGGCTTTCCAAAGTAGCTCACTTCTTTCCAGTCAAGGAAACAATTTCTGCAATTCAGTTGGCTGAGCTCTATATCAACAGAATTGTCTCTCTGTATGGAGTTCCTCTTGAGATCAGTTCCGACCGTGGAAGCATCTTCACTTCCAAGTTCTGGGGAAGTTTCCAAAATGCCTTGGGAACAAAATTAAACTTCAGCACAGCTTACCACCCTCAGTTGCAAGGACAAGTTGAAAGGATCAATCAGATTCTGGAAGATATGCTCCGTGCTTGCGTTATCTCTTTCAGCATGAAGTGGGAAGAATGTCTTCCTTATGCTGAATTCTCTTACAACAACAGCTTCCAGAAAAGTCTAAAGATGGCACCATTTGAGGCTCTCTATGGTCGCAAGTGCAGAACTCCGATTGGTTGGTTGGGCGCAGGTGAAAGAATATTGTTTGGCCCCGACATTGTAACTCAAGCGGAGGAGAAAGTTCACATCATTCTTGAAAATCTGAAGATTGCTCAAAGTCGCCAGAAGAGCAATTATGACAGAAAGCACACGGACATGGAGTATGTCCCTGGTGATCTCGTTTACCTTCGTGTCACTCCCATGAGAGGCACGCACCGTTTTGGTATCAAAGGAAAGCTGGCTCCTAGATACATTGGTCCTTTCAAAATTCATGGAAGAAGAGGAGAAGTTGCTTATGCTCTTGAGCTCCCTGAAAAACTCAAAGTCCATGATGTTTTCCACATCTCCCAACTCAAGAAGTGCTTCAAGGATCCCGGCAGGACCGTGGACCATGAACTCATCAATCTCCAAGAAGATCTGTCTTATCAAGAACACCCCACAAAAATTCTTGAAGTCGCAGAAAGAAGGACTCACAACAAGTCCATCAAGTTCTGCAAGGTGCAGTGGTCGCACCATTCCGTTGATGAAGCCACCTGGGAACGTGAAGATGAGCTTCGTTCCAAGTATCCTACCCTCTTTGAGTCTTCTTCTTCCTAGAATCTCGGGGCGAGATTCCTGTGTAGTGGGAGAGAGTTATAGCATCCCAATTGTCTAACAATTGTCATGCTACTTGGTCTAGTAAGATAATGGCTACTTCCTATATATAATTGTTGCATCATAATTATATCATGCTCATGTCATCATGCCACCTTGCATTTGAGCATCATATAAAACCCTGGTTCTTTGGTTCTTCTCTCATATGCATTATTAATTGTATTTGCCTCTTGATATTGTATTTGGATATTGATATATTGTTTAAATGCCCAAGCTGAGTTGGGGGCATATCTTTTATTCACCTCCATTATCTTTTCTTTCACCACCTTATAATTCCACCATCCCATTAACTATGAGCTTGTATTTCTTTTCCTTTTGATAATTATTCTAGCTCATGTGGGTTGGGGTGGATCCAAGTCTAACATTTCTTTGCTTGGCCTATTTCTCCCCTTCTTGGGAATGCCTTAGAATAATGCCATATCATAACTTTTGTTCTCACAAAATAATCATGGCATTTATTATTTTTGCATGGGCCATGCAACTTATATCACCACCTTTTATTCATTGGTTTTTCCTTTGATTTAATGGAACTTTTCTTTGTGGACCATCTCCTACCATTCCATCATCCCCATTTTTATTCTCATCATTATCATTATTAACTTTAATCTCTTCATGCATGATCATATGAGGCTTATTCTTTCTATCTCATTTCTTTCTCTTTTTCTTGGTTTCTTCTCCACCTTAGCTTATGCTAGATCAAGCCCACTTTTCTCTTGGTATGGTCTCATAAGCAAATTCAAAACCTAAAACCCTAATCAAACCTAACCTATCTTTCTCTCTCCCTAATTTTTCTCCTAACACTAGTTCTACTAAACCCTAACCTCAACCTCACCTCTCCCTCTACCACTCTCTCTACCATGCTGACCACCTGGCCACCTCTCTCCCTGACCCACACCCCAGCTACCACATCCTAACCCTAACAAAACCCTAGCCCATGCCCTAACCTAACCCGAGCTCACCCGAGCCCCTCCCCTCTTCCTCTCTTTCTCTCTCTGCCGTGCGGGCCCAGCTGCACCACCACGCCGTCCCTACCTGGCGGCCTCCACCACCCCACCCTGCCCTGCCTACCTGCCCCCGGCCCGAGCATGTGATCGGGGAGAAGGAGGAAAGTGGCCGAGGCCACTTTATCTACCCCGAACCCCACGGGCACCCCCTCCCTCTCTCTCGTTGTCCTCACCCCACACGCCTCCTCCGCCTCTCCCAGATCCCCAGTAACCTGCCCTCTCCCCTCCTTCTTCTTCTTCCACAACGACGACTCCCTCTCGCTGGAATCGCCAGTACCCCGCCGTCTCCTCGTTCCAGCCTGCGAGCACGACGTGGAAGTGGTCGAGGAGATCGAGGACGTTCCTCTACCCCGCCCTGTACACGCCGACGTGAAGAAGGAGCCTTAGGACCGCCAGTACCCTCGCCGCTCTGGCGCAAACCCTAGATCCGGGGCGCCAGCAACCTCGCCGCTCCGAAGCTCCTCGCTCCGATCTGAGCCCTCCGTCGAGCCCGCGGTGAGCCTCTGTGTCTCCTAGACAACCCCTGCGTCGCCGTCGTCGTCTAGCCGCGCCGGACTTTACACCGAACGCCCTCGGTGCGCTGCCAGACGCTGGTATCTACACATTGTACGCGCCGCATAGAGCCTTAACTAGGCCCCAGCCACCCTCTGTCAGCTCCCCTAGCCCACCGCAGTGGCTTCGCCTCCCTACGTGAGCACCCCAGGTCCCCGATTCGATTCCCCGTGTCAACACGCCGCGCGCGTCAGACAGTTTCGTCAGAGATCAGAGAAGATCCACAGTGCACGTTGACACTTTGCACTTAACCCGCCCCCCCCCCTTTTTGACTCCTCAACCCGCGCTCCTAGAGGCCCCACCTGTCAGCCGCAGTGGCAGTTTAACGAAAAGGCACCCGGGGAACCTTACCCTCGACCCGCAGTCCTCAGCTGGTCCATGTGGCTCGGCACGGTACACCCGCTGACGCGTGGGCCTGCAAGCCGCTGATCCCACCTGTCGGCCTACGGGGCTAGCCCCTGTGCTGGTAAGAAAATCTGCCTGCGCACTGTGTCACCAGGTCAGCTCGGACCCACCCGTTAGTGACAGTGGCTGGATCTGTCCGAGTACAAATGGTTTTCTGCTTTGCTGTTTAATTTAAACCTTTTCAAAATTGAGTTAAATTCAAATTCAAGTCAGATTTATATAACTTTTCAAATATAAATCCAAGTAATGCAAATGATATATGTTTTGGAATCAGAAAAATGTGAGGAATTCAAATATGCCCTTCAAAATATTATTTGCACACTTTAAATTTTCGAGATGATTAAAATTACAATAAAATGCCCTTTTTCTTAATCAATTAATAACTTTAATTCTATAACTCCAAATTTGGCAAATAATATGTCTAAATCGATCAGCGTGACGAGCCCGTTCTATCTATGCATTCCTTGTTCTGATTTGAAGCATGCATCATTTCATTATTAAAAATCTGAACTGTTTATGGCAATAAAATTTGACTAAATAAATAATAAAATGCTTTAATTCTTGCACCACACCTCACCCTTGCCATGCTACTTTAATGCCATGTAAATTGTGCATCATTCATCATGGCATGCTTGCTTGCTTGTCGCATTCTAATTCATATGATTGTGCACTTTATTTATGTTGGCCCTTGTTTGTTTGGTTCTTCTTCGAATAGACGCCCAGCAGGAGAATTACCAAGAATCACAGGAGTACTACCTAGATCCATCTCTCGCTTCAACTGAACTGCCAGGCAAGCACTACCACATGCTTGCATACATACAGTACCTATTGCCTCTATCTTATTCTTGCATCTTTGAGTCGCGATTGCATTAAATTGAATCCCAAGTACTACATAGCCTTTATTTTTAAACCCCATCGAAGCTTGTTCCTCCATCCCATGAGCCATTACTACAGGAGTTGTTTGAGCCATGCGAGTCGTAGCAAAGCATGTGTAGGGTATGTGAGTGTCTGATGAATAACGAGGTACCTAAACAACATAACCTGAGTAGTAATGGGATAACTAATGAAAGAGGCACCGGTGAGCAATATCTGCTATTTGGTTTTCATGCTCACTTGTGTCCCGTAGGACCCCGAGTACTTGATTCCTGTTTCTTGACTATTCACACTATCCACATCCGGGAGGCCTTATGGACCCCCCTGAGCCAAAGCTTGATTCATTCTTATTTCTTGGGGCCACAATTAGTTTGGGGCTTTATTACTATCTTGTACTTATCCCATGTTACTTCTTTATTTAAGATTGTGCGAGGAGCACCTGTACTGTTTTGGATCGCGCCACGTTTCCGCGGTATCGACAAGCCCAGTCACATTTTCGGGTTCCCAGTCGTTTACAGCCGTCGTCGCAAACCCTGGGTCCGTCTCGGAGCCGGCCAACTTCGTTGCGGGTAGCTTATTGGGGTGGCCCCCTGAAATACTTCTGAATCCTGTGATTGCTTTGTCGTGAATGCCTCGTTGGGATTTGATTTGGTTTTTCCGAGGTTGATCGAGTGTGTGTTGCTATTCGTGCACCCCTGCAGGGTAAATCTTTCTGAAAGCCGTGTCCGCGGTCATGGACGACTTGGAGCACAGTTTCTCGATCATAGAAAAGTATAACTAAAGTACCGCTTTTAATTTGACTAAGTACTTGACTAGTAAATAGTGCAAATACTCATGGAATGGTTAATAAAACTGCCAACGGATGATGGGGGTTGTTCGTCCGCTTCCTCGTTGGTAAGCGAGGAGGAGGATGGATCTGTTAATTATACTGTTATAACTATTGTCCTTAATTAACGGACATCCGTCTATCATTGGTTAGGCGGATGGTTAGCGAGTATCTGTAGAATTGTTAGGTATTATCTTTTGCTGCAATTGCGTCACCCCAGGTTGTGTCCCCTTTAGCGGCATAAAGACTTGCTGAGTACCCCTAGGGTCTCACACGATAAATTGTTTGATTCAGATGAACAGGTGTACCCGCAAGATGGATACTGGGTGGAAGAGACAGATGATGTTGGCAACGATCATTCGGTGTAGAGATTCCGGGAACGGGGATCCGTGAGATCTGTGGGCAGGATGTGTTTATTTATGTGGCATCTTATGCCGATTTGCTTCTTATCCGTACTCGGATCTTGTTTTCCCCTTCCGCCTGACACTCTGATGTGTGATGTATGCGGAGCTATCCTAAATTATTATCTCTATCTAGGACATTTGAATCTTGCCGTATGGCGTTGCAATATTTCTATTTCTTTTAGCTGGAATGGCTCTGAGGACTGTTGTATGTGGCTTGCATACATACTCATTTGTGTATGTAGTTGATCCCTTCGCCTGCCGATTACGTCGCTCGTTCTTGTCCCGATGTCTGAAAGTGGTTATGACAGCCGAAAGGTCTACCATGAGTGGCCCTGGGCCCCACCGTACTATTTTAACCACTTTCGTTCATCCAGGCATGTAACTAAGAGCGTAATTCACCGAGGTAGTTACAGCGCCCCAAGTGTTGCGCCTCGTGTCTTCGTACACATCCAGTGCACGGTGAGACCTCCGGCTCCCTGATCTCGCCGGGGGTGCAGAAGTTTATATCCGGCTAGGAATCCCTACAGCGCAACGGCGTACTGCAAGTGTGCCTCGATCGCACAGCCAAGACTTGGGGCCATGGTCACGAGGTATAGAGAGAGGGAGGGAGAAAGTCAACCAAAGGACTTCTCTAAACATTGGTGTTCTTAATCCCACCCATGGGCACACCTTTATATAGGAGGAGGGTGTGTGCCCTCCCCATTGGGTTAGCCATGTGGGACTAATACTAAAGGAAAAAGTCAGCAGAAATTCGGACTGCCAAATGGGCCAAAAGTATTCAGCCCAAAAAGCAAACAGAAAATATTTCAATAAAAGTAAAAAGAAACCAGCAGCCAGCACAGCAGCCGGGCCTGGGCCTGGGGCACCACCGCGGCCCAGCATGTGCCCCCGCTGCAGCGGCCTGGGAGGGGGAACCCCGAGTGGGCCGGCTCGCCCCCCCCCGGCGGCCCAGCGCCCCGCCCCGCCTTGCCTGGCCCAGGTGGGCTGGCTGGACAGCAGCGGCCCAGCGCCCTGTCCTGCCTCGCCTGGCTCCAGTGGCCCGGCCGCTTGACGCTAAGCGGCATGCAGTTATTTGCCACCCCGTGCGGTGGCGGTTATCCGCCGCCCACAGGGCTGGCTGTTTTATCCTTTTGCCATTTATTTTTCTGCACTTTTATTTCTAGGCCTTTTCCCTCTGGGATTTGGCCTAATATAAAAGTTGACTTTATAAATCTTAATCTAAATATTATTTATAATATATTAATTCACAATTAACATATAATAAATATATATTTAAATTCCCATTTATCCGAAAACACTTTTTAGGACTTTTCCTTTATTCTTTCTCCGAACAACTTCGGATCTCTCCGCAGAACGATTCCGGCTTTCTCTCTTTCTCTACTGTGATTCCGTCTTACGAATGATCACTCTCATCGTACCCTTAAGTGTATCCTCTCACGGCTCGGGAATGCTCTAGACATGATATGTATCAATGATCAACAGAGGGACCAGGGATATCCATGTGACCCCTATGCATTCTAGATGACAATGTCGTTTGAACCGTCTAAATGTAGCATCCTCTTCCTTTTGTTTCTCGATACAACTTGTCCGAGATCCGATCATTGGTATCCCATACCTTTGTTCAATCTCGTTCATAACAAGTTCTGTTTTCTTGTTACCATGATATTACATCCCAGTGACCTAGTCACATGTTGCAACATTTATAGATGTAATCTCACCAAGCCGGCCGTATGTATCTTTACCCGTCATGTGGATGAACAAATCCCGGTCTTGCAGTTACATGTCATCTACTGTTCCTTCAGAATACCCAACATACACCTTTATGGCCACCGTATTACCGAATGACGGTTGATGCAGTCTAAGCAGCCTAGGGAAACAGTGAGTAATATGAGCTCACGGTCTAAGGAGAAGGATTCTAGGTATAGCTGTTGCAACAATGAACTATATGACTTGATCGTGTTGCAATCCTTCAAGGAATGTCCAATCACACCATTCTCCAATGATATGATCTTGTTGTCAGTCGGCATAAGTGCCCATGATCTTGAAACCCAAATCATCTTCGTGACCAACGAACTAGTATGAATAGAGGCTACTAGGGACTTGGTTGTTTCATACCACACCTGTACCAATGTTTCTACTTGGCACAGTTCTAGCACAATATGAAACTGTTATAAACTAATTGAGATATGACAATAAAAACCTATTTATTATTTGCCTCTAGGGCATATCTCCTTCAGTAGTATTAGTCATAGATGCACTTTGATGGCGGTCTATGTATAATGTTGTAATGCCCAATCACGTCTCAAAGGAGTCAAGACGAGTAGTATATGCTTGTATGTTTTCTCGATGTTTGTCAATTGCCCCACTGTAATTTGTTCACCCAGCATGTTATCTATCTTAAGGAGAGCCACCTTTAGTGAACTATGGACCCCGGTCCTTTCTTTTACTTTCAATCTACAATCAAAATGTTTACTACTTTGTGTTTACTTTCTGCAAACTATTACTTCCTTCCAGTCGATACGTTTAATCCTTTGTTTTTAGCAAAACAGGTGAGATTGACAACCTCATCACAAGTTGGGGATAGAGTTTTGTGGTTGTGTTGTGCAGGTCTCCACGTTGCTGCTGGCACCGCTAGTGCGCCCTACCAACGTTCAGCTAGCAACACCTTTGGGGTGTTTCCTTGCTCCTACTGGATTGATAACCTTGGTTTCGTACTGAGAGAAAACTTGCTGCTTTGCTCATCATACCTTCCTCTTGGTGTTCCCCAACAAGCTCGATATATTTTGGGCCATCAAGCATATTTTCTGGGGCCGTTGCCGGGGAGTCAAGGACATATTCACAAGGGGAGTCCCTCATAACCAATCTCTTTTCTTTGTTATTTTTGTTTTGCTTAGTTTACTTTTGTTTTATTTGCTTGTTTCTTTATCAAAAACACACACAAAATAGTTTTACAAGTTTGCTTTCTTTTTCAAAAACACAAAAAAATGACTACTCTTGAAAACACTAAGTCGTGTGACTTCACTATCACCAACAACAATGATTGTATGAGCACACCTATTCCTCCACATGTTCCTGAAGCTACTTTCTTCGAGATTAAACCTGCTTTACTCAATCTTTGTATGAGAGAATAATTTTCTGGTATTGGTAATGAAGATGTTGCTGCCCATCTAAATAACTTTGTTGAATTTTGTGAGATGCAAAAGCATAAGGATATAGATGGAGATATTATTAAGCTTAAATTGTTTCCTTTCTCTTTGAGAGGAAAAGCTAAAGAGTGGTTGAATTCCTTAACTAGGAATAGTATTGATTCCTGGACTAAGTGCAAAGATGCTTTTATTTGAAAATACTATCCTCCTGCTAAGATTATATCTATGAGAAGTGAAATAATGAAGTTTAAACAATCTGATAATGAACATGTTGCTCAAGCTTGGGAAAGAATGAAATCTTTGGTAAAGAATTGTCCCACTCATGGACTGACTGCTTGGATGATCATCCAAACCTTTTATGTAGGATTGAACTATTCTTCAAGGAACCTATTGGACTCTATTGTTGGAGGTACCTTTATGACCATTACTTTGGGTGCTGCAACAAAGCTTCTGGATAATATGATGGTTAACTATTCTGAATGGCATACTGAAAGAGCTCCACAAGGTAAGAAGGTAAATTCTGTTGAGGAAACCTCCTCCTTGAGTGATAAGATTGATATTATTATGTCTATGCTTGTTAATGGGAAAGCCCATATTGATCCAAATAATGTTCCCTTAGCCTCTTTGGTTGCTCAAGAAGAGCAAGTTAATGTGATCTTTATAAGAAATAACAATTTTATCAACAATGCCTACTGGAATAATTTTGGTAATAACAATTATAAGCCATATCCTCCCAACAATGGTAATGCTTATGGAAATTCCTACAACAATAATAGGAGTGCACCCTCTGAACTTGAAGTTATGCTTAAGGACTTTATTAGTAAACAAACTGCTTTCAATAAAACTATTGAGGAAAAACTCTCTAATGCTGAAAGGAATATAGCATCTTTGGCTGAAGCTCAATATTCTTTGAATAAAATGGCTGCTAAACCTGAAACTATTGATAATCCTTTTGCAGCTACTAATGCCATACAAGTGAGAACTTATGAAAATGTTAGACTATTAGCTGAATTACATGCTAAGTGGAAAAGAGAAGATGAAATTGCTAGAAACATTAGTGTTTCTACTATCACTGCCACTAGTGTTGAGGCTAGTAATGGCTCTACTACTTTAGATGATAATTATGATTTTGATCTTGATGGTTGTAATATCTCTGAAGTTATTAAGTTCCTACAAAAGCTTGCTAAAATTCCTAATGCTAGTGCAATGAACATGGCCTTTACAAAACCCATTACCGATGCTCTCATAAAGATTAAAGAAGAAAAGATGAAACATAAAGCTTCTATTCCTATAAAACAAGAAGATGGTTGGGAACCCATCATTAATATGAAAGTGAATGATTTTGATTTCAAAGCTTTATGTGATCTTGATAGTAGTGTTTCTATTATGCCTATAAGGATTTATGATATGCTTGATTTGCCCCCACTTGAGGATTGTTATTTAAATGTTCCACTTGATGATAATGCAAAAAATAAACTCATGGGGAGTATTAATGATGTTCTTATTATGGCTAACAATGCCTATGTCCCCGTTGATTTCTATGTTTTGGATGTTGAATGCAATGCTTCTTGTCCTATTACTTTGGGAAGACCTTTTCTTAGAACTGTTGGTGCCATTATTGATATGAAGGAAGGCACCATTAAATATCAACTCCCACTCAAGAAAGGTATATAACACTTCCCTAAGAAGAGAGAGAAGATTTATTTTGCCTCTCATATGAAAACAAAATTTGCTCTTAACGCTTCTTCATTTGAGAACACTTGATTCTTTTTCTTGCTTCTTATGCCTAACTTAAAGGCGTTAAAGAAGAGTACTTATTGGGAGATAACCCAAAAGTTTTAGATGAGTCTTGGAAGTTATTACTTCAGTAATAAGCACTCCTTATCCTTGTTATTTGCTTTTTGTGCCAAGAGTAACCTCTAATGAGAGAGAAGTAATGATTGGGAAAGTTGCTGTCCCGAAACAGATTTATGTGCTTCACCGTAAACATTCGTGTAAAATCTCTGTACATCCTTTTGAGGCGTGATTTTTTGTGCTTCTTCCCCAGGTTGTTATCTAACTTTCGTTATTTCAACACTTTTTGATTTGAGTAACAGAAGGTCTTCGAAAAAATTCGTCTTTACCTGCTGGTCTATTTTGATAGATTTCAGCCATTTTCTGCATTTGCTTCTTGTTGGTTCTTTTTGAGTTCTTTTGGGGAATTGAGCTTTTTTAGGGAAGTGCTACAGTAGCTTGTGTTTTAATGGAAGTTTTATTGGTGTTAGAACTCAACCTAAAGACCTATTATCTTGAGTGCACTAATGTTGCTAATAAAGATTGTGTGAAGTTTTGTATGAAGGAAAAAATTTAGGTGTATGGAAGGAATGAGTAATGAGATGAAGGATGGACTAAAGCTCAAGCTTGGGGATGCCACGCGTGTCACCCCAAGAAATATCCAATAAGTACAAGTGTCAAAGCTTTGGGATGCCCAAGGCATCCCCTTCTTCATCGATAAAAATCCCAGGTTCCTTCCAAACACTTCATTTTTATTGTTTTATGCACAATTGTGTTGTTCTTGGAGCGTCTTCTTTTTCTTTTTTCGTTTTGGTTTTCGTTTGCTTGGTTTGCTTAGTTTGCTGAATTAATTGGTTGGACCCCCTCTTTCATACATTGGTTTTCAAAGAGTTTGGTTTGGATTGGGAAAAGAGTAGGAAAGTTCATGCTTAAGTGGTAAAGAGAGCTTGTTTTTGACTGTGGCCTATGCTTTGTCATGCCATGCTTGATATTGTTTTGGCTTTAGGCTTAGTATTCTTTGCTGTATCATGAGTTGTTATAAACAATTGAGATTGCTTAATGTTCCTTGGATGAATCATGCGTTGTTTTAGCATATTAAAGCATAGTATTGTGGTATTCTCCTTTGATGCTTTATTTGGGTTGCCTTGGCGCATGCTCACACCATGTTATGACTATCCCAAGTCACCATAGCCTTTATGATCCTTTAGTTTTCAACTTGTAGTATCACTTTATGCTTTGATCAATGATGTTTTGTCACTCTGCATGATTATGGCCATTATTGCTCTCTTAGTTTGTCGCTCCCAGTCTTTTGCTAGCCTCCGCAACCAAGTATGAGTTCCACTCATGCATCCAACTCCTTAAACCAAGTTTTTCCAAAGAGTTCACCATACCTACCTATTAGCATATGCTATTCCAAGTATATTCATGTTTTTGTCTATCTTCCGAATTAAACTTGTTATGGGAAACTAGTGATTAAAGCTCTCACGAACTTGATGGTACACTTTACTTTTTTGCATTTAATAAACTTGAACCATTGGGTCCTTCTTTGTTGCGTATATGCTTGCGCTTATAAGTAGAAATTAGCAGAACCATGTATCATGGGGAACGCTTTCAACATTTCACTGGTACTTTGTACCCCGTTGATATCATGTCCTTTTACTTATGGATCCCGGCGGTGTGAAATAAAAGTGGAACTTGTAAGATCATGGAGTTTGTATGTGTGTTAGAGAAACGCCTGGGCCGCTAGCCTAAGCCATGCCTAATCATGGTGGAAACTTGCAGCATCACCATAATGAGCACTCTATGAAGCATCCTCCATAAAAACCTATGCAAATAGCAAATAAAAAGATTGCTGAGATGCTCATTGTCTGCTTGCCTTGTCATTTTGATTATGGGATAGCTCTTGTATCATGTGCAAGGGGTACCCCGTTGGCGGTTCTTTATGATACATATGTACTTACAATGACAAGAGCTTATGCGTGACTAAAGTTGAGTAGCATGAGGTTCGGTCTTCGTAAGTAAGTGGCATGAGATTTCGGTTTATAACTTGTCAAGCATATCCTCTTAGTTGTGTCACTTTAACCTTAATCACCTTCAAGATGCTTATGATAGGGGCAATGAGAGCTGAAAGCTATAAGTACCATAATTTTTGGAAGCTCTTTATGAGACTTGAATCCCTACTTCCTTTTACAAAGGCTTTTCTTCCACCATTATATTGAGTCTCCACCTTCCATCTTTATGCACTACTTTGAGAGCATAGTGGCCATTCTTAGTTCTATGTGCATTGTCCAAGACTAGTTGGTTGATGCATAACTTGTTATTGCTTGTTTGAAACTATTGTATCTAGTCACTCTTATGAACTTTGAAGGTGTCCTATGCATTTATATTTGCTACTATATTGAGGGACAAGCTGAATACTTTTATGCTATGTTTTCTTTATGTGAAACAAACAAACGTCTGGCAAAGCATGCTATTCATGAATCTTTTGTTTGTGCATTTTCATGTTGTATCATAGTTTCTTTGCTTATTGCTAGAACTTTGTCTTTCATGTTATGATTGAAGTACTATGATCCCAGCTTTGAGTTTTGCAAATACTTTGATCAAGTTTTGATGGTGCATGTCACCTCAAAAATTATTTCTTTTTATCACTTACCTACTCGAGGACGAGCAGGAGTTAAGCTTAGGGATGTTGATACATTGCAAATGTATCTATAATTTTTGATGTTCCATGCTTGGTTTTATCCACTTTCTTGTGTTTTGTTCCAACTTTGGAGTACTTTTCATATGATTTCTTGGACTAACCTATTAACAAGAGCCACAGTGCCAACTGCCTATTTTCTGTTGTTTTTGGTTCCAGAAAAGTCAGAAAATGAATATTCTCGGAATTGGACGGGACAAAAGCCATAGTGCCTATTTTTCTGGAAGGGATCAAGTGCCATAATACGAGACGGAGGAGGGCTGGGGGCTGGCCACACCACCTGGCCACGCAGTCAGGCCTGGCCCGCACCAGGGGGTGGTCTGGCCGCCCCCAGCACCCCCTCGGCCTCTCCTTCCGCCTATAAGTTGCCCTCGGGACAAAAACCCTAGGTACCCGATCAAAAATCCACGAAAGAGTCTGTAGCCGCCGTCGCCTCTGTCCCTAGATCGGGGGGATCTGAAGCTCTTCCCGGCACCCTGCCGGAGAGGGGAATTCACCCTGGAGGCCTTCTTCATCACCATGCAAGCCTCCGGTGTGATGCGTGAGTAGTTCATCCTTGGACTACGGATCCACGTAGTAGCTAGATGGCTGGTTTCTCCTCTTTTGTGCTTTTATGTTTAGATCTTGTGAGCTCCGTTCATGATCAAGATCATCTATTTGTAATTCATACATGTTGTGTTTGCGGGGATCTGATGGATATTGAGATGCTATTTCAGATTGATTATTGATTCTATCATGTCTTTGTTATTTGAGATCTTGCATGCTTTCCGTTGTTAGTAGCTATCTTGGCCAAGTAGATGCTAGCCACTCCAAGAGTTAGTATTTATGCTCGATAGTGGGTTCATGCCTCTGGTAATCTGGGGAAGTGACAGAAATCTCTAAGGTACTAGATGTGATGTTGCTACTAGGGAGAAAACAACGATCATTTGTTCATAGAACAATTGTATTGTTTACTTTACACGCAGTTCGTAAAGCAATAATCTGTTGCTTGCAACTTAATACTGGAGGGGGTTCGGATGATAACCTGAAGGTGGATTATTAGTCATAGATGCAGTTGGATGGCGGTCTATATATTATGTTGTAATGCCCAATCAAGTCTCAAAGGAGTCAAGATGATTAGTATATGCATGTATTGCTTTCTCGGTGTTTGTCAATTGCCCCGCTGTAATTTGTTCACCCAGCATGTTATCTATCTAAGGAGAGCCACCTCTAGTGAGCTATGGATCCCGGTCCTTTACTTTACATACAATCTATAAACTGTTTCTGCTTTGTGTTTTCTTTCTGCAAGCTTTTACTTATTTCCATTCAATACGTTTAATCCTTTGTTTTCTGCAAAACACGGTGAGATTGACAACCTCATGGCAAGTTGGGGACAAAGTTCTATGGTTGTGTTATGCAGGTCTCCATGTTGCTACTAGCACCGGTAGTGCGCCCTGCCAAAGCTCGGCTAGTAACACCTTTGAGGTGTTTCCTTGCTCCTACTGGTTCGATTAAACCTTGGTTTCATAACTGAGGGAAACTTGCTGCTGTGCTCATCATACCTTCCTCTTGGGGTTCCCAACGAGCTCTACATCAACACCGCCATCAAGCATTTTTCTGGGCACCGTGCATTGATCTATCAGGCACCCTACCAATGATGTCGTTCAATCTATTGTTAGGAATACTGATTTAGAGTGTTCTTCCAATAATCAGACTTCTGTGTGTGATGCTTGTCAGCATGCTAAAAGTCGACAATTGTCTTATAATAATTCCGGTCGTGTTTCTACTATGCCTCCTGAGTTAATCCATTCTGATGTATGGGGTCCTGCTATTGCATCCTCAGGGGGTATAAATATTATGTTAGCTTTGTCGATGATTACTCTCGTTTTTGTTGGATTTACCTTCTCAAGCACAAGTCTGATGTTGAGCAAGTTTTCTACAACATTCAAGCTCATGTTGAGAGTCTCTTAGACTCTAAAATCAAAGCTATCCAGTTGGATTGGGGTGGTGAGTATCACCGTTTACACCAATATTTTCAGCGCATTGGCATATCCCATCGTGTTTCGTGCCCTCATACCTCGCAGCAAAACGGGGTGGCCGAGCGCAAGCACCGCAACTTGGTAGAAATCGGGCTTGCTTTACTTGCACATTCATCTCTCCAATTGTGTTTTTGGGATGAAGCCTTCCTCACTGCATGTTACCTTATTAATCGCATGCCTACTCCAGTGTTGCAAAACGACATGCCCGTCCATCGTCTCTTCAAAGTTCCACCCACATACTCCTCACTTCGCGTTTTCGGTTGTGCGTGTTGCCCGAGTTTGCGCAAGTATAACACCCATAAGTTGTCATTCCGCTCAACTATGTGTGTGTTCTTAGGGTATAGTCTGATGCATAAGGGGTATAAGTGCTTGGATCGCTCCACGGGACGTATTTATATTTCTCATGATGTTGTTTTTGATGAGACGGTGTTTCCCTATGCTACTCATGGTGTAACCGTTGATGTGTCCACTCTCGAAAACGCCATCACTTTTCCTTCCGATGAACTGGTGACGAGTGATTGTATGCGTAAATATGACTTATCTTATTTGGACACTAATGCACCTGTCCCAGGCAGCGTTGATCCTGTGCAGGTACCCGTCTCACCGCAGCCATCTGTCGCGATTGACGTGCATGGCGCACCCGTGATCGACATGCATGGCGGCACGCGTCATGAGGCCAATCTGGTGCCAGGGAGTCCGGCTCCCTCCCTGGCCCGTCCCTCCTCGCCGCTCAGCACGGCAGATAACGGCGGGCCGGTCTCGTCGCCCCTAATTGGTCCATCGCCTCCGGTGTCTCCCGCTCAGCCCGCGTTGCCTCCTGTCACAAGTCCCTCGCCGACCGCGACACCCTCAGCTGAGCCCGTCCACACCATGGTTACTCACACTCGTGATCATACCCGTCATGAGAAGTAGTTCACTGACAGGACGGTGCGCTATAACCCTCTCCGTCGCGCCTTCTTTGCCACGCCGTCGACTCATCGCGATGCTCTCCATGACGCTGCGTGGTGTTCAGCCATGACTGATGAGTTCGACGCACTTCTGCACACCAAGACATGGGTCCTTGTTCCTCGTCCGCGTGGTGTGAATGTGGTTGGCTGCAAGTGGATCTTCAAGACCAAGCAGTGTCCCGATGGTTCGGTTGATAAGCGCAAGGCGCTCCTTGTTGCTCGTGGGTTTACTCAGCAGCATGGTATTGACTATGGAGACACATTCAGTCCGGTTGTGAAACCTGCCACTGTTCGTCTGGTTCTCTCTCTCGCTGTATCCAAGGGATGGAGTCTTCATCAGGTTGATTTGAGTAATGCTTTTCTCCATGGTTTTTTGACGGAAGATGTGTACATGCAGCAGCCCCCTGGTTTTGAGGATTCTCGTTTCCCCTCTCATGTCTGCAAGTTACAGCAGGCGCTATATGGTCTTAAGCAGTCTCCTCATGCCTGGTATGCTCGGCTGAGTGCTCTCCTCTATTAGCTCGGTTTTGTCTCCTCCAAGGAGGATACCTCCTTGTTCATCTACTCCCAGAAAGGTATACAGATATATATATATGCTGGTCTATGTTGATGACATTGTGATTGCTGGTTCTACTCCCGATGCCGTCGATGTCTTGGTTCGCTCTCTCTCTCTACCACTTTTCCTATCAAGGATCTTGAACCATTGGACTATTTTCAAGGATTGGAAGCGTCTTTCAATTCAGGGGGGATGATGGTTACTCAACGGAAGTATGCATTGGATCTTTTGCACCATGTGAGTATGGAGAATTGCAAGTCCACTTCCACGCCTTTAGCCACCGGAGATCGCCTATCTCGTGAGTCTGGTACTCCACTTGCTACTGATGATGTGTTCCGGTACCGCAGCGTTGTTGGAGGCCTACAGTATCTCACTCTTACTCGCCCAGACATCTCGTTTGCGGTAAATAAGGTTTTCCAGTTTCTCTCACAGCCCACAGATGTTCATTGGGAGGACGTGAAGCGCATCTTGCGATATGTGAAGGGAACACTGAGTACAGGGCTGAGTTTTCGGAAGTCTACCTCCACTAGCATCAGTATCTTCACCAATGCGGATTGGGTAGGATGTGTTGATGATCGCCGATCCACAGGAGGCTTCATAGTGTTTGTTGGGCCGAACCTCATTTCATGGAGTTCGAAGAAGTAGCCCACGGTGTCGAGATCGAGTACCGAGGCTGAGTATAAAGCTTTGGCAAATGGAGCAGCCGAAGCTATGTAGGTAGAGTATCTACTCAAGGAGCTAGGTGTTTCTCAGCAGCGCACCCCTGTGTTGTGGTGTGATAATTTAGGGGCAACATATTTGACCACCAATCCAGTTTTCCATGCATGTACCAAGCACATTGAGATCGACTTTCATTTTGTGCGGGACCGTGTCGCCGCTGGAGCTTTGCAGGTCAGGTTCATATCTTCTGATGATCAGCTGGCTGATGTGTTTACTAAACCAGCTACTCGACAGATGCTAGACCGATTTAAGACCAATCTGAATCTTGTTCATAGTAGAAGTTCAGATTGAGGGGGAGTGTTAAAATAGGTCTAGTTGTATTATTCTGTCATGTATTTATACACACGTGTACATATGTAACTTGAGCTGATCATTATATATATTGACCCCGTGGTGAGGCAATTGCCCCACGAAAATCCTAAACTTTGACTGTAATATATTAGAAAATAATATACCCTTGGTGATTTGGTGTTGTGTTACACTAGATCTCTCAGTATTATCAATTCAAGTATCCATGCACAAACAGCCGTCAGGGAGAGGTGACTGGGCGGAGAGAAAACCCATTAGGGTTCAGCGCCCCTCGTCGGAGACATCGCCGGTCCGCTCCGTCTCTGGTGGCCCTAGGGCCTTGGAGGTGTGGCGGATCACGGTCTCTCGCCGACAGGAGGTTTTCTGTTGCTTGTTTAGCCTTTTTTTAGTGTCTTCTTCAGGATGTTGAGGCGATGGCTACGTCTTGAAGTTGGAATAAGGTTCTCCTCACTCTATGCTCGCTCCGGTTGTGCCTATAGCCGGCGACGGATGGCGCGTGGAATGGTTTATCCGTCGGATCTCCTGGGATTATATCCGTTTTTGTCTTCATTGGTTTGTTTTCAGGTCAGTCTCTTCTGATCTATGGTTGTCATCATTGGTGATGGTTGCTGCTCTAGTGCGTTGATCCTTTTGTGGCCTTAGCACGACGACTTTCCATCTGCCTAATATCACAAGCTCTACTATGAAAAGCTTTGCCCAGCTCCGGTGATGGAGGGACGAGGACGGCGGCGTGCCTTCGGCTCACGCTAGTGTTTGTAGTCGTCATTAGGTGGTCCAATGACCTATATTTTTGGGCCTCTTTGTACCGTTGTTGATGATTATTAATAGATTGGAGATGAATACAGCGGGATGGAGATGAATAGTTGGTTTCCTTGTCCACGTACGTCGTTTAGCAGCAGTCCTAAGATCGAGAACGTCCCAAGATCGTACGTACGACTATAAATCCAAGGGAAAAAGATCGAGAACGTCCCAAGATCTCATCGATCGAGCCCCTCCCAGAGCGACATACATATATATATATCGACATCTCTTCTTCTCGTTCGATCATCGATCGTCGTCGCCATGGGTACCGCATCATCATCGATGGTCATTAACCTACCGCCGACGTCTTCTTCTTCTTCTCGGCCGGCCGTCGACGGCGCATCCTCGCTGTTAGATGCCCTGTCTTCTTCCTCGGAGCCGGTCATCGACGATGCGTCCAAGCCGCCGTCGCCTTCTTCCTCTGAATCGGTCGTCAGCAACGCATCCTCTCCTCCGTCATCATTGTCTTCAGGTGACCCGCTCGTCGACGGGAATATCAAGACCTTTTTCAGCGTCATCGGGTGCAAGGACAAGTTCAAGAAGGTGGATAGCTTGTGCGGCGTCGAGCAGCGCGCCGACGACACGGCGGCGACAACACCAGCGGCGACGATGGACGCCGAGGCGTGCGCCAAGGCGGTGGCGGCGATGCGCAAGTGCGTGCAGGCCAGGGCCACCCTGTACGAGGGCTACGTCCGTGACGACACCCACAAGCAGCAGCAGCAGGAGGATCCTACCGATGAATCCAAGATCGAAGCCTAGTTAGTTACCTACTAGTACTATTATGTATTTAGTGCGCTATGCAAAATTCGCCATGGAATGATTGGATCTTTTTTTCGACATATGTGTGTGTTGCTAAAGTTTGTATAACTCTCCCCGTATTCTCTGGTACACCTATTCAATCCAAGTTAGGACTTATTTTGTTAAGGATAAATATAAATCTCTGGTACACCTATTCAATCCAAGTTAGGATTTATTTTGTTAAGGATAAATATAAAGACCAAACTTGTATCACACAAAGAAAATCAGAGAGAAAAGCAACCACACTGATAAAAAATTTATTGGAAAACACGCTTCTAGGGTTATATAATTTGAATTGCAGTATCACACCATATGCTATACTATAATTTTAGTGCGTAGCCTACACACTACAACAAGTCTATATACATTGTCTTCACAAAGCTAAAACATCTTATATTTTGAAACAGAGTGAGTATATAATAAATAAGCATTGTCAATCGGGAGCTCTTTTACCAAATAATGAAGAGTCTCATTTTGAAAACTAACTAAGCTTGAGGACGACGGCGGACGTGGGATTTAGGATGACGGATTGAGTGCGGCAGCGGCCGCGGGCTTAGGATGGTGGCCGCACGGGCTTGAGGACGATGTCGGCCACGGGCTTAGGATGAAGCTGCGGCCGCGAGTTTGAGGATGGCAGCGTCGAGTTTGAGGACGACTGTGTCGATCTTGAGGACGGCGTCAACCATGGCGACACCGACACCTCCACGGCTCCACCCATGCCCCCGTAGACCGCGCCGTGCCTCCCGGCGGCCGAGGCCCTACCCCGTCCGTGGCTCCTGGCGCTTGCTCCTGGCCCCCGCGCTTGGCTCCCGGAGCGAGACGATGGTGACCAGCGATGCAGGTCGCCGCAACTTTTTTTTTTATTTTAGAGCTTAGCCTTTGCCGAATGTGTTAGAAAACACACGGTAAACCGTTGCCCTCCTTTACTATGCCGATGCACGTGAAAGGCTTTGTCGTGTCTATTTTGGAAGACACACAGCAAAGGCTCTTATCCGTCTCTCGTGTTGCCGTGTGGATTTGGCCGTGTGTGGAAACACGGCAAAGGCTGCATCGCATTTGCTGTGTCTTTTGCCTACATGGCAAACCTGTAAAATATTGTTTTAAAAAAATTTAAACGAAGAGAGCGCTGGTCGTGGGGAGTAAAGATACTTTCCGCTGATTGGAGATTTGGTCGCTTAAGTTTCTTAAAAACAGGAGCATTATTGGTGATTTGTTTCCGACTCTTTCATCCGTTTTTTCTTTCTCTGCACACAAGTCCAAGGTACAGCAGGATGGAGATACTACTAGTTTGCCCGTTTCCTTGTCCACGTACGTACGTTTAGCAGCAAGTCGTACCTACGTTGGTCGGTTCGTACGTACTACGCCTATAAATCCAGGGGAAAAGGGCACGTATGTCCACAGATCTCATCGAGTCCGTCCCAGAGCTAGCGGCATACAATTACAGCGACATCTCTTCTCCTCGTTCGATCATCGATCGATCGTGGTCATGGGCACCGCATCATCATCGATCGTCATTAACCTACCGTCCCCGACGCCGGCGTCTTCTTCCGAGCCAGCCGTCGACGACGCATCCTCGCCGTTGTCCTCTTCTTCTTCTGAGCCGGTCATGAGCAACACATCCTCGCCATCGTCATTGTCTTCAGGCGACCCGCTCGTCGACGGGAATGTCAAGACATTGTTCGCCCTCATCTTGTGCGAGGACAAGGGCGACGAGGTGGAGCGCGTGTGCGACGACAAGGACGAGGAGGCGTGCGCCAAGGCGGTGGCGGCGCTGCGCGAGTGCGTGCAGGCCAAGGCCGCCCTGTACGAGCGCTACGTCCGCGACGCCGCCGACGATGAGAAGGAGCAGAAGCAGCAGCAGGAGGAGGATCCAACTGAAGGATCCAACAAGATCCAAGCCTAGTTACCTTACCTAGTAGTACTATGTAGTCCATTTAGTGCGCTATGCAAAATTCAATATACTTTTTATGATGGATTAATTGGTCGGATCTTTGTTTCTGACATATGTTTCTTACCTACTCTGATTTGATGGTGCCTGCTCACGATTTGTTCTACCGGCTGTTTCATCGCCACCTACAATGTACTCCTAATTTCTGCATCGACAAATTCAAAAAACCTTGGCTACCGATTTCTGTATTAATTAATATTAATATTTTATGGAAGCTGCTGGATAATTAGGCACAATTTTCATGATTAATTCCAGAACATTAAACATGACAATACGAGCTACTAGCACATGTAACTCGCAGAACATGATGAATAACCACACAGCAGCACGTCGCACGTACCGTTCGATTGCAGTAGTCGCAGCAGTAACCTTCGAAAAGATTGATCGAAGCAGACAGCGGCGAAGACGACGATAGGCAGCACCGCCCGACTTGGATGGAAGATGATCCGTGATGAACAACTCGAGCAGTCGCGCAGAGCGCTTCCCAAAAAACTTATTCGCCTTCTCCCGTACATGATCGCAAAGGCGAGTGGTTCCGGAGACCTGCTCTCCCGTTCGCCGGTGCACGCCGGCAAGCGGGATGGAGTAGACTACAGTGGTGGCGCAAGGCAGAGAGGAGGCAAAACCCTAGATTGATTTTCGGTGTGTTCGTGCTGGAAGCCGCACTGGTGTTTATATCGAGCGGCTCGGGAATCCCGCATAGGGCACGTGCCCATGTTGTGCACGTTCGGGTCAGTTACAGATAACCCACAATCCGAGAGTGACCCGAATAGGCTAACTGTTGACACGTCTGTCAAAACCGCACAAGTTTTCCCAAGCAGCAAAAATAAAGCTCGGCTCGATTCCCGCAATCCGCGGCGCGCGCGTCGTGATGAGACGAGCGGGCGGGCGGCATCGGAGGAGGAGGAGCGCGCGTGTAGTTCTCCTTTTCTCACTCACTTTACTAAGTGGTGAACCACTCCATCTTATAAGGTGGTGTAACTCTCCTCCAACTTTCTATGTGGGACTAAACTTTAGCTCCCACTCCACTCATATGTGAGCTGCCACCAAATTGGACTAAATCACACATGTGCTTTCACACACATGGGCTTTGAGATTTAGAGAAAAACTGAAATCACATATGGGCTTACATAGATTAGCCTATTATTTCTAACAATCCCCCGCCAGATCTCAAATGCCCATTTGAAGATTTACCAATCATCGCTGCTTGTTTATATACCAGTGTTTTAGCAGAGACTGTTAAGTTGAACATCCGCCTAGAATCTTGAATTACACCTATCAGCAACTTGAACAATGGACGAACCTTGAATTGCAAGTTTGGTGCCAAGAGATTTCACTCAAAATCATAACTAGTACCTGGCTGCCAGTAGCCTATCCCGCAGGTTGGAGCATATGCATCATACTCCCTGGTCTCTTCATGAGTTTACTAGAGACGACCCAAGTCTCATAGACCGCGACGTTTACAGTCGAGCTCATATAGGTGTTTTCTTTAAAGAATACACTGTAGGGCGGCATCTTTGCTTAGTTATAGCCAACAGAAACACACTAAGGCATGTTGCCAACCTGCCTTACAGATTTTGAGAGTCATGCATCTTCACATAAAGAGGGTTACAAAATTCTCTCCTCGGTTAAAGCACTAGCTTGTTCTTCCCAAATCCTAATTCATGGCATCTCCGATCACATAGGTTGGGTTACCACTATGGTGTGACATCCATGGGTCTCAACCCCATCTCCCTCGATGCATTTTCTATCACGGTTCGTGATAGTCCCTTTGTAAAGGGATCTAGCAGGTTCTTATTTGTTTGAATATATGTAACAGTTATTACTCCCGAGTTTCTCAATTTCCTGAAAGATTTCAAACGTATCTTGACGTGTCTTGATGACTTCGTGTTATCCTTAGAATTGTTCACTTTGACAATAACATTTTGGTTGTCACAATTCAAAAGGATTGCCCGCACAGGTTTTCCAACCACAGGCAAGTCCATCAAGAGTTCACGCAGTCATCCTAACTCACCAGTGGCTGTGTCTAAAGTAGTAAGTTCTGTTTCCATAGTTGACCTCATCAATATGGTCTGTCTACGAGATCTCCATGAGATTGCGCCACCTCCAAGGGTAAACACATACCCACTCGTGGCGTAGAGTTCATCAACGTCAGAGATCCAGTTCAAATCACTATATCCTTCAAGCACAGCAGGGTGCCCTAAATAGTGAATCCCATAGCTTATTGTACCACATAGATAGCGCATGACCCTTTCAAGTGCATGCCAATGATCAATACCTGGGTTAGACATGAACCTACTCAACTTGCTCACAGCAAAAGAGATATCAGATCTTGTAGCGCTTGCTAAGTACATGAGAGAACCAACAATTTGTGAATATTTTAACTGGTATGTTGGTTCCTTCTTATTCTTTCACAATGTCAAACTAGGATCATAAGGTGTTGGAAAAGTCTTGCCATCAATAAGCCAAAACGGCTCAAGACCTTCTCAACATAATGAGATTGCGTTAAAGTAATCCCATTCTCGTTCTTAATAAGCTTGATGTTCAGAATCACATCAGCCTCTCCCAGATCTTTCATATCATAACTCTTTGACAGGAAAGACTTGACTTCATTTATCACATCCATGTTTGTACCAAAGATCAGAATATCATCCACGTACAAACATAATACAACGCTATCGCCCCCACCATGGCGATAGTACACACACCTATCAGCCTCATTAATGACAAAGCCAATAGAAAGTAGAGTTCTGTCAAACTTCTCATGCCATTTCTTAGGTGCTTCTTTCAAGCAATATAAAGATTTTAACAACTTGCACACCTTTGTCTCTTCACCTTTTACTACAAACCCATCCGGTTGATCCATATACATCTTCTCTTCCAACTCTCCATTAAGAAAAGTTGTCTTCACATCCATTTGATGAACGAGAAGACCATAAGAGGCAGCCAGGGACAGTAGTACTCGAATGGCGGCCAGTCTAGCGACAGGTGAATAGGTGTCAAAGTAGTCTTCTCCTTCTTTCTGTGTGTAGCCCTTTGCTACAAGCCGTGCCTTGACTTCTCAATAGTACCATCAGGCCTTAACTTCTTCTTGAACACCCACTTACAGCCCACAGGTTTACAACCGTAGGGTCGCTCTGATAGTTTCCAAGTTCCATTAGAAAGAATCGAGTCCATCTCATTCTGGACAGCTTCTTTCCAATCATCTGCATCAGAAGATACATATGCCTCTGCAATGGATCTGGGAGTATCGTCCACAAGGTACACGATGAAATCATTACCAAAGGATTTTGCAATTCTATGTCTCTTACTCCTTGTGGGAGGCTCATCGTCATCCTTCTCTAGGACTTCCTCATGTGTTTGTTCAAAATTCTTAATAGATGCACTAGATTCAGGAAGTATTTCAGAAGAAATTCTAGCAATGCTATGCATATCCATTATAGGAAACATATTCTCAAAGAATATTGCATCACGAGATTCCATAGACTTAACCACTAGAAATCTATAGCCTATACTCCGCGGAGCATATCCTAGAAAGATACAATCCACTGTCTTAGATACAAGTTTTTGTTTCTTGGGAATCGGTATGTTGACCTTAGCCAAACACCCTTTTTTTTTTGCCCCAAAGCCCTAAAAAGCAGTTTTTTTGGGTAGCACAGACTTTTTAGGGCTAGAGATGCTTTAGGTATATATGATGTTTTCGTGGGACAATTTGATCTTTGAAACAATTTATATTTAGGAACAATTTGCCCCGTTGGCCACCACGCTGCCACCATAGTCGTCGCGCATTCCGCACCCCAAGCCTAGCACGGCACCCAAAACGTTAAGAAGAGAGATTGTTTCTTGGACGGTGGGTGACAAACTAAGTTGCCCGTCCAAGAATTCGTATTGATATCCAGCCGCAGGTTGGAAAGATGAAGATTGGATCTGACGGTTAACATCATCGACTTAAGACATAAATCTTCTTTTTGTACTAGATCGATAAACAAGAATCTTTGTTAGAGACCTTCATCTGCACGTCGCGCGTATTTGTTTGGAAGGTTCCACGTTTAGCCGCAGGCACGTACTATCGGGACTCCGAAACAAAAACAATATATAACACGTAGGAATTAATTTACTCCCTCCGACCCATATTAGTTGACTTGGATTTACCTAAATTCGGATGTATCTAAACATATTTTATCTAATATTAAAACTTGTTTAGATACATCCGAATCGAGGGAGTAGATCAAAAAAAAAACTGCGCTTATAAAAGTTCAAGAGAGATTTAAAGAGCAGGCGTAGGAAATCAGCATCGACTCCTGGTCGACGAGAGCGAGACATTGACGCAGGTTGCTCGACCGATCGTCTTCGTCGTCACAGGAACCGCGTCGTCGTCGATCGTCGTCAACGCATCACCAGCAACAAGCTCATCACCGTCGTCGTCCTCGTCTTCAGATCCAGTCATCGACGCGCTGATCAAGACCCTCATCTGCGCCGGCGGCGGGTGCGACGACAAGCTGATGGAGATGGCTAGCACGTGTGGCTACGACCGCTTCAACTACAAGTGGTTACCGCCGCCGGCGACGGACGTGGAGGAGTGTGCCAAGGCTGTGGCGGCGCTGCGCCAGTGCATGGCCGCCAAGACTGCGAGGTACGACGCCTTGGTCGGGTCCGGCGCGAACAAAAAGTAGCAGCAGCAACTCGAGCTGATCGATCGATCCAAGCTTAACTAACTTATTACTAGCTGCTATACCGAAACTTTCTTGTGTTATAATCGGGGTTTATTAGTCTTGTCCGTCTTTGTTGTGTTGATTTGGTGTTGTGTTACACTAGATCTCTCAGTATTATCAATTCAAGTATCCATGCACAAACAACCGTCAGGGAGAGGTGACCAGGCGGAGAGAAAACCCGTTAGGGTTCCGCGCCCCTCGTCGGAGACATCGCCGGTCCGCTCTGTCTCTGTTGGCCCTAGGGTCTTGGAGGTGTGGCGGACCACGGTCTCTCGCTGGCAGGAGGTTTTCTGTTGCTTGTTTAGCCTGTTTTTTAGTGTCTTCTTCAGGATGTTGAGGCGATGGCTACGTCCTGAAATTGGAATAAGGTTCTCCCCACTCTATGCTCGCTCCGGTGGTGCCTATAGCCGGCGACGGATGGCGCGTGGAATCGTTTATCCGTCGGATCTCCTGGGATTATATCCATTTTCGTCTTCATTGGTTTGTTTTCAGCTCAGCCTCTTCTGATCTACGGTTGTCATCATTGGTGATGGTTGCTGCTCTAGTGCGTTGATCCTTTTGTGGCCTTAGCACGATGACTTCCCGTCTGTCTAATACATCAATCTCTACTACGAAAAGTTTCGGCTCGCACTAGTGTTTGTAGTCATCATTAGATGGTCCAATGACCTATACTTTTGGGCATCTCTGTACTGTTGTTGATAATTATTAATAGATTGGCGGAATTTCTCAAAAAACAATTAGTCATACACAAGGTTCCACATCGTCACACTAGAATTCGGGTGGAATTCGACAAACTAGGTTTGTGAAAGAGGAGGAAGAGAGAGCTCTGTCAAAGACATTTTTTTTTTGAGGGTGAGCTCTATCAAAGACATGATAACTGAATACCGACATGGACCGTTGCCTTCATGGGCTTGGGCCTTAACGGCATGGCATTAGCCCAATTTTGTTTACCACCATATGGGCCAGCTAGATAAGTGATCTCACTGCTGCCCGTCGCTGGATCTTTCAGTGCTTTAGGTACTAATTGCCTCACCCTCAAAAAAAAAAAGTAGTACCCCAGTTACCTTGTTGGGCAGTGACATGTTGGTTTCTGCTGCAGCCGTTGCCGTCGTCGTCCAAGTGAGCATGTCTGATAAAACAGATTCTAAAGAAAATATTGTGAAACGGTAGTATGCCCCTTGATAAAAAGCCAATGTCTGTGTGTTGTTGACAGATGGAGTTTCTAGCTACAATGCATTGTCACATGCGAAACTACAAAAGACAATGTTTGTATTTGAATATTTCAGATGTGACGCATCCCGAATAAAACAAAATGACGCCACACTATTCGGAGCAAAAACAAAAAAACTAGACGACTTGATCTACAAGGAAAATCAGACAATCCAAAAAAAGAGCTGGAAAAATCAACACGGACAAATTAACAGCTGTGAAATGAAACTGTGACGCGATTAGAGGCTAGCAACACGCTGCTGAGCCTGCACATTGAGCATGAGGATTTAACTAAATTTGACATTCAGAAATTTTAGATGGTGATTACAGGTTCAAGAAAATCAGTGAGAACACAGGATATGTACTTTTCAACTATGTGTGCACACCATGCGTTGAATTCACCTCGCCTGAATCCTCTTGGAGACAGCAGCCTACATTATTCTTTTGAACGAACTGTACCGCAGTATATTATCATCGTCAAATCCCATGAGACATTAACAGATGTGTAGTACAATGCGCCATGTCGTGATCCAATGCAAGGGTTTGTTTGATAACATTAACAAATCACTAATTAACCCTCTGAAATGGATATCTTGATGCTCTCACCTGAATTTCAAGATACCTATTAACCTGCACCCCAACCAAATCACCATCAGATCATGCTCAATCTATGGGAAGATGGTGGAAGTAATGACAGAAATCATAACAAAATCTATCACTATCAAAACAATAATAAGAAATTAGCGTGAAGATTACACCAGCAAATTCCGAGTGTCAAGGAAATGAGGATGATCCATCAAACTAAAATGCAAAAGAAACATATATCATCTTATATTTCCCATCGCTCTCCCGCGATCGATCTCGCTTGCCACGATTACTCCAGCGAATCGAGCATGATCGAATAAGGTCTAGTAATAATATGATAATTTTCGTGGCAAATCACGGTGTTAGGCCAGTGGTTATCAGGGTACCACGGCCCAACTGCTGCCGGGCCCCACCAAAGGGCCAACCTCATCGAGAGGAATGACGCCGCAGAGTCTTGGCAAGAACCCTCCGTGAGATGCCCCTCGAGGAGGCGTCTCCACAAGGAGCTCATCAAAGGGTCACGCGAAGCGCACTTGGGCGGCAGTGCCGAGGGTGAGAAGGGACCACCGATCTAAAATGGATATCTTGATGCTCCAAACTGAAATTCAAGATACCTATTAGCCTGCACTCAACCAAATCACCATCACATCATGCTCAATCACTATCACAACAATACAAAACTACTACTGCAGGGAAATCATGCTTTGCCCTTTGAACCTGAAACCGTGTCATATCTTTTGTAGTGTCATATTATAGAGCCGATCTGGGTAACTAATCCTAACATTGTAGGCATTCAGTTCAGTGTTTCCTCTGAATCTATGGGAAGATGGCTGAGGTAATTATAGAAATCATAACAAAATCTATCACTATCAAATCAATAACAAACTAGCATGGAGATTAGACCAGCAAATTCCAAGTGTCAAGGAGACGACAGCAGTTTGGCCTTTGATAAAATGCCAACATCGTGCGCTGTTGACAGATGGAGTTTCTGGCTGCATCGCATTGGCACAAGCATTCTATCAAACGAAAAACTACAAAAGTTATGTTTGTTTCTGAATATTCATGATGTGACGCGTCAGGAATAAAGCAGAAGGAACTGAAATGTCATGTGCCAATTCTAAGTGTCAAGGAGATGAAGACAACCCATCAAACTCAAATGTACAAGGAACTGATATCATATCAGCAGTTTGGCATTTGATAAAATTGCAATGTCGTGTGCTGTTGACAGATGCTACATCGCATTGGCACGAGCATTCTATCAAAGGAATAACTACAAAAGTTATGTTTGTTTCTGAATACTCATGATGTGACGCATCAGGATTAAAGCAAAAAAGGACGCCAAACTTGTCGGAGAAAAACGAAAGCTGGACGCCATGATCTACAAAGAAAATTCAGACAATCCAAAAACTAGTTGGAGAAATCAATAGGTTCTCCACGCAGATATAATAACAGCTCTGAAACGAAAGCGACGGGAACAGAGGCTAGCAACACAACGCAAATCGAACATGAAACCTGCATGTTTTCAACTAAATTTGCAATCCAAAAAATTTAGAAGGTGCTTACAAGTTCAAGAAAATCACTGAAAATACAGAATACGTACTGTGCAACCATGTGTGCGCACCATTCTGCTGACACGCGTTGAATTTATCTCAGCTAAATCCTCTCGGAGGCGGCACCCTACTATTATTCTTTCGAAGGAAATGTACTGGCATCTTATATTTCCAATCCCTCTCCCACGATCGATCTCGATCGCCGCAATTACTCCAGCTAATCGAGCAATGATCAAATCAGTTCCAGTAATAATATGATATAGTTTTCATGGCAAATCACGAGGGGCACTCCACTCTCCTGATATCAGATCAGAGTATTATTCACAGACAATACTGAAGAATGCAGGACGGGACAGAGGCTGCTCTGCTTCTGCTAGTAGTAGTAGCCACCGCCGGCTCCGTGGTACGCCATGGGCATGGGGACGGAGGTGTTCGACGCGAACGCGCTTCCGCCGCCGCCGACGGCGAGCCCGTTGAGCCCGGCCTGCCCTTGCATCCCGCCCTGCCGGTAGTGCGACCACATCCTCTGCTCCTGGGCCAGCAGCTCTTGCTTCCTCTCCATTTCCGCCATCTGCACGTACGACGGTGGCGGCACCGCCAACGACGCCGCGAACGGGTCGCCGCCGACCACCGCGCCGTCTGGGCCAGGGAGCGCCAGGAAGGGGGTGCTCGGCAGGAGGGCTACGCTGCTCGCGCTCCCAGACGCCGACGCCTGCGCGCTCACGTGGTGTCGGACGGCGCCCTGGTCGTACATCCCGTGCAGGAGCAGAGGGTCCAGCCCGCCGCCCAGCGCTGGCGCCTGCCGCGACAGGTTGCTCGCCGTCTCCACCAGCGCCAGCTCCCAGTCCGCCTTCCCATGCTCTGCCGCCGGCGTCTGCCACGCGGAGGTCATCACCTTGGGATTGTCTGTCGGGAACGCCACCCAGCCGCGATCGGAGCCGTTCGCCACTGGTGTCCCGGAGAAGAGCGCGAGCGCGAGCTTGTTCCCCTGCTCGTCGGCGGACTCCCTCAAGTCGACAAGATCACTCTGCTCAGGTGCCGCCTTGGGCACCGGCATGTTGGCGAATGGTTTCGCCGGCTCCGGCCGAGCAGGAGGCGGTGCAGCGTCGTAATGCTCCGGCGCCGGGAGTGCCTTGATGCCGTTCATCTCGTACTCAGCGGCGGGGCTGTAGCTTATTTCTTCCTGCAGAGGCGGCTGCGGAGGTGGCGATGGCGAGGACTGGGTCTGAACAGCCTTCCCGCGCTCCCGCACGAACTGCTCCAGCGTCTCGAGTAGGCTGTCATCAATGCGCTTGACCTCCGGGAAGTCCGACGCCCTGGCGACCCCGGCGTCATCGCACCAGGAGTAGAAGGCGAGGAGGTCATCAACGAGCCTGGCGGCGCTGACGTGCGCCTCGAATGCTTTGACGCAGTCGGCATACTCCATGTCGAAGAACCGGTCGAGCAGGACCGCGAGCACGACGGCCACGTCATCGTATAGCCGCGCGCTCTCCTTGACGACGAGCGAGAGCGTGGCGAGCACGACGCGGCTGCGCCGGGCGGCGCCGGTGGGGCGGCAAGCGAGGAATCGGTCGATGAGCTGGCGCAGCTGGCGCGCGCGCGCCAGGAGCGCCTCGGCGTCCATGTCGTGCACGGACACCGTCATGTCCGGCGGCGGGGACGCGGCGCCAGAGCGCTCGTAGCCGCCGTAGTAGTCGAAGCGCACGGTGCGGGGCGCGGGGAGGAGGGCGAGGAGGAAGCGCACGCGGTCGTCGAGGTAGAGCGCGTAGGCGCGCACGAAGCTGGAGTGGTCCCATGACGCGGAGTGCGCCTCGTCGCGGAAGTCGGCGAGGGAGGCGAGCACGGGGCCGTGGCGGCGGCTGGTGGTGGTGGTGGTGGTGGGGCGGAGGATCTCGTGGCGGAAGTGCGGGTCGCCGTCGGCGAGGAGGCGGTGGAGCAGGGCGAGGCACTTGGCGGCGACGACGTAGTCGCGGGTCCTGGCGAGGCGGCGGGAGAGCGTGGCGACGCACGCGGCGACGTGCACGCGCGAGGTGCCGGACGTGAGGCGGAGCACCTCGCGGACGTGGCGGTCGTCGGCGGGCGCGTCGTCGTGGCCCGTGGCGCGCACGATGGCCACGTCCAGGTCGGGCGCCGCGGCGCTGGAGACCTTGGCGATGCCGATGCTGGTCTGGTCCTTGACCGCGCCCAGCGCCTTGCGGATCGACATGGCGGATCCGATCCGATCTCCGGGAGACGATGGAATCGAAGCCTGGTTTGGATTGATTCTTGGGGGGAGGGGGAGGAGGAGGCGATGGGTTTAGAGGAGAGTGGCGACGCGGTTTTGGAATAGGATCGGACGGCTGGGATGAGGTGGAGGGTGGTGATGGGCCGAGTCAATGGCTGCCGGCGGGCGCTGACGTGGGGGCCCGACGGGCGGTCGCGGAGTCTTCGAGGGAGCTCCGTTGAATCTTCTGCGGCGCGTTTTTGGAATGTGTTGTTGCGGTTTCTTGGGCTGGCGCACGGATTTGATTTGATTTTTTACGTTAGCTTTCAGCGGGTCAAGGGAAAAAAAAAAAGGAATCGAAACCTTTTGGGGAAGATATTCGCGAGGTGGTTTTCCTGTCCCAATTTGCCATGGGCAGTTTCCTTAAAAATTCTCTCGACCTGTCACGGTTGCTCTTCCTTTTCTGGTCGTCGGTGAGGAACGAGCATCCGCGGCGTCCATGGAGTTTCTTCCTAGTAGTATTTCCTTAAATGCCATTTCTTCTTATGTTCATTTTTTTTAATAAAAAAAAGACACATTACAAACATAGAAGCTCACACGGCCCATGGTATTGGTGGGAAATTTCCCGATGGACCCCAACTTGACATGTTTGCTTGCCCACGTAGGGGTTTCCCGCACCCATCCGGAAAAAATAAGCATGTTTGGTGTGTGGCGGCGTTCCGTGGACTTCCCTGGCACATGTCTGAAAGCACCCCAAATCCAAACTCTGGAGGAACGTCAAAATCGAGTGTTCCTAGGGTGACAGGACCTAGCGAGCGCAAGAAGAGAAACATCGTGTGTGTGTGAGGAGGCAACATGGAGATGACGGGAGGCGAAACGCGGTATGCCGCGAAAAGTAGAGGCACCTCCCTCTAAGGATGTCACCATGCGCAAGAAGACAAATCAATCCTCATTTTCCTCTTGGGCAATGACTCCGGCAGCGATTTAGATCTGCTTACCGGCACCTGGTCCTTCACTTCGTCTTCTCTAGCACTGGCTGCTATGGCCTCACAGATCTGTGGTACCTGCTTGTCCTCCTCGTGTCTATCACCGTCTTCTCCGATTGCGGCAGCTCTTGGCCGTCTTCAACCATGGATGTAAGAACTGGCTCCGCGCCTCCTCCCCCTCCCACACCCCCAATGTTATATGTGTAGCTAGTTTGCTCGCCATTACGGTCGTTGTCTTAGATGCTTATGCAACGACGGTTTATTTAGGACCAACTGTTGAAGGTTATCATCAATGCAACATCCCTGGTGGGGGTAACAGGATGCTAGTGAAATATGCTCCCATGTGATGGTGATAGGAGTTAACTTCTAGGGTGGTCCAATCTTTCACGATTCTCGGAGATAAGCGGGGGATTCGCGAGGTAAGAGGTGGAGAAAGATGCTAACGAACTCACATGCGATGAACACGGTGAAACACAGGCAACACAAACACGATACAAGGCCAATAGCTCACTCCGGTGACTACCGATCCAATACAATCCCTAGGATCGGTATTGATCAAGACTCTCTCTCTTACCCAAACGGTGAGGGATAAGAACCTTAGCAAGATCTTGACAACTTTATTAGAGACCACTCATAGTAAAGGCCTTGTACAACTTGGATGTTCAATGAAAAATCCAAAGAGGTTTGTGATAATATATCTTCCTATCAAGAAAGGTGAGACCAAAACTAGATAGATCACTCTAAGGTTTTTTTCTCCAGGAGGCGCTCAGAGGGACTCCGGCCCGGTCATCCATGACGTTCCTGGAATTTGTCATAGATTTATACTCCATCTTTGAAGCCAAGTTTGCCATCTCGTCACGTGTAAAATCATCATGGATTTCGTCACAACCCATGTTTAACTCTTTTTTTTCCAAAAAACACGACATCGGTGAACTAACCCCACCTCACGGTAGGGATCAATCTAGAGGTGGTTTTTTTGTTGGTGCCACATGCGAGTCTGTTTGGTAGAAGAAATTAAATGACAGAAAAATTGGTTTGGTGAACTAGTGATTTGATGGAATACAACCTGCGACCTCTTTAACATCTTCACTTCTTTTATTAAGATGCTCAACCACTGATGCATCTATGATGCAGCCTTCATAGTTTTGGAGAGAAAGATATTAACATACATCCTCGATCAGAGCCTACATACTCCTGGTATGCTATATCAGTAGCCACCTCCACGTCATCTCCTTCAGGAACAACATACTTGTTTCTATGCTCAAATTTTTGAATAACCCGCCAGTTTTTTCCATACTTTGTGTCTGGCACATAGAACACTTTTATAGGTTGGGTTGCCAAGATGAAATTGTCATATTTGTACTAATAATTGGTAATGTTGACACCCTTGAAGAGTTTATCATAACGAAGCGTCAGTTTGCTGAGGCCCTCATGCTTATACCAGTCGCACTCGAATAATACAACTAATCGGTGTTCTAGGTCAGAGTTAAAATACAACACTTCGATTCCCTTGAGGACACCATAAAAATTCATCTTCTTTCCTTCGTGGACACCTTCAGTCACAACTCCACTATTATGTGTTTTCTTGTCTTTCTCACGGTCAGGGGTGAGGAACCGAACACCATCTACAACACAAGCTGGATATGTTCTTACTTGGAAGACTGGACCACATGCTAATACATAAATCTCTTCATCTATAGCTTGTGGATTCTCTTAGAGCTACTCCATCATCTGTGTACCATAGCAGAAATATAATATGCTCAAACTCATGCATTGAAATGATATATATAAAGGTTACCGAGAGATGCTAAAGGAAACTAACATTCTCCTTGAACCATCTTTGAAATCCCTGCCCAAGCCTTCTTTCGACATTGGACATCCCATCATTCTCCAACTGTTTTGGCAAAGAATGCAAACCAAGTAGTAACTCAGAAGTAAAATCTTTAGGTGCATGGTAATTTTATCATAAGTATGGGAGTTAGAAATTGCAAATAATATATCAAAATTTCATAAAAATGATCTCTACCTTTTTGCATCAAAATCATGCATTGTTAAGCAATTTCAGTGACAAGTTATTTTAGGAGAAGAGAAGAACCCTCCCATATCGACATGGGGTTTATGGAATTGCAATATCTAGTGTATTCCAACTCATTTAAAATGTTTCTTATGTCATAGGAATACTTCATCACCTTTTAATATGTCATTTCATCATATTTGTTGCACAACATCGATGCATGTGTTGAATGTTGTTGACCTTTCTGGTGGTTTGATTCTTCTCGGTAGACCTTGAGGTCGATTTAGAGGTCGAGATCGATATCAACACTTGTCTATTGAAGAAGTAAATCACAAGATCCCTACAGATTTATATATTGGTTATCAACGAACAAGGCAAGCGTAGCCCCATTATTCTGAACCTGTGATTTTCAAAGTATTTTAATTCTTGCTATGTTGCATATGATTCCGATGTGGTCTTTTATTGATAGATAGAGTTTCCTACCTATTGCATGATTACTCCTTTGTAGCCTTTACTATCTGATCCACCGCTCCTAGCATAACTAAGTTTGGCATGTGAGCACCACTAGAGTTTTTACTTCTATCATGCTTAGCCATGCTTAGTTGATCCGCCCGATCTATCTGATTGATGAATAAGATATGCAAATGAATTTAGTATGATATGATGATGTGGTATGATCAGTGATATGAGTTGAACGTGCTTGCCACATTGGGTTATGTTTTCCGCAGTCCCATGCTTGCCACCATTAGGAACCGAGTTCTTGTCTACTGAACAAAGACCGGGCATACAACCACGCGGGAGAGTTGAAAGCCTCCTTAGCCCCAACTTTCCTAGTTTGATCCATGAGTCTACAGTTCGAGTTTTCAATTTGGCATTTGTATTTGCAATGGTTTGAAGATGGTGCATCGCATAGGGCGTTGCCAGGGTGAAGTGTTCTGTGGGACTTCACTAAATATCCTTGGTACATAGTGATTTGGGACTGATTTTAGAGAACGACCAACTATAGAAGATGGGGATCCCTTTTTGAGTGACTCATGGATTAGACGAAAGTATGGGAAAGGTTTTGGTCGACCACCCTTTGCCTCCTTTCCAAGGAAGATGGATAATGATTCTGGTGCTAGTCGCTCGACGTGTGTGAGTAAATTTGTACACCTCTTCAGGGTTAAGGATAGATGACCTGGGAATGGACATGATGATCATAAAGATAATTTACCTAATCCTAAAACTTGGCAACTAAAATATGGCTAAGGATGCTTCCTTGGGTTGATTGAGGGGGTGATCCTTGTGGACAAGTTCAGCTGATAATGATTTGGCGGATATCAAAAGATGGCCCGTAGAGCTAATGATACTGCTCTCTTATCCACTTTTAAATGTTCTTATTAGAAGAGCTTCTATTACTACATGTTTTGCAAAGAAAGATTGCTTTACGTGAAAGTAAATCCAAAGAAAGCTTTTCTGACCTTAGCATGTAGCTAATAGATTATGTAAGTCTTGCGGAGTACATCCTGTACTTAGCCTTCGTTGATTTTTTTCCAGCAAAATATGTTTTCCCTTGGAGATGAGTTTTATACGATATCAACATCGCCGAGTAGCTTGGGTTCCCAAAAGGCAGTCTTAAAACTATGGACTGGGACATCACCGTTATGTTCCGGGTCTCTTAAGACACTTATTAAGTTTGCTATGTCTAATAGCATAATTTATCTTTCAATTGTGGTCTGATGTATTATGGTTAGTGACCTCTACATGTAATATTTTGCTTCTCTGCTCTGTTATGAGCTGGAATTAATATTTTGAGTCATAGGATCATTGTCGTCTCTCACTATAATCTATCGAGCTCTAGATAGAATTATGTCAGATGGAGGTATGAGATTTGCCTAGCCTGATTCCAGGGTGTCACATAAGTGGTACAATATACTTCCTCTGTTTTAAATTATTGTATGGTATGGAATATAATATTTCTTAGAAAATAAATAAAATACCTTTTTAAGCCCAGAAATAAAATAAGAAGTACTCCTTCCGTTTCATAATATAAAATGTTTTAACTTTTATGAAACGAATATATCTAGACACATTTAGTGTATAAGTTCACTCTGAATTCACACACTAAAATATTTGTAGATACATTTATTTTGCAAAAGCTAAAACATCTTATATTTTAGAACGGAGGAAATACCTTCTTATATGGAGGAAAAGAAAAGAGAAAATACCATTTTTGTCCTCCATTCCTCCACCCCGGGCTGTGGCACTAGTGGGCCTTACCAGTTGCCCTTGCAATCAACGGGCCAGGCTTCGAGGCAGCCCCAAAAAAACCTTTCTCAACTAACGCAGCCAGCGAAAAGTGAAGTGGATCATCGAGTTCAAAAAAGGCCGGCTCACTTTTCTTTGATCCAGTGAAGTCCGGCTCACTTAATTGCACAGCCATGCAAGATGTTGTTTCTTGAGCTTACTTCCGGCCCAAAATCTCACTCCAAAAAATACTCTTTCCGTCCCAAAAATAAGTGATTTGGGACTCTTTCCGTCCAAAAATAAGTGATTTGTGTTTGTATAAATTCGTATGCAAGCGGAGCATCGTCATGGGTGTACTTTCAAGGTGAAGCGAGCCGACGTAGTGGCAGAATAATGACATATATACTTTCAGAGCAACGTCGGCGTACTTTTGAAATACAAAGTGACTTACTTCCAAAAGATCATCGCGGGCGTGCTAACAAGTACACTGTACTTCCAGTCGCAACACGGACATACTTCTAAGTACATGTCTTGTACTTCTATGTAGAGAGCGTGTGTACTTCATAGTACACTAAAAACCCGGCACATAATATATTAAAAACAGATACTACAATCAGTGGCGGATCTTGGGCCGAAATTCTGGGAATGGGCTTCAGGCTGATTTTCAATTGATAAATGGACCAAATAACTGTAAACGGTAGTCAAATTCTACATGGACGGGGGCGACGGCCCTTTTTAGCCTCCACTAAGGTCCGCCACTGACTACAACAACACTTGGGCTCTAGTAGACGGTTATAAGCGCCGAGACACATGCTTAATCGCCACACCCACACTTAGGTGGCAAATAAAGGTAGCCAGAAATAAATATGTCGGGGTAAGTGAACGTTTGGCACTTTTTCATGTGGCGTATCAGATCTGACGTGAGATTTGTTCCGCGGCAGCGGAAATTTTAGTGTCGTGCTGTGATAATGTGTGGCACAATATTTTGCTAGCTTTGGTGTAGTTTTGGTGGCCAAAAGCCTTAATCACAATCCATGCTAAACAAATTAGTTTGTTCATGCCATGCAAATAAAAATTCTATTAAGATCTATTTTTTTTCCAATATAGGATTTGGGCCCTCTCTCTGTTCGTTCCTCCAACATAAAAGGAAAACAAACAAATACTACTACGCTACGAAGCGATGAGAACTACCTACATAATCTAACTAAATCCCAATTTTTGATTGCCTCCCTATTCTGGACGATATTCTCCACATCACGATTGAGGTAGAAGATCTGGAGGGCGTTGATAACCTCGCTGCTGGCCCTTCTTCCGAAAGGTGGATCTGGGTCAAGCTGAGATGGTGCGGGTCGAAGTGGTTATTTTGGTGCAGTTTTTGCTATGGCATCGGTTGGGCTGGGCTGAAATGGATGTTGCAGTGTAACGGACCAGGGTGGTGCGGACTAACCAAGAAAACAGGCTGGAGCGGTGCGGTCTAGAGTCAGCTCGAAAGATCAGAACGGACTGAAACCCGTGGGTTCAACCCGCACCGATCGATCGGGTCCGCGCCGATCTACACGCTGCCGATGTGGCAGGGTGGGGCACGACGCACCGCCGCCACCCACCCAGGACGACAACCGCGACTTCCCTCGTCGTCTTCTTGGCTACCGCCTCACCGTCGCGGGCCCTTCGGCCTCTGGGCCAAGGAGGAGCGGCTCTTTGTCTACGACTACTAGCCAACGGAAGCCCCTTCTCCCTCTCAGCCCCCATTACCGGCGTCCTCAAGTCGTCTTCCTGCAGGGGCCATGGAAACTCCGACGATGGTAGCCGTGGGCTTCGAGGAGGGTGGAGAGAGGACGAGGAGGGGAATCCGAATCTGGCCATAGGCTCTATTATATATGTCATGCTATATACAAGACCGGATGTGGCACATGCTATTAGTTTGACTAGTAGGTACCAATCTGATCCAGGTTCGGAACACTGGATAGCGGTAAAGAACATCCTCAAGTACTTGAGAAGAACTAAGGATATGTTTCTTATATACGGAGGTGAAGAAGAGCTAGTCGCTAAGTGTTATGTCGATGCTAGCTTTGACACCGATCCGGATGACTCTAAGTCTCAATCCTGATACGTATTTCTCTTGAACGGAGCAGCAGTTAGTTGGAGGAGTTCCAAACAGCCTGTGGTGGCTGGATCAACGACGGAGGCGGAATATGTTGCTGCTTCAGAAGCGGCGCAGGAGGCGGTTTGGATGAAAGAGTTCATTACGGAACTAGGTGTGGTCCCCAGTGTGTTGGACCCAATGGTGATCTATTGTGACAATAATGGAGCCATAGCCAACGCAAAGGAGCCGGGGTCTCACAAGAATTCCAAGCATATTAAGCGTCGGTTTCACTCCATCCGCGAGCATGTCAAGGATGGAGATATAAAGATTTGTAAAGTACACACGGACCTAAATGTAGCAGATCCGTTGACTAAAGTTCTCCCTAGGGAAAAACATGATCAACACCAGAACTCCATGGGTGTTAGATTTATCACTATGTGAACTAGATTATTGTCTCTAGTGCAAGTGGGAGACTGAAGGAAATATGCCCTAAGAGGCAATAATAAAGTTGTTATTATATATTCCTTATACATGATAGATGTTTATTTTACATGCTAGAATTGTATTGATCGGAAACATCAATACATGTGTGTTTAAACAAAAAAAAGGGTTCCTAGTTATGCCTCTCTTATAGACTAGCTTGTTGATTAACAAGATGATCAATGTTTCCTGATCATGGACATTGAATGTTGTTAATAACAAGGTCACACCATTGGTGGAATGATGTGATGAACATTCATCCGAAGTATAGCATTACGATCAAGTCATTATGTTTATATTGTTATAACATCATACAAAGTAATCTTTATCCTTAGACCATGAGATCATGTTAATTGCTAACACCGGAAGAGTATCTTGATAACATCAAACGTCACACCGTAACAGGGTGACTATAAAGATGGGTTTAGTACTACGAAGGTGTTATGTTGAGGCTCATGGATCAAGAGTGCAATTTGTCAATCCAGATGACGGATAGATATACTCTGGGGCCTCTCGGTGATATCACATTAAGATAGCTTGCAAGCAAGTGATGTGATCACTAGAATGTTATGTCACGGGAACGAGAAAAGAGTGCATGTCGGTAACGAGATCAAACTAGGTATGGAGATACCGATGATCGAATCTCGGACATGTAATATATCGAGAGACAGAGGGATTTAGTTACAAGCGTTAAAGGTTCTCACGATCACAGAAGTCATCGTTGAATATGTAGGAGTCAGTACGGATCTCCAGGTCCCGCTGATGATTATTGATCGGAGAAGGGTCTCGATCATGTCTGCATTATTCGCGAACCGTAGGGTGGCACACTTAAGAGTTACCGGACACCATTTTGGAGCACATATGTTTCAGACGAAAGAATTGCAAAGCGCAGGAATTGTTTTAATAGAAACCGGAAATTATTTCGGGTGAAATTGCAGAAAGTGGTTCTGCATGTGATATTGAAATATTGCAAGGGGCTATATGTGAATGTTTGTTAATTAAAGTAATTAACAAAATTCTGAATAAATTTAATAAAAAGAGTTTTATTAAATAAGAGAGCATTAAATTTGTAGAAATTTAATGCATTTAAAGTGGAGACTTTAAAAGGGAATGTGAAGAGGCATTTTAATGTGGAGGGGTTACCACCACATGAATGGGGGAGGTGAGGGGTCACCCCCCCATGCGCCGGCCATGGAGAGAGGGGGCACCCCCCCTCCTCCTATAAAAGGCCACCCATTCCCTCCTTCATCCTCACATCTCCTTGTGAAGGATCTCTCTCTCCCTCTAGAATTATTTTCCCATGGTCTCGGATTAGCGAGATACATGTTCCCGGTGGGTCTGGAAAGAGTTGTTGCTTCTGCTGGATCGCTGGAGCGAGGAGGTGGAGGTTGTCCGGTGGCTTAAACGTGTGTGCGAGTGCGGATGCGCTGCTGAGTTGCGACGCTCGGACTTCCTCACGATCTTGAGATCGGCAAGTGTACGACTACATCAACCACGAGTTCCTACTCGTTAACAAAACTCGTTGTCTTCGAGGGTAAGTTCTCGTTGGATGTATGTTCACCCGTTGCTTTGTACCTAGTAGATAGATCTTGGCGTGTAGTTCACACCGTAGGAATTTTTTTGTTTTCTATGCTGTGGACCCAACATTATTGTGGTATTAGTGTACTACTCTCTACAATTCCATGAACAATACTTTCTAATTTCTACTGGTTTCCTTGGTTACTGTTATTTGTCAGTGTTAGTGTTTGTCTGATAGTTATTAATGGTTAACTGATAATGACTTGTGTTGCTAGAGTGCTAGTGTGTTGTTGTGATCAATGTGGTCAAAATCCATAACTCAATCATACTGTATAAGTTTATATATGTTTCTCTAACTATTTATCTTACTTGATTACTTGAGGTTTTAGTTATTATTATACTAATTCTAGCTTGTAGTTTATGACATGATCCTATCATAGTTCTTATGTAGTTCACTTGATTTTCTCTGAACCTTTGGTTTAGTATTAATGTAAGTGTGCTTTAATTAATGTGCTTTACTTGTATGCAGGTTTAATATATTCAGAGTTTATTCTCTTCTTCTCCCTTCTCTTTCTTAGGTGATGAATTGATCCTATCTAGAGAAGTGAACGGAGATGTAAAGTTTAAGTTATTATTAAGATGATTTAATTAACTAAAATGCCTATTGTGTGCCGTCTAATCATAGAGGCATGTCTTCTATGGTGTTCTCCACTAATGGATATGCACATGAGTTAGCCCTAGGTTAGCCTAGGTGCTACCTAATTTCACTCTCTCTCAACCTAATTTTATTCTAAAATTAAGTTATTAACCTTTGAAGATTCCAAAATGGGCTTGAGAAAGATCTGTTGCAGTTCTTCCTACTTCTTGCGCATGTTCTTTTTTCGAATGCTCCTTTAGAACTTTCTTTCCCACTAGTGAGTGTGGAAATATGTTTCTCCTCTCTCTCAGCCTCTGGTCTGAGAGTGTTTCTTATGAGCTTGGCTCTGAGGATTGTGATTTTGGAGTTGGGTCTAGGGTCCTATTTATAGTGTTCTAGAGTTCATGTGGTTGTGACACCTCATTGAATGAAAACAGTGACTAAGCTGCTCCAAACCACCTCTCTAGCTTGGATTTTTTTTACTAATCAACTTGTCATATGCCATAAGTGGCATGACAGTTAAGGGTTAAATTGGTCATTTCTACTATTTTGTAATTTGACAAGTGGATAATATGATTAACATATTTATTTCTTTTCTTGCCAGATTCAATTCTAGGAATATTTCCTATTGTTCACTACTATTTCATTAAATTATTAGCTGTGGTCAGAGGTTCATATACAATTCCTTCTTCAGTGGCTATTGATTTCTACAGAATCCATGTTTGAGGGTTATATTTGATGTTAATTGCTATTCTAATGGTTTTTCTACTAAGATTTCTAGATTGCTTTTCTATTTAAGGTGGCTATATGATATATGTTCCACTCCTATTCCAATTGTTTACTAGCACTATCTATTGCTTGCATTTGCTTTATGCTATTATTGTGGTACTAAGGTTGCTACCTACGGTTGTTGTGGTTATCTACTGTTGTTGTTGTTGTTGTTGTCTAATGTTGTCATTTGTTGCCTACTACTGATTGCTGCAAAGCTTGGGTTTACTATTTTATTTTTCTTAAACCCTCAAACTCAAGAGTTCTAGGACTAGTTCCCAGAATTCCAACTTGGAATCTATATCAAATGGTTTTGCCTTAGGGAAGAACCAACATCTTAACATAACAACAATTGCTTTTTTTGTTTCATTTGAAAGATTAAAGAGCAAGAAAGATATAAGTAGTTTTAGGTTCCTTTCTTTTTATTCTTGTAGCTTGTATTAGGTGATTTCTCTTTGTAAGATCTTTTGTAAGGAAACATCTCTACGAATATATTAATAAAAGATTCCTTTTGTTTACATTGTCTCCATTTATTTTCTTATACTTGTTCAATTCCTTTTATTTTTGATTATATGAATTCAAGTTTGAATTATTCAAACCTCCATTCTGAATTACATAATCACTTAGAATTATTAGTTGATTCTAATGCAAATGCAATGCTTTTATTTGAGCATGACACTCAAACAAAGCTGAAAACTATTTTAAAATCCTAATTTTTTAATTTACAAGCTCAATTTCAATTCAAATCCTAGTGTTGACGTAATTCAAACTTCAACACTAGAGTTCAATCTCAATCACTTGTAAAACTTTTAGAACAAAGTTTTAAAATTTCCACACCTTTGGAAATGCATGCTATGCAAAAACACTCATCGCAACTTCATCCTCTAACGTTCCTATTCTTCGGGTCATCACATGAAATCTCTAGCCAGAGTCTCGCAGCGGCCCTAGGCGACACAACTCTTCTGACGGAGATGGACACTGGGGCAACGACCCTAGACTTCTTCGGTGACCTTGGCGGACGCCGTGGCTGTGAGGGCGGCACGACGGCTAGTACGGGGGTTCGATATTACTCAAGCCCTCATCTTCGTGTGGTGTGGGTGGTGGTGGCGATGCCCACTGAGATCTCCGACCTGCTATTGGAAGCCTACGTGCGGTGGTGTGGGGTCCTGCCGATCTACCTAATAAAGGAGGCAATCCTAGGGTTCTTCTCGCGTCAATACAATGTTCTGCTTGATGCGTGGCAACATTAATCTAGTCGGTGATGAGTTCCAGGAGGCTCCCTAGATCTTCATTCGTTGCTTCATGCGTGTAGTTTGCTGGACTAGATGGGATTCGGTCGAGTGCACCCCCATTTCTGGCTATGTGGTTTCACGAGGATGTCATGCGATGCTTCATTGTCTGTTATCTTCATGGACCTCTTGGTGTTTCGATTTCCATGGTGAAGACAGTGGCAAAGAATGCATGTCGGCTGAGGTCTAAGGTCTAGTAATTGCGGGCTGAGTCTTTCAGATGATGAGGATTTTGTTTGATTATACTTGACTTGTAACAACGACATCAGCAAGCGGGGACGACAACACATGAGTAGTACATAGTCTTATTTTTCATGGTAAAAATCAAAGGTGTGACCTTAATTGGTTGTGTCTGGCAATGGTCTTGTTGGTGTTTTGGGATGAGTTTTTTCATAGTGAAAACCTAAGATCTATGATCAGGCAGCGACGGCGTGTGTGCACTGTTTCCTTCATGGAGGTATTGCTTTTGGAGAATTTGGACCCCTGGTGTTGCAGCTATAAGGTTTTGATCACTGTAGTGGGATTTTTTGTTTTTTCTTCTTTTTCTTTTTGTTGTAGAGTTGTGAGCATCCGTAATGTTTTTAGGACAGTTTTTTGATGCAGATGCAGGGTGTAATTGGTATCTCCATGATATTAATATTCTCTTTGTCAAAAGATATTAAATTCTCATTCATTTTTCTGTCCATTCAAGCTCTTTGGTGGTGAAGAAGAAACTTCTAGTTACAAAATCCAACCGTCCGGCGAAATAGTAAATTCTTATCCCTATTCATTCAGGCTCGCTGGCATCGAAGAGCCGGCAAAACAGTACCAAGTCTCTTAAGATCCTAAACTAATTAATTTATGCTTGTCGACAAACATGTATGTTTCTTCATGGTTGTTAAGGCCATTATGGAAATCGTTGTCATAGACAATCTAAATAAATCAAGCCATGAGATATCATATATTATTTAATTTAACATTAAAATATCAAAAAAGAAGCTAATGTGTCCTCACATAAAACTCTTCTTCGCTCCAGCCATCTTCGGGATGCGTATTGGTGGAAATAGAATCATCACCGACATACCCGGTTTGATCATCGTTCATACTAGATCTAGAGTCCTCCATCTCCTCTATGATTGCGCCACATTGTTAGAATCACCAATGCTACGTGTGTCTAACAATTACTAGAGACGAAGCATGATCATGGGATGAACTTACAAGATCGGAAGATGCAGCCGACGATTTGGATTAGAAACCCTAGTGACGAAGACGCCAAGGCGCTGGCGCGCCTTCTACCTTCGAGGATCTGCGGCGACGGATGCGAGGATCTGTGGCGGCGGACGCGGGGTAGATCGGCGGCGCTGAGGGGAAGCAGATCCGCAGGTTACGAGTGACCGAGTTTTATCAGGCGGCGGAGAAGCGAAAACTTCAGTTCCGCCCAACAATGGTGTATGCATTGATGTGGGAGCTAATCGCGGTGATTAGGTTAGGTGGGCCCCATGTGGGGTCGTCCCATACGGCGTGGCCAGTCCATGTATACAGATATGAGACTATACTGGGTTCCGCCTGGGCCAAAAAAAAACGAAGCCAACAAAACGTGCCGGACTAAAATGTCCCTAGCAGTTCGGACTTCCTCGTAAACGAGGGTGCGCGCTAAAGCAAGCCTCATATTAAATTCCCATACTTTTTTCAGTTCATTCAAGCTCTTTGGTGGTGAAAAAGAAAGTTTTAGTTACAAAATCCAACCGCCCGGCGGAGTAGTAAATTCCTATCTCTACTCATTCATGCTCTTTGGCGTCGAAGAGCCGCCAAAACAGTACCAACTCTCTGAAGATCCTAAGCTAATTAATTTATGCTTGTCGAATTACTGATTCCGCGCGCCGTCTGCTTTGACCACTAGGAAATGTTAATTGTAGATCATTCAAAATGTCTTTTCCACACGTACGTATAGAGCAGGCAGAGAGCAGTCACACACAGAGGGATTCCATAGGAAGTGACGCCATGGATCACAGCAATGTACGTACGCGCGCTATGGACAGACAGTACTACGTCCTACACAATCTATGTGGGATACCTTAAAGAATGTACTATGTTACATCATCTCTCTTGCTTGCACTGCATGCATGCATGGGTTCAATCACCCATACACCATATGGTCACCCCTCTCCTCTACAAATCTCTCTACAAATCATTCCATCTCCCTCTCTAGTAGAGCTAGGGGAGTGTGTGTGTTGTGTGGGTGTGAGTGCATGTGCATGTGTTTGTGCTTTATTCTCCCAAAGGGGGATACAGAACTGGTCTCTGCTGGCCTAGGCCTTCGAGAAAGCAAAGCAATAAGCGCAAAGCAAACTATGCACAGCGCAAAGCAGCAGGGAGAATCTGATTCCCCTCCCAGAGTAACATGCGCGTACCGATGCAATACTATGTCATGTGAGATCGATCGACCATCATATCCTCGACGTACGCATCCATGGAAAATTCCAGATCTCGCTCTTGCTACCACCGTACAGTTCCCATACGCAGCTAGCGACCAGTGTGTATCACCCACCACTATACCTCTAGTAGCAGCTACACTGGCTTCTCTCTCTTCTACTACTAATAGTACTCCTAGTTGAAAAAACCGAACCGGCGAACCAAAATATTCTCGTAGAAGTAAGCGAACCGGATTGAATATTCTAGGCCGGACCGGCGATTTTATCACGAGCCGACAAAAACCAGCAGGAACTGTGTATGCTCCGGAGTAACCAACTCAGCCAACTTGTGCTTGTGAATTCATATCAAGTTAGTAATATTCATATGTTGGCAAACCACGGTTAAACCGTGAAGCAACTGGTGTACCGGTTTGTCGAGTAAACCGTGGGCTTGAATGGCTTGGTCACCGGTCTGGTTTTTTCATACTATCCTAGTACTACTACATTCTGTTTCTCTCTCCTCTCCTCTCTCATCGCATGGAAGTCTTGTGGTCATCTCTCTCTCTCTCTACACACATTCTATCGTACGCTTCTTTAACTTTTGGGTAGTACCAGTCTTGTTGCAGCTAGCAGCTTGTGCTTTTGGGGCGCACCGCTTGGTCCATCGCTACTATCCAAGCTACAACAACACTGTAAAATAACTAGTGCAGCTCTGCCTTCTACCCTTCTCTTTCCCAGTGTTCCCAAACTTCCATGTAACCGATAATCTCCATGCATGCACAATTCTTCCAACCTTTACTATACAGCCATACCTACTTAGCATTACTGATGCATGCACACATGAAGAGTAGATATCTCTCGTGAACTCACTCTGTTAAACCTATTATGTAGCACGAGAGAGTGAATTTTAAGAACATGGGTACATAGTTGTCCGATTCTAAGTTACAGACAATTGGGGGGGGGGGGGGGGGGGGGGGGGGGGGGGGGAGGGAGGCTTCTTTCAAGCTATTCATTCGGAACTTGTCATTTTTTACCCAAGCTACATACTTTAGAATTTTTTTTTTGAAAGAACATACTTTAGATTTCTAGTGGCACACACGTACATATGTGCGTGTCCTCTACAATCTACATGCAAATATTTCTTCCCAAAATTTTTGGAGACCGTGAAATACGTTTTTTGGCTGGTCCCCATGTCAGGATCATGAGTAGCCATGTCTATCCTAGTAATTCACATATAGCAGAACTGATCGTGCCGGAAGTATTATCCCATGGCACTAACCGAATCAAGATCGATATGTGTGTGAGAAATCTATATATCTTGACGTTTCGTACGTCGTTCTGTCACCACTGAAAAAGGAGGGGAAAGGTAAAGGGTAAAAACTAAAGAACCGACCTTGCTGCTTTTGAACGGCCATCGTTGACTAGTCCCTTCGCGGCAGCCGTGATCAACACATGCTGGCAATGCTAACGCTAATTAATTGCATTTCTAGCATAATTAGTAGAGAGATTAATTTAACTATAGATAAATCGATCTATCAATGGCGCGGCATTGCATGTTAATTTAGAGCCACGCATGATGCAACCTGCATGCATAACCTATGTGTTTCTTTTTTTAAACCTATGTGTTACTTATGCATGTATGTCATCTTCACTTTGATTTTATTTCTCTTTCTTCTTACACATGTTCATTTCTAGCTCCTCTGATTAGCGAGCGAACAATTAGTTGTTGCTAAAACAATTTCACTACTTGCACATGTTGCAAGAAAAATGCATGCATGGGAATCCCTCCATGAACTTAAAAAACAAATGAAAACATGTGTTCACAAATTTGTATCATAGAATATATTATATAGTAGAAGCCAGAGATGAACATACATTGAAGAACTATATATCGAAGAGAGAATTCATATATAACAGGAGTTTTTAAACCACAGCGGTACGGTACACACATAAGTTCAACCCGAATGAAACCTAAAATAAGAAGAAGAAGTAGAAGAAACGTAGCAAATGATCATGCTAGCTAAACTAGCTAATTAACACTAATACTTGTCCATGATCATTAAGCAAGCAAGCACACACCACTATCCATATCCTCCATGATCTCTCCTCTAGTTCTTGAATGAAACACGTTGCAAAGCAAATGCAAAGCTTTTATATATCTCACACCATCCTCTCCTCCAAGCCCCCATGCATCTAATAGCTAGCTAATTGTAGGATTAATCCGAGCTCGCATTTGGTTAGCTTAGCTCGTTACAACTTACAAGAGATGGTTACCTGTGGCAGTATTGGAGTAGGAGCTTGTGTATCCATTAGTGAGATGATGATCACCAACACCGTACATCATGCTGCCTGATCTTGGGAAGCCTTCCCTCTTCGTTGCCATCATTGCACGGAACTGATGATCTGCACGGTCGTCTTCGCCGTTGTTGCCATGGCCGCCGCTGTCTAAGCCTAGGTAGTGCAACATCCCCGGCATCGCCATTGCCGGCGCTGCAGCTGGTGCCATCGTGTGCTGCTGGTCGGCCATCGCGTGGAAGAACGGGAAGCCTTGCATCTGCTGCACTCTCCACTGCTCCAGCCCAGCCGCCGCGGCCGCGCCGCCTACAGGGTAGAAGCCGGACGGTACGTCCATGGAGGACGGCTTCCCCATCCCCGAGAAGGTGGAGCCGAGGCTCATGGCGTCGAAGTCGGCGAGGCGGAGCAGCGGCGGGAGCAGGCCGGAAAGGTTGCCACCGCCGCTGCTCAGCATGGCCGGGAGAGCGGGTGCCGCGTTGCCGTTGGCCGTGGCTGCAGGGGTGCAAGCTGACGACGTCGTGGTCGTCGAACCACCCGAAGTGGCGCCGCTAGCCGCCGGTGCCCCAGCCGCGGCGGCCTGCTTAGGCTTAGCGCGCTTGGCGTGGCGACGGTATCCGCCGCCGACGGGGACGTTACGGAGCGCGCCGCCGCGGGTCCAGTAGCGCCGGCAGGCGCGGCAGAAGTGGCGCGGCTGGGTGAGGGAGTAGTTGTTGAAGTAGCAGAACTTGGTGTTCCCGGAGTCGCAGCGCGGGCACTTGAGCCCCTGCTCCGGCAGCGGCACGCGAGCAAGCCGCGCGCGCTCCGACATGGACATGGGCTTCGCCGGCCCCATCGCCTGCCCACCGCCGCTCCCGCCGTCGCCGCCTTCCGAAAGGGCTCCCTGCTGCATGATTGACGGCTGGTGGAGCTCATGATTATTACAACTGCCGTCACCGGCGCCGCCACCACCACCACCACAGCTGACCGCCGCGACCTGCTGGTGGTGGTGAGCATGCTGCTGAAAATCCAGCTATAGATCAGAAGAAAGAACCGGAATTTAGTCTAAACATTTGGCCAAGAATATACCGAGATATGTATGTAGTGCTTGAATCAGAATATATATCGTGAGAACTAACTGGTATTATTCTTCCACTTTGCATCAATTTTAATACTCCTAACAGATTTTTCTCTTCAACTTTGCGAGAAAGAGAGAGTGAACAAAATCTTGCGGAAAGAAAGGGGAATGAAATTACCTGTTTATCGTTCCAGCTCGAGGAATCCAGGAAGGAGGGAGGGAAGATCATGGTGGTTGGTGGGTGGTGATGTTATCTGGAGAAAGTGAGTCTGCTTGTGCTAGCTAGGGTTTGGCAAGCTCTCTTGTCTTCTCCTTTCCCTTGTGTGGAGCTCTCTTCTTTGTGGTTTCCTTCCGGCCGGTGTGGCTAAAGGTTGTGCATGATAGATGCTTGGGGGTAGCTAGTGGGGGATGAGAGGGCAAGGTAGCTAGCTAAGGCTCCTCCTCATGGTCCTCATGGGATTGGAAAATAATATATGGGAATCACAGAGAAAGAGAAAGAGGAAAAGGAGAGCGAGAGATGGGAGAGTGAGACAGGATTAGTGAGAGTGTGAGTGAGGTGGGATGAGGGAGAAAAAGAAGGAAAAGTAGACATGTACCTTCTATGTGGCCCAAGTTTTGTGATGCTGTCTCTGCTGTTGGGGAGGAGGAGGGACAACGTGCTGTTTCTTCGTGGTGGCAATAGGGGTGTGAGGAAACCTCTCGTGGTATATTAATTATGAGCCGCTCGAGTTTGATTTGGGTTTGGGAAGAATTTGAATAGAAGTATACAACTGACTTGAGTTTGAATATGCCCTGGTGCTTGAATTGAAAGATGCACCAAAATTTAACTTGTGTGCATTGTTTGTACTAGTGAGCTCTATACAAGTCATGTTATGGCATGCCTTAGTAGTTAGTACCAATATCTAATCCTAATTTCCATCGTTTCAGCTAGCAAGGTGACACGCGCATTTGTTTTCGTAATTTCGATACACATTGTTATTTTGGATATTTGACATGGTCTGCATCATACAACTTTGATCAAACCAATATTTATGTAAAAGATTGTAATTATCATCATCACATTATGGAGACTAATTTCATGACTATAAAATCATATTCTTTTTTATCAATATTTTTTTATATTAACTAGCATGGTGCCCTCACAAATGCCACGACATCATCTAAAAATTTCAAGAAAATATAACTATAATTCCATAGATACGTATAATATCTAGTTAGTACGAATACGGCTCTATAGTCACCATAAATTATCTAGTTAACGGGTGGACTATTTTATCATGTTGTCATAAAATCTCCCGTGCAACTCTAAACCACTCTAAATCACGATACAATCCAAGAACCAGTAATAATATGTTTTCTCAGTTGCAAGGAGTTCAAGCATTGGTGCCCATTTGTTAATGGATATCCAATTTGTATGAACATGCTCGGACTACTCCTTCCATTCCCAAATATGTTGTGTATAAATTTTAGTCAAATTCAATTTTTAAAGTTTGACTAAACACATGTGAAAATTATCAAGATCTACAATATCAAACCTGTATTATTAGAAACACGATGAAATATTATTTCTTGATGTATGCATTAGATACTGCAAAGAATGATATGTTTGTGTTTAGACATGGTCAAAGTCCGCAAAGTTAATAAGTGACCAAACTCAATTGATTAGAGGAGTGGATGTTACGACCTAGCCGTCCAAGTTAAAGGCCCTATGTATGCGAATTTGGATTATTAATATTCCAAACTTGTTGTAGGGGTTTCACCCACCGCTTTCATTTAAAAAAATCTGCAAAGTTTGACTTTGACTAAAAATTATATGCCACATATTTTGGGAAGGTGGGAGTATCTTTCTACCGGTTTCACTCCTCAAGCATCTAAAACAGGTTAATATTTAATCCCACAAGCATATTTTAGGTGGTACTTTCATCTAATGATTACTATTTTCGTTTCCTAGAGTATTTAGACTTTCCAACCTGGATTTAAAGGAACCGACCCATTCTTATCACTATAGACAAACTTTGAAGGCAAAGATGGGGAAATCCAATTCGGCTCATGCGTGCAAATGAACCCACTGTGTGAAAACACATTAAAACGTCAAAACAAATTCAGAAAAATATTTACATGTACATCTGGTCATTATATATCCATACACAAGTTTCTATTGGAAAAGAACATTTTACATATCCCACTCATGTAAAAAATACAAATTCACGAACATGTTTTTTTGTCTTTTTACACAAGCCACATAAAATATTTATTTTTGCTGAAAACTTGTGTACAAACATAGAATGTTCGGATGTACATGCAAAGTTTTCGTTTGGATTTTTTTGGCAATTAAAATTTTATTTTTTATGTATTTTTCATAATGGGTTCATTTGCACCTAGGAGCCAAAACACCACCTCCTGCGAAGATGGTCCTTATTTTTAATGCTGAGAAGAGAAATGCCTATGTTGGGATGAATGCCCAGCTTTGTATATATTCTTCGACTCTTGGTGAATAACATTTTATCTAAATAAATTGTAGCCAATAACCTATCGTTTATCTTCAACAAAAATCTAATAATAATAACATGCCTCTTACCAAAGAATCGGAAGCTATTATATTTTTCCTTTAGAACCAAAATGCTTGAATGCCTCGAATTCCTACACATAAACAAAGAATAATAATTGTGAGACTAGTAGAATTTATATGGAACCGTTGAGAGGCTAGCTCCAACAATTGGCATGAAGATGAAAGTAGTTAATTTTTAAATAACTTTCTTAAATAAAGGGTGCAATATGTGCTTGTAGAATCGACAAAAAATGTGTAGTCAACAATTAAGAATATTATGTTCACTGAAATAAATGAAAACAGTAATGTAGAATAATCCGTGGGCCCATGCTTGGCTACCCCTTCAATATCATATTTCTTGACACTATGAAGGTTAGAAATATGAATTTGGTGATGACAATGTGATCTAGAGAGCTATGCTAGGATATGTTGTCTTTGTTTTTAACCTTATGGTGAACCGGTGAATGTATTCTAGGTATATGTGAAGGATCATATATGTCTTCAATTTTTTAATGATGGGTATCTCTTATATTGGTTATGATCAACAAAAATATTTGTATGTACCGAGTTAACGAACAAATAATGTTAGGTAGCAGAGATGTAATCACTAGAATATGCTTATGTATAATTATGAAGATCAATTGGTCATGCTAACAAAATATATTGTGTCTACCAAAACAATTGCATATTGTTTGTTTTTGGAATTTCTAACATATCTCTCTTTTTTCTTCCATTTGTGATTTCATATATTAGATAATTGAATAAATTAATTGTAAACATGATATTTTCTACAATTAAGAATATATAGTTAAGTGATTTATTAATGAAAGTATCCATTCTTTTAGGTGATACTATAAATATCATCATTCACTAAGGGTAAAAGGTCCATTAATGTATTCATTTTATTATTTAATTGTTGAGGCACACTATTTGTCATACTGTTAGTCATATTGTAGTTGAAGTGATATGAGGATACATTTACTCTCTTGGGCACTTGTTTTTTGATGATCATAAAATGGGCCTTCATTTTTTGTTGTGCATCACATAACATGGCTGCCGAGGAGTTAGATTGCTAATGTTAGAGAAGTTTTTCTTCACACATTCTTCTCAATCTATGCTTTCATTTTTTGTTGATTATTTGTTAGACATAGAAGGAGAGCATGTCATTACAATGTAATAATAGCTTCTCGAGAACTTTCAAACATTTATTCAACATAAACCTTGTGGTTTCTTCCTCTACCCTACTCATCATTGTGGTATTGCAATTAGATTATTTGATTACCGTAAGTTGGTGTATCTATATTCTTCCACACATACTCCAATTTCTTCATGTTATGTTGCTAAATTCTTAATATTTTTTAAATAATATATGTATTTGTAATACTGTGGATAGAGTAGTCTGACTTCAAGAACACATTTCAATACATGTTTCATAATCAATAAAAAATATTCAAAAAAACATGAAAATAGTGGAAACATTTTGTCCACTCCTTCCAATACAACTTTTGCCTAAGAAAATAATAAATTTACATGCTTTCCTTTTGAAGACTTTCTGGAGTGTGATCATTATTTAAAATGCGGCACTATTTTCTACTTGAACTATCCATCAATCTAAATACCAAAAAATGTTGAATTCCACTATAAAAATTAATGCACAAGTTTGGAACTAAATCTTTTTAAGCCAAAATTATCTGAGAAACATGGCTAATATTAAGAGGACTAGATCGGGGGTATAAGAACACCACATTTTTTACATAGCAAGAATTTCATATGCATCTACAATGTCAACATAAATGTTGAAGATGAAATGTTAATATCCGATCATGACACCAAAGCATCTATTATTTTCAAATATTTTAAGGACATAGTTGTATGCTCTAAGAGATAAATTAAGTTATTTGATCTTGCTTCCTTGGTATTTCTTATCCATGTGATTGACTTTATCAGCCTAGAATCACTTCCCACTGGAAAGGAGGTCGATCGATGAGGTAGTAAAGCACATGCCTCCTAACAAATCCCCATGCATCTTACGGTTTCAATGGCGATTTATCAAAAACATAATTGATAACAGTAAAGAACCAAAAGATAATTTGGATCTTCCAAGTATCAACTCTTCTTACATCGGTCCGTTTCCAAAACAAGGCAGCCCTGAGACTGTATCTAACTATAGACTACAAGCCTATACCGAGTGTTAGCCTAGCAGTCAAATTTCTCAAAGATTTTGGCTAGCACACACGTCCCACATTAAACAACACCTATCACTAAGGAGCAAGAAGTCAAAAATCTCGTTAAAGAAGTAGTTGGTTGAAGAAGAACCATAAGAAAACTCACGACGAATCAGGTGCACCACAACCAGTGGATACAACCCTAGAGGTCCCTGCAACTAAGAACCTAACTCCTTATAGATAAGATAGGTACGTTACTATGTCTAAGACACTAAGGCACATTGTTGTTTAAGAAACACAGAATGACACAACATAACCTAGTGCAAATATGGAAGTTCCATTGGCTCCACCACCAAAGTCTCCAATTGCACATTCACTTTTGGATCAGCCAAAATTTGCAAAAAAAAATACATGGTGAGTGTTTTTCCTAAGAAGTTGTCTATTATCAAAGTAAAAAACAAAAGGCTAAAGAAATGAATTGAAGTAGAGAATTTTGCAGAGCTGATACACCATGCAGCCTATAATGGCAAAGTCGTAGACACTTTACCCATAGTTCATGTTGCTAGGAAGGATCCTCATCAGGTTATGTATCCATATCAGACTATGGTTCCCAATGTAAAAAAGTCCGGTGCTTACTAACTACAATAAATAATAAAAGAATGTGATGCTTAAGATCCTCTATTTTGGTTGAAGACCCAACATAACTACTTCCAAACTAATCTGATACAGAAAAGCAAGATAGCAGAAACCAAGCACGCCAGCTTTGGATATATGAAAGAACATGAGTCTCTAGCTCCCATTTGTGAAGCAGTACTATAGAGCAAGCTGATTTCTTTTGTCATAGGAAGCAAGATTGGAATGAGGAGATCATTCTTTAGTTTTATGCAACATTGTTCATTACGGGTCCCCAATGGCTGAACTCTTAGGAGAATTTATTGATCCTCACACCAAATCTTTGAGTGGATGATAGACTTGACATAGTATAAGTGCCCTTTCCCAGAATTTTTCACCAAGACAGGTTGTGGTCTTGAAGCATATGTGGATGCTAACTAGCTTCAAGGTGTTGATATCATAACCTCTAATGATATGAAGCATTAGTATCCTGCAGGAACTAATTCCTCAATCAATGGAAACACCACATCGATGTGCTACATGACCAAATTCATTGACAACATTCCATGGATGTTATTCGTCTCCAAGGGAGGGAATCAAGATGAACTTCAAGCACACAACAAAATCTTTCTATACTATGTTTTGATAAATAATTTTTTTATTTTATCTCTATTTATTAAAGGAAATTTGTACTATGTCATCTGTGACAACCTAGGGAGATTCTCATCCACTCCATAGCTCTTGGGCTTCATTGAGAAACTTATGAATATTAAGTTTCATCATAATTGCAAGCACAAGACATTATCCCTAGTCACTCATGAGACCCCAAAAAAGGCAAAGAGCCTGATGTACAAGCAACACCAACAGTTGTACCTACCACTCAGTCTAAACCTATGTTGACTACTAGAATGATGTGCAAACCCCTTCTCCATTGTCGATCATAAATGGACCGACCCATGTTATACTGATATCGACGTGGGCCTCCCCATCCAACCCTCTCTATATAAGGAATAAGGCCTACCAAAATAGTGTCACCAAGATATAGAAGGGCCATAACCTAGATTCTTGGATGCATAGAAGACAAACTCGAAAGTACTACGAGGAAGGACCAACCAAGAAAGGGACATTAAGGTTGCATAGATATAAACATACCGGAGGAGGTCACCCAAGATGAACCCTAAAAGGGGTATATTGAGTACGGAAGATAAGTAATGACTTTCATACTCAAGCCATTAACAACTAGCACTAAATTATTATCCTAAACTAGGTGCGTATTCAACTCACCAAGTTATATTCTTGACTTAGAAAGTAACTTTTACTTGTGTCCACTCTCTATCAATATTACTCCGAGGAAGGAGTTGGGTTCTTTATCTTTGAATTGGAAACCCAAACATAGGTAAAATCTTGCTAATGTAAGCCCCATTAACAAAACTAAAATAAAATAAAATGTACAACCACAATCAATCAAAAGTACAATTGAAAAAGAACCCTGATTTTGATAGGTGGCATGCCAAGTAGGGATCTCATGTCAATAGATCGGATCTACATCAAGTCAGATGGACCTCGATGATAAGGATGACTACTTCAAGCTACTTGTTTGCATCCGCGAAGATGACAACAAGGAATTAGTGGAGACCAAGTTGTTCCTTGTGATAAGGAAAAATCATCATCAAATTCTTTAGAACTAAGAGAACCCTAGGTAATAGTTGAATATGTTGTGGAATAATGTCAATAACGTGTACAACATTGCCAGTGATATCTCAAGGTTGGAACCATCTAGCGCTCAAGGTGATAGTGAGGGGTTATCTAGATGGTAAAAGCGGACCTTGAGGAGTGCTGTTATAGCCCTACCATGGATTAGAGTGTCCAACCGAAGAGTAGTTCAGAGTAGTATCATGAAGAGAAGATATTTATATGAGAGTGTTCACTAGCAAAAGTATGATCCCTAGGCCTTATTTCTAAGCATTGAAACACCGTTTGCAACCAGATATGTTACATGTTTTCTTACTTCCATCTTTATTTTAGATTGCCTTTAGTCTCTTCCTACCCGTCAAGATCTTTTCTGGCACCGTTACCACTTATAATTATCCATACCACTTGTATTTCACTATCTCTTCGCCGAACTAGTGCACCTATACACCTGACAAGTGTATTAGGTGTGTTGGGGACACAAGAGACTTCTTGTATCTTGATTGCAGGGTTGCTTGAGAGGGATACCTTTGACCACTTCCTCCCTGAGTTTAATAAACCTTGGGTAATCCACTTAAGGGAAACTTGTTGTTGTTCTACAAACCTCTACACTTGGAGGCCCAACAACGGTCTACAAGAATAGAAGTGCATAGACATCAAGCTATTTTCTGGCGCTGTTGCCAAGGACTAAAGAAGAAGAAGCTCCCACGTCAACAACGCGCCATCAAAGTTATTTTCTAGCGCCGTTGCCGGGGAGGTAAGGTAAAAGGTACTCACATCCTCTGGCTACTAAGCTATCTTCTAGCAGTGGTGTTGGTGTGTGAGTGCTCGAAGTTATTTCCTTTAGATTCTGCAATTATATCTTTTTGTTTCCTGTTTTTATTTCCACTAGTTAGGCTTAATGGAAAACAACAACAAAATTAGAGAGCTTTATAGTATTTATCTTGAGTTAGGACATGAAGTGTTTGAAGAGAAAATTAAAAAACCTATGGAACTTTATTTGCATGCTAATAGCAATGTTATTAGTATGAATTCTTTGAACACCATTATTGCTAATAATGTGGAAAAGTCTAAGCTTGGGAAAGCTGGTTTTGATGAGCATGATATTTTTAGTCCCCCAAGCACGGAGGAGAAAATTTACTTTGATGATACTATACCTTCAAAATGAGAGGAGTGCAATGATGAATATGATATTTTTACTCCACCTACTATTGAGGAGAAAATTAATTATAATTACAATAAGCCTCCTATATTTGATGATTATGGTGATGAGAATAATAATAATGATAGCTATTTTGTTGAATTTGCTCTCACTACAATTAATAAGAATGACTATGTTTATGTGGGGAGTATTAATTCTTTTATGCATGTGGCTCATGATAAGAATGTTTTATGTGAGAGTTATATTGTTAATTTTATTCATGATGCTACTGAAAGTTATTATGAGAGAGGAAACATGGTTTTATGTGTCTCAACAATATTAAGTTTTCCCTCTTTATGTTGAAAGTCTTGAAGTTGTACTTGTTTTGCTTTCCTATGCTTGTTGCTTTGTGATTTCATGACTTATTTATTTACAAGATTCCTATGCATATGAAGTTGGTTAGACTTAAATGTGCTTTGAATTTGCTTCTTGATGTTGTCTTTTACTTCAATTCATATTTCTTATGTGAGCATCTTCTCAAACTATCATGCCTAACTTAAAGGCGTTAAAGAAAAGTACTTCTTGGGAGGTAACCCAATAGTTTTCTTAAGTCTTGGAAGTTATTACTTCTGTAATAACCTCTCCTTATCCTTTTTTATTTGATTTTTGTGCCAAGAATAACCTCTAATGAGAGGGAAGTGAGATTTGGGGAAGTGTTGTTCCGAAACAGATTTTTGTGATTCACTGTAAAACTTCGTGAAAAATCTCTGTATGTCAGATTGAGCTGTAATGTTCTGAATAAATCCCCCAGGTTGTTAGCTAACTTTTGTTAGTTCAACACTTTTCGATTTGAGCAACAAAAGGTCTTCAAAAAAATCGGTTTTCACCTGCTGGTCTGTTTTGACAGATTTCTGTCATTATTTGCATTTGCCTCTTTATCGATTTCTTTTTGGGTTGTTTTTGGTAGATTGAGATTTTTGAGAGAATTTCTATAGTAGCTTGTGTTTTTAATGAAAGTTTTTCTGTTTTAAAACTAAACCCCAAAGGTTTATTATCTTTTGAATGTAATAATGTTGCTAATGATGATTGTGTGCAGTTTTGTATGAAGGAAATTTTCAGGTGTAGGGAAAGAATGATGTAATGAGATGAAGAATGGACAAGCGTGTCACCCCAAGAAATATTCAAGAGGTATAAGCGTCAAAGCTTGGGGATGCCCAAGGCATCCCCTTCTTCATCAATAAAAATCTCAGGTCTTTCTAGACACTTCGTTTGTATTGTTTCATGCACTATTGTGTTGTTCTTGGAGCGTCTTTGTTTTTGTTTTTAGTTTTATTTTTCTTGGTTTGCTTCAATAAGTTGGTTGGATCCCATCACTTCTTTTGGAGAGAGACACACCTCGTTATTCATTGCCTAGAACACTCTAGTTTTCACTCTTACTGTTCTGCGAGTGTTCTCCTTTGTTTGCACCGTGTTTAGCTTTAGTTTTCGATTGGTGTTGGAAACGAGTAGAAAAGTTCATGCTTATAAGTGGTACAAAAAGGAGTTTGTTTTTGATTGTGTCCTAGACTTTATCCTGTCATGCTTGATATTGTTTTGGCTTTATGCTTAGTGATTATTGTTGTAGCATGACTTGTTACAAACAATTGAGAGTGCTTAATGTGCCTTGAAAGAATCATGCGTTGTTTTAGCATATAAAAGCATAATATTGTGGTATTCTCCTTTAATGCTTTATTTGGGTTAACTTGGCGCATGCTCACACCATGTTAAGACTATACCAAGTCACCATAGCCTCTATGATCATTTACTTTTCGACTTGTAATATCACTTTATGCTTTAATTAATCATGTTTTGTCACTTTGCATGATTATGGACATTATTGCTCTCTTAGTTGGTCGCTCCCATTCTTTTGCTAGCCTCCACATGTACCAAGTATGAGTTCCACTCATGCATCCAACTCCAAATAAAACCAAGTTATTCCAAAGAGTTCACCATACCTACCTATTAGCATTTGCTATTCCAAGTATATTCATGTTTTTATCTACCTTCCGAATTAAACTTGTTATGTGAAAATTAGTGAGTAAAGCTCTCACGAACTTGATGGCACACTTTACTTGGCTTGCCCCTAATAAACTTGAACCATTGTGTCATCTATGTTGTATATGCTTGCACTTATACGTTGGGATTAGCAGAAGCATGCTGTCATGGGGAACACTTTCAACATTGTACCCAGTTGATATCATGCTCTTTTGTTTATGGATGTTGTCGGTGTGAAATGAAAGGGGAGCTTGTAAGTCCATGGAGTTATGTATGTGTGTTAGAGAAACGTCTAGGCCGCTAGCCTAAGCCATGCCTAATCATGGTGGAAACTTGCAGCATCACCATAGTGAGCAATCTATGAAGTATTCTTCTTATAAAAAAAGAGATAGAGATTGAGAAAAAGAAAAAAAAGATGAGAAAAGAGGAAAGAGAGAAAAAGCACCATTTTCCCATGGTAAATAAGAAGATTGCTAAGATGCTCATTGTCTTCTTGTCTTGTTATTTTGATTATGAGATAGCTCCTGTATCATGTGCAAGGGGTACCCCGTCGACGGTTCTCTATGATACACATGTACTTACTATGACAAGAACTTACCAGTAACTAAACTTGAGTAGCATGATGAGCGGCCCTCGTATTCAAGGGACATGAGATTTCCAACTTATACTTTGTCAAGCATATACTCCATAGTTTGTTCACGTCAACCTTAATCACTTCAAGATGCTTATGATAGGGGCAATGAGAGCTGAAAACTAACAGGTACCATCATTTTTGGAAGCTCTTTATAAGACTTGAAATCCTTGCTTCCCTTTGAAGGGCCTTTCTTCCACTTTTATATTGAGTCTCCACCTTAAATCTTTATGCACCAACTAAGAGAGCATAGTTGTCATTCTTTGTTCTATGTGCATTGTCCCAAAACTTATTGGTTGATTCATAATGTTGATATTGCTTGTTCTTGAACTATTTGTATCTAGTCACCCTTATGAACTTTGAAGGTGTCCTTTGCATTTATGTTTTGCTACTCCATGAGGGACAAGCTGAATGCTACTATGCTATGTTTTCTATATGTGAAACAAACAAATGTCTTTCAATGCATTGTTATTCATGATCTTTGTTTGTACCTTTTCATGTTACAACATAGTTACTATGTTTTATTGTTAGAACTTCATCTTTCATGCTCATGTTTAGAGTACTTTGATCCCAGCTTTCATGCTTTGCAAATGGTTTGATCAAGATTGTGATGGTGCATGTCACCTCAAAAATTATTCTTTTTATCACTTACCTACTCGAGGACGAGCAGGAGTTAACCTTGGGGATGTTGATACGTTATAAATGTATCTATAATTTTTGATGTTCCATGCTTGTTTAGTATCTACTTTCTTATGTTTTATCTACATTTTGAGATACTTTTATACATTTTCTGGAACTAACCTATTAACAAGATGCCACAGTGCCAGTTGCCTATTTTCTGCTGTTTTTGTTTTCAGAAATTTCTGCTGCTGGAAAAGAAATATTCTCAGAATTGGACCGGACAAAACCAAAGTCGATATTTGACGGAGAGGGGCCAGGGGCTGGCCACACCATGTGCTGTTGCGGGTCCCCCTAGTCGCGCCACCAGGTGATGTGGGCCCATGGTCCACCCTCTAACATCGCCCCTTCGCCTATAAAATCCCCCCAGGATGAAAACCCTAAGTACAAGATCAGATTTCCACGAAAAAGTTCCACAGCGCCGCCGCCACCAAAGAGGAGATTCGGGGGATATAAGTCTCTATTCCGGCACCCTGACGGGACAGGGAATTTCCCCCGGAGCCATCTCCATCGGTCTCCACCACCATATCCATAACCGTTGCTGATTCCCATGATGATGAGGGAGTAGTTCTTCCTCGAGGCTAAGGGCTCTACCGGTAGTTGTGTTCATCTCTCTCTCTCTCTCTCTCTCTCTATGCGTGATCTTATTTAGATCATGAGCTTTCTAATCTATAGATCTATTCTTCTACTCAAGTGTTTTAATGAATCTCTGCTTATCTCCACTGTGTGAAGTTGACAGTGTGCACACCGTGTGGCACTTTGGCTAAGGTTACATAAATACTTGTCATGAGTATAATTTGAGTTGGATGTCTCTATGAGATTGTGGTGTTTGTTGGAACCATCTAGTGCTCAAGGTGATAGTGAGGGGTTATCTAGATGGGAAAAGCGGACTTTGAGGAGTGCTGTTATAGCCCTACCATGGATTAGAGTGTCCAACCGGAGAGTAGTTCAGAGTAGTATCATGAAGAGAAGATATTTATATCAGAGTGTTCACTAGCGAAAGTATGATCCCTAGGCCTTGTTTCTAAGCATTGAAACACCGTTTGCAACTACATCTGTTACATGTTTGCTTGCTTCCATCTTTATTTCAGATTGCCTTTAGTCTCTTCCTACCCGTCAAGCTCTTTTCTGGCACCATTCCCACTTTTAATTATCCATACCACTTGTATTTCACTATCTCTTCACCGAACTAGTGCACCTATACACCTGACAAGTGTATTGGTTGTGTTGGGGACACAAGAGACTTCTTGTATCTTGATTGCAGGGTTGCTTGAGAGGGATACCTTTGACCACTTCCTCCCTGAGTTCGATAAACCTTGGGTAATCCACTTAAGGGAAACTTGTTGTTGTTCTACAAACCTCTGCACTTGGAGGCCCAACAACTGTCTACAGAATAAAAGTGTGTATACATCAAGCTATTTTATGGCTCCGTTGCCGAGGACTAAAGAAGAAGAAGCTCCCACGTCAACAACGCGCCATCAAAGCTATTTTCTGGCGCCATTGCCGGGGAGGTAAGGTAAAAGGTACTCACATCCTCTGGCTACTAAGTTATCTTCTAGCACTGTTGCTGGTGTGTGAGTGCTCGAAGTTATTTCCTTTAGATTCTGCAATATCTTTTTGTTTCTTGTTTTTATTTTCACTAGTTAGGCTTAATGGAAAACAACAACAAAATTAGAGAGATTTATAGTATTTATCTTGAGTTAGGACATGAAGTGTTTGAAGAGAAAATTAAAAAACCTATGAAACTTTATTTGCATGCTAATAGCAATGTTATTAGTACGAATTCTTTGAACACAATTATTGCTAATGCTGTGGAAAAGTCTAAGCTTGGGGAAGCTGGTTTTGATGAGCATGATATTTTTAGTCCCGCAAGCACGGAGGAGAAAATTTACTTTGATGATACTATACCTCCAATATATGATGATTGCAATGATGAATATGATATTTTCAGTTCACCTACTATTAAGGAGAAAATTAATTATGATTACAATATGCCTCCTATATTTGATGATTATGGTGATGAGAATAATAATGATAGCTATTTTATTGAATTTGCTCCCACTACAATTAATAAGAATGACTATGTTTATGTGGGGAGTATTAATTCTTTTATGCATGTGGCTCATGATAAGAATGTTTTATGTGATAGTATATTGTTAATTTTATTCATGATGCTACTGAAAGTTATTATGAGAGAGGGAAACATGGTTTTATGTGTCTCACTCCTCTGGAAGGGAAGAATGCCACATATATGTCTCACTCCTTTTGGGGTGTCTTAATTTGATGCCAAAGAAGGATGAAGTAATTCAAAACTTCGGGCTATAAGTTAGGTTTAGAAGATGTTGCAAACCTTGAACTTTAATTCACTTTTTTACTAGTTTGTAAACTTATGTTATATTTTCTGATACTCTATGCTACGCCATAATGCCAGTTTCTATATTGAGCATGTTATTTTCTAACACATTACATGTCTATGCATAGTTTATTTTCTGATAGATCATACACAATGCACTCTCATGGATTCCAAGATATGACGGGAGTTCTTCACAAAAATCCTTAACATGTGCACTTGCATTCAAATAGAAAATTCAAATAGTGCACATCTTTAGGGGAGCTTTTGTATCTCATGGAATCGAGTTGTTTTCAATAACCAAAAAGGGGGATATTGAAATTGCATCTAGTGCACTCCCTTGTGGGTTATGATGATTAATAAAAAATGATAAGGTACTAATAATTATACTAAGGTTTATATGGGTGAATAGTCCCATGAAGTTAGTTTAACCTACAGACGTGTACCACTCAAAATGAAGTGAGGGTTGTATGGATTCAAGATGAAAATTCATGGTAGTTCTTTTAGTATGGCTTGAAGATGAAATTCATGGTAAATCTTTCATTAGTTTCAGTGGTTTAACAACCACACTGAATATAGGACAAGTTGTAATATAAATAGGGGTAATATATGTTAGGAAAGAAGTGAAACTTGGTTGCTTTTTTAGGTAGGTTCATCTTTTGGAAATCTATGAGTATACAAAATACAAGATGAGGGGTACAACCGGGTAGAACAATGGTACATATAACCGGATGTGAATTTAATTCATATGACATGACTTATGATCTCAAGACTCATTGAGATTCAAAGGGGTATGGCAAGTGTTAAGCCTGATGCTACCAAGAATAAACATAGTTATCCTGAAGATTTATGGAACCTTGTCCTTGAAGGCTGCCCTAAGAACATGTCTCTTATATCCCTTTGCTCGGATTGAAGCACGAAGAATATTAACATTTTAAGGACTGTGGAGGACAATGGTTTCTGTGAACGTGCAACCGTTGGTGGAATCTTCTGTATAAAAGGCTAGTTTTTGGCTTCACATATATAAGGACCCGACCCTTGCATGATAGTGTTGGCTACTTTGGGCGAATATTTCTAGATCTAATTTTGTTACAAGATTCCCCTCTCTCATTTCTTGATAAATATTTCATGGGAAAAGAGTTGAGCTTAGTTGACCATCAAGCAAGAGCATGTTCTAGCCTTAAAAATCTTCACTTGTTACTCTTGGAGATTTCACATCTCCGTGCCAACTAGGCGTCACTTAGAACATGTGAGTGGTGGATTCTCCTCAAGAAGTTTGTACATGTTCAGAGATCGCCTCATGATCTACCTCGAGTGAATGAGCTAGTTTCAATAAACTTGATCTCAAGGAGAAGAAGGTCAAGCCCGAGGACTAGGGGGGCATGTGGCTAGCCTCTCCAAACAAAGATGCGGGACTGGTGCAAACAACTTGAACTACAAGATTTAATCATGTCTCTCCGTGTATTTAGTACATACTTGTTTGATTTCCTAAAGTTTATTTCTAGATCCGAGTTATCTAGATGATGCTTCAGCTCTCACTTATGGTGCATCAACAATTATCATGTTTCATCTAGTTTTTATCATATTAGAAGTAATTTATATAATCTCATATTCTTCCCCTCTAGTCAACAAACATTGATCTTTCAAAGGGAATGATACATTTCGATGGAATATACACGTGAATATAATTTTTTTGGTAGATTTAACTATAGAACTTTAGTTCATTCTGTTATTCTAGTAACAATAATAGGTAAATTAATAAAATAAAGGTACCTCTTAAAATTGGAAAAATGAGAATCTTTAATTCTTTACGTGGTATTTTCGTAGAGGTTTCTCCTAACTAAGGTTAACCTTTCAAAACACAACTAGCCCGCGAGCATGAAATGTTGTGTTTTTTACCACGATGAGACAATCAAACATCTTGTCTTCAAGTGCAATTTTTCCTATGCTATACAGTCAATTATTTGCATGGGGTTTCGAACTTGTATCCGCCTCGTAGTGTTGAAAATATTTTTGGCACTAGGTGATAGGAAACTGATCGCGAGTTTAGAAATCCTCATTCGGGTGGCAGTGCTAGCCCTGATTTCGTGGTCATGGCTCTGTTCAAATGAATCTCATGAAGTTGTACAGGATCAACTGGAGCCAACATGTGTATGCAGGAACAAAACTGCAGTAGCGGTTGAAGCTGTGTTAACTAGGGATGGCTGGAATGCAGACATTTTGGCGACAGTTCTGCGTGGGCATACAAGCCATTTTCCTAGGCTTGGGCTTTTTTGCTGTAGCTGTCTAGCTAGCTCCACTGTTCATGACAATTGACAAACAATGAATTGTCCGGCTTTTGACAATTTTATTGTCCTCTCCTCCTCCCCCTTTCCCTTTCCCTTGGTGTTATAAACAAGTAGGAGAGGACAATCATAACCACTATAGCATTTACCTGGCTCGTCAATCCATCATGAATCTTTTATTTTGTCCCCTTGACAAAGCAAGTACATATTGGTAATAAATTTTTATTTTCTGTTACAGTGTGTTCTAACCAAACTGTGTTTACTCACACGTGTGATGTGATGTGTGCATCTTCGAGAGAGAGAGAGAGTAGAATATTTATATGATTTGGAGTGGTACCCCATCACTTAGCACTAATGAGGACCCCATTTTTCACAACACTAGCTATCGTCTGCTCTTCAGATTATGATATATCCGAGGAAGAAAATATGTATGCACCGGAGGGGGTGTTTTGGCACGCAGCTTCTTATGAACCTATTATGAAAATTGTATAAAGAAAGTAAATTTTAAAATACAAAAACTTCTGAAAATAAAATTTCGCATGTATATCCAGATTCGCACATGATTTTTTTTTTTGGAAAAACAATATATTATGTAGCTTATGTGAAAAGGACAAAAACTGTCCATGAATAGTGATGTTAGAGCATCAAAATTTGTTTTTTTACACGGGACACAAATGAGTTCTTTTCTTCCGAAAACTTGTGCATGAACCTAGAATATCGAGATGTACATGTGAATATTTCTTTTTAAACTTTTAACATTTTGGAATGTGTTTTCAGAGAATAGGTTTATATGCACCCGTTAGCCGGATTGAATTTCCGGTATGCACCTATATCTAGTGTTGGCTGCCAAAAGAAATACTCCAAAATCCTAAAATAAGTGACTTGAGTTTGTCTAGATTCGTATGTATATACATATTAAAATGTGTTTAGATACATCCAAATCTAGAGAAACCCATGTAATTTATTTTGGGGCGGAGGAACTATGTAAACCTAGGGGCTCTGGCCATGCTGGGCTGCAAATAGTAGTGAAGACATGCATATACATGATTGCTTGAAAACTAAATAAAGGCGATGAAGGGATGAGCAGCCGTCGTGGTCGTCAGATTTATGCATGTGTGTATCGCTGTTTCGGATGGATCTGTCGTTTATCCTGTAGCCAACGACCATCCTAGCTAGCTTCCCTGCTAAGCCTACTTTAATTTTGTGTGTGCCAGTTGCTTCAGCAACAATTTTTTTGGTTATCTTAATTGAAGTCCTTACAAGTACACTTTGGGAGGACCGGTGCTTGCTTGTATAAAAATCACAAGTTAGCAAGAACAAAAGGAGAACATTCGACCGACTATCTGATGATCCAATGCATATGCAGTTTCTCCTCAGCCGTTAACTTTTTATCTCATTCTTTTATCACATGGAAAAGATATTCTAATTTTGCGAAAAGTTTCAGATCTACTATAGAAGTTCAAAATAAGTACGAAATATGCCAAACAGAATAGAAATTACATCGAAGTTTTTGGACCACCTAACGACCACTACGGCCACCGGAGCGAGCTATCAACTCGCCATTGTCGCCGCTCCCCTATCAGAATCGACTGACGTTGTTGATGATAGTCGGGAAGCCTTCGCGCACGTGCCCCTAAGGACCAGCAGCCTACAGAACTTTTGAATTGATTTGAATCTTCTGACACCGAATCTGTAACAGACGTAGCCTGAACCAAGATCCACCACTCCATAAGTCAGAGATCGGACGATTTCCTGCTCTCCTCAACACAACAAGGGACATGGTCGTTGACGAGGTGGATGAGGAGACGGGTATAGCTTATTTTTTCCTGCACAACGCCACCATAGCCACCATCATGTCGTTGCCGGTTGACCAAACTCTACTTTTTAAGGACCTTACTACAGCGCCGAGGTCCCCATCCCTCCCGCCGCTAGAGCGGTAGATAGAGGAGGCGGAGGCCCGTCGATTCCTGGAAGAAGACGCCAAAGACATGGCAGATGGTGGAGGCTGCTGCTAGGGTGGAACCCTAGATCGCCGCCATCTTTTCACGCGAGAAGAAAATGTTTCATCCATCTGGAAAAGACACGGTGCTATCGAAACCGTAGAAAATAGGAAAAAAATAATACAAGTAACACTAGCCATAAGATAAGATAAGAGTAGGCAAAAAGGAAAATAAAATAGACAAAAGCTGGTGAAAAAAACTGACTATGAGAATCTAATTGTGATATCCACGTAATAGGTTTTGCTTTCTAGCTTGTACATCAAGATTTCTTTTCAGGAAATGTTCATTGTGGAAGATATACCTATTATAAGGAACCTTGACCTATATATGCTTTTGATTATAGACCTGCTCCTTTAGATCTACCAGGGACATACTTGGTCGTGACCAGTCCACAGTGATAACAACGAGAGTACCGTCGATAGATGTGCGTCTGTACCTTGAAATTAATTAGACCGTATGTGCTACAGCAGTATGTGGTTTTCACGTAACCAATAGTGTGTACGTGCTTAACTATAGACATATCACTCGCACACAAAAAAACTATAGACATATCAACTGTTTCAGGAGAAACTTCATGAAGTGACGGACGGATGGCTTTTCATTCTCACGTCCAGATGTTTTCCACAATCAAGAAAATTCCTTTTGTGAAAATGATTTTTACATGATGGATGGACCTTCAAATAAAGGACCTAATAGTAACTATGCACACGTAAATCACATCTACTAACATAACTAAACATGAAAAGTGCAGGTTTTCTCAATATTTTTAAAAATAATTTATTTTTTGCATTACATATCTTATTAAGTTGCATATTTTTGATGTGGAACAGAAGGGGAGAAAAATACCATGGAATCATTAGCTCGCATTTTACCAATCATCATGGAATTTTCATGTCAAATTTTAATCATTATCAAAATAAAATAAAATAGCATGCACATCTTGAGAGAAAAAACAGCTATTTATTATTCATAGTATGTTCAGTTTGAGAATTTTTGCTAGTCAACATTATTTTTGGCCGTCAATATTAAAAAATTACTAATGTGTATAATATCAAACTGATATTGTTAGATATTTCACGACATATATATTCCACGGCATATAACGAATTTTATTTTAAAAAACATAACTTCAAAATAAATAATGGTCCAAATGTTACTTTGAAGACCATGAAATTATTTTAAACTACTTATATTGTGAATCTAATGGAAAATAGACAAAATTTAATGTAACAAGATAATGTTATAAACATGAATAAACAAATATCGCATGTGTACAATATAAAATTGGAGGATAATGCAAGACAATGAGAACAATTCAAATGCCATAAATTTATTAGTGATTGGGGAAATTTATAACATTTTCCCACAAATGATGTAGGACTATGAGATTGGATTAAAGATTCTTGCCACTTTGGACGTCTCGGGTATTTTTTGTATTCATATAAATTATGCACGGATATGTAACAAATGGTTTGAGTCAGTTCAGGATATTTACCTTTTATTTTTCTATGTGCGAGATGTATATTTCAGCCAAAATTTATAGATTCAGCCATGTTTCAAGTAATGTATATCTGCAAAATTGTCAATAACTTCCTAAGACTCATGTGTGTAAACTCAACTAGAATCACGCAAATGCAATTGGGTGACACGCCCAAATTTTCCTACAATGCGTGCTACCCAGTGCTGCGAAATTCTCCCTCCTTCACAAACCAAGGAATAAGTTTCTTCTGCTTCTCTCCGGTTTAGTTTAACAGGCCTGCATGTGGTTTAAGAAAAAACTTTGACCAGAAATTTAGTCCGCAAATCTGAGATATGTCACAAAAACTATAGCATTGCAATTTTTTTTTGAATATGAATCCAGTGGTATAGGTTTTATGGCATATATCTCATATTTTGTTGACAAAATTGATGGCCAATTTTTTTTCTTAAACGACGTGTGTGCCTGTTAAAATGAACCGGATGGAGTATCTTATTTTGAAAGGGAGTACTTTTATGTATATTGCAAGGAAGATGCACACGCAGACTTAATTATTTCCACATGTGATTCTCCTGCTCTCACTATTGTTACCATATAGTAATATACTAATATACATACACATCTGCAATTATTTACCACATATGAATTTCCCTGATTCTTAACTATCTTTCTGCTACCCACAATAAAACTATCTTTCTGCATTTTATATTGGTGTGAAGGTTATATGGATAGCAAAAAAAATTACCACTACATGGGCAGCAAGTTTCATTTTACAATAGACCGCGTGCTCAATTGTAATGACAAACAACACATATACACATAGGCCTTTTTTAGGTTATATAAAGCTCACATAGGCCCGCCCAACCCATTACAGTATTAAGCAATCATGCTGTGGGCCAATTCATCGTCTTGCCAGGCTTCGGCCCACGGGAATAGGTGCTGTACCTGACCGAGCTTGTCCCACCATTGACGCCACCTCTGCTGGCTGTCGCTAGTCAGTCATCGCCGCAGTAACTTTTCAGCTTGCTTAAGGATGCATACTGACAGTTCAAAAAAGAAAAGGATGCATACTGAAACTACGGGCGGAAGTTATGTGAGAAACAGTAATTTGCAGGTGCACCAGGCTAAAAAGAAAGAAAATTAGAATGTCTAAAATTTATGGGAAAAAACATACTACATGTACTACATATCCATGTATGTGCACGTGCAAATTTTTATGAAGGACATTTATGTGTTCTAGGTAAAAAGTAACATTTTGGTCCGGAAATTGCTCTGTACAACATATATTTTTAGTAATTTTATGAACATCATACATGTCTTTCTTCATGAAACTTCTCAGCCATGTCAAACACACTAAGACCTTGTTTACTTCTCTCGTATTTTTATCCACTAGAGTTGTGGGGATATGTGGGGATTTGGTGTTCACCCAATACTCTCCAATCCTGGCAAATACCCTTCGCCGAAAATACTCTACCATGTAGGAGAGTTTTCAATCTAGACAAAAATAAGAAGGATTTGCAGGGATATACCGGGATTATTCCGGCCAAACCCGGAGTAGTAAACGGACTGCGGAGATTTTGTGGGCATTGAAACAATCCCCTCCATTCCCCGCAAATACACTAGTAAATACGAGAGAAGTAAACAAGACCTAACATGTGCTCTACATTGTAAAAAGGAATTAAGAATATTTTGTATATTTTAAAGATTTTTACTCAATTCATTGTCCACACCGGGTTCATATACTTGCGAAAACACCGCCCAATATGTGAGAAATGTTTATTTTACCTTGTAGGCCATATCCACCTTCCACTTTGATGGTGATCCGTGCACTTACCTAGCGCTCTTATTTTAGTGATAGATGATAAAGCATTACAACAGACCATGGATGTATAGTCTTCCTTGTTTGGTGGAGGAAGAAATAGTATGATACACTCCAAAACAAACAAGAAATCTGGCAAAACATTATATATAACACTCTAAAACACGACGAATTTTAATAAATCTAGAAAACATATTACAAATCTGTAGGTCAACGTGGATGGTGCACCATGTACGTTATGTAGCGTTTACAGTAGATAAACCAGTCTTGAAGATATGTGCACAATATCTCGCAAAAAAGAAAAAGAAGAAGATATGTAGGCAATGATGCATTTCCTTTTCTTGGTCTGCCTTCGCAAATTCTGTGACTTGAGCAACCTTAAGGGCATGATCAACCACCAGATGAACGTATCAAGAAACAAGGACCTTCATCCAACCGGCGCAATCTCGTGTCGTACACAACACTCTCCCTCGCGTCTAGACTGGAGGACCTCGGGATGCTGGCAGCCACGTGCGGCAATGTCACGGCAGCTTCTTATGAACCTCTAGACTTCCAGCTGCAAGGACAAATGGCACGTTCTAAGCACAGATTAGACAGCGTTGCAGCCGTGGCACAGTTTTGTCCGGTTGCTGTCCGGTGGCTCGCCGAACCATACAGTAACAACAGTCAATCAGTAGCTTGTACTGCCAAATTTGAACGTTCAACACACAGCTTAGAAGACATATGCAAATAAGCCATGAACAGCAACTGGCATCTCATTCAGATACTGTGCACACCATCAATCAGTAGCATGCACTGTTATGCAAATACCCTACAAACGGAGATGGTACAACAACTTAAGCCTTGAGAGCCTACATCATCAATCAGTAATTTGCACTGTACACTCAAAAAAGAACTACACAGGCATTCAGATTAACCATCAACAGCGAATGACATCTTGTTCAAATACCGTGTGCTTCGTACCTTAAAAAGAAAGATGGTAATGAACATAAGAAGAAAATGATAGGTTACACCTCTGTTTCTGATTCTAGCAACAAGGAAAGTGCGCAGCATTTGATTTCATCTTGTGACGAGAAGCAATCCCAAACCAACCGACAACGTGGAAGATATTGATATCAGTGTTTGACGATAGCAAGGAATGATAGCAACTGAAACAAATAAGCCAGGGCAAAATCCATGGGCTGTAGCAACCATGTACAGCAGAGTGACATAACCTAGACAAGCAGAAAACAGGATATATTCACGAAGAAAATTTTAGGAATGAGCAAAGTATTGCTGTCTGTTATACCCGGCTAGACGGCCATCAACTCTGATGGACTACATACAAGAGATAGATAAGCTACTAGACTTAATGAAAAATTTCCTTGGGAACTCAAACAAACTCACTACGATGATGGAGGTGGCGGCGGTGGTGGCGATGCTGATGGTTTTGTTGGGTCATCTCCCTGCTTCCCTTTTCCGGCAGTCTTCTCGTCCAAGACATCCTTCAGCCCTTCCTGATAGGTCTCCACATAGTTCTTCACCGCGCTCGTGTAGGTCGAGGCACGGGTCATGTATATGCGCCGCAGCGCGGGCTTCAGGGTCTCAGCCCCACCCCTTGCTGCCACCGCAAGATCCTCAAGCACGGTAGGCTCACCTGTACTTTTCCCCTCCTTGGCACTGCTGGGTTCGGATTCCTCTTTGGCCTTCTTGTAGTCGTTCGGTCTGAGCTCAGGACCGATGTCCCTGACCCAGGATGCCCCGTACAGCCTGCTTGCCTCCTTGAGGATACACCATTTCTCTTTTAGCGTGAGCTTAGGACGCCGTATGGTCCCTGGAGGGTCTGGCAGAGAAGACGGGAAGGCGATCTCTCTAAGATCATACCTCACGTAATCGAACAACTTCCTGCAAACCACTCTGATCTTCATCCTGGTTGCTTCTCTACAAGAAACCTTTTGACGAGGATTAATCTGCGCCATGGTAAGCATATAAATCTTGTCAAGAGGAAAATGCGCCATGGTAAGCATATAGATATGCATATATGCTCTCACACTCCTAACACAACATGTCTTAAAAAAAGAGGAAAATGCATCAGAAATCATGAAAATTGTCCGTATAAATCAGTTTGGTCATTGTATTCCAGAAAGTTAAATTTATGGCCATCGAAGATGCATTGCCTGGTCATGCACAACCCAACTCCCGTTTTCCACCTAGCGTAGCCACACTGGTGATGCTCGGGTACAGAGCTAGCGCGGAGGACATGCTCGGTACGCGTCACCGACCTCACCTAATTACCAGCTTGCCACTGCACGGCGATAAGGAACTCCTCCGCCATGCCGACGTCTACGTCAAGCTCGAAGATCTCGCCGCACAGTCCGCACCTGTGCTACATGCCATGAACACCGACCACTGGTTCTTTTTCACGACGTGCAAGCACAAGAATGGGAGCCACACCCAGAGCACGTGTGTTGCCGGTGTCGGCACCTGGGTTGTCCAGAAGACCAAGAACATCTATGGAGGAGTATCGGTGGTTTCGGCCAGAGGCCACCACCTGCACGCAGCGACATTCACCACATCACTACCTCCACTCGGATCTTGTGTCACGCTCCTGACGGACCTTTCCTCCTGGGACGCGTCCACGCCCCATAAAGCTGCCATGCTCGCCATGCGCAGGCCAGGCAGGTGTGCACGTGCAGGCAAGCTAAAGGCGCCGGGTTGCACGCGAGCTGCAGGGCTGATGCGAAGCAGCAGGCACAATCTTAGCTATGTCTGTGCATGGATGGTGCCTGTGTGCTGCTATTGCTGGCTTGTGTGGGCTGCTCTGTTAGCCAGAAGATCCAAGTGTGCACAGCAGGTAACGCGAATACGACGGGCTCCTTAGTCGCGAGTCCACCACATTGCAGCTGGCTCCGACCACCGTGAAGAATACCTGCATTAGGATCACCGCCATGGTCTGCGCACGGCAAGCACGACAACCCCAAGGTGCCGGCCACTGGGGCGCGCCTCAACAGTGGCACTCCTACCCTCCCTGGGGCTCCACATCCTCCTCGACGACTGCCACCAGGAGCTCACCATGGCATGCGACATTCTCAACCAGGCACACGCTCAGCCTGCACCACCTCAGCGACCAGGGTCTCTAGCCGCATGGCAGACGCTGGCAGCCTGGCACCCTGCCCTGCACACCTACGGCACAGCCGTCTTCACCAACTGCAACGCCGCCGGGCCAGTGAGGTTGAGGACCACCCTGCCTTGCGCACCTACGGCACAGCCGTCTTCACCAACTGCAATGCCGCTGGGCCAGTGAGGTTGAGAACCACATGGGCATGGAGGGGTCGTTCCCAAGGAGACCAAGCTGGCTGTGCAGCTCCCCATTAATGCTGGCAAGACACCGCCTCCTCCAACAATGATCAGGGCCCTGCCGCCAGCCAAGACACTGCCACCACCCTGACGCCTCTGGCTTGCTGCAAGGCCTTCTGCAAACCAGCGTGCGCACCATAGTGTGGACGCAGCCAGACACCGAGCTCCACCTGCTGGCCTGCGTGCACGTGCACGTGCCCATGCCACCATGGCGTCTTTCGTGCTGGCCACCACCTCCACAGGCACAGGGATTCCATCAAGGCCTTTCACGGAGTGGAAGATGACGGCGAGCACCGAGTGCACCAGGACTGGTTGATTTCAGAAATAAGAGATCCTCAGGTGGTTTTCTGAAGAAAACTGCAGCTGGTCAGAACGGCGCTACAACTGTCACCTGGTGAAGGTACATGGACCATCGTGGTGTCTTTAATGACCGTAAATTGAACTTTCCATGATACAATGACCAAACTGATTTATACGGAAAGTTCCATGATGTCGATGCATTTTCCTATAAAAAATAGCACATTTACGAAAATAAAGCATGGACTCAGCATGAGTGTGCCCAAAAAACCTAGTGGGTCATATGTTATTGAACATGTACAGAGAAGCATTTGACCGAACACCCTGCCTTCATTCAGAAACATTCAAGCGAACACACTAAAAATGAGATGCGATGTGGTCGCAGTGCATAGGCATGGAAGAAACTAGGAAAATAAACGACAAAGCCGAACTAGAGTTCTCAATCTTGCATTCAGGAGTCCGCAAATTCGTACTCTCATGATCTACTGGAAATCGAATGCTCGCTCAGTTTCCGGAGAGGAATCAACTCCTAGAGATGCAAACCTGGCGGTCTTTTGGTTGTAGGAGGTCGGGGGTGGCCGCGCCGTCGCGGGACGGAGGATCGGGGAGGAGAGGGCGGCGCAGCTCCTTCTTCAGGAGGCGAGGCGGCGGAGCGGGATCTACTGCGGCGCCGGCGATGTTTTTTTCTTTTTTAGCAGACAGCGCCAGGTTGGGACAAATGCGTACAAAGGGGTGGGTAGCATATGCTCTATTTCCAGCCCATTTAGTAGATCGCTGGATCCAGATACTAAAGCTTGTTTCCTTCCAAATCGAGTCTGGCCCATGCCATTTTTTTTATTTTAGGGCGATGGCTGCTGTGATGTTTATTTCCGACATCGGAGATGGTGTTTTAGCTCGCGGATACAAATCAACATATTATGAAAAAATAGAAAAGAAATTTCAAAAGGTGAAAAAAATCAGATAATTTCGCATATTCACTCGGACATTTTGTATTCGTACACATGTTTTTGGGAGGATAAAATATTTTATGTGGCTTGTGTAGAAAAAGAAAAATCCAAATATAATCATGTTAGAGCATCCGAATTTGTTTTTCATACGGGACACAAAAATATTAAGGACCAGCTATGAGTATTATGAGTCTCTCCGCGAGGACCAGTTGCCCGCCAAGAAAAAGATCGGACGCGTAGAGGCTCCTCCTCATGGTCCTGGCCACACATTGCGATGTCCGGAGTTCCTCGTTGATAAGTTTGACGAGATTGCGGGTATTAGAAAATCCACCGCGACAAGGCGCAAAGCGTTAGATACGGTGATCTAGTACATCACTGCATGTTGTAGTGTGTAAGTCGTTGATATAACACTCGCGGAAGTCCCTATCCGCAAATATGACATCCCTTAGAGAGGTACAACAGAAATATTGCGAGTCCACCAACTTTATTTATTAATTAATACCAAGAGCCAAAAGTGTACAAAATTTTCGAGATCCTCCTCGGTCTATTGAGAATTCACAACGCGATAAAAGTTCAAATGTAGAAGTGATAGCTTCCTAATCAATGGTAATACTAAGCTTAATACCATTCGAGATAGCAACTTATTGGAGAAGATATACTATTGCTAGCTCTTCTACTTATGCATTTATTTTCGAGGTGTTCTACATCTACATACCGCTATCTTTCTACAAGTCTGATACTCGGTTGATTCTATCATTCATGTCGGTCGTTGTGTCTTCTTATAACCTAAGAAAGGGTTAAAATGATAGATTAAGTACGAGCGTACTCAGCAAATTCTATGATGGTTGTCTGATGTTTGTTTGAAAGTCATCGATCAAAGATCTAAGATTTATGCAGGTTTTTGAAAATGGTTTTTAGCAAAGATAAGTTTTAGATTTACAAAATTCTAAGTTGTCAGTCTTCACGGGTTGTCTGAGCATTCGTAGAGTTCTTTTCCATGCTGCGATCATAGTTCTTTCCTAGAACGGGGAGTAACAAGTCACGTTTTTACAATCTCGAGAGGTATGCTACTTTGCCCACAAACGTCACTGGTCTTATTACTCATTCGATATTTCGCAGCAGCCTCGGCCTCCATGGTCATGGTGGGCACGGCGTTGGAGCAATCAAGCAGGACGATTACATGCGCCCCTCACAGAGGAGGAAGCACAAAAGCTTTCCAAAACAAAAACAAAAACAAAAACGTCTCAAGTGAGAATCTGAGAGGGAGTGAAACCTAGCGTGGTGGCCAAGGCGGCTGTCGATAGGGAGGGCGACATGGCGATAGCGGGGGAGATTGATTTCGATCTTCGTCGTGTTGTAGATTGGTTTTTGGGTGTTAGCGGATGCTAGGTCATGGAAGATCATTGATCAGATACCATGTGATTGTAATAGGGAGGAACCAATAATGATCGTACCCCTGATGGGGAGTCTCGGTTACATGTTATAGGGGCATGGAACAGCCCCACACGGGCTTATAGGAGAAGTCCAACAGTATTGGATTACTACTCCATATACGGTAGGGTGGAATAAATACAAGGGGGTTTGGGTATAGAACAAAAGGAAAAAAGACTATAACAGATTATGTCTAACAATTGGATCCATGAAAGACCACATCTAGTGCCTTTGCCAATCTTGATCTTGAGACCTCTTGGTCATTACAATTTTACGAGCCTCCCGAACCGTTCCCCTCAGCTCCTCCCACGCTCATACATGCGACTAGGGTTCGTCTCCTCCCGTCGGTGCCACCGCCGATCTTCCTTGCTTATTTGGCCTCCGGGCCATGGTGGCAGGGTAGATCTAGGCCCCCGCCGGTGGGAGGGATCCGTTTTTCCAGTTTTTTTAGTTCAAGTTTCGTGGGGCGGCATTCAAGTGGTGGTGGTGGCATCTCTTCCAATAAGATCTCCCCGGATTTAGCCCCATCTCGATGGCAACGTCGAGAAGCTTGTGGGATTGGTGTAGTCTTTGAGGGCTTCTTTCGACTATGGGGATCTTCGATCATCAAGGAACTTTATCAGCAGTTCATCATTCTTCTTCATCTCCGAGACGGATGTGGTCTTCTTGGTTTGACGACTTCCTGTCCGTAGCCAACAATTGGTGGCCGGTGCAAGGTGGAGCGGCAGCGGCGGCGCGCCGTCGACACGATTTGGAGGTTGAATATGAAGGGCTTCTTAAGGATCTCGTTGTAATTTTCTTTTTTCTTGACGTGCTTTGTAATCTTCGACATTTCTTTTAATAGCAAGGTCCTATTCGCAAAAAAAGATATCATATTAAATTAATGTAGTAACCAACTAAACTAGAATTTCGAACTGATGAAAAGGCAATATCCTATGTGCAACGACTCACACATGGACATGGTGAAATTCGACTCCCAGGCACTGTGATGCGCTTGTCCTACGTGCTACAGCTCCACAAATTTATTTTGTACATCTTGGACCAAGCTCAAGATCTCGATCGTCTTCACTATGCTACAACTCCACACATTTATTGTGTACATCTTGGACCAAGCTGCAGATCTCGATCGTCTTCACTACGCGCAGGGCTTCACTGTATACTCCATTCGTTTTAAAAATATAAGATGTTTTCTTTCGTCTTACACATGACCTCTGAAGGTAAGGAAGACTTGTCATTGAAGACTCTCTCATTCTTTTCCTTCCAAATCTCCCAGGCGATAAGCATGATTGCCGTTTTAAGGCCTTTAAGGGAGGAGGATGGCGATCTGGCAGTGGCATGCCAGTGTTCGAGAACCTTAGGCCGGTTGGCCCCATATTGAGCAGCAGATTCGGACAAGAGAGCTAGTTGGCCGCGGCCGACCAGATCCTCCTGGAGTAGCGACATTCGAAAAGGATGTGTCAAGTTATTTCTGGGAAAGGAAAAACCTGGGTACACTAGCTGGGGCTAAAAACCTTGCCGAGCTTATGGGTTGAGTTGTCTTTCGGGGACTTGTCCCTCTTTGTTTTTTCTTTTTGTTTGGCCTAGGGCACACCCTGTTTGCTCATTCTATATCAATATAAAGTCAAAGCTTTTGCCTCGTTGAGAACCAAGTGCTGGCTTGGTGGCAAGGCTAGCGAGTGCGCAGCCAGCCCACCCGGGTTCTTGTCCCCACGGGACCGAATTAAATAGGGTGTTATCCGAGTGCGTATAATTTGCTGCTAGAGAGGTCTCATCTATCTAACAACGTATAGCCCGCGAAGGATCATTACCCGGGGTCAACGTTTTTAAAGTGTTTGCCTCGTTTCAAAAAAAAAGAAGATATTTTAGCTTTTGATTGTATGTATTTAGACGCTTTTTATTATATAGGTTCGAAAAAAATGAGTGAACATACACATTAAAATGTGCCTAGATAAATGTATATTTTAGAAAAATTGTAAACTTCTTTATTTTGAAACCGAAAGAGCACAACTACCGTTTGAGATCGCTAGGGAAATCTCAAAAAAAAAAAATTGCTAGGGATAGAGACGACGTGGAGGAGCCCATCCCACATAAGGAGGATTCACATGTCTATATGCATGCCCTCACCAGATAGCATGTGGATGAAACCAGAGAGGCTATGCAGTGAGTTGGCCGGGGATTAAAGGGTTGCGCAGTTGCCAGCAGAAAGATACTCCATCTGTTTTACACCCTCTGTTTTATAATATAAAATGTTTTAGTCTTTCTTTTAAATGAACTAGAGATGACACTTTGGTGGGATCCCACTTGATACCACACTAAAAAGTGTCTAGATACATGTTTTATAAAAAAAAGCTAATACATCTTATATTTTAGAACACATGGAGTATATTATAAGCATTTTTTAGCAAGCGAAAAGTGAGTAAGCAGGGCGGCGACGCACAATGCAGATGGGACACGCCATTTTTGCACCTTATGGTTTGTTGCTTTTTCATTTCACTGGCCTTAAGTACGACAATGTACTACTCACTCTCACTCCGATGGCCTCGGATTTGTCTAGATTCTAACACATCCAAATCTAGACAAATCCGAGTCTATTAATTTAGATTGAAGTGAGCAGAGTCATTTTCTTAACAAAGAGACTAACGAGTAAAGCTGAGATGAAGTAAGAATGGTTATAATCAGGAATATCTTATCGGACGGACATAGCCTTAAGCTTAAAGTACAACCAACATGTCCACTAGGAAATGTTAAAAGAATAAAACATGTCTGTCAAATCCCATCATCTAAAATGGGAACACACATACTGAACCACAGAATACTTCAACAATCAGATGGCCCTAAGATTAATCTGAGCCCCGTGCATTGGCTCAAGGGTTACCAGGACATGTGGTGCATGGGTATACGTTGGCGCAAGCTCGAACTCAAAGTGCCGAAGGATCATACACAACGCTATCTTTGCCTCGAGCATTGCAAAGTTCTGGCCGATGCAGATCCGCGGACCTGAACCAAATGGGAGAAATGCGCCTTGGCATCTTGATGCATTGGCGATCCCCTCGGCGAATCTTTCTGGCCGGAACTCGTGAGCGTTGCTACCCCAGATGTCTGGGTCGTGGTGGATGAGCAAGACAGGTATGTCAACCATTATGCCGGCAGGATATCTTACACCTCCAATCTCTGCCTCCTTGTATGTTTTCCTCTTGAACAAGGTGACAGGAGGGTATAAGCGGAGAACTTCATGAAGGATCATGGTTACCTAGCAATTCAAAGTAATGAAAGATCAACAAGTACGTTAGAAAATGTCATGGCCAACTCAAAAAAAATGAAACAATGCTATAAAACTTTGTACTATTAAATTGGAATAATTACTCACGATTTTGAGTCTGCTGAGGTCTTCGTATTTGGGTTTGTTTTCCCCAAAGAGATCAATGACCTCTTTTCTTGCACTAACCTGCCACTCCGGGTGCATGCTCAGAACAACCATGGTCCACGTGAGGAGTATCGCAGTTGTTTCGGATCCTGCAAAATAGAAAAGCTTGCAATGCTCGATGATTTCTTCGATTGTCATTGTGGGGCCGTGCTCGCCTTTCTCCTCGGCGTTCCTCATATTTGACTCTAGCAGCAGGCCTAGTATGTCCTGTTTTGCGCTTATGCCATCTTCCATCTCTTGAACTCTTTTCCCAATTACACCACGTAGAGTGGATTCAATGTCCCTTTTTATTTGATGCATCCTTCGGTTGTTTTCAGTTGGCAAGTAGCTGAGAACACGAGATCATTCTTGTTACAGGTTTACTCAGGACAATATTAGTAGAGCCAATAGGGTGCCCGCGCTAACCATTCATTTCAAAAATAAACACTACTAGCTCTGTTTCAAGTAATAAGACAGTTTTGAAAAGCTAGTTTAGCAAATAGCAACTCACAGATATCCCGGAACAAGATTAGTCAGAAACGTTGACACCAGACGCTTGACTTGCTCAGTCTGTAGCTGGAATACTCTCCTTCCTTCAAGGTAGCTGCTGCTGAATGCAGTGCGAGAAATGGCGTCTCCAGACAGCATCTTCAACTCCGGCCAAACATCTATCTCACACGTACCTTCCGGACGGAGGCGCTCCATCCATCTGCTCACCATTTCTTCGCAGCAGGCAGAAAACGCCGGCAAAGTGTGCTTTGGGAGTAAGAAATAGAATGAATCAATTGTGCAGGATTGATATTCACTTCCATAAATTTGGTGAAACCTTAGGAGGTATATATATATATATATATATGATTTTGACAAAAGCTAAAAAGCAGGATAATTTGGGTATCATAAGATTGATCTGTTTTCCGTGCCAAATTAACTGTGGCAGATTGATCTGTTTTAGTATAATAATATAAGCTGTGGTATGCAAGAATACATAAATTAAGATTGTACCTTGATCTCCTGGAGGCTGAATGCAGGATTAATGATCCTCCTATGCTGCACCCACTTATGGCCCTCGTGCTCGGCCAGCCCATTGGAGAGCATCTCGGTGAACGCCGGAAACTTGGGCTTACCGAAGTAGCCAAGCTTGTCAGAGAGCATCTCCTTCACCAGAGCAGGGTCGCACATGGCCACGGTCGGGATGGGTCCGGACCAGGAGAGGCATGTCTTACCATGGACCCCGACGTTGTGGTAGAGGAAAGGGAGGACGCAGGGGCCAATGTCATGGCACCGCAGCGGCAACGAGGCCTCCTTCTTGAGCCGGCCGTGCTCCTTGAGGTCGCCGGCGGGAAAGCGGTAGGACGTGCCGGCGAGGCCCTGCGCGCGTAGCACCCGCTCCAGCCGCCGTGGCTTCCACCACAGCAGCTCGAGCAGCCACCCCGCCGGGCACAGGAGCAGAATTAGGCCGAGGAGGATGTAGAGCATACTACAACTAGTAGGAAGCAGGAGGAGGAAGCTCGATGCCATCTCGAAATTGTTTCTCAGCGACTAGCTAGCTGACCGACAGATCTCACTGAGCTTTGCTTCCGGCCGATTTACCTACCCCTTCGGTTAAAAAAAAATTGTATTTTGGCCCTTCAATGTCGTTGCCAGCGGGTCGCAGATCCAAAGTCAGAGTTGTTTTGGAACGAGGCTAATCAAGTGGGCACGATTTTCATAGTGTCAGATCTTGTCGAGGTTTGTGTAATTTTATCGTATCAAAGGACTATACGTCCGTGCAAATAAGTGAATATTAAAAACAAAATTATCATTTTTTACTTTTAGTATCACAGTCTATCTATCTATCTATTCTATTTCTATTCTATATTACTAGGAAACTTGCCCGTACAGAGCTAGCTCGCCGGCGAGCCACAAAAAGCTCGAGCTTTTTCCTGCGAGCCCGAACCAGCTCGAAGCTGCCGGTGAGCCTCCAAACGGAGCTCGGCACGAGCTTCCCCCAAACTCGATCTAGCTTGGTCCGGCTCGCGAGCCTGGCGGCGACAGACACTGACGGTGGGCCATCTTCTTGGGCAGCGTTGCAAGGCGGCGGCAGTAAGGGGCGACAGCGACGGCGGCGGCAGTACAGTGCAGCGTGGCGGCAGTACGGGGCGGCATGGTGGCGGCGGTGCAGGGCGGGGCTAGCGGCAGTACCTGGCGTGGCGGTGCAGGGCGTGGCGGTGCAGCGAGGGCCACATGGCAATGGCGGCGCCAGTGCGCTGAGGAAGAAGTTGGAACGGACATGGCCTTGTCGATGAAACGGACACAACATGGCTCTAAACAGACCATAAACCCAGCCCAATTCCTCTCACTCCGACCCTTTTCTAATACAGAAAAAAAAGTGGCGAGCTGACGAGCCGGACCAGGCCGAGCCCGAGCCAGCCGTGGTCCAGTATCGAGAGCTCGGCTCGGTCCAGTTGCACTAGCGGGCCGAGCCCAACTCACCCTGAGCTAGCAAAACTCGGGCCGAGCCCACTGGACCGAGTTTGAGGTTCAGGTATACCCATATGTTGTATGGGAGAAAAGATTACGACGCATAAAGTAGGTAGGTTGTTGTAGGTAAAGTTATGCAATGTCGCAAAAATCACCACACTGAGAATGTCCACCACTCTACGGTCATGTGAGCAGCTCATATTGCTACCTCTGCCCACTGCTTAAGTGAGGTCACTCATACGGCATTAGAGTCATGCATCGCCATCGCCACCTCACTTGTGAAGGCCTTTGCTTATCATGTTCCCATGTTTTTGTTTCTCGAAACAGACCCATTAATTTGCCATAATAGAGGCAATCAATTTGGTTTATACCTCCAATAGTCCTATGAGCACCTGATTTTATATTGTTACTTAGAGTCTATTAGTTGATTCTGTATGGAACAGTGACTAACGTTTCAGTCAAAAGTGTTAAAATAGAGAGGAATACATGGGAGGAATATGTGATTGCTTTGTGAAGCAGAACGACGTGACGAGTAAGAGCAAGAGGAATATGACAAACAGTGGAGGATTCAAGAATTATTCAAAGTTTGGACAAACAGTGTATTTCAAGACTAGTGACACTACTTTAATCAAATTGCCATCAAATTAGGCTTGTCAGCTCGTCAGAAGCCTAAGCATGTGCCCAAACTTAGGGATGGTTGGGTCCGCCTATGATGACAAAGAAAGGCACAATCATAGAGTTGGCGAGTCAACTATGGGACCGGAGGCCAAGCAAGGGAGAAGAAAATGGAGGAGGAAGATGTGCCATTGACTCCCACGGTGATATTCTAATTTCATCACTTTTGTTTCATTAGTTAAAATACTCTTTGTTTTGGTGAAAATCTTTGTATACTTGTTGTCAAGAGGTCTCATTTTTGAGGATTATGATCTATGGTCAACTATTATTGGAGGGAAGGAGAGTGTGAGAATTAATGCAGTGATTTTATGAAAGAGATATCATTGCAATGATATGTAATGTTTTGACCGTGGATAAAAATATAGTCAAAAACTATTATTTATTATTTAGATTTGAAATGAAGAAACATGGCCAGAAACTGGTAAAAACATATTTACAATATTATATATATGAATTGAGATAGTTCAATGAGGCACACCAATTAGATGTGCATCACGCATGCAAGATTACACATATACAATTTATATCTAAACACAAAAGGAGTAATAATATAGGTATTAACAAATCATGGAACCAATTTACACATACATTTTTTATCTAAACACGGCAAGATCATTGAGATTCACTTCAATAAAATTCAATCGAGCAATAATAACAAGACACGACGAAAAAAAACACCAACCACTCAACTTATTATTTATTCCGGATATGCCTAATGTATTTGGTCCATCTTGTTAACTTCATCCGGTGAGGAGCAGTTATTCATTAGCTCCATGCTAGGGGTCTATGTTGTACTATGCATCAGGTAGTTGTAGATGTATTTCACCAAGGAAGCTTGAACATGTATTTGAACATCGTTCTGCTCGTTCACCGGCTTCTAAGTATCTCTTTTAAGAAATACTATATTTTTTATCGCCTAATGAAAAATAGGAGTCATTATCAATTTGTTCGCGCACACCTAAAATTTGGAAACTTTAATGCAACTAGTCATCGAGAATGGTGAAATACTAATAAAAACTCTACTCACCTTCAAGCATGTCAAACTGATACATGCAAAGTACCGATGAAAAGTTATAGTTGATGTCGTCGTACTTATAAGACTTCTGTTTATCAAATCTTTGGTAAGTAGTCAAAGAGAACCTTGGCTCTGCTCTCTCCCCCGCTACAGTAGGAGAGGAGACTTTTTTCACCCCCCCCGTCCGATCCAGTTCGTCGGCGGCGTTCCTCCGGGTTCCCCCCTCCGCCGTCTGCTCCGACGGCGGGAAGGTGGGGAAACCATGGTTCTCACCTGTATATAGCTAGGTTCGAGTGGGTTGCTCGCTGGCTGCACCGTGGAGAGGAAGGTGCTGTCGGTGTGGTTTGGGGCGGCGGAGATCTTCTCTGGTGGTGGGGTTCTGCGGAGCCCATCCGCTTCTCTGCCTCCTTTCGGGTGCTCGCATCTCGGTGGGGATGACGTGCGCCTTCTTCCCGTGGGCGGCGGCTCCGGTTGTTGATGGTTTGGAAGTTGCAGGTGTGGAGATCCAGTTCGAAGACGATGGCGACGTCGCAAGGTGGAGGACCTTCAGGTTTGAGGTTCGTCGACTTCCCGACCGCCATGGGACTCCGTCCGATCCAAGGTTGCAGAGGAGGATCGGCGACGGCGCGCCGGCAGCATGTTTTCTTCGTCTCCGTGGTCTTCCTTATCCTTAAGGACCTGTTTGTAATTTTCTTATCTTTCGAGGTTGGTTCTATAAGGATGTTGGATTAATACACTTGGGCTTTCTCGCAAAAAAACTTTGGTAAGTAAAAAATCCGAAATGGATCTAGTATATCAATTTTCATAGTTCAGACTTACTTGAGGTTTGGTCAACCTTAATAGAGGCTGCCATGACGAATATATCATGCCTCTCATCAAACAATAGTTGTTTTTTGTGACCCTTAGCAAGTTCATCCAAAATATGGAGAAACACAATATCATTACTAAAATGAACCATGACTACTTCCCTCATGCCTAGAGGGAATATGTCTAATGCTCAAAAGGGCTAACATACATGATAACATTTGTGATAACTACATTTTATGTATTATATTATTACATAGAACATAAAGTTGATACCCACTCGATATAATGTAGTCATGTATGAATATTTTAGTAATGCATGGGTATTTCATTAGTAAAATATCCGTACACGACTATATTATATCGAGTGGGTGTCAACTTGTAACAACATAATGTATGAAGAGAACAACCTCATGCGCGGGTGTTATCATGTATGTAGCCCTCTTGAGCATGAGACATATTCTCTCTTGGCATTAGGAAAGTAGCAGTGGTTGATTCCACTAATCATATTGTGTTCCACCCTATTTCAGATGAATTGGCTAAAGTTCACAGAGACCAACCGTTGTTTGGTAAGAGTCCATGAAGGATGACCAAGCCTCAAGTGAAGTTTGAACTATGAAAATTAATATACCATATCCATTTTGCATTTATTACTTACCGGAGATTTAATAAATAGCTCTTCTAAGTATTGCACCATCGTCTATAACTTTTATCTGTGTATACCATGTCATCAGTTTAACATGCTTGAAGCTAAGTAGAGTTTTTTACTAGTATTTCACCATTCTTGATGACTAGATGTACTAATTTTTCATGTTTTAGGTGTGCATGAACAAATTGATAATGATTTTTCTTTCCGTGAGGTGGTAAAAAATGTATTATTTCTTATGATGGATACTCAGAAGCCGGCGAGCGAGCAAAACGTTGTTCAACTAATGCTCAAGATTCCTCGGTGAAATTCATCTTCAACCATCTGACGCATAGTACACCCTAATGCAGAGGTGATGAATAATTACTTCTCACCCGATCAAATTAATAAGATAAACCAAATTGATGCGCCACAAAGGTCCAGAATAAATAATAAGTTGAGTGGTTGGTGTTTCTTTTCATGTCTTATATTATCGCTCGATTAGATTATACTCCCTCCTGCCCATTTTATGTTGCGTCTTAGTTTTTCTAAGAATTCCCATATTGTGTTGCATATCATGCATAGAATCCTTTGTTGGACCCTTTTGCCCCTGTGTAGCAACTTCCGCATTAACTTGCCATGAACCGAAGCGTGTCCTCGTCCGGAAGGCTGCATGTTCAGGTCCACATCCAAGCCACGACCTCGACCATGGCCGCCTTGGCCAAGATGCCCGCGACCACATCCGAGAAGGTGTGCCGGCGGATAGCTCGCACCGTGCTGCCAGGAGACGACTCCTTGCCATGTACCGGCAAGGCGACTCCTGGTCCGCGAGCTCCGAGCCTGGAGACGACTCCCTGTCCGCGAGCTCAGCGAGCTTCTCCGCCTCCAAGAACTCCTCGCCTGATGACTCCTGGTCCGCGAGCACCGCGCCCCGAGCCTGGACCACGACCGGCAAAGGTGCAAAGCCTCGCCCAGCTCCACCGTTGCCAGGAACACGTTGCTCGCATACGCCTGCGCCATGGCCGAAGGGCGTAGCTCTACGGCCGGTAAGCCCAAGCCGAGCATGCACGGAGCCGGTGAGTCCTCTGCTGCTCCCTTCGTCCGCGTCAGTGTCGTGGTGCTTGTCATGTTGCTCGTTGCCGTCTAGTTCACCATGGCCATGCTGAAGTATGACATCTCCTTGCTCCTCTACAATGCAAAAACATAATTAAAAACAAACCAAAATCTGCATGAAGCAACTAAGATCAACCGAACAAGTTTTTGATTGGACCATACCGTCATCGCTTTCTTCGAATGCATACACATAGTTCAGGTCAATTGCAACCCCATCATACCATTCTTCGACAGTGTTCCAGTCGATTGGTTCATCAGGATCTATGGGACAGAAGGAGAAGAGGGAAGGAGAGGTGCTGCGGTGCTTGTGGTTGAACCATGGCCATGGGTCATTATAGAGGTGGTGAGAGCGAATGAAAATTTTGATTTCAGCCTTCAATAGCGAAAACATGGCGCCATGTCGTGCTTCCCTCCACTTTTGCAGCTAACTTAACCAAAAAATCAAACGAAAATCCGGTGCCATGAAGGAGTAGAAGGAAGCGTTGGCGCCATGGCAGAAATGAGTGCTTTGTTGAAAAGAGAGATTGCATGCAGACTGGTGAGTGGCTGCATGCGTGCTGAGGGGAGGAGATCGAAGAGGCCATGTATGAATGCAATTTAAGACGAGGGAGTGGGCGCTGGGTGGAGGGGTAACCCAGTCCAATTTTTTTACAAAACAGCTCTCTCTTTCCCTCCTTGGTATCCGGGTCTGAGCTAAGACGCAACATAAAATGGGCAGGAGGGAGTACTAAAGTGAACATTAATGATTTTATCGTGTTTAAATAAAAATCATATGGGTAAATTGGTTCCATGATTTGTTGATACCTATATTGTTACACATGCATGGTAGGTGCACCTTTACTTCCTTTATATGAGTTCTGCAGAAATAAGACCCAAAGAAGACTATAAAGTGTAAAGACAAACTAAAAATAGTTCAATTTGCACTCACTTAGTATTATTTGAGTTCTTACTACCAACACGAAGTGGGAAATGGTATCAAAAATAATAGCATTAGCTTGAGATTCTTTTTGACCATATTATTTCCATATGCAATTAGGGATATTATAACTGAGCCAAACATGAGGCCTCTCCGTCCGATGGCCTGTCTGGACTATTCACTGTCATGCATGCGTTGTCCTGATTAACCTCATGATTTTGTTGTGCCCTCTATTATTGCAAGATCAAAACTGGGGGAATCGTTAAAGTTCCGCATTTGGTAAGGTGAGATTCTGTTCAGGATTGTGCAAGAATTTTCTCATGGGATTGAAGTCTTTCTTCGGGTACAAAGTTAAGCATATCTACTTTGTGTATTCATGCTGACTGTGGTTTCGATTTCAACGCTGCTGAACTGGTTGATCTAGAGGAAGTGTATCTATAGAAGCAATTCTTGTTCCGGAGTGGCACTAAACAAACAAAATATTTGTGCATCTAATGCAATAGACGAAAATAAAGCATGGACTCAGCATGAGTGTGCCCCCAAAAAACCTGGCGGATCGTATGTTATTGAACATGTGCAAAGAAGCATTTGACCGAACACCCTGCCTTCGTTCAGAAGCATTCAAGCGAAGACACTAATAACAATGAGATGCGATGTGGTCGCAGTGCGTAGGCATTGAAGAGAGAGACTAAGAAAAAATAAACGACAAAGCGAAACTACGTTCTCAATTTCGCATCAAGGAGGCCACAAGTCTGCAACCCCATGATCTACTAATTTCGCATTAAGGAGACCACAAATCCGTACCCCCATGATCTACTAATTTCGCATCAAGGGGGTCACAAATCCGTACCCCCATGATCTACTGGAAATCGAATGCTCGCTAAGTTCCGGAGAGGCAAACCTGTTGGTTGGAGGAGGTCGGGGGTGGCCACGCTGTCGCGGGGAAGGAGGATCCGGGAGACGAAGGCTGCGCGGTTCCTTCCTCAGGACGCGAGGCGGCGGAGCGGGACCTAGTGCGGCGCCAGCGATGCCAAGGGTTCGTTCGTGTCTCAGGCTGGGACAAATGTTCTATTTATAGCCCATTTAGCAGATCGCTGGATCCAGATACAAACTTGCCCTGCACCTGTTTTCTTCTAAATTCGTCTGTGCCCCATGCCGTTTTTCTTTTGAGGGCCAAGGCTGTTGTGATATTTTCTGGTAACTGAGACAGGCCAGTTTTCTCAGTTCAGTCACTTTATTTTTCCAAATAGTGCTTGAGTCACTTTTATAAAGTTTCCACCATGGGAGGTGGCCATACCCTGTCTCGCCACAGTAATGATCATCTCTGATATGTGTTTTGGTTTCTCCTATTAGGTCTCACCCTGACTCCTCAAATGGTATCAAGGACCTATGGGGCTCCTCTCTTGATGATAGCGTTCAGTCGACATTGATCACATCTCCGCCATTTGGAATCCATGGAAGCGTTGCAATTCTATAGTATCCGCAACGAGATGGAACAAATTCATTCTAGTGCTCATAGTTGTGCCCATGATCTTATGGTGTGGTCTAACCGCTGTAATAAGGATGCCGACGTAATTCTCCTTAGGGACTCGAGCTCCATGTTGTTTTACCTCTTGGAGGCTTTGCAATTTTTGGTTTTGTTATTTGCATGTGTTGTTTTGTTGTCTGTACATTTAGATTAATGAAGTTGGTTCAGGATGGCATAGGACCGTAGTAATCCCTTAAAGAAATAGTAGTCCAACACAACACTTATGGTCCTTAGCTAAAAACATAACTCTTTGGGGGGAAGACGTTGATGAACCTTGGCAAAGTACCCTCATGCGCTTCCCGTGAAAACTCTGCTCAATCTTGACGAAGCACCCTCACGCTATTGGGGGAACACCTCACCGAGCCTTAGTGAAGCACCTTCATGTTCCAAGAGAAGCTCCTATGCACAAAATGTACCGCCAACACTAATAAATCCCAAAGGTGGCTTGAGACGGGACCTGTGTGCACCATACAATCCTCTATGGGCATTCACTACAGGGCTGAAGCCTGACCAAAGGTCGATTCATATGACCAATAAGGAAATTTGTATGGACGAAGATTCCATTTTTGCGAGAAAGAGTTGGATCTATTCCATGAGTTCACAAGAAGTATAAGGAACACCAAACATAATAAAAATTACATCGAGGTGCTTAGACCACCTAATGCCCACTACTGTCGCCAGAGCGAGATGCTGACGCGCCGCTATCGCCGCTCCCTTACCGGAGCCGACCTGATGTTGTTGATGACAATCGATAAGTCTCCATGCACGTGCCCCTAAGGACCAGTGCCCCAGAGCCGAAGTCGTCGTTATTGGACACTTGAATTGATCCAAAACTTCAAACACCAAACGTATAACACACATAGACCGGATGAGATCGACCACTCCATGCCCCGTCCTCCTCAGCGCCATCGGCGAGATCACCGCCAAAGAGGTGGACGAGGAGATGGGTATACCTTGTTCTTGTTCCGCACAATGTCGCCATACCCACCATAGCATCGATATCGATTGACCAAAGTCTAACTTTAGGGACACTTCTACAGCGCCGAGCGCAGGTCCGAGGTCCCCACCCTCTCCCGTCGCCAGAGAGGCAAGCATAGGAGGCGAGGACCCATCGATTTCTGATCGTAGACGGTGAAGACGAGGCGCAAATGGCGGCGGCAAGCTAGGGTTCCACCCTAGCCGCCACCTCTATTTCTTCGTAGGTGTAGACAAAGATTCCAACTTATGAGTTTAATAAAGCGCCCCGGTGTAGATAGTAGAATTGGTAAGTGTTTGGAAGAACCTAGGGGAAATAATCGTAACATGACATTCTAGGGCTGATCTACCATCCCTTCATCCTGGGCAGCTGCCTAGGATTGCCAGCGCGCGATGCCCTCCATTTTAAAACTTTGTGCAGTGATTCTGGAAACTTTTGGGTTTGCCATTGGTCACATTAGGATTGGTCATGTCCAAGAGGATATATGAGGTGCAATGCAATATTCTTGTAATTTTAACGAAATACCCATTGCTCATGTGAAGAAGTCCAACAACATCGTTTTAATCTTCCCAGAGGCTTTAGGAGTACTACTGCGACCCCCCTCTCTCTCACCTATGCCATTTCAATGATTTTATTATTATCTTGGGACTTGTTTTTAGTTTTAAAATTTATTTATTGAGTATTATATTAGTTTTTGTTCTACATTTTTAGTTGCACCTTTATTTTGTTTGGTTACTGCACTTACATGGGGTACAAAAGTAACCAAAAGTTGTGATTTTTTTATCACCTACAACCTATACACTACCGAAGTGAGAACGACAATCTATCACACAAAAAACACGAAATGGGAGTACAATACTTTTTTCTAGAGACACTAATAAATGGAACGTTTATACACACCATCGACACAGACCAGTCTCATACAGTCATACTAGTACTAGCATATATGGCACGTGCATAGAGTCATAGTCATACAGAACCAAGATGGACGAAGTCAATGTACTTTTGTTATGGATGACACTCCGAAAGTGAGATCATGTGTGCAACGAAACGTAGAATCACACAAAACACACACGCACAAACTACCATATAGCTATAGCACAACACTTATTTCTAGACACCCTAAGCACACGGTGATGCTTTTCAGACAAAAGGTACACACTGGTACCTTCCTCGAATCAGTCTTTCGCTCCGCTATATTAATATAGCAAATACATGATACAACAATGATTCCACTGCTCGGGCAAACACCACAAGCACGCCCAAAAGAAGAAAAAAAAGGAGAAAACAAGAAAAGGAAGAAAGGCCGACCCTAGCGGGTCAACAAAAATGAAGGTGACTCGCAACTGTTGCGCCCTCCGGAGTAGTCCCACCACGATCCTAGCACTGCGATTCGCCGCGGACCAAACAACACCTCCAAGAAAAAAGTGGCGACGATGACGCTGCTGCCCGAATTATTCCTAGGGTTTTCCCCGATACTCTAGGTTACGGAGAAGAAGGGCAACCGACGTTCTTTAGGAAGGAGCAGCCACACCCGAAAGCGTCGCCGCGTCGGGGTCACGATGACCAGGATTTCTCCCGCCTCCCAAGCATCACATCACCGGACAAAACCGTAGTGCTCCACCAATCTCGCCACTCACTAACATACGCCGCCACTGTCTTGAACCCACCATCGCCGTATTTCCATGGCAAACACCGTGATGCTGGTCGGACTGAGAACCGGTCGTAGACGAGGAGCGGCAGCACCACAACCACGCTCGAGGGAACAGCCTCCACCGCTGATAGAGACCTTCAATCAGGGGCGGACTTAGGGCCCGGGCTAGACGGCTAAAGCCTGGGTCCAGCCCATGGGAGGAAGGGAGCAGATAGGCCCTATTGCTCCTGAGCCCTCGTCCGTTCCACCAAGATACAGCCCAACAACACACGTAAAAAAAGATACAGGCCAACAAGCAATTTCTAGCGATCAGGGAAAGCGGGAAACGATCGAGCGCATCAGCTGATCGGTTTTGGCATCGAACCGTTGCCCATCTGGCCGCCTTCCAGATCGATCCAGAATTGATCACGCACGCTGCCCTCGCCCAATCTCCCTGCCCTCGTTCTCCCCCAACCAGTCCCCGTCCGTCGTCTTCTCGCGGTGCTGCTCTTCCCGCTGGGCGCCGCTGCCACTCCTGCCAGGACTGACTCCCGCCAGCATCAAGCAGCAGCAGTCTTCCCCTTCTTGTCTCCCCCTTCCCTCCCTGTTGAGTATTGGCCAACGCGGCACGGGAAGTCTCGGACTGAAGTCTGAAACTGAACGGGAAGTTGTCTGTAGGTAATTTTGTTCTGAACTTTCCTTATTCAGTTGTTCTTGACTTCAGTTTATAATTTTTCTAGAAATTGATACTTGGGTTCAGTCCCTGCTTGAGTTATATGTCATCCGTTAATTGTTACATCCTAATTGCTATCTAGTTTTTGTTCAAATATGTCACCAGTTTACATACTATTAGTATTAGAGGCTGATCAAGTTTTGTTCAAATCACTAATATATGAGGTTTTCATATGGACAAATTCGTCATTCGGGGTGAAGATGCCTCTAACAGTAGTAGAGCTTTAGTACCTCAAGGAGAAGGTAGCAATGCCGAGCATAAAAGAGCACGAATTGAGCTTGATATGGATGACATAATTGTTGATCCAGGGCTTCAGAAGCCAACTGAAGATTTTGATCCCAACATTACAGATGAAGCTAGGAGAGCATATTTGACTATGGGTCCATGTCAACCAATAGGGCATAATTTTCCACAGAAACTCCAATCAGGTCAAATGAGATAATTTATCGAAACATAGTACATGAGATTTGATTGGTTAGAGTATAGTGTAGAGAAAGATGCAACTTTTTGCTTTTATTGTTATCTCTTTAAGCCACCAAGGATAGGAAACCATGGTAATGCTACATTCACCAAAAACGGTTTTGTTAATTGGAGAAATGGCTTAGAAACTTTCAATGCTCATGTTGGGAAGGTTGACAGTATTCATGATAAGGCTACGAAACATGCACTTGATTTCAAAAATCAAAGACAAAGTGTGTCATGTATGGTCAGAGAAAGGCACAGAGAAGGAGAAGTTATATCAAACTCGCATGATTATAATTTTAGGTGTTGTAAGATTTCTTCTTTTGCAAGCTCTTGCTTTTCGTGGACATGATGAGTCCGCGAGCTCAAGCAATAAGGGAAACTTTCTCGAGATGGTTGGGTGGTATAAACACAAGGATCCCCAATCTGCAAGTTTGCTTGGTGAAAATGCTCCTGGCAATTGTCAAATGACCGCCCCCAAAATACAGAAAGACTTGGTGAAGGCTTGTGCACATGAGACAAGAGGGCTATTTTGTCTGAGTTGGGAGGGCGCTTTTTGTAGTACTTGTTGATGAATCTCGTGATAAATCAATAAAAGAGCAAATGGCTAGGATTTTAAGGTTTGTACATTTTTGTTTTTAATATTTATCAAAGTTATTATGTTAGTAGGTATATTTGTTAATTAATAAAAAAAAATATTGCAGGTATGTCAATGGACAAGGCCATGTAATTGTGAGATCTCTTGGAGTGAAACATGTTTCTGATACTTCATCAGCTTCACTTAAGAAAGCATTGGATACTATGTTCATAAAGCATGGTTTATCTATTTCTAGATTGCGAGGGCAAGGATATGATGGTGCGTCCAACATGAGAGGTCAGTTTCATGGTTTGCAAAGACGCATAATGGATGAAAATCCGTATACTTTCTACATCCACTGTTTTTCTCATCAGTTATAGTTAGTGGTTGTTTATGTTGCCAAGTGTTGCTCATCTGTCGAGGATTTCTTTAACAATACCACTTCGATTGTCACTACTGTTAGTTCTTCTTGTAAAACGATTGATCAACTTCTACAAGATCACCATGACAAGCTTGTAGCCCAATTGGACACTGGTGAAAATTTTCAGGGAAGAGGAAAAAACCAAGAAACTAGTCTTGCAAGACCGTACGATACACGGTGGGGCACACATCATAAGACCTTGGTTCGTCTTCAACTAATGTGGACCTCCGTATTGGAGGTATTTAAGAACATTTTTGATGATGGAGAGAGTGAGCAAAGAACTAAAGCATCAGGTTTGATAGAAAGAATGGAGAACTTTGAATTTGTACTTGTATTGCATCTTATGATTAGAGTTCTTGGGAAGACTCAAGAATTGTCACAATGTTTGCAAAGGAAAATTCAGAATATTGTTCGTCCTATTGGGCTGATTGGGGCGGTATTGAAGAATATGAATGACATGAGGGAGAATGGTTGGGATGAACTTTTTGATGAAGCAAAGGCCTTTTGTGTGAAAAGAAACATACTTGTGCCAAATATGGAAGATACGATACCAATAAGGGGTCGTTCTAGAGGTCGTGGAGCCAACTTAGTAAGCTACACTATTATCATTTCCATCATAATATTTTCATTGTTGTGATTGATCAAATTCTAGTTGAGTTGAACAATCGGTTTGCTGAAAGATCAACACAGTTGTTGAGATGTATTGCTTGACTTGACCCAAAGAATTCTTTTGCTAACTTTGATCAAGACAAACTACTTGAGCTTGCTAAGATATATGCTTTAGACTTCTCCGAATATGATTGTTTAGTTCAAAAACACAACTTGAAATCTTCATTATTGATGTGAGAAGTGATGAAGATTTCTCAAGTTGCAGTGATCTTGGAAATCTTGCGGTGAAAATGGGTCAAAGTGATAGGCACACATGCTACCCATTGGTATATCGTTTGATTGAACTTGCTTTGATTTTGCCTGTGGCAACTGCAACAGTTGAAAGAGCTTTCTCTGCTATGAATATCATCAAGAATGAGTTGAGAAATAAAATGAATGATGATTGGATGAATGATAGCATGGTGTGCTATATAGAGAGGGAAATGTTTGCTAGTGTTGAAGATGGTGTGATTTTGAAGACAGTCCAAGATTACAAGAACCGGAAATGTCAATTGCCCAAAACCATTGTTAGATCTTAGTGGTACGTTCTGTTTTATTCTATACTCTTCATATCATCTTTCATATCTATTTGTGATATGTATATGCTGCTTTAAATGCAAGTACGTGCGATGCTTTTGAAATCGATCAGACCTTTCCTCGGTATTTATCTAGCGAGAATGCATTTTGTCCATGTTACTTCATTATTCTCAGAATTATTTGGAGACTATCATCATTTGTGTAATTTATTATGTACTATGTTGTCGCATGATTTTTTCCCATTGTCAAGCAAAATTTTAGAAATGTCATAAGTCAGCCCCCTCCTTTGTTCGTTCCTGGGTCCGCCACTGCCTTCAATACACAGACACAGTAACATATGTACTACATATAGCACGTGCACGAAATCCAGGCTGTGGAAAGATTGACTAAGTCAATGTAGGTGACTTTGTTATACATCGATGGCTACGGCCGCTAACCACAGATATCAGATATCGCACAATATGAGATAAAAAAAGAATCAGATCTGGAGATTGATAATGTTGGGCTGGAGAGAGAAGATTTTGTTCATAAGAAAACACGGACAAGGAAACATGGCTGGTTTTGTGTTTATTCTTGCACACTTATATGGAAACTAACATGCATGCATGTGGCTGCTGAAATTATTTGGACCCGGCCAGTTTAGAATATTCTGAGCTAGCTACAAGCTAGCCACACGCTAACAAATGGATTCACCGCCACCACGTACGTACGTACACCCAGAAGCTAGCTAGCTACGGAGTAGCAGTGCCACTGCGTGGTACGCTGCACTCCACCCATCACGGATGATTCAAGATGATCTTGTCTTGGTGGCCGGCCTGGTCCTGGTCGGGCGCCTCGCTGCCGTCGACCGGGAAGAAGAACGGGTAGGTCTCGTAGCGCGCCATGCAGCTGCTGTAGATGACGCGGCAGCCGCGCCTGTACCGGCAGTAGTTAGGGAGCTCCGCCACCGCTTGTGCCACGCACAGCCCGCAGTCCGCCGCCGTGATGTCCCTGGTGCACCACCCGAGCCCGTAGATGGTCGTCTTGGCAGCTCCACCACCACCACTGCCGCCGAGCTTCGTGGTGTCCGTCGCCAGCCCCTTGCTCGCGGCCTGGCCGGCCTCGGCGGCGACGCGGGACATGAGCTTGGTCTGCGCCCGGTCGAAGGCGGCGAGGTCGACGCCGGTCGCGTTCTGCGTGTTGAGGAGGATGAGCGTGTAGCCGGTGTCGGGCAGGCCGAGGAAGTTGGCGTCGGAGTAGCGGAGGAGGCAGTAGTCGTAGAAGACCCGCCCGTCCGCGCTGCCGCGGCAGGAGGAGGCCACCTCCTGCGCCGCCGCGGCGATGCAGAGCCCGCAGTCCTGCTTCGGCACGTCGCCGCGGCACTGCGCCAGGCCGTAGATGGTGGAGGGGGGCTTGCCGGCGGTGGCGGTTGCGTAGTAGGAGGCGGACGCGCGCGGGACGAGCGAGGCCAGGACCGCGTCGATGCTGGCCTGCGTCTGCGCGCTCGTGCCGTTCTTGGAGCACTCCGTGGCGATCGGGTCCACGCCGGCGCAGGGCCGCGCCACCATGGCCAGTAGTAGCAGCGGCAGCAGGAGGAGCAGCGTGGGAGATGACAACGAGGAGGACGAGGACGACGCCATTATTGTGGGCTCTATCTTTCTAATGCTCTGGTTGCATGCATGGGTGGGATTCTTATAGAGTGAGGCGACGAGTGACGTGATACAAGGGCGATGGAGTGATGGGAGTTTAGTCCATGGCTCCATGCTACTGCTGGATACTAGTTGCCAAATTGCGCAGCCAGGATTGACGAGATGCACGCAAGTCATTTGTGTTTTAATGGATGGAGACTGTGCGTGGCAGCACTTGATCCTGTCACCCCGTAGATCGTGCAGACTGGTCCACGAGGGAAAATGCACAGAAATAATCCAAAGAAATAACAAATGGGGAGTGCTGTCCCACAGGGGATATTTGTCTTGGATCCGCCCCCGGTCGACAGCGCGACACGTGTCCCCCAAAACAGCACCTCCACCCGCTTTTGCTACATTAAGTCGCATTTTTGCTACAAATTGTCTTGCTTTTGCTACGTGTAGAAAAACCGGTTCGACACAGAAAATAGAAAACAGACTGGACCTCGTCGGAGATTTCGCCGGAGACCTCGTTAGAGACCGTAGCAAAAAAGTTGTGCTAATGTAGCATATTCGACCTCGCCGGAGACATGTCGGAGGCTTTCGCCGGTAGACCTCGCCGGAGACTGTGTAGCAAAAACTTTAGGCTATTGTAGTAAAACCGCAAATCGGTTGTAGCGAAAAAAACTTATATTGTAGCAAACCACCACTTCACCGGACACCTCGACGGAGACATTGTAGCAAATCCCACGGTACGCTTGTAGCACCGCCGCCAGTCGCACGTAGCAATGTCGCCAACCCCGTGTAGCAAACCTCGACGTCGTAGGTAGCAGCGGCGGTGGCAGTAGGTAGCAGTTTCGCCAAACCCACATAGCAAACCTCGATGCCGTAGGTAGCAGTGTCGGTGACGGTAGGTAGCAGCGTCGGTGGCCGTAGGTAGCAGCGTCGTTGGGGGCAAAAAGAGTTGGGCTCGTCTCCGGTGAGAGGAACGGCGAGGATGCGGGAGGCGGGCGTGGAGGCCACGGCTGGGCGACGACGCAGGCGGGGTCGCGCGGCTGTGTGGCGGCGGAGGCGCGGACGCGACGCGGGCGAGGCGACCCGGGGGATCAAATCACAGGATCCCCCGGGGGAGTAGTATCATTTCCCATAACAAATTCACGAAATAAACTCGGGCCACAACAAATTCACGGAACTAACCCTTTTTGCAACACCGTGAATGACGGTGCTGAACTCTGAAGCGCAATGCTACGACTGGTGGCGCCGCATGGCATCGACGCGGTCTCCTGGTCCCCAGTTCCGTAAGTGCGGCGCCACACACAACGGCGCCGTACTGATATATGCAACGCCACGGAGCATGGCGCCGCACTTTAGGTCTTATACCAGCGCGCGCGGCAGCCCCAGAGATCACGGCGATGCCACGCTGGCAGCGTGCGGCGCTCCAGAGTGCGGCGTCGTCGTTCACGGCGTTGCAAAAAGGGTTAGTTCAGTAAATTTATTGTGGCCAGAATTTATTTCGTAAATTTGTTATTTGTGTTCAAATACCCGGTCCATGAAAACTATCGTTGTTTGGGTAGTACGTGGTGCTGGTGGTCAACTAAATTTCCCACGTCGGCACGCACGCACACACCAATATCTTCCACGCTGTTGACTTGTCGACGATTGATCCATGCATCCATCTGCTGAGCTAGCTAGGTCATGTCTGTAGCTGCAAGAGAACGACTGAACCTATATATACTTCTAGAAAGTTAATTAATTTCAGCCGTAGGTCCTATGGACACCTCCATCGATCATAAATTATTCAACCATTGCTAGTGTTTGGACTGGGCTAGTGTTGGAAACGGCCGTATTGTTAGGACCGGGTCTACATCTATCGCCGCGCGGCGCCGACACACCAACGCCGCCCATTACATTACTGGTCAACGCTTTCCGGATGGATGTGTAGAAAACTATATTCAACCAGTGATCAAATCGATCGCGACACTAAAATTAGGTCGCCGCCTTGCGCTGTCGGGCACTCACATACGTACCCCACCTTTGATGAGCAAAAAAGACGTGGATTTCATTTGCCAATGTCGTCTAAGTTTTCCCATCACGCCAGGCCGGCACTCATCTCGTCTGGGTTTGTTTCGATCCAAGCTCATTTTCTTTACTTTTAGATATTTATTTTTGCGAAATTCCGCCAATCTTTTAATAATCATCAACAACAATAGAAATGAACCTAAAAATAATTAGAATTACAAATAGATCACTCGAGCACCTAACGGGGACTACATACACTAGCACGAGCCGAATGCGCGCCGCCGTCCTCGCCCCTCCATCATTGGAGCCGGACAAAGCTTTCAGTAGTAGAGCTTGTTGTAGTAGACGGATGGGAAATCGTCGTGCTAAGGTCCCGAAGGACCAGTGCACTAGAGTAACAACCATCGTCGAAGATGACAATCAAAAATCGGAAGAAACTGGCATCAAACCACAACAAAAAATGACCAGATCCCAAAAGATCCGTCGGACACACGACTCCACACGTCCTCCGTCGGCAGTGGCGGACCTACCATCCCTATTACCCAGCCGGCCGTTGCCCAGGCTTACGGTCGGCCGACACAGCCTAATTTTGTGAATATTTAAGAAAAATAGCTCATTAATCCTTTGAATTTAGAGTTTGCCCGGGATTCTAAAAACTCTTGGGTCTGGTTGTGTTCGTCGGTGCTAGGTGCACCACCGGAGCTAGGATAGGGAAGAGAATACCTTATTCCGACTTCTAGACGTAGTCGTCGCCTCAACATCTATAAGAAGACATCGAAAACAGTCTAAACAAAGAAGATGAATCTTCCCCGACGAGAGGCCATGGTCCGCCACACCTCCAAGGCACCAAGGACACTGGAGGCGGAGCAGACCAGTGACATCGCCAACGGGAGGGAAAGAAACCCTAGATTCGTTTTACAAGAGCCGCCGTGTGACACCCCTAGGATCAGGGTTAAACAAATCTAGACCTTAGCCTGACATAAGCTTAACCTAGAGCTTGATGGCCCAAAATATATTTGAGCTCGTTGGGAAACTCAAGAGGAAGGTATGATGAGCACAACAACAAGTTTTCCCTCAGTTATGAAACCAAGGTTACCGAACCAGTAGGAGCAAGGAAACACCTCCAAGGTGTTGTTTTCAACTTGGAATCCTGCACAACACAACCACAGAACTTTGCGCCCAACTTAAAGTGAGGTTGTCAATCTCACCGGTTTTGCTGAAAACAAAGGATTAAACATATTGTGTGGAAGATAGTAATAGCTTGCGAAAAGTAAACTAAAACAGTAAATATCTTTATAGATTGATGGTAAAACAATGGACCGGGGTCCATAGTTCACTAGAGGTGATTCTCCTTAAGATAGATGACATATTGGGTGAACAAATTACAGCGGGGTAATTGACAAACATCGAGAAAGCATACATGCATATACTAATCATCTTGACTCCTATGAGATTTGATTGGACATTACAACATTATACATAGATCATAATACAACTGTATCTATGACTAATAATCCACCTTCAGGTTATCATCCGAACCCCCTACAGTATTAAGTTGCAAACAACAGATAATTGCATTAAGCAAAATGTGTAAAGTAAATAATACGATTGTTCTATGAATAAAGGATTGTTGTTTTCTCCCTAGTAGCAACAACACATCTAGTACCTTAGAGATTTCTGTCACTTCCCCAGATTCCTAGAGGCATGAACCCACTATCGAGCATAAATACTCCCTCTTAGAGTTGCTAGCATCTACTTGGCCAAGATAGCGACTAACAACGGAAAGCATGCAAGATCACAAATAACATAGACATGATAGAATCAATAATCAATCTGAAATAGTATCTCAATATCCATCGGATCTCCGCAAACACAACATGTAGGATTGCAAATAGATGATCTTGATCATGAACAGAGCTCACAAGATCTAAATATGATAGTACAAAGGAGGATAACCAACCATCTATCTACTACATGGACCCGTAGTCCAAGGATGAACTACTCATGCAACACACCGGAGGCAGTCATAGTGATAAAGAAGGCCTCCAGGGTGAACTCTCCCCTTTGGCAGGGTGCCGGGAAGAGCTTTAGATCCATCCCGATCTAGGGATAGAGATGACGGCGGCTACCGACTCTTTTGTGAAATTTTGATCGTGTACTTAGGGTTTCTGTATCGGAGGCTTCTTATAGGCGAGAGAGGAGGCCAAGGGGGTGCTCGAGGCGGCTGCACCCCCCAGGCGTAGGCCAGGCCTGGCCGCGCGGTCAGGGAGTGTGGCCCCCACGAGGCCCTTCTCCGTCTCGTCTTCTGGTTCTGTGTTCTCCTCGATGAAATATTGACTTTGCTTTTGTTCCGTCCAATTCCGAGAATATTCATTTTCTGGCTTTTCTGGAACCAAAAACAGCAGAAAACATGCAACTGGCACTGTGGCATCTTGTTAAAAGGTTAGTTCCAAAAAAATGTGTAAAAATACTCCAAAGTATGGAGAAAACATAAGAAAGTAGATATAAAACAAGCATGGAACGTCAAAAATTATAGATACGTTTGCAACGTATCAGAGGTCAAGAATATCTAGTGAGAAATCGGTAACACAATAGTAACCCTGCGATACAAAAATTATTACAGCAAGCTCATAACTGAGCGAAGAACCAAAATATTACAAGCAGAGGTCACTAACCACAAACATAAAACAATAGAAGGCAAATTATGCTATTAATTATAGCAAACTTAACAAATGGCCTAAGAGGCCTAAAGCATAATGATGACGTCCCAGCCGATAGATTCCAGGCTGCCGACCGGGAACCCCAAGCTACTCGTCGGTTTTGATGTCGTACCAAACTTGTCTTCAGGGAACACTTACTCTGCTACAAAAATATCAACAAAGCAAGGGTGAGTACAGGATGTACTTCGCAAGACTTATGGCTGGTGGGGTTGTTTTGCATAAAGCCAGCTTTGTTTATAAAACGAGAGGGAGAACAAGCTCGTCTAATCAGAATATTTTAAAAGGGGATCAGAGAGCGACATATCCAAAGAATTGATCATCATATTTTGATATCCACCAAAACATTACCATCTCCTAACTAGGATCACCCCTAGTACCCGTGAGGAAGCATCCTTAAGCACACGTTGATCTGCCAAGTTTTACGATTAGGTTATAGTTCTCCATGATCTTAGAATTCGGTCACCAAGCGTTCATAACCATGAATATGGATTTTTGAAAAGATTTAACCCTGCAGGGGTGGACAACCTTACCCACACGTGCCAACCGACTCTTAATGCCACAATGATTAGCCCTCTTCCTTAGAAGACCGGTAGAGGATGGTTGGCCACGACCTTTAGCTTGCTTTTGCCGAGACCATGAGTCATGCCCTAAGGATTGATCCGCCTTAATGGGCCAAGTCCCGAAGCTGGTCCATAGAGATGTGAGGCGAGGTTGGTTTATCAGGGGGACTGTCTAGCCCAAGCAACCCCGACCACTCTTACCTACCTATTATGATGCACCTTCACCTGCCAAATCTTTCAAAACATTTTCTATGCATATGTCGAATGTAACTCCCGAACTACGTGACTCATGGAATCTAATAGGCAAGTTAATCAGTGGAGGGGTTCCCAAGCCCCGTGTGGCTATACGCTCGTCTTGGTCCAAAGGTAAGAACTCGGTTCCTAGTGGTGGCGAGCATGGGACTACAAAAACCACATCCCACCGTAGCCTCCCATACAAGCCTTAGCATGTTTAACCTTTACCACTATCTTACCTCATCGATATACCTCGTCCTCCTATCAAACTAGATTCTCTGCATCTGATACATCATCTAGATGAACCAGCACTGATAGCTAAGCATGGCTAAGAAAGACACAAATATAAGCTCTAATAGTGCACACAAGCCAAACCTAGTTATGCTAGGAGTAGTGGATCAGGTAATATAAGCTCAAAAGGGGTAATGCAACAGATAGGATACTCCATCTATCGATAAAAGATCACAGTAGAATCGTATGCATCATTGCAAGAATTGAAATGCTTTCGAAACCATAGGATTGTATAATGGTGGGGTTTTGCTTGCCTTTTCCTATTGATAACCAATAAGCAGATCCTCAAATATCTTGTACTTGACTTGATTATAGTGGGTCAAGTATTGTTCGTCGATCTTTGATGGTGTTGATCTCAGCCTTCAATCTCGATCTCGATATCATATTCTACTGGGAAGAAGAAAAATCCGGAAAGAAAGAGAAACAATCAACACATGGCATTGATGCAATGCTTAAGCAAGGATGATGATATGTAAAGTTAATGGTTATTGAAATTGAAGCCCTAGACAAGATCATCACTTTTAAATGGGGTCCCTAGGGTTTAAGCCCTAGTATTTGTAAAGCCCCATATGCATATGAGAGGGTTCAAATGTTCTCCTAATTAAACTTGCAATGAAATTTGTTGAACAATGTATGATTATGAGTCTATTGTGTAGATCTTATTTTTCTAAACATTCCGATATATTATACAATTTTTTCTGAATTATAAATAATTAGTTATTGAATTTATAAGATTATAACAATTTCTGAAATTATTAAACCTTTCATATGGATTTACTGCGCCAGCATGACGCCATAACACGGCCAGTTACTTTGTTACCACACTTAGTTCTAGCCACACCCACTAATAGAGGGGCCCAGTCCACGGTGGGTCCACTCGATGGCCACGCGGGAGACACATCGGACTCGACGGTGAGGCACGACAGACGGTGGTCGTCGCCGACAATCTGGGCCACTCCAGCACGCACGGCTAGTCTACTAGAATGAGCGCGACGCGGCGAGCAAGAAAGTAGCAGCACTGCTAGGTCTAGGTCACCAGAATGTCACCGACGAGCCAATGCGAAGGACGGTGGCGGCTTATGACGCGAGGACAACCCAAAGGAGGAGGAGGACAGAGCGGAGGTGCACCGAGTTCTCACCATGAACATGGAGAGCATGTCGGGGAGGCCGGGGCGGTCAGGAGGCGCCAGAATCGGTGGTGAACGCGGTGGCCGGACTTCGGGTAGACATGGACGGAGACGACTATTTGAGGCCTGCGGGCTCAATTCCTTTGGCGCTGAAGGTCAGGGCGACGAGGCAGAGATGTGAGCTTGCTCGACGGGGCTCAGGACTACGCGGAGCGGCGGGGCTCGACGGTAACTGCGGGCTAGGGTTTGGTCATCTCGCGGGGAGGGAAGAGAGCGGTCATCCGGGAGAGACAGAGGGGATGAGGATGAGCCAAGAGATCTAGGGCGTCATGGTGGCCTTCTTATCCTCTCCTGACAATGATGGGCGGCGACGAGCGAGCGACACGGATCGACGATATCGGCGCAGACATAGAGAAGCTTGCTCGCCTGAGGAAGATGACGGCGAATAGGTATTTGGGCCGGGGCCGAGGTGGGCTTCCGTTGGGCTACTAGCTGCCGCGGTTTGCTACTCTGCATGGTGGAGAGAGAGAAGAGAGATGGGGTGGCTAGGCTGCGACTGCTGTTACTTTTTTAGCAAACCTTCTTCTATTTCTGTTTCTCCTTTTATGTTTTATAGAACCATTTCAAATATGTTTTTCCCAAATAAAAAAATACAAGAAGGTTTATAAAATATATAAAATACTGCAGGGACCCCTTTAGTCAATTTGGGCTCCATTTATTTTGTATTTTTCAAAATATTCAAAACTCTTTTGAATGGATTTCAAAAAGAGGGGAAGAATTAGGGTTTAGGCTTTTCATCATTTTTCCGTTACAAAATTTTTAAAAGATGATACTCATGAATGCACAAATCAAACCCTAATTAGGATTAACTAGAATTGGGGTGTTACAGATCTATCCCTCTTACGAGAATCTCGACTCGAGATTTCGTAGGTAGGAAGAAGGAAGATAAACAGGGTCACTTCTAAGGATAAGAGGGAAACACACTAACAACACAGAGAGTATCTCATGGTCAACTCGTGAAGGAGTGTTCAAAAACAACTCTGAGATGACGACATTAAACACATCAAGGTAGCAGAGGAAACAAGAGGAGAAGGTTTCAAGGTGACAGATAGCTGGTCTTCATAAGGATTGAGACCATGGAGTTTCAGAAGAGCTTAAGCTTCTCAAAGGGAAATCTTACAACAGGAAGAACATGACCACAAACTTCAGAAGATGAAACTCTACTAGACGACTTAAGTAGATATTTTATAGGTATAGAGATACGAATATCCAAGCTATTGAACTACTTTTGATACAGTAAGATCACTCTTCATTCAATAAAAGATTGAGACAGAAATGTGTTTTGTGGCGAGGACTTAAGAGCCACAAGGAACATGTAACGAGGGAAACTGTTTATTACCAAAATCATAGTCACTATGTGAACATGGTCGATATACAAGGAAACTCGTTATTCATCCAGGGTTATCAAAACCTTTGCCATAGATCGTGATATCATTTTACACCACCAGGATGATTAAGTAAGAAGATTTCTGATGACACGAGCAAAAATAAACTTCATTCTCATGCTTCAATTACTTGGTACAACAAGAAGCTTGTCAGCATAAAAGGGTCTGGAGGATCGACCGCGAGAGATTTAGCAACACTACTTTAAATGTTCTCCTATAATTATTCAAATACAAACATTGTCTATTGTAGTTTCGCATGTGACAATGCGTCTTTTGTAATTTCTGAATTGCAAATTTAGTTAAAATCAAGCATGTTTCGAGCTCATTTTGCAGGCTCAAGGGTGTGTGTCAGTTTTGTTTCATAGTTGTTGATTTCTCTGTTGATTTTTCAAGCTCCTTTTTTGGATTGTATGATTTTTCATGTAGATGTAGATATCTGGTTTTTTTTGTTTTGTCCGACAAGTGCCGTCATTTTGTTTTATTCGTGATGCTGTCACACCAGGAACATTCAAATACTATAAACAATTGTCTTTTGTAGTTTCGCCTTAGACTGAATGCATGTGCCAGTGCCTTGTAGCTGGCAAGTCCACCTGTCAACAACACAAGACATTTGGTTTTTTATCAAGGGCTAAGCTACCGTTTCACAATATTGTTTTTACAATCTGTTTTATCAGACGGTGATGACGACGGCAACTACGAGTACCTTTTTTTTAAGGGTAAGGCAAGTACTACCTTTTATTTTTTGAGGGTTAGGCAAGTACTACTACCTGAAGCACTGAAAGATCCAGCGACGCGCAACAGAGAGATCACTTATCTAGCTGGCCCATCTGGCGGCAAACGAATTTTGGCTAAGGCCAGCCCAAGCCCATAGTAGCGAAGTGAAGGCAACGGTTATATCATGTCCATGCCGGTAATCAGTTATCACGTCTTTGACAGAACCCTCTCTTCTTCCTCTTTCACCAACCTAGTTCGTCCAATGCATCCAAATCCCAGCGTGACCGATGTGGAACCTTGTATATGGTTTTTTGTTTTGCGAAATTCAGGCCTAAAAGTAATAAAAATTATAAATAGTTCAGTGGACCACATTTTTTTTGCGAAACCTAGTACAGACGCAGACACTCACAAATCCACGCATACACTCACCCTTATGAACGTACGCACGCACACCCTACCCATATGAGCAACTCGGGACTGAAACTTGAAACTGACCCGATGGGTCTTGAGCTTGACGAAGTCACCACGGGCACCTGGCTATCGACGGGAACATCGCCTTCCACTGAAAAATATTCTGCCTTTTATAATACACCAAAGTGTCAAATCTGGGATTTGAACTGTGGTGGGATGGGGGTGTCACTAGACCACCTCGCGATGACTACAAACACTAGCGCAAGCCAAAGACGTATCACTGTCCTCACTCCTCTATCACATGATCTGGGGAAAGCTTGTCGTAGTAGAGCTTGTTGTAGTAGATAGACTGGAAGTCGTCGTGCTAAAGCCACAAGGACCAGCGCACTACAACAACAACCATCGTCAATGATCACAACCGCAGACCGGAAGAGACTGACTTAAAAACAAACCAATGTAGACGAAAACAGACATAATCCAAAGTGATCCGCTGTATAAACGACTCCACGCGCCCTTCATCGATGCTAAATGCACCACCAGAGCGAGGATAGAGTGGGAAGGACCGTATTTTAACTTCAGAACATAACCGTCACCTCAACATCCTAAACAAGATACTAAAAATAGGCTAAACAAGGAACGGAAAACCTTCCCCCGGTGAGAGGTCATGGTCCGCAACACCTCCAAGGCCCTAAGGCCACGGGAGACGGAGCGGACCGGCGATGTCACCGACGAGGGGCGCAGAACCCTAACCGATTTTCTCTCCTCCCAATCACCTCTCCCTGATGGCTGTTTGTGCATGGCTACTTGAATTGATAGTACCGAGAGATCTAGTGTAACACAACACCAAATCACCAAGGATATATTATTTTCTAATATATTAACCCTGCCAATATTTCTATGATCAACAACGTAAATTGGACAAAGATTCTACCATAAATAGACAATTAAGCCATGTATACTATCCATTGTCGTCCACAGTATTTAAGATACCATGTGAGACACCATCTGTACATAGTTTTTTCTTTGAAATCACCACCTATGCATAGCAGTTTAAGGTGGGAAAGATAAACAAGTCCAACCATAGACTTAAACACGAGAACTCGTGCATGGTCCGCTAAATAATCGTGGAGCTGCAAGATTGAAGAAGCCACTACATCCATCTTGCTATGAAAGAAAGCATCCCTCCCATGGGAAGAATGTTTCGTTTTAATGGGACACACATTGTGTAATTTTTATATGTGTATTTACTAGGCTCATTGAATTATCAATTTAAGTAAAGTGATTTATTTCCTAGTATTTTTGGAGAATTTGTTTAGTAACAAGAAAACTAGTAAGTAGATCCACACATTCTCCCCTCCACCTTTTCTCTCCTCCTCCCCTTTCTCTGAGAGTCAAGGCCGAGTCTCTACCTTGTCCCTCTTGCTCCCCCAGTGGCACTGCCATCCGGCATGGACATGTGTGGTCGAGGCGGCTTGTACAAAGTAGATTTAGGGTCTCCAACGGTCTGCCGGTAGTTGGGAGTAGGGTGCCGGCGTCTAATGGCTAGATTTGGTGCAGCTTGTGGTGGTGCTTTGCCACTCTGGTACTCCGACGGTTGGACTGGGCGGTGGTTGGTCCAACCAAATGAACTTCCTTAATAAGGCCAAGATTCGTGTTTGTTATTGCTGCTCGATCTGGCGTGTTTCCATGCTTCTGTCTCTTCTTTTGGCCGGCCATGGAGGCGAGGGTGAGAGGTGAGAGAGCAAGGTTGTCGCCAGATCTTGCAGTTGGTGGGGGTTACTTTCGGTTCCGGTGTGTTGGCGTGGCGTTGGGCGGTCGTGGACAAGTCCCTCTGATGTGCTTCCATGGCGGAAGGCGGCGGAGTGGGTTTTTTGAAGAGGATGCCCTCAATAAGTGCTGCCATTGCCCCTGGAGTTCTTAGTGCTATCAAATTTCCCCTAGCCAACTGTATCGGTGAGAGGAAGGCGACAGTCTCCTGGCTGTTGGTTCTTGGTGTTCCTGCTGGGAGTTCCTGGAATTCGTCCTCCCTGCGGCGGTTCTTCAGCAAAGGCATCGTTTGGCAGCCGCTATCCTTGACCATTAGACTGTTACCACCATGCTCGATAGTGGTTGTTGTTCGAGTGTGTTCTTTCTCCTCTGGAGGATCTCTCCCAGTCTTGGTACGGCTTTTCAAGCTCCAGCTTGACCAAGTGGCCTAGTCCCCGGTGTGAGCAGGAGTGCCGACACCTATAGGCTATTCTTCATCAGCGAGATGCAAGGACTCGATCGCTTTTATGCGATCCTTTCAAGGGTGTTCTGTGGAAAAGAGTTGGACCATGTTGTATTTGCTTTATTTATAAGGTCCTTCCTATAATTATGCACCTACCGCCGAAGTAATGCAATTTTCAGGTCCTTTGGAACCTTTATCCATTAAAGATAATATTAAGGAGATACGCCAAATGGGCACATCATTTTTATGGCTGGCCTGTATTGAGTTGAGCTTACCTTTGTTTTTGGAGATATCCTTCTATCTTTTTTTTGAGGAAAACCGTGAGCTTTATTAACTTAGCAACATAGTATTACAATCAGTTCTGAGATTGAACTAAGAAAGCAGGTGGCTCAGCATCCCACAAAAATGACCCATCTTGTAAAATTGCATATTTCGCACAAGAGTGATCCGCGTGGTTAGCCTCGCGACGAGCAAAAACCAAACTACTAAAAACAAAAGAACCAAAAAGCTCGCTAATCTCATCTAAGATAGGCTTGATCACCGACCGATCGCCTCGGCGCTCCTCCCAGTGGCGCACCAGCTCCGAACAGTCGACTTCAAAGATTACCTTCTGAAAACCCTTCTCCACTGCAAAAGACGCTGCCTCGCGGAGAGCAAGAGCTTCCGCAACGGGAAAACCTTGCAATTCGCTCCTTGGAACGACCTGCAATCACGGGCTACCATTCCCGTCGATGCCAACCCCGACTCCAGAGATAGTGCAGTGTCAGAAAGATCCAGCGACGCGCAGCAGAGAGATCACTTATCTAGCTGGCCCATCTAGCGGCAAACGAATTTTGGCTAAGGCCAGCCCAAGCCCATAGTAGCGAAGTGAAGGCAACGGTTATATCATGTCTATGCCGGTAATCAGTTATCACGTCTTTGACAGAACCCTCTCTTCCTCCTCTTTCACCAACCTAGTTCATCCAATTGCATCCAAATCCTAGCGTGACCGATGTGGAACCTGGTATATGGCTTTTTTTTTGCGAAATTTAGGCTCAAAAGTAATAAAAAATACAAATAGGTCACTGTACCACTTTTTTTGCGAAACCTAGTACAGATGCAGACACTCACAACTACACGCATACACCCACCTCTATGAACACACACGCAGACCCTACACTACTAGAAAATACCTCTTCAGTAACGCATGGATTTTCTTTTTCTGTGACGCATATGTGATGCGCCAATGTTACGTCGCGACTGGTATCTGCATTCTGTGGCGCATATAGATATGCTTCACAGAAATCTCAGATTTCTGTTGCGCATTTCTCCCTGTGCGCCACATGAATATTTTCAGTGGCGCATAAGGAACCATGCGCCACAGAAATATAATGCACCACAGAAACTTTCACATATGTGCCACTGACTATGTTACAGGTATTCAAAGTAGAATACGTTCCTGGTGTATAATTAGGTATTTATACATGATTTATACAATACTTGTACAGATCAGTATAAACAGTACATTGCACATATAGTAGATGAAAACCGACATATAATACAAACACAAGTATAATGTCATCACACTTAGAGCCCGATCGAGATACATATACAGTGTCAAGTGCCGAATTTTTACACAAGTGCCGAATACAAAGTTCATATCATCTCACTTTACAAATATGAAGTTGTCACCGCGTACACTACGATCAAATATAATACAACTGTGATGACGGTGAGCAAGAGAATGAGCCCGACCAATATCTTCATACGGTTATTTTTTCACAGGTGGTTCCTCCACTTGGCTACCGCCTCCTCTCTAGCCGTGTATCCTTTGTATCTGTTGCTGCTGAACTTGTTCACTTGTTTGTGATAGTCCTCCCACTCCTCGTAGACTCCTGGAACCCGACCCATGTACACCACATACCACCTCGTCGCCATCTCTATAGACTACAAGGCATATTAGTAAAACATGCAACAAAAATAATTAATAAAGGGTTCACATGCATATATGTTCACAAAATATAAAACAAAGGATCCATAAACCAAAAAGATAGCATCGCGATCATCATAGAAGTAATAAGTTCAATGACAACACGACCACAATATAGTTAAGTCTAACAACACGACCACAATATAGTAAAGTTTATGACACACACACACTACACGCGTACATCGAGAATATACACACACTCGATCATGCTAGGCACACATCAATCATAAAGACTTCTTCTCGCTCGGCTTCGGGAATGGTTGATAACCCTCTTTATTCATCCATGTCCTTGTGTCACCTTGCTTACGGACGCGTTCTTCGATCTCCCTCTTACTCAACCCTCTGACTTGTTGTAGCCCCCCTTGTGTTGACATCTTCAATGATGATTTGCGATAACTTCATCTGAATGCGATGGAAGTCGTCTCTAAGATCATCATCGTTGGTTCGCGCCAAATTTTCGGCCCATCCTCGGAGACTAGATGGCAGTGTTAGGTTCTGGCAATCCCGGACAAACCCTTTAAGGTGATGGAGGACGTAGAAGGCCTCCTTGGCGCTACTAGTAGCCGGCTGCTTGACGCATGGGAACTCGAGCACGTGCTTGAACACGTGTTTGCCATCCTTGGTATATTCCCCCTTATCTATGAAGGTGCATCCCTTCTTGGCATAGCCCTCGAGAGCCTCATTGAGAACACCCCTTATTCTGGTGTAGTCGTTTGTGAGACCAGGCACACGGCTTAATAGGATTGATAGAATACTGATACCAACAAGTTGCAACTTCTTTTCCGGAAGCTCATTTGAAAAGAACTCCAAGGTTAGGCATGCTTGACCTAGAGCAATTCTAGGATGGGTGACCGACAGGAAAGTGGGTACCAGGTGCGCACGAGTGAGAACAAAGTGCGCAAAAAAGACAAGTGTTGGTCTGTGAGGCCAGTCTAGATATCCTATTAAGCTTCCAGGAGTGACACCCCCGGGCCCAGTGGATGGGGTGTTACAAAGTGGTATCAGAGCCGATCCTCACGGTTAAACGGGTGTGTGCAGGTTAGTGGCGGGACATGTGGAGTATGTCACGTGTGGCCCGGAGTGGACACGACATGGCACATGTGCCAGCACTAGACGCACAAACGCGTGCCAAGAGGGAACGTTCTTGGGGTGTCCTTGATCGATGAGGGCATCGATCTTCTAAAGAGTGGGTGTATGTGAGACCAGTCACATGGCTTAATAGGATTGATAGAATACTCACACCAACAAGTTGCAACTTCTTTTCCCGAAGCTCAGTAGCAAAGAACTCTAAGGTTAAGCATGCTTTACCTAGAGCAATTCTAGGATGGGTGACCGACCGGGAAGTGGGTACTGGGTGCACACAAGTGAGGACAAAGTGCATAGAAAAGACTAGTGTTGGTCTATGGGGCCAGTCTAGATATCCTATTAAGCTGCCAGGAGTGACACCCCATAGGCCCAGTGGACGGGGTGTTACATCTTTCTTCTTTGTCAAACTCCCCGAGTCGGAATACGTGGCTAGCGAATACCTTGGGGCAAGGACAATGAGTGTGTAGTATTTGTCTCTGCGCAACACAATTGGAACGGAATGTTGGAAAAGAGCAAAGGAAGAAATCTATAAGAAATGCATATGTTATGGAGGCGAGCGAGTGTGTACTCAGTCGGGAAAGAAAGGCAAAAGAAGTGTGTCCTTCCTCTTGTTGTCCACCATGAACTTCTCGAGGTACGCCGTCGCCTTGGTCCATGTCTCTGAACCTTCGACCAACTGGCTATCCCGCATGTAGTAGGGATACACTATCGCGACTTGCGGGGTACTCTCTCTCTCTCTCTTGATCTTCATTGCCAGATTGAGCGCTTATAGGCGGATCAAGTTATAGTCCAGCCATTTCGAGAGAAACAACTTGAAGATGTCCTCCTACGCTATGAAGAATAGATTCGCGGGGGGTTTATCGACGAAGCCTGATACGTCCATTTTGCATCACTATTCTATGTCTTAATTCACTATTATTCATTGATATATTTCGTATTGAGAGGTGATACTTATGTTATTTCATCTACTTTTGCATGGTTGATGACTTTTGGAGCATGGACCGCTGTAGTCAGGATTCTGATGGAAAAGGTGCTGTTTGGAGGCAAAATTCTTGAAGATCAGAAAATCCGGGAAAATATACGGAAAATCCTATTTTTCCAAAAGACTCAGGATGCCAGAAGATGGAGTGGAGGTGGGCCACAGGGGGCCCACACCACCCCATGGCGCGGGCAAGCCTAGGCCGCGCCAGGGAGTGGTGTGGCCGCCCTGGCCCACTCCAGCCTCTCTCCTCTGGCGTATATCAACCTCCCGAAACTCTAAGACTCGAGGAGCGACCACAGAAAGATTCCGCCGCCTCTGCGGGGCGAAAAACACCGAGAGAGAAAGATCTCTCCGGTAGACACATTTCTGCCGGGGGAATTCCTTCCCAGAGAGGGGAGATCGTCGCCATCAACACCACCATCAAGTTAGACTTCATCGGGATCATCATCATCATCACCACCACCATCATCACCATCAGCACCCTCATCACCATCTCCATATTGCTGTAACAATTGCGTTGAATCTTGCATGTTCATAGGGGAAACTTTCCCGGTGTTGATTACCCTTTGTAGTTGATGCTATTGAGTGAACCATTGAATTATTGTTTATGTTCAGATTGTTATATATCATTATTCCATCTCTGATCATGATCCATATGATGTCTTGTGAGTAGTTCGTTTTGTTCTTGAGGACATGGGAGAAGTCTTGTTGTTAGTAGTGGAGTTGTGTTGAGAAAGATTCAATAGATTGTTATTTAAGTTGTGGTGTACTTCTTCTAGTGGTGTCATGTGAACGTCGACTACATGACACTTCACCTATATGGGCCTAGGGGAATGCATTGTGTATTTGGCTACTAATCGTAGGGGTTGCCGGAGTGACAGAAACCTGAACCCCCGTTAGGAAACCATTGCACAAGGGACGTAAGGGTCTTAGAGTTTAAAGCTGTGGTTAGGTTTCTACCTTAATTACTTTCTTGTACTTACGGATGTTTGCAAGGGGGTTTAATCACAAGTATGTATTTAGTCTTGGATGGGGCGGTACATTAGCACAGGTTCACCCACACAACACTTAGCAAGCTAGAGAAGATTAATCGACTATATGAAGCGAAAGCACTTGACAGTCTTCCCATGTGTCCTCGAGAACGTTTGGTCATCTATAGAAATACAACCGGCTTGTCCTTTGCTGCATAAAGGATTGGGCCACTTGCTGCATTTATTCTTACTGTATTTTATTTACTCATACTTTGTTTACTTGCTTTATCGAAAACCCCTAAAATTCCGTTTGCTAAGTATTTGCAGAGAATTCCTGATCCATACCACTGGCCAGCACCTTCTGCTCCTCGTTGGGTTCGACACTCTTACTTATCGAAAATACTGTGATACACCCCCTATACTTGTGGGTCATCAAGACTATTTTCTGGCGCCGTTGCCGGGGAGTGAAGCGCTATTAGAGAGTGGAACTGGTAAAGGAAACTTCTACTGTGAGTATTGTTTACTTCTGCTAGTTGCTTTATTTTCGTTATGGATAATTCGCTGAGTTTCTTATTTGGTAATGCTACTACCACTGCTAAGGTAGTAGACAAGCCACCACCTGCTGAGGATGATGTTTTCAAAATACCTACAAGAATTATTGACCGTGTTATGGATAACTACTATGTTGGGGATGGAACTGTCCATCCCGGTGATCATTTACTCTTTATACACGAATTATGCGGGTTGTTCAAGTATGCAGGTATTACTGCAGATCAAGTTATGCATGATGCTAAAAGTTACTATATTTTTAAGTTTATGCATGATGCTAAAAGTTACTATGAAAGAGGGAAAAGTGCTCTTATGTATCTCAATAATATCAAGTTTCCCCGTTTTATGCTGAAAGTTTTTATGTTGCACTTCTTTTGCCTTCTTATGCAAGTTGCCTTTGGTTTCAATAACTTGTTTGTTTACAAAATCCCCTTGCATAGGAAGTGGGTTAGACTTAAATGTGTGTGTGCTTTTGCTTCTTATTGCCCTCTTTCACTTCAAATCATATCCCTATGAGAGCTTCTTCAAAATTATCATGCCCATCTTAATGGCTATAAAGGAAGAGCTTTATGGGAGACAACCCAATTTGTTTTTGCTTTCAGTTTGTTTTTGTTTCTTTGAGTCTTGGAAGTTATTACTTCAGTAATAACCGCTCCTTATCCGTTTTTGTTTGGTTTTTGTGCCAAGATCAACCTCTAATGAGAGAGAAGTAAGATTTGGGAAAGTTGCTGTCCCGAAACAGATTTTTGTGCTTCACCGTAAAAATTCGTGAGAGATCTCTGTATGTCGGATTGAGCTGTAATTTTTTGTGCTTCTGCCCCAGGTTGTTATTTAACTTTCGTTAGTTTTGCACTTTTTGATTTGAGCAACAGAACATTTTCGAAAAAATTGATCTTTACCTGCTGGTCTGTTTTGACAGATTTTGCCAATCTTGCATTTGCTTCTTTATTCAATTTCCTTTTCGAATTCTTTTTGGGCTTTCGGAAGGAGTTGCTACAGTAGCTTTTGTTTTAATGGTTTTCAGTTGAAGTTGGACTCAAAAGGTTTTATCACGTCACTTATACTAATGTTGCTAATGGGAACTGTGTGAAGTTTTGTGTGAAAGAAATTTCCAGGAAATGGAGATAATGGTGTAATAAGGAAGAGAAGGGTTTTATGACTCAAGTAATAAGTGTATGAAGATGAAGATATCGATGATATTCAAGTTATAACTCCAGAGAAATTCATTGAGAACCAAATTCAGAGACCTGTAGAGTCTGTTTCCAACTAGGTAACAGTTCTGGTAAGAAAAGTTCCGCGAAAATACAATCCAACTATATTTTTTTGCAGTTTTCAGTCAATAAGGAAAGCTACGAAGCGAAAAAGGGACGGAACTGGAGCCAGGGTGGCTCACACCACCCCATGGCGCGGGCCCACCCTTGGCCACGCCACCAGGTGGTGTGGCCACTCCGGACTCCGCCTCCGACTCGTTTTCTCCCAGTACTTTCCTTTTGATATGAAACTTCGTAATATATAAACCCCCGGATCCCCCGAGTTTTGTATATCATGTTTTCACCGTGTTTTTGTTTCGATCTGTTTCTGCCAGGACATACTCTTTGAAAGCTTAGAAGCACAATGGTGTCCGCCAAGGATAAAGGAAAGGAGCTTATGGAGGAAGACCTCCAAGACCCCGGGAAGGAGAAAGAGATCAAGAGTGAAGGTGAAGAGGAGGCAAAACACACCGGCACTACCATTGCAAGAATCCGAGTGGTGGAAAATCCAGCCATTGGAGGGAAGCCTCCTCATCACCGTTCAGATCCCTGGTCACTTCCTCCATGCACCAAGAATCCTTTCCACACTCTTATCCATGAACATCAATACCAGAATATGCCCAAGGAGAAATTACCCTCCAATTGGGATTTGCCTTGTTCTAACCATGCAGGAAAAGAAGACTTCAAGGAGGAAGAGTGGGGAAAGAATAGCAAGAGCTGGAATTCTCAACACGACATGATCATGAGCCACACTGAGCAAAATTCACAGCTGATTCATAATCTCACCTTCGAGATTGAGGACTTTGGGAAACTGATCAAGGAGCTCATCAAGAGGATACCACCACCACCAAAGGAGTAATTCGTCATTAGGTTTGGCATCCCCTTGGTTTGTTCCAAGCTTGGGGGAGTGCCGCGGTATCATATCACTATCTTCTATCTTTTTACCTTATTAGTAGAGTCATATCATGAATAGAGGAGTTATTTTGTAGGATGGTTTGCATTATGGATGTGTCCCCTCTCTTGTTAAATATGTATCCCTTGGTGTGAGTTTCGTTATGGAATATTAATGAGAAGTTCTATCATTCACTCTTTTGCATAGCTTATGTTAGTTTTCAATTCGTGGTTATATGATTGATCTTGTTGTTAGTATTGGCAGCACTCTGGGATCATTGAGTTAATTTAGTTGGTTTTGGCAAACCTGGCTCGGTCAGTAGCAACACCTTTTTGAGAGTTTAATGAAAAAGATAGAAGTGCTCTAGAGAAAAATAATTTCATCATCTTTCTTTCTTGATTTGCTCATAAGTCTAGTATTCTCTAGTTAAGATCTTTTGTGCTTCCAAGGAAGATTGCATGTTTGTCTTTATCACTTGTTTGTTTGGTTGTTTCCTTCAACTCTTGTACTTGCTACCCAGCCTTGCTAGCCAAAAACCTGTACTGAGAGGGTATTCTTCTCGTGCATCCATCTCCTTTAATCCAAAACCTTTGCCATTTGTGTCCACCATACCTACCTAGTAGCATTATTGCCATTCCAAGTAAATTCCTGTTTTGTCTACCTCCCAAATTAAACTTGTTATGTGAAAATTAGTGATTAAAGCTCTCACGAACTTGATGGCACACTTTACTTTCTTGCACTTAATAAACCTGCACCATTGTGAACTCTCCATGAAAGTTATATGCTTGCAAATTATAGGCTAGGGATTAGCAGAACCGTGCTGTCACGGGGAACGCTTTCAACACTTGTAAATATATACCCAGTTGATACCTTGCTCTTTTGTTTGCGGATGTCGTCGGTGTGAAATAAAAGGGGAGCTGGTAAGTCCATGGAGTTATGTATGTGTGTTAGAGAAACGCCTGGGCCACTGGTCTAATCCATGCTGACATGGTGGAAACCTGCAGCGAACCATAATGATATCTATGAAGCATTCTTCTTATAAAAAAAAGAGAGAGATAGCTATTGATAAAAAGAAAAAAAAGAGACACTATGAAAAGAGGAAATAGAGAAAAAAGCACCATTTTCCCATGGTAAATAAGAAGATTGCTGAGATACTCATTGTCTGCTTGCCTTGTCATTTTGATATGGGGATTCTTCTGTATCATCGGGCAAGGGGTACCCCGTTGGCGGTTCTAAACGATACGCACATACTTACGATGACAAGAACTTACCGATACTAAAGTTGAGTAGCATGAGGAGCGGCCCTCGTACTCAAGGGACTTGGGATTTTCAGTTTATAGTCTGTCAAGCATATAACTCAGATTGGACCTCACTTTAACCTTAATCACCTAAAGATGCCTATGATAGGGGCAATGAGAGCTGAAAGCTAGTAAGTATCATAATTTTTGGGAGCTCTTTATGATACTTGCAATCCCTGCTTCCCTCGTTGAAGGGCCCTTTCTTTTACTTTGTAGTTAAGTCAGTAAACCTATTCCCTTCTATCTCAGCAAGTATTTTGAGTTGATGTGTTTCATTCATCCATATGGTGATTTATTCAATCATGTTTCTTATGTTCCTTGTTTTGCACATTGCTCTTATCTTGAAGTTTACTACTTTGAAAGCTTTCTTTGAAAACCAGCTATTTGTGAACTCCAGCAAGTTATCAACTATTCTTCGACCGAGAGCTAAGTTTGCCATTACCAATTATGATTCACTTTATGTATATTTATTGTGTTTCCTTTACTCATTGCAAGTTGAGTTATATAATAGTGAGTTGTTTTCTATTATGATCTATGTATTAGATGAATGTGATGCTTCTTGTCCGTATCCTTTTATCGACTCTTCACTCCATAAACTTGAGGTCATGTTTATTGAGCTCAGTTTCGCTTAGGAACAAGCGAAGTCTAAGCTTGGGGGGAGTTGATACGTCCATTTTGCATCACTATTATATGTCTTAATTCACTATTATTCATTGATATATTTCGTATTGAGAGGTGATACTTATGTTATTTCATCTACTTTTGCATGGTTGATGACTTTTGGAGCATGGACCGCTGCAGTCAGGATTCTGATGGAAAAGGTGCTGTTTGGAGGCAAAATTCGTGAAGATCAGAAAATCCGGGAAAATATACGGAAAATCCTATTTTTCCAGAAGACTCGGGATGCCAGAAGATGGAGTGGAGGTGGGCCACAGGGGGCCCACACCACCCCATGGCGCGGGCAAGCCTAGGCCGCGCCAGGGAGTGGTGTGGCCGCCCTGGCCCACTCCAGCCTCTCTCCTCTGGCGTATATCAACCTCCCGAAACTCTAAGACTCGGGGAGCGACCACAGAAAGATTCCGTCGCCTCTGCGGGGCGGAAAACACCGAGAGAGAAAGATCTCTCCGGTAGACACATTTCTGCCGGGGGAATTCCTTCCCAGAGAGGGGAGATCGTCGCCATCAACACCACCATCAAGTTAGACTTCATCGGGATCATCATCATCATCACCACCACCATCATCACCATCAGCACCCTCATCACCATCTCCATATTGCTGTAACGATTGCGTTGAATCTTGCATGTTCATAGGGGAAACTTTCCCGGTGTTGATTACCCTTTGTAGTTGATGCTATTGAGTGAACCATTGAATTATTGTTTATGTTCAGATTGTTATATATATCATTATTCCATCTCTGATCATGATCCATATGATGTCTTGTGAGTAGTTCGTTTTGTTCTTGAGGACATGGGAGAAGTCTTGTTGTTAGTAGTGGAGTTGTGTTGAGAAAGATTCAATAGATTGTTATTTAAGTTGTGGTGTACTTCTTCTAGTGGTGTCATGTGAACGTCGACTACATGACACTTCACCTATATGGGCCTAGGGGAATGCATTGTGTATTTGGCTACTAATCGTAGGGGTTGCCGGAGTGACAGAAACCTGAACCCCCGTTAGGAAACCATTGCACAAGGGACGTAAGGGTCTTAGAGTTTAAAGCTGTGGTTAGGTTTCTACCTTAATTACTTTCTTGTACTTACGGATGTTTGCAAGGGGGTTTAATCACAAGTATGTATTTAGTCTTGGATGGGGCGGTACATTAGCACAGGTTCACCCACACAACACTTAGCAAGCTAGAGAAGATTAATCGACTATATGAAGCGAAAGCACTTGACAGTCTTCCCATGTGTCCTCGAGAACGTTTAGTCATCTATAGAAATACAACCAGCTTGTCCTTTGCTGCATAAAGGATTGGGCCACTTGCTGCATTTATTCTTACTATCTTTTATTTACTCGTACTTTGTTTACTTGCTTTATCGAAAACCCCTAAAAATCCGTTTGCTAAGTATTTGCAGAGAATTCCTGATCCATACCACTGGCCAGCACCTTCTGCTCCTCGTTGGGTTCGACACTCTTACTTATCAAAAATACTGCGATACACCCCCTATACTTGTGGGTCATCAAAGTCCATGTCCGGTGACACCTTGGCCGTGAAAACCGGGTAATTTGGATATTTGTCTTTAAGAAGGAGGCCCTCTAGTGTCTTGACAGCTGCTGACTCGTGTATTACCGAGCTCATTGGGTAACCCCAAGAGGAAGGTACGATGAGCACAGCAGTAAGTTTTCCCTCAGTTATGAAACCAAGGTTATCAATCTAGTAGGAGCAAGGAAACACCCCAAAGGTGTAGCTAGCTGAACTTTGGCAAGGCGCACTACCGGTGCCAGCAGCAACGTGGAGACTTCCACAACACAACCACATATTTCTGTCATCAACTTGCGATGAGGTTGTCAATCTCACCGGTTTTGCTGAAAACAAAGGATTAAACGTATCGAATGGAAGAAAGTAATAGTTGGAGAGAGTAAACACAAAGCAGTAAATAGTTGATTGTAGATTGAAAGTAAAAGAAATGACCGGGATCCATAGTTCACTACAGGTGGCTCTCCTTAAGATAGATGACATGTTGGGTGAACAAATTACAACGGGGCAATTGACAAACATTGAGAAAGCATACAAGCATATACTACTCATCTTGACTCCTTTGAGATTTGATTGGGCATTACAACATTATACAAAGACCGTAATCCAACTGCATCTATGACTAATAATCAACCTTCAGGTTATCATCCGAACCCCCTCCAGTATTAAGTTGCAAGCAACGGATAATTGCATTACGAATTGTGTGTAAAGTAAACAATATGATTGTTCTATGAACAAAGGATTGTTTTTTTCTCCCTAGTAGCAACAGAACATCTAGTACCTTAGAGATTTCTGTCACTTCCCCAGATTACCAGAGGCATAAACCCACTATCGAGCATAAATACTAACTCTTAGAGTTGCTAGCATCTACTTGGCCAAGATAGCTACTAACAACGGAAAGCATGCAAGATCACAAATAACAAAGACATGATGGAATCAATAATCAATCTGAAATAGCATCTCAATATCCATCGGATCCCCGCAAACACAACATGCAGAATTACAAATAGATGATCTTGATCATGAACGGAGCTCACAAGATCTAAACATGATATTGCAAAGGAGGAGAACCAACCATCTAGCTACTACATGGACCCGTAATCCAGAGATGAACTACTCACGCATCACACCGGAGGCTTGCATGGTGATGAAGAAGGCCTCCAGGGTGAATTCCCCTCACCGGCAGGGTGCCAGGAAGAGCTTCAGATCCCTCCCGATCTAGGGATGGAGATGACAGCGGCTACAGACTCTTTCGTGGAATTTTGATCGAGTACTTAGGGTTTCCGTATCAGAGGCAATATATAGGCGGAAGGAGAGACCGAGGGGGTTCCTGGGGCGGCCAGACCACCCCCTGGCACGGGGCAGGCCTGGCCGCGCGGCCAGGTGGTGTGGCCGGTCCCCAGCCCCTCTCTGTCTTGTATTCTGGCTCCAAGTGTCCCTCAGTGAAAAACTGACTTTGGCTTTTGTCCCATCCAATTCCGAGAATATTCATTTTTTTACTTTCGTGGAACCAAAAATAGTAGAAAACAGGCAGCTGGCACTGTGGCTCTTGTTAATAGGTTAGTCCAAGAAATCATATGAAAAGTACTCCAAAGTGTGGACAAAACACAAGAAAGTAGATAAAACCAAGCATGGAACATCAAAAAATTATGGATACATTTGCAACGTATCAACATCCCCAAGCTTAACTCCTGCTCGTCCTCGAGTAGGTAAGTGATAAAAAGAAAGAATAATTTTTTTATGTGACATGCACCATCATAAACTTGATCAAAGTATTTGTAAAACATCGATAGATGGGATCATAGTACTTCAATCATAACATGAAAGACAAAGTTCTAGCAATAAGGCAAAGAAACTATGTTGCAACATGAAAAGGCACAAACAAAAGATTTATGAATAACAATGGTTTGCAAGACGTTTGTTTGTTTCACATAAAGAAAACATAGCATAGTAGTATTCAGCTTGTCCCTCATAGAGTAGTAAACATAAATGCATAGGACACTTTCAAAGTTTATAAGAGTGACTAGATACAAATAGTTTAAAACAAGAAATATCAAGGTATGGATCAATCAACAAGTCTTGGGACAATGCACATAGAACTAAGAATGGCCACTATGCTCTCAAAGTAGGTGCATAAAGGTAGAAGGTGGAGACTCAACAAAAAAGTAAAAGAAAGGCCTTCATAGAAGGAAGTAGGGATTCAAGTCTCATAAAGAGTTTTCAAAAATTATGGTACTTAATAGCTTTTAGCTCTCATTGCCCCTATCATAAGCATCTTGAAGGTGATTAAGGTTAAAGTGACACAACTAAGAGGATATGGTTGACAAGTTATAAACCGAAATCTCATGCCCCTTACTTACGAAGACCGAACCTCATCCTACTCAACTTTAGTCACAAGTAAGCTCTTGTCATTGTAAGTACATATGTATCATAAAGAACCGCCAACGGGGTACCCCTTGCACATGATACAGGAGCTATCCCATAATCAAAATGACAAGCAAGCAGACAATGAGCATCTCATCGATCTTTTTATTTGCTATTTGCATAGGTTTTTATTGAGGATCCTTCATAGAGTGCTCATTATGGTTATCCTGCAAGTTTCCACCATGATTAGGGTTGGCTTAGGCTAGTGGCCCAAGCGTTTCTCTAACAAAAATACAAACTCCATGATCTTACAAGTTCCCCTTTTATTTCACACCACCGGGATCCATAAGCAAAAGAACATGATATCAACGGGGTACAAAGTACCGGTGCAATGTTGAAAGCGTTCCCCATGATACATGGTTCTGCTAACTTCAACTTATAAAGCGCAAGCATATACGCAACAAAGATGGACGTAATGGTCCAACTTTATTAAATGCAAAAAAGTAAAGTGTGCCATCAAGTTCGTGAGAGCTTTAATCACTAGTTTTCTCATAACAAGTTTAATTCGGAAGGTAGACAAAAACATGAATATACTTGGAGTAGCATATGCTAGTAGGTAGGTATGGTGGACTCTTTGGAATAACATGGTTTTAGGAGTTGGATGCATGAGTAGAACTCATACTTGGTTATGGAGGCTAGCAAAAGACTGGGAGCGACCAACTAAGAGAGCAATAATGGCCATAATCATGCAAAGCGACAAAACATCATTGATCAAAGCATAAAGTGATACTATAAGTTGAAAAGTAAAGGATCATAAAGGCTTATCGTGACTTGGGATAGTCATAACATGGTGCGAGCATGCGCCAAGTCAACCCAAATAAAGCATCAAAGGAGAATACCATAATACTATGCTTTAATATGCTAAAACAACGCATGATTCCTCCAAGGCACATTAAGAAATCTTAATTGCTTATAACAAGTCATGCTACAGCAAAGAATACTAAGCATAAAGCCAAAACAATATCAAGCATGGCATGACAAAGCATAGACCACAGTCAAAAACAAGCTCTCTTTACCACTTAAGCATGAACTTTCCTACTCTTTTTCCAATCCAAACCAAACTATTTGAAAACCAATGTATGAAAGAGGGGGTCGAACCAATTTATTCAGCAAACTAAGCAAACGAAAAACCAAAACGAAAATGATAAAGAAGACGCTCCAAGAACAACACAACTGTGCATGAAACAATAAAAATGAAGCGTTTGGAAGAAACCTGGGATTTTTATTGATGAAGAGGGGGATGCCTTGGACATCCCCAAGCTTTGACGCTTGTACTTCTTGGATATTTCTTGGGGTGACACGCGTGGCAGCCCCAAGCTTGAGCTTTAGTCCATTGTTCATCTCATTACTCATTCCTTCCATACACCTAAAATGTTTCCTTCATACAAAACTTCACACAATCTTTATTAGCAACATTAGTGCACTCAAGATAATAGGTATTTAGGTCCAGTTCCAACACCAATAAAACTTCCACTAAATCACTAGCTACTGTAGCACTTCCCTCAAAAATCTCAATTCCCCAAAAGAACTCAAAAAGGAACCAACAAGAAGCAAATGCAGAAAATGGCAGAAATCTGTCAAAACAGACCAGGAGGTAAAGACGATTTTTTTGAAGACCTCTCATACATTGCAAATGTATCTATAATTTTTGATGTTCCATGCTTGGTTTTATCTACTTTCTTGTGTTTTGTCCATACTTTGGAGTACTTTTCATATGACTTCTTGGACTAACCTATTACCAAGAGCCACAGTGCCAGCTGGCTGTTTTCTACTGTTTTTGGTTCCAAGAAAGTCAGAAAATCAGTATTCTCGGAATCGGACCGGACAAAAGCCAAAGGCGATATTTTACCGGAAGACTCACGGAGCCATAAGACGAGACAGAGAGGGGCCAGGGGCTGGCCACACCACCTGGTGGCGCGAGCCAGGCCAGGCTGCGCCGAGGGGTGGTGTGGGCCCCTCCGGCACCCCATCGGTCTCCCCTCTCGCCTATAAGAGCCTCCTGATGCATAAACCCTAAATCGTCAATCAGAAATCCACGAAAAGTTCCGCAGCGCTGCCGCCACCGAAGGGGAGATTCGGGGGACAGAAAGTCTCTATTCCGGCACCCTATCGGAACGGGGAAGTGCCCCCGGAGCCATCTCCATCGATCTCCACCGCCATCTCCATCACCGTTGCTGATTCCCATGATGAGGAGGGAGTAGTTCTCTCTCGAGGCTAAGGATTCTACCGGTAGCTATGTGTTCATCTCTCTCTATGCATGATCTTATTGAGATCATGAGCTTGTAATCTATAGATCTACCTTGCTACTCAAGTGCTTTAATGAATCTCTGCTCTCCCCATGTGTGTGAAAGTGATAGCGTGCTCACCATGGTGGCACTTAGGCTAGAGATTACAAATACTTGTTATGAGTTATATTTGGAGTTGGATGTTTCTATGAAATTGTGGTGTTTGTTGGACTCATCTAGTACTCAAGGTGATAGTGTGGGGTTATCTAGATGGGAAAGATAAACTTTGAGGTGTGCTGTTATAGCCCTACCATGGATTAGAGTGTCCAACCGGAGAGTAGTTAAGAGTAGTATCATAAAGAGAAGATATTTATATGAGAGTGTTCACTAGTGAAAGTATGATCCCTAGGCTTTGTTTCTAGCATCGATACACCGTTTGCAACTAGATCTGTTACATGTTTGCTTGCTTCCATCTTTATTTCAGTTTTACTTTAGTCTTTTCCATGCCATCAAGCTATTTTCTATCACCGTTACCACTTATAATTATCTATACCACTTGTATTTCACTATCTCTTCGCCAAACTAGTGCACCTATACAGCTGACAAGTGTATTGGGTGTGTTGGGAACACAACAGACGGAACAACAGCAAGTTTTCCCTCAAGTGGATCACCCAAGGTTTATCAAACTCAGGGAGGAAGTGGTCAAAGGTATTCCCTCTCAAGAAATCTTGCAATAAAGATACAAGAAGTCTGTTGTGTTCCCAACACACCCAATACACTTGTCAGGTGTATAGGTGCACTAGTTCAGCAAAGAGATAGTGAAATACAAGTGGTATGGATATAAGCCAATAGTGCTAGAAAATAGCTTTGATGGCGCGTGGAAGAGACTAAAGGCAAACTGAAATAAAGATGGAAGCAAGCAAACATGTAACAGATCTAGTTGTAAACAGTGTTTCAAATCTTAGAAACAAGGCCTAGGGATCATACTTTTGCTAGTGAACACTCTCATATAAATATCTTATCTTTATGATACTACTCTTAACTACTCTCCGGTTGGACACTCTAGTCAATAGTAGGGCTATAACAGCACAGATCAAAGTCCGCTTTCCGCATCTAGATAACCCCACACTGTCACCTTGAGCACTAGATGGTTCAAACAAACACCACAATTTCATAAAGACATCCAACTCCAAATATAAATCATAACAAATATTTGTAATCTCTAGCATAAGTGCCACCATTGTGTGCACACTGTCAACTTCACACACATGGGGAGAGCAGAGATCTATTAAAGCACTTGAGGAGCAATGTATATCTACTTGATTACAAAGCTCATGATCACAATATGATCATGCATAGAGAGAGAGATGAACACATAGCTACCGGTAGAACCCTTAGCCTCGAGGAAGAACTACTCCCTCATCATCATGGGAATCAACAACGGTGATGGAGATGGTGGTGGAGATCGATGGAGATGGCTCCGGGGGCACTTCCCCATCCCGACAGGGTGCCGGAACAGAGACTTTCTGTCCCCTGAATCTCCCCTTTGGTGGTGGCGGCGCTGCGGAACTTTTCGTGGCTGGAGGCTTGGCTATTTAGGGTTTATGCATCGGGAGGCTCTTATAGGCGAGAGGGGAGACCGAGGGGGTGCCGGAGGGGCCCACACCACCCCCTGGCGCGCCCTGGCCTGGCCCGCACCACCAGGTGGTGTGGCCAGCCCCTGGCCCCTCTCTGTCTCGTCTTCTGGCTCCGTGAGTATTCCGGTAAAATATCGACTTTGGCTTTTGTCCAGTCCAATTCCGAGAATATTGATTTTCTGACTTTCGTGGAACCAAAAACAACAGAAAACATGCAACTGGCACTGTGGCATCTTGTTAATAGGTTAGTCCAAGAAAGTCTATGAAAAGTACTCCAAATTGTGGACAAAACACAAGAAAGTAGATAAAACCAAGCATGTAACATCAAAAATTATAGATACATTTGTAATGTATCAGGGTGCTGCTCATCTTCATCAATATACGCCTTCCTGCGTAAGGCGTGCCTCTGTCTGCAAAGGTATGAATATTGTATTCCTTCTCCGTTACTTATGTCTACATAGTATAGATCCTGGTATTAGTGTTCGAGTAGATAGAATTTTTTTGTTTTCTGCTACGGAACCCAACGGTGGTATCAGAGCGGGTCTATGGGTAGACATGTCGTACGGATAGAACACATAGAAGTATGTGGGCATTGATTCTCTAGTTGCTACCCTCTTTAATGTTATTGTTCATATCACGACATTGTTTGATGAAGCGGCCCCCAACCGACCTCACGTGGTGATTCACGAGACTGGTCCACAATTCAAAAGTGGCTTAGGAGGGTGTCTATCTCTCTGCAGTAGTTGATATGGCATTGACACTGGAGGGCCCTGAAAAGGGAAGAAGAACGACAATCATTGAATCCATGTTGTGGCTCGACGTTCGTAGGTAGGAAGGGGTTCTACTGCAAAAGCCCTAAATCCGCGTAAAACATGCAATAGTTAATATAGAAGCGTCTATCTTCATTATTGTATAGGGCAAGTAGTATAACATGGATATGACAAGTTTGTGAAACTTTAAGGCTGTTGATGATGATCATAAAGCTATAACCATGTCATAACACTTTACTTTTGAAGTATTACTTATTGTGCTAGTATACTTACTATACGGTAGCATAATAAGATAATCCCTCGTAGTATTCCAGTTATCGTATTCCCCTTGTGTGTGCACCACCAAGAAAGTTCTCCGGTATGAGGCGATCTAGGGTTACATGCCTGGGTGTCAGACATATCTACGTTCGCATACGGTGGGTGTAAGCCATGTTGCACTGCGAATACACACGAGTTAGAACTGGAGAGCCTAGCACGTTATAGAGACGTGGCCTCAGAATACAAGAGACCGAAAGGTCGAGCATGAATCACATAGTTGATGTGATCGACATTAGGGAATGTCCACCCTTGATACTGCATTGATGGTTGTGTTTAACCGGGGGAGGTGCAGAGGATTTGGATCATGTGATCACTAAACGAGTAGAGGGGTGTTCGTTTAATTGGGAGTTCTTTTAGTTAAAACTTGAACTCATTATTATGAACATAGTCTAAATACTTTGCAATCCTTTGTAGATGTCTCGTCCACCCACCTTCAACCTTAGCACTTTCCTCGAGAAGGACAAGCTGAAAACTGATGGAACCAACTTCACTGCATGGTCCGCAATCTTAGGATCCTCCTAGTCCCCTACAAGTTGACTTATGTCACCGAGGCTGAGCTTCTGGCTAAGCCTGTAGATTCCGCCTCCCAGGACGAAAAGAATGTTTGGCAGTCCAAGGCGGATGATTTCTCCCTCATCCAGAGTGGAATGCTCTATGCCATGGAGCCGGAGCTTCAAAAGCGTTTTGAGAAGATGAATGTTTTTGAGATCATTGAGGATCTCAAGGCCGTCTTTGCTCCACATGCTCGTGCAGAGAGGTATGATGCTTCCGAGCTCTTCTTCTCTGCTAAAATGGAAGAGCACAACAACATTAGTGAGCACGTGGTCAAAATGTCTGGCTACATTAAGCTCTTAAACGCCCCGGATTGCAAAATCCTGGAGGAGCTAGCTATAGATAGGGTGTTGCACTCGCTGCCCCTAGCTATAAGAGCTTTGTGATGAACTAAAACATGCAAGGGATGACTAAGACCCTTGCTGAGGTGTTCGCCATGCTCAAAACTGCTGAGGTTGAAATCAAGAAGGAGCACACGGTGCTGATGGTCAACAAGACCACCAACTTTAAGAAACCGGGGCAAAAGGGGAAAGGCAAGGGTAAGAAGTCTAAGAGGGATGGTAGATTTGCTTCCAGCACCTCAAAGACTGCCAAGCCTGGTCCTAAGCCTAACACATCGTGCTTCTACTGCAAAGGGGATGGGCACTAGAAATGCAACTGCCCCAAGTACCTTGAAGACAAGCGAGCTGGCAAGATAGCCATCCCAGACAAAGGTATATATGATATACATGTTATTGATGTATTCCTTACGAGCGCTAGGAGTAACACCTGGGTATTTGATACCGGATCTGTTGCTCACATTTGTACTCAGCAGGATCTGTAGAGTAGGAGGCGCCTGAGGAAGGACGAGGTGACGATGCGCGTCGGCAATGGCTCAAGAGTCGAATTGATGGCCGCCAGCACCCTGCATCTCCGTCTACCGTCAGGATTATTATTGGTTTTGAATAAATGCTATTATGTACCCACATTGAGTATGAATATTGTGAGTGGGTCTTGCGTGTTGCAAGACCATTATTCGTTTAAATCAGGAGCAAATGGTTGTTCAATTTATATGAATAAAGTTTTCTATGTTCATGCTCCTGTATGTGATGGTTTATTCTTACTTGATCTTGATTGTGATACACACATCCATAGTGTTGATGCTAAACGTTGTAAGCACAGTGACAATAATTCCATGTTCATATGGCATTGCCGTCTTGGTCATATTGGCGTAAAGCGCATGAAGAAGCTTCATTCAGAAGGGCTTCTTGGGTCATTGGATTTCGAATCCCTTGATACATGTGAGCCATGCCTCATGGGCAAGATGACTAGGGCACCATTCTCCGGAATAGTGGAGAGAGTTGTAGACCTACTTGGGATCATACATACAGATGTATGTGGACCAATGAGTGTCTCAACACGCAATGGTTATCATTACTTTGTTACCTTTACTGACGACTTAAGCAGATATGGATATATCTACTTGATGAAGCACAAGTCTGAAACCTTTGAAAAGTTTAAGGAATTTCAGAAAGAGGTAGAGAATCAACTTAACAAGAAAATCAAGCACCTTCGATCGGATCGAGGAGGCGAGTATTTGAGTTATGAGTTTAACATGCACTTAAAGGACTGTGGGATTATCCCACAGCTTACGCCAGCCAGAACACCACAGCGTAATGGTGTGTCCGAACGTCGTAACCGAACCCTATTGGATAGTGTACGATCCATGATGTCTTTAACTGATTTGTCAGTGTCTTTTTGGGGAGACGCGTTAGAAACCTCTGCTTTTATTTTAAATCGAGCACCATCCAAATCCGTGGAGACAACCCCATATGAGATATGGTATGGGAAGAAGCCAAAGTTGTCATTTCTGAGAGTTTGGGGTTGTGAGGCTTACGTTAAGAAACTGCAGCCTGACAAACTCGAATCCAAATCGGAAAAATGTATCTTTGTAGGATATCCAAGGAAAGTGCTGGATATACTTTCTACAACCAAGCCGAAGGCAAAACGTTTGTCGCAAGAACCGGCACCTTTCTCGAGAAAGAGTTTCTTGCAAAAGGAGTGAGTGGAAGGAAAATTGAGTTAGATGAAATTATTGACCCTTCTCTCCAAATTCCGAGTAGCGCAACGGAAGCTGTTCCGAAACCTCTCTCCAACATGGAGGAAGAGCCCGTTGATGATTATCAAAACAATGACATCGAGACTCCTGAGGTTCGCAGGTCTACAAGGGTTCGTGCCACTCCTGATTGGTACAGTAGCCTTGTGATGTTTGTCATCCTAGATGAACAGGAAGAACCTGCAAACTACAAAGAAGCTATGGATAGTGCTGACTCCGAGAAATGGCTAGAAGCCATGAAATCCGAAATAGGATCCATGCATGAAAACCAAGTTTGAACCTTGGTGGATCTTCCAGAAGGCCACAAGGCTTTGGAAAATAAATGGATCTTTAAGAAAAAGACAGATGCGAATGGTAATGTGACCATTCACAAAGCTCGACACTTCGCAAAGGGTTTTCGACAAATTCAAGGAGTTGACTACGACGAGACTTACTCTCCCGTAGTGATGCTTAAGGCTGTTAGGATTTTAATAGCAATTGCTGCACATTTCGACTATGAAATTTGGCAGATGGATGTCAAGACCGCATTCCTCAATGGTCACATTGATGAAGAGTTGTATATGATGCAAGCGAAAGGTTTTGCTGATCCGAAGGATGCTGGAAAGGTATGCAAGCTTCAACGGTCCATTTATGGATTGAAGCAAGCATCTCAGAGCTGGAACTAACGTTTTGATCAAGTGATCAAGATTTTGGATTTGTCCAAAACCAACAAGAGTTCTGTGTTTACAAAAAAGCGAGTGGGAACTCGGTTGTTTTCTTAGTAGTGTATGTGGATAACATATTACTCTTGGGAAACGATGTGGATCTTATGAAAAGCGTGAAAGCATATTTGAGCAACCAATTTTCCATTAAGGATTTAGGTGAAGCTGCATACATATTAGGAATCAAGATCTATAGAGGTAGATCAAGGCACCTAATAACATTGAGTCAAAGTACTTACATAGAAAAGATTTTGAAGAGGTTCAAAATGGAAAACACCAAAAGGGGTTTTACACCTATGATGAAGAATTGCAAAATGAGTATGACTCAATGTCCTGTAACGGACAATGATAGAGAGAAGATGTCTTACATCCCCTATGCTCCAGCCATAGGATTTATCATGTATGCAATGCTAAGTACACGACCTGATGTGGCATTGTCTCTTAGTTTGACGAGCCGATGTCAGAGTAATCCAGGGCCGGATCACTGGACAGCTGTGAAAAATATCCTAACGTATCTGCGAAGAACAAAGGATATGTTCCTAATCTATGGAGGAAATGATGAAGCTCTAAACGCAACGGGTTACGTGGATGTGAGCTGGAATTCAGATCATGATGACTCGAAGTCTCAAACAGGATTTGTTTTCTTGGTGAATGGTGGGGCGGTTAGCTGGAAAAGCAAGAAGCAGCCGGTGGTGGCACAATCTTCAATGGAGTCTGAATACATTGCTGCGAATGATGCAGCAAATGAAGCTGTTTGGCTAAGGAATTCCGTCATCGAACTGGGAGTTTTTCCCAATGCGCAAGACCCCGTGACGATCTATTGCGATGACACGAGTGCAATTGCAAATGCAAGGGAACCAAGAACTCATTCCATAGCCAAACACATCAAGCTAAGACTTCACGTCATCCGGCAAAACGTTGATGAAGGTGAAGTCAAGATTTGCAAAGTAGATACAGAACTAAATGTGGCGGATCCTTTGATGAAAGCTATCCATCTATAAAAGCACGAACAACACCGAGATTCCATTGGTGTTAGGTTCCTGCCTATTGTAAACTAGTTTTTTTATACTCTAGTGCAAATGGGAGACTGAAGGAGTTATGCCCTAGAGGCAAATAATAAAGTGTATTATTTGATATATCTCCTATATGTTCATAATACGTTTCATACTGTGCTATAATTGTGTTAATACGAAACGTTAATACACATGTGGTATGTAAACAAACCGTGTCTCTAGTTACCTCTAGTGAAGTAGTTCATTGGTCATGAGGATGGTCTGCGTTTCAAGATCATGGGCATTTATGCCAACTGACAATGAGGTCATGTTATTAGTTGAATAACATGATAGACAAACATCCGACCATTATATCTTAATGAGATCTAGTTGCAAAGTTCACCATTGATGATAAAACAGAGCGAACCTCGCAACCTGATCCTTTGACTCTGAGGTAATGCAAATCACCATTCCGAAAGAAGCTTAGATGGTTATCAAGAATCATCTCGTAACAGGGTGATCAAAAAGGTGCCACTCAGGTTTTCCGAAGGGATGCCTAGAGGAGTACATATCAAGACTAGGATTTGTCTAGTCCATGTAACAAACATATACATGTGGCCATCTCGGTGACGTTGCATTAATGAAGCTTGCAAGCATGTGACTAGGTCACGGAATACAACGACATGAGAACAAGAAAACAAGTTCATCGGTAACGAGATCGAACTAAGGTATAGATATACCGAAGATCAAGTCTCAAATGAATTAGGTATCGAATGACAAAGGGAATGGAGAACGACTATCTCACGGTTCGAGCGATTGTATTCGTGAAACGCACGGGGGTCACATGGCCATCCAGGTCCCTTTGTTGATCATTAATGTGAGAGTGGTCTCTATCATGTCTAGAGTGTTTCCGAACCGAAGGATGTCACGCTTAAGGGTAGGGACGCTTAGGGTAGATGAGGTATCGTAAGAGAAATAGAGAGAGAGAAACCGGAATAGTTTCGGGTAACATCCGATGGAGATCGGAAGGGGTCCGGAAGGTGTTCCGGAGTGAAGGAATAATATAATATGTGTATTTGAATGTTAATTGGAGAATTAATATTAAATATAAATTTTATTTTATTTTTAAAGGCTCCATATTGCTAATGGGCCTCACCCGAAGGGAGGCTCAATAGGGCAAGGCGCCTAGGGAGTGGGGGCCGGCCGACCTAGGGCTGGTGGGCCGCCCCAGTGGGGCCCACCTAGGGCTGGTGGCTGCCCCTAGGTGGCCGGCGGGTGTGGGGATTAGTCCCACACAGCCTGGGCCCTAGGTGGTGCGCCCCCCTCCCACTATATAAAGGGGGATTATTATTCCTCTCATTCTCTCTCTCTCATCCGCTGAGGACTTCTCCGTAATATTGGGGAGAACCTCGTGGTTTTGTTCTCCACCTTCACACTACCGTCGTGTGATCGGCGATCCAACATCTACTTCTTCCGCTACTCGGCTAGATCGGAGTTCGGTTGACGTCTCCTACACTGGACGTGTGACGAACTTCGGAGGCACCACACTTGGGGTGCTACTCGTCTTCATCAATATACGCCTTACTGCGTAAGGCATGCCTCTATCTGCAAAGGTACGAATACTGTATTCCTTCTCCCTTACTTATGTCTACATAGTATAGATCCTGGTATTAGTGTTCGAGTAGATAGAATTTTTTTGTTTTATGCTACGGAACCCTACACATAGTTCACTAGAGGTGGCTCTCCTTAAGATAGATGACATGTTGGGTGAACAAATTATAGCGGGGCAATTGACAAACATCGAGAAAGCATACAAGCATATACTACTCATCTTGACTCCTATGAGATTCGATTGGGCATTACAACATTATACATAGACCGTAATCCAACTGCATCTATGACTAATAATCCACCATCAGGTTATCATCCGAACCCCCTCCAGTATTAAGTTGCAAGCAACGGATAATTGCATTATGAATTGCGTGTAAAGTAAACAACACGATTGTTCTATGAACAAAGGATTGTTGTTTTCTCCCTAGTAGCAACATCACATCTAGTACCTTAGAGATTTCTGTCACTTCCCTAGATTACTAGAGGCATGCACCCACTATCGAGCATAAATACTAACTCTTGGAGTTGCTAGCATCTACTTGTCCAAGATAGCTACTAATAACGGAAAGCATGCAAGATCACAAATAACAAAGAAATGATAGAATCAATAATCAATCTGAACTAGCATCTCAATATCCATCGGATCCCTGCAAACACAACATGCAGAATTACAAAAAGATGATCTTGATCATGAACGGAGCTCATAAGATCTAAACATGATAGAACAAAGGAGGAGAACCAGCCATCTAGCTACTACATGGACCCGCAGTCCAGAGATGAACTACTCACGCATCACACCGGAGGCTTGCATGGTGATGACGAAGGCCTCCAGGGTGAATTCCCCTCTCCGGCAGGGTGCCGGAAAGAGCTTCAGATCCCTCCCAATCTAGGGATGGAGATGATGACAGCTACAGACTCTTTCATAGAATTTTGATCGGGTACTTAGGGTTTCCGTATCAGAGGCAATATATAGGCGGAAGGAGAGGCCGAGCGGGTTCCTAGGGCGGCCAGACCACCCCCTGGCGCAGGCCAGGCCTAGCCGCGCGGCCAGGTGGTGTGGCTGGGCCCCAACCCCTCTCCGTCTCGTATTCTGGCTCCAGGTGTCCCTCGGTGAAAAAATGACTTTGGCTTTTGTCCCGTCCAATTCCGAGAATATTCTTTTTCTGACTTTCCTAGAACCAAAAACAGCAGAAAACAGGCAGCTGACACTGTGGCTCTTGTTAATAGGTTAGTCCAAGAAATCATATGAAAAATACTCTAAAGTGTGGACAAAACACAAGAATTTAGATAAAACCAATCATGGAACATCAAAAATTATGGATACGTTTGCAACGTATCAACAGCCTCATGCAAAGTTAACATGGGTCCAACCGCGATGTGGAGCAGATCGGATCACCAGCTACATGAACTCAGGCAAGCCATATTGTGTGGATGGTATGACGACGGCGTCCTGAGCCCGGATCCTCTTTGGAGGAGGCTGGCTCGCAGCCTTCTTATTGTTATTATTACCTCTCTTCCTGTGTTTCTTCTTTGCAACAGGGTCCTCCACTGCCATCTGCTCATCAGTCGCCTTTTGGAGTGTGTTAGGGCTGAAAACCAATCCCGGTTTCTCCTGTGGTGGATCGGCGACCGGAGGCGTCTCTTGAGAAAACCATGGAAAACCAGGCGCTGCGTGCATTTATTGGGCCAACCAGCTTGATGGTCGCGAGCTGTGAAGGGTTCTTCATCCACAGAAGGCATATACAATCCGTTGTCGGCGCCGGTGTTGATGAAGTCATCAACGTTGACCAGTTCATCATCATCTTCGTGGTTTCCATCATGTGGTGGTGGTAGCGGGGGCGATGGCAGTTGTGGTGCAAAGTCTTTGCCATGGAACGGTTGATCGCTCTGAAATATAGCCATCTACGTCCACATTTAAACTAGATATTATTCATATTTTTGATGAAATATTTCTCTAAACCCTGCCACTAATGCCTTATGATCAAAGGGGGTATGCAATCCTTTCTTGCTATTTTCCCTGCGAAGATAATGACATTTGATGATGAAAATCACTATATTAAAGTCAAAGATATGAGATTTCCAACAATACAAAGAAACCAGGAGTCGTGAAATGGAGACAGACACTTTAACGACCAACTATTCAATGGGATGACTTAGGTTTGTCTAGATTCGAATGTATATAGACGTATTTTAGTGTATAGATACATTCGAATCCAGACAAACCCAAATCCGTTATTTATGGATGGAGGGAGTACTATTGGAGTGTACCCTGTACCTCATGTGAGCAGCCCATCATAGCTTTGCTCTGACATCGCACTGCCTTCAAGTCCTCTTCTGCGCTGCTTTTTTTAAAGACTCGCGCTGCCTCCCTACTATTCTCTACTTGTGTAGCTCAGGTTTGACCAAATTTCGTTAAATTTTCAAGATGCAAAATCTTACTCCCTCCGATCCAAATTAATTGGCTCACATTTGTCTACATTCGGATGTATCTAGATATATTTTAGTAGTAGATACATCCGAATCTAGACAAGCTTGAGTCAATTAATTTGGAACGGAGGAAGATTGGAAATATAAGATTATGTACGTTTGTTTTGCGGTTGAGTTTGATGGATCATCCTCGCTTCTTGACACTTGGAATTTGCTGGTATAATCTTCACGCTAGTTTCTTATTATTCTTTTGACAGTGATAGATTTTGTTATGAATTCTATCATTACTTCCAACATGTTCCGATGGTAATTTGGTTGGGGTGCAGGTCAATAGGTATCTTGAAATTCAGGTTGGAATATCAAGATATCCATTTCAGAGGGTTAATTAGTGATTTTTTAAGCCTATCAAACAAACCCTTGGATCACGACATGTCGCGCTGTAACGCTGGTTTCATATGATTTTTTAAGCCTATCCAACATGCTGCAGTACAGTTCCCTCTGAAGAATAATAGAAGGCTATAGCTGCTGTCTCCAAGCGGATTAGCACAAGATAAATTCAACGCATGGTGTACCGATGGTTGAGAAGTACTACCTCAGTTCCGAAATGTAAGCCTTTTTAGATAGATAAAGTAGTTACCTAAAAAGGCTTATATTTTGGAACTGAGGTAGTATATATTTTGTGTTATCTCTGATGTTAAATTTAGTTAAATCCTCATGCTCAATGTGCAGGCTCAGCCATGTGTTGCTAGCCTCTATTCGCGCAAGTTTCATTTCGCAGCTATATCTATGCTGATTTTTCTAGCTCTTTTTTGGATTGTCTGATTTTCCTTGTAGATACATTTAGCTTTGTGAAACAAATGTATATAGATATATTTTACTGTATAGGTTCACTTCGAATCTATACACAAAAATTGTCTAGATAAATTTATTTTACAAAGCTAAAACGTCTTATATTTCTAGATGGAGGGACTAGCTAGAAACTCCATCTCTCAAAACAACACACGCCATTGGCTTTTTATCAAGGGCCAAACTACCGTATGACATATATTGTTTTTAGAATCTGCTTTATCAGACATACTCACTTGGTCGGCGACGGCAATGGCTGCAGCAGAAACCGACATCTCACTGCCCAACTAGGCAACTAGTAATTTGTTTTTTGAGGGTGATGCAACTACCTACCCGAAGCACTGAAAGATCCAGCGATGAGCAGCAGGGAGATCACTTATCTAGCTGGCCCATCTGGCGGCAAACGAAATTTGGCTAAGGCCAGCCCAAGCCCATAGTAGCGAAGTGAAGGCAACGGTTATATCATGTCTATGCCGGTAAATCAGTTATCACGTCTTTGACAGAACAATCTCTTCCTCCTCTTTCACCAACCTAGTTCGTCCAATTGCATCCAAATCCCAGCGTGACCGACGTGGAACCTTGTATATGTTTTTTTCTTTTGCAAAATTCAGGCCCAAAAGTAATAAAAATTACAAATAGTTCACTCAACCACTTTTTTTTGCGAAACCTATTACAGACGCATACACTCAGAAATCCATGCATACACTCACCCCTATGAACGCGCACACACACACCCTATCCCTATGAACAACTCGGGACTGAGTGTTGAAACTGACCCGATGGGTCTTGAGCTTGACGAAGTCACCACGGGCACCTCGCTATCGACGGGAACATCGCCTTCCATTGAAAAATATTCCGCCTTTTATAATAACCAAAGTGTCAAATCTGGGATTTGAACTGTGGTGGGCTGGGGGTGTCACTAGACCACCTCGCGACGACTACAGACAGTAGCGCAAGCCAAAGACGTGATGTAACTACCTTGGACCTTACGCTCTAAGTTCAAGCCTGGATGAAGCGGAAGTGGTTAAAATAGTACAGCGGGGGCCCAGAGGACCGTCCACGTGTAGACCCGTCGGCCGTCCTAACCACTTCCAAGACATCGGGACAAGAGCGAGCGGTGTAGGCAACAGGCGAAGAGATCAAATACATACACAAGTGAGTATGTATGCAAGCTACCATACAACAGTCCTCGGAGCCATTCCATCTAAAAGAAATAGAAATATTGCAACGCCATACGGCAATGTCCAAATGTCCTAGATAGAGATAATAGTTTAGGATAGCTCCTAATATATCAAACATCAGAGTATCATGCGGAAGCGGAAAACAAGATCCGAGTACGGATAAGAAGCAAATCGGTATAAGATGCCACATAAATAAACACATCCCGCCCACAGATCTCACGGATCCCCATCCCCGGAATCTCTACACCGAGTGATCGTTGCCAACATCATCTGTATCCTCCACCCAGTATCCATCTTGCGAATATACATGTTCATCTGAATAAAACAATTTATCGTGTGAGACCCTAGGAGTACTCAGCAAGTCTTTATGCCGCTAAAGGGGACATATACCTGGGGTGACGCAATTGCAGCCAAAGATAATAACTAACAAGTCTATAGATACTCGCTAACCATCCGCCTAACCAGTGATAGACGGATGTCCGTTAATTAGTAACAACAGTTATAACAGTATAATTAACAGATCCATCCTCATTCTCGCTTACCAACAAGAAAGCGGACGAACAACCCATCTGTTGGCAGTTTTATTAACCATTCCATGAGTATTTCCCTGTTTACTAGTCAGGTATTTAGTAAAATTAAAAGCGGTACTTTAGTTATACTTGTCTATGATCGAGAAACTGTGCTCCAAGTCGTCCATAACCGCGGACACGGCTTTTAGAAAGATTTACCCTGCAGGGGTGCACAAATAGCAACACACACTCGATCAACCTCGGAAAAACCAAATCAAAACTCAACGAGGCATTCACGACAAAGCGATCACAGGATTCATAAAATATTTTAGGGGGCCACCCCAATAAGCTACCCGCAACGAAGTTGGCCGGCTCCAAGACGGACCCAGGATTTCCGAGAATGGCTGTAAACGACTGGGAGCCCGAAAATGTGACTGGGCTTGTCGATACAGTGAAATCGTGCCGCGATCCCTAAACAGTACACGTGCTCCTCGCACAATCTTAATAAAACAGTAAAAACATGGCATAAGTACAGGATAGTAATAGAACCCCAAACTACTTTGTGTCCCCAAGAAATAGAAATGAATCAAGCTCTGGCTCAAGGGGGGGTCCACGGCCTCCCGGATGTGGATAGTGCGAATAGTCAAGGAACAGGAATCAAGTACTCGGGGTCCTACGGTACACAAGTGAGCATGAAAAACCAAATAGCAGATATTGCTCACCGGTGCCTCTTTCATTAGTTATCCCATTACTACTCAGGTTATGTTGTTTAGGTACCTCGTTATCCATCAGACACTCACATACCCTACACATGCTGTTCTACGACTCGTATGGCTCAAACAACTCTTGTAGTAATGGCTCATGGGATGGAGGAACAAACTTCGGTGGGGTTTAAAAGTAAAGGCTATGCAGTACTTGGGATTCAATTTAATGCAATCACGACTCAATGATGCAAGAATAAGATAGAGGCAATATGTACTATATGTATGCAAGCATGTGGTAGTGCTTGCCTGGCAGCTCAGTTGAAGCGAGAGACGGATCTAGGTAGTACTCCTGGGATTCCTGATATTTCCCCTGCTCGGCGTCTATTCGAAGAAAAGCCAAACAAACAAGGGCCAACATAAATACAGTGCACAAGCATATAAATAAAATACGACAAGCAAACAAGCATGCCATGATGAATGATGCACAAATTACATGGCAATAATGTAGCATGGCAAGGGTGAGGTGTGGGGACAAGAATAATTCATTTTATTATTTATTTGGTCAAGTTTTATTGCCATAAACAGTTCTGGTTTTTAATAATGACATGATGCATGCTTCAATTCAGAACATGGAATGCATAGTTAGAACGGGCTCGTCGCGTTGATCGATTTAGACATATTATTTGTCGAATTTAGAGTTGTAGAATTAAAGTTATCAATTAATTGAGAAAAGGGCATTTTATTGTAATTTTAATTATCTCGAAAATTTAAAGTGCTCAAATAATATTTTGAATGGCATATTTGAATTCCTCACATTTTTCTGATTCAAAAACATATATTATTTGTATTATTTCGAATTACAATTTAAAAGTTATTAAAAACAGAATTTAAATCCATATTTAAACATTTCTGAAATTGTTTTTATAAAACAGATAAACTAAAAACTTTTTCTACTCAGACACAGCTAGCCACCGTCGCAGACAGGTGAGGCCGATTTTGACTGGGCGAAAACGGCACGCGGCAGACTTTTCTCACCGCGGGGCTAGCCAGCCGGTGTGGATGACGGGCGGGACCCACACATGTGCGGACCAACACGCGGGCGCGCCAGCGAGGGCTTGCCACGTGGGGGAGCCAGGGACCGCGGGTTGAGGTTTTGGAAACCCAGGAGCCTTTCTGTAAAACGGACTCAGCCGCCGACAGGTGGGCCCTGGAGGGAGCGCGGGTTGAGGAATCCAAAAACTACAGTACCTTTTTGTTAAAAGGCCACAGAGGCTGTCATGTGGGCCCCGAAGGAGTGCGGGTTGCGAGACAAAAAGGTGGGGGGGGGGGGGGTATCTGCAAGAATGCCATTGCTACAATTTTTCTTCTCGCCATTTCTGACGAAACTGACAGAGACGCGCGCTGGCGCGGCGGGGGCTCGATCTCGCGATCGATCGCACGCGCGCAGGCTGCGGTGACCACTGGGACTGGCTGGGGTGGATGCAGGGTAAGCGCGGCGCGGCTAGGTATGCCTTCTGCGGCGCGACGACGAGCAGAAGCTAGAGCACGCCGACGCACAGAGCGTGCTCGACAAAAAGGCCGGCGTGAACAGGCATCGTCGGAGAGAGAGGGGATGTCTAGGAGGGAGGGTGGCTCACCGTGAGGTGGTCGGCGGTGGTGGATCTGGCCGGGGAGCGATGGTGCACCGGAGATGCAGACAACTGCGAGCTAGGGTTTCGGGTCGGCGTCGTGGTCGTGCAGCGGTTCTGGGCCGTCTCCTCCTCGCTGCTGTGTACGGGGGTGATGCAGAGATCCTCGTTGGTCTTCCCCAACAGCCCAACAACCACGCCTGCCTCCTGATCTGTGGTGGACACCGACGGCCGACGGTGGTAGCCGGAGTTGGAAGAAGAAAGGGGTAGCAGGGGGTAGCTGGGGTAGGCTGCGGCGCAGGGGCCTGGGGGTCGACGCTGGGCACAGGGGAGGAAGTAGATAAGCACGAGGGGAGAGGGGACGCCATGGGGAAGGCTCAGGGTGGAAAAGGTGGCTTCGGCCACCTTTTCTTGCTCTCCTCATGTGCTCGACGTGGAGCCGCTGGCTCGGGGAAACAGAGGGGCTGCAGCTAGGGCCAGCCAAGGGAAGGAAGGGGCTGCACAGGTGGGTCCTGGTTGCAGCGAGAGAGAGAGAGGGAGAGGCTCGGGTAGCTAGGGTTGGAGGGGTAGCTCGGGTTAGGGTTTAGGTTAGGGGGGTTGGGGTTAGGTTAGAGAGGGGTAGCTGGCATGGGGGTGGTCGAGCCAGGGGTAGGCTAGGGCTGGGGTGGTGCCTCAGCATGGTGAGGTGAGGTGGTGGGGTTAGGGTTAGAGAGAGAGGTAGGGGTAGGTTGTTTTCTCATGAGGCAAAACATGAGGAGGACATGAGTGGTATGGTTATCAAGGGGTAGAGCTAGGGTTGGACATGATCCCATAAGAGCATGCAAGTATGGGGAAAGGTAAGGAGAGAGTAGGGCTTGACATGATCAGAACAAGATCAAGCAAGAGGGAGGGGTGAGGTTTGTGATGCACATTGCAAGGAGAGGAAACAAGATGGTGAGGGTAGAGAGAGAAAGGAGGAGAGCTCAACAAAAGAAAGATCCACTAAAAAACAACGAAAAACCAAAGGAGATAAAGATGGTGGTGATTTGCATGGCCCATGCATAGTAATAAATGCCATGTTTATTCTTGTAAAAACAATAATAAAATCCCATGACATTTATTCCTGTGCATTCCAAAATATGGAGTAAAGGTCAAGGAAAAGGAATTAAAAGTAGGTCCCATGTGGAGTAGATGGAGATGATCATATTTGAATATAATTTGGGACATGCTAGTGTGTGTGTTCCACTAGGTGCATAATATCCCCAATAATATTCCAACATGAGCAAATATTCCAATACAATCCCTATGGAAGCTAGAAAGAGGGATGCCACTCACAAAGCATGCAAAGGTGGCCATGTGGTTCTCATATACCAATAATGTGAAAACAACATGGTGCATATATGGGAGCATGTGGAGTTGTAAGAGGGTCCATCCCAACCCCATGAGCTCGAGATAAAACCCAAATAAGATGCAAAGCTCACATATAGTTGGATGGTGGGATTATAGGGTGGTGACAAGAAAGGTGGTGGAGTTAATAAAACATATGCCCCCCAACTCAATTTGGGCATCAAGCATTTATAAAGAACCAAATACAATGTATCAAGAGGCAAATACAATTAATAGTGCATATGAGATAAGAACCAAATGAAAAAGGGTTTTATATGATGCTCAAATGCAATGTGGCCTGATGACATGAGCATGATATAATTATGATGCAACAATTATATGTAGGAAGATAGCATATATATAGACTAGACTAGTAGCATTGCAATTGTTAGACAATTGGGATGCTACAACTCTCCCCCACTAAACAAGAATCTCGCCCCGAGATTCTAGGAAGAAGAACACACGAAGAGGGTAGGATACTTGGCACGGAGCTCATCCTCGCGTTCCCAAGTGGCTTCATCAACGGAATGGTGCGACCACTGCACCTTGCAGAACTTGATGGACTTGTTGCGAGTCCTTCTTTCTGCGACTTCTAGGATTTTTATGGGGTGTTCTTGATAAGACAGATCTTCTTGGAGATTGATGAGTTCATGGTCCACGGTCCTGCCGGGATCCTTGAAGCACTTCTTGAGTTGAGAGATATGGAAAACATCATGGACCTTGAGTTTTTCAGGGAGCTCAAGAGCATAAGCGACTTCTCCTCTTCTTCCACGAACTTTGAAAGGACCGATGTATCTAAGAGCCAGCTTTCCTTTGATACCAAAACGGTGCGTGCCTCTCATGGGAGTGACACAGAGGTAAACGAGATCACCAGGGACATACTCCATGTCCGTGTGCTTTCTGTCATAGTTGCTCTTCTGGCGACTTTAAGCAACCTTCAGATTTTCAAAAATGATGTGAACCTTCTCCTCCGCTTGAGTTACAATGTCGGGGCCAAACAATGTTCTTTCACCTGCGCCCGACCAACCAATCGGAGTTCTGCATTTGCGTCCATAGAGAACCTCAAATGGTGCCATTTTTAGACTTTTCTGGAAGCTGTTGTTGTAAGAGAATTCAGCATAAGGAAGGCATTCTTCCCACTTTATGCCGAAAGAGATAACGCAAGCACAGAGCATATCTTCTAGAATCTGATTGATCCTTTCAACTTGTCCTTGCGACTGAGGGTGGTAAGTTCTGCTGAAGTTCAATTTTGTTCCCAAAGCATTTTGGAAACTACCCCAAAACTTGGAAGTGAAGATGCTTCCACGGTCTGAGCTGATCTCAAGAGGAACCCCATATAAAGAGACAATTCTGTTGATATAGAGCTCAGCCAACTGAATTGCAAAAATTGTTTCCTTGACGGGAAAGAAGTGAGCCACTTTAGAAAGCCTATCGATGACAACAAAGATTGCATTGTTGCCCTTCTGCGACCTTGGAAAACCAGTTATAAAATCCATCTCTACTTTCTCCCATTTCCATTCCGGAGGCTTCAATGGCTGTAGAAGACCGGAAGGTTTCTGATGGATAGCTTTAACTCTACGATAGACATCACACTCCGAGACATACTTGGCACAACATTGTTTCAACCCAGGCCACCAATACTGTGTTTTCAAGTCCATGTACATCTTAGTGTTGCCAGGGTGGATGGAAAGAACATAATCATGCGCCTCCTTAAGAACTTGCTCTCTCAATCCCGGGTCGTTCGGCACAAACATCTGGTGTTCAAAGAATAGAGCTCCTTGATCATCGACGTGGAAGGACTCATACCTCGGCAGCTAAATGTTGGAGATGATGTTTTTGGCGTAAGCATCACCTCGCTGACTAGCACGAATCTTTTCTTCCAAGAGAGGGGTTGCCAGAAGATTCAGAAGATACCCTTGATCCACAATTTCAAGGTTGAGTTGGCGGAATTCCTCGCACAAGAGAGGCTGTTGTTCTTCCATCATGAGGTTGTTGACATAAGCTTTTCGGCTGAGAGCATCAGCCATCACATTAGCTTTGCCCGGAGTGTAGTTGATGGTCAGATCGAAATCATTAATTGCTTCAATCCACCTCCTCTGACGAAGGTTGAGGTCAGGTTGTGTGAAGATATATTTCAGACTCTTGTGATCAGAAAAGATCTCACAACGGTTGCCAAGCAAGTAATGCCTCCATACTTTCAAAGCAAAGACAACTGCTGCGAGTTCGAGGTCATGTGTAGGATAGTTGATCTCATGCGTCTTCAACTGTCGAGAGGCATAAGCAACAACTTGTTTTTCTTGCATAAGGACCGCACCCAATCCTTGCAATGAGGCGTCACAGAATGGAAAGGCTTTGATGTATCTGGAGGAATCAAGACCGGTGTGGAAGTGAGCTTCTCTTTGAGTGTTTCAAAGCTTGCTTGACATGCAGGAGACGAAAGGTATTTCTTGCCTTTCTTGAGGAGATCGGTAAGAGGCTTCGCAATCTTCAAGAAGTTCTGAATGAAGCGACGATAGTAACTAGCCAAACCAAGGAAACTCCGAACTTCTTTGACATTTTTGGGTGGAAGCCAGTCAACAATTGTTCGAACAGTTTCTGGGTTGACGGCAATGCCCTTGGCAGAGATGACGTGACCAGGATAGGTGACTTCAGGCAGCCAGAACTCACACTTGGAGAACTTTGCATACAGACGGTTCTCACGAAGCTTGTTTAAGACACACCGAAGGTGTTCTTCATGTTCCTCCTTTGACTTAGAATAGACTAGAATGTCATCCAGATAGACCGCAATGAACTTATCAAGATACTCCATGAAAACCGAGTTCATAAGCCTAGAGAAGGTGGCAGGTGCGTTGGTGAGACCGAAAGACATGACCGTGTACTCATACAGGCCATAGCGAGTGGTGAAAGCTATTTTGGGAACATCTTCCTTGCGAATCTTGATTTGATGATATCCACTTCTCAAATCAAGTTTAGAAAATACCACAGCTCCAGCTAGCTGATCGAAGAGATCATTAATCCGCGGAAGGGGATATTTATTTTTGATGGTTTTAGCATTGAGAGCCCGATAGCCAACACAAAGTCTATCAGTCTTGTGTCGCTTCTTCACAAAGATGGTTGGGCTACCCCAAGAAGAAGTACTGTGCTGAATGAAACCCAACTTCTCTTGTTCATCAAGCTGGCATTTGAGTTCAGCCAATTCAGTAGGACCCATTTTATAAGGCCGCTTTGAGATAGGAGCGGTTCCAGGTTCAAGCTCAATCACAAACTCGACCTCACGATCAGGAGGCATACCCGGCAACTCTTCAGGAAAAACATCTGGGAACTCACAGACCACCGGAACACTCTGAATAGCTTCCATAGCATCATCATTCAGAGCCGCCAAAGAGAAAAGCTGAATTGCAGGAGTCAGACTTGGAGAATAGACTATATGGCCTTCAGGAATTTTTAGAGAAACCGAGCGTTCAGCACAATCAATCACAGCTGCATTTGCTGTTAACCAATCCATGCCCAAGATAACATCAATGTCAGAATTGCCCAATTCAATGAGGGATGCCGGAATTTTTTTGTTTCCAATTTCAATTTGGTTCCCATGGCTTATTTGAGAAGCCTTCATAGTTGTCCCCGGTGATTACACCCTAAGAACCTTGGACAATGATTGAAGCAGAAGACCTTGTTGCTGAGAGAACCTTTGAGACACAAAATAATGCGATGCACCAGTATCGAATAACACTCGTGCAGAAACTGAGTTAACAGAAAGCGTACCCAGCACAACTCCAGGTGCATGCTCCGCTTGAGCGACGTTGACACAGTTGGCACGAGAAACAGCAGACCCGGGCTTGGTGTTGATGTTGAGAGCCTGCGGTGGAGGTGCACGAACCATAGAAGAACTTGCTGCAGGTCTTGGAGGTGGTGGTGGAAGAGCTTTGTTGTTCATTGGACAACTCCAGTGTTGATGTCCAGTGTTTCCACAAGTGTAGTAAGCACCAGGTGGACGTGGACCAGCATAGCCAGGGACTCCGCCAGGCGCTCCAGGGTAGTTGTGGTTGTAGCCCCTAGGAGCCGTGGTGAAGGAGTTTGGTGGCCTTGCCGCGTAGCTTGACGGTCTTGGTGGAGCCGGGAGCGACGGTGGGGTGTTAGGAACCCACACGTGGCGCTTAGAAGGAGCTGTCAAAGCTGAAGAGCTTGCTGCATCGCGGCTGTGTTTCTTGGACTCCTCAAACACTTTCCTACTTGCTACTTCCCGCAGAGCTGTATGTTGGAGTTCCAGAAAAGACCCCGGCCTTGCATGAGTGATTGCATATTTGATAGATGCATTGAGCCCTTGCGTGAACCTCTTTTGCTTCTTCTTGTCATCAGAGATCTCATCGCCACCATACCGAGAAAGGTTCATGAAGTTTCTGATATAGGTATTGACATTGTCATTGCCCTGCTTGAGGTTGAGAAACACTTCTTTCATCCTTTCCATGACAATTTCTGACAGATATTGCTCTTTGAAAGCCCTAGTGAATTGCTCCCAAGTAGGCTGAAAACCAGAGTGGTTTGCCTTGAGGTAATTCTCCCACCACAGAGTTGCATCTCCCTTCAGAAGGTGCGTGGCACATTTACCCAATCTTGCTCTAGAACATCCGCAGTCATCAGCAACCTTGACATCTCCCGCAACCAATCATCAACATCAAGTGGCTGATCAGACACCTCATATTGGCGTGGGTTGAACTTCAGAAAACTCTTGATGTCTCCTCGCTTGGGAGGTGGAGGTAGCGGAACAAACTCATTCCTCCTGACACTTTCTTCAAATCGCTGCTGGTTCTGCTGCATTGCTCCCAAGGCATTAGCAATACTTGCCAACGCAGCCCCCAGTTCAGGTGGTATGTCCTCCTCAGAACGGCGTGGTAGTGCCATCCTGTGATTGATATAAAACTCAAGTCAGTACCATAATGGATAATAATAATAATCCAAAATAGTACCAAAATGGAATTAACCAAGATTAAAGGATACAATTCACTAAGATGATATTAAAATATCAACAAAGTTCAAAGCACCTAGAAGATATTAAGCATATCGCACACGACTGAACAAGGAGTGTGGTACACAAGCTAACAAAGAAAAAAATTCCGCAAATTTCGGCATTAAAATACCACTATATGCGCAAAACCACTTAACGAATCAAGGTTAGTAACTCTACCAATTCAATATACAGGAGCGAATGATAAATTAGTGGTATGGTTTTAGACTCCATCCCGCACTGAAATCATTACTCTGAACATGAATAAGTAAAACACATATCCCAACACCTTCTTCCTAAGATGAACCTAAAGATTAGTAACTACGGAAACGAACACCCCAAACAAGATAGCGTCAGATAACAAAGAGTAGGACAGATCGCACCGGTATACAAGGACTCAGATAGATCGCGTCGGTTTACAAAGGCCTGTCGATATGGAATGTACCAACAGTTGATAACCAAAAGGCAGATAGTGATAACAAGTTGGATGCAACAGATAGACAAGGAATTCACACACACACACACACACACACACAACCTATGGTACTACGGAACCCCGAACACGTGAATCCTAGTTTGAATTTTAGAAGAGGATTGAAAACGTTACACTTCCTTACCAGAAAATGGTGGGTGGGTGGATAAGAAGAAAAATGGAAGCAGTCCTACTCTCATGTTTTGTTTTTCCCTAGTATACATAGCTACCAAAAATATTTGCTAGACTGACAACGACCATTTGGCTGAGACCCTGAAGGCGGGATGGCTCTGATACCAATTGTAACTACCTCGGACCCTACGCTCTAAGTTCAAGCCTGGATGAAGCGGAAGTGGTTAAAATAGTACAGCGGGGGCCCAGAGGACCGCCCACGTGTAGACCCGTCGGCCGTCCTAACCACTTCCAAGACATCGGGACAAGAGCGAGCGGCGTAGGCAACAGGCGAAGAGATCAAATACATACACAAGTGAGTATGTATGCAAGCTACCATACAACAGTCCTCAGAGCCATTCCATCTAAAAGAAATAGAAATATTGCAACGCCATATGGCAAGGTCCAAATGTCCTAGATAGAGATAATAGTTTAGGATAGCTCCTAATACATCAAACATCAGAGTATCAGGCGGAAGCGGAAAACAAGATCCGAGTACGGATAAGAAGCAAATCGGCATAAGATGCCACATAAATAAACACATCCCGCCCACAGATCTCACGGATCCCCATTCCCGGAATCTCTACACCGAGTGATCGTTGCCAACATCATCTGTCTCCTCCACCCAGTATCCATCTTGCGAATATACCTGTTCATCTAAATCAAACAATTTATCGTGTGAGACCCTAGGGGTACTCAACAAGTCTTTATACCGCTAAAGAGGACATATACCTAGGGTGACGCAATTGCAGCAAAAGATAATAACTAACAAGTCTATAGATACTCGCTAACCATCCGCCTAACCAGTGATAGACGGATGTCCGTTAATTAGTAACAACAGTTATAACAGTATAATTAACAGATCCATCCTCATTCTCGCTTACCAACGAGAAAGCGGACGAACAACCCATATGTTGGCAGTTTTATTAACCATTCCATGAGTATTGCCCTGTTTACTAGTCATGTGTTTAGTCAGATTAAAAGCATGTGGTAGTGGTTGCCTGACAACTCAGTTGAAGCAAGAGAAGGATCTGGGTAGTACTCCTGGGATTCCTGATATTTCCCCTGCTCGACGTCTATTCGAAGAAGAGCCCAACAAACAAGGGCCAACATAAATAAAGTACACAAGCATATAGATAAAATGCGACAAGCAAACAAGCATGCCATGATGAATGATGCACAAATTACATGGAAATAATGTAGCATGGCAAGGGTGAGGTGTGGGGACAAGAATAATTCATTTTATTATTTATTTGGTCAAGTTTTATTGCCATAAACAGTTCTGGTTTTTAATAATGACATGATGCATGCTTCAATTCAGAACATGGAATGCATAAATAGAACGGGCTCGTCGCGCTGATCGATTTAGACATATTATTTGCCGAATTTGGAGTTGTAGAATTAAAGTTATCAATTAATTGAGAAAAGGGCATTTTATTGTAATTTTAATTATCTCGAAAATTTAAAGTGCTCAAATAATATTTTTAATGGCATATTTGAATTCCTCACATTTTTCTGATTCAAAAACATATATTATTTGTATTATTTGGAAGAATTCTCAAAATACCAAACATACAAATCATGCCTTTTAAAAGGTTTGGATCCTCTGGATTCTGAATATATAGATATGAAAAAAGCATAAAATTAAATTGAATTGATATTATTATCAATTATTCAGGCGTGGAGGACTATACCCGGAAAAAAATAGCAATAAAAATAATCTCTACCAGCATGCATGCAGCCCAAATATAGCAAGTCATGATGCTCTTGGCAGACGTACAAGAGAGAAGCCAAAACATCCAAAGAAAAGGCAAAATTCTCAAGACACAATCATGAAGTTCAAGAAGATTGTCAAAGTGAAGATAAGAAGATGAAGCCACATTCATATGCAGCCAAGGCAACGTGGAGGCAGCACCAAATCCCTCCATCAGCTTCCAACATGTGCTCATGAACCTATAAATAAGGGCTACAAAGGCTATAAGGCATATAAAGCCTAGGAAGTCTATAAAATAGGTCCATGATAATCAAAAAGAAAGAAGAGGCAAATAATAGAGGAGAAGGCACTTGAAGGCTGATCTCTCGCCAATAAATTGAGACGCTCGCAGCAATGAAGAGGACACGAACACAGACACCAGCACCAGCAATCCATCAACAAGAAGAGCAGAGAGCCAGTGCTAACAAACTGTCAGCTCACTAGTTGTAGTTGTAACCTACTCCCTGTAATAAAAGTCACTATATTGAAGGCACCTGTACCATAAGCTTGGAGAGGTTGTAAGGTAATTTTCTTTATCTTCGTGTAAGCCCTTTGGGGGTTTCCCGAAAGCAAAAATCGTATGTAAGCTATATTGTGGAAATGAAGTAGTTTCGTATTTCCCTTATTCTTTTTAATCATGTTTATATGGGATGGGTTTGTTATTTTAGGGATCCTATAGGAGAAACATCTGCGTGTAGGTCCCTATTAAAATCTTATGTGTGGCGTCTGAACGAGAACCTTATAGCCGTAGAGAAGTGTTCCCTCTGGGTGGAACTGACGGAAAAGACGATAAAAGAACGACCCATATAAATTTGATTAAAAACATTTAGGGAAATGAAGTTAGCTACTCCTGAAGCAATATAGTGAGAAAGACGGTGAGTATCGAGTAGGACTTTTACACCATTACGTACACTCCCGCTTGTCTGTTAGCCTCGACAGCCTATATAAGATCCTGCAGTATGTACGTACAGTCTAATATTAATATATAAATATAACTATTATCGCTAAATAATTTATAAATAATAAAATTTTGTAATCTTATATTTTAGTATTTAAATTTTCGTATATTTATATTTTCCGAGTATTATATACGAAAATTTAAATACTATAAAATATAAGATTATATTTTTTTTATTTTTTATAAATTTATTAGCGCTAATATTGATATTTATATATTAATATTAGATTGTACGTATATACTGCAGGATCTTTAACAGGCTGGCGAGGCCAACAGACAAACAAGGGTGTACGTAGTGGTGTAGTACTCACCGTATTTCTCACTATATTGCTTCAGGAGTAGCTTAGTTCATTTCCTAAATGTTTTTAATCAAATTTATATGGATCGTTTTCTTATCGTCTTCTTAGACAGTTCCACCATGAGGGAAAACTTCTCTACGGCTACAAGGTTCTCGTTCAGATGTCACACATAAGGCTTTAACAGAGAAGTACACACAGAGGTTTCTCTTATAGGATCCCTAGCATAAGAAATCCATGTCATATAAACATGCTTAAAAAGAACAAGAGAAATACGAAAGTCTTCATTTCCACAATATAGCTTACATACGGTTTTCCCTTTCGTGAAACCCCTGAAGGGCTTACACGAAGATAAATAAAATTACCTTACAACCTCTACAAGCTTATGGTACAGGTGTCTTTAATATAGTGGCTTTTATTACAGGGAGAGGGTTACAATTACTACTAGTGAGCTGAGAGTTTGTTAGCACTGACTCTCTGCTCTGCTGGTTGCTGGATTGCTGGTGCTGGTGTCTGTGTTCATGTCCTTTTTCATTGCTGCTAGTGTCTCAATTTATAGGCGAGAGATTAGCCTTTAAGTGCCTTCTTCTCTATTATTTATCCCCTCTTTCTTCTTGGTTATCATTGACCTATTTTATAGAATTCCTAGGCTTTATAGGCCTTATAGCCTTTGTAGCCCTTCTTTATAGGTTCATGAGCACATGTTGGAAGCTGATGGAGAGATTTTGGTGCTGCCTCCATGTTGCCTTGGCTGCATATGAATATGGCTTCATCTTCTTATGTTCACTTTGATAATCTTCTTGAACTTCATGATTGTGTCTTGAGAATTTTGCTCTTTGGATCTTTTGGCTTCTCTCTTGTATGTCTGCCAAGAGTATCACGACTTGATACATTTGGGTTGCATGCATGCTGGTGGAGATTATATTCATTGTTATTTAATTTTTTTGTTTATTATTATGTTTTTTTCGGGTATAGGTCCTCCATGCCCAAATAATTGATAGCAATATCAATTCGAAGTTATTATTCATATTCAATATTATCTGCTGAATATATCGTTGCTTATTTATTCAGGCTTTTGGCCATGTCCTGCAATATCCATATGATCTTCATGTGATAGATTGAAGTAATATTTTATCTCATATTCTTTCTTTATTTCTTCAAATTTTGCGTTAAACCCTTCTGGTAATTCTTTTAAAATATCTTCTTTTAATTCTTCTTTTATTAATTTCTTGACTTCTTGGATATTTTAATGAAGGAAGAAGAATCTCCAAAATACCAAACATAGAAATCATGCCTTTTAAAAGGTTTGGATCCTCTGGATTCTGAATATATAGATATGAAAAAAGCATAAAATTAAATTGAATTGATATCACTATCAATTATTCAGGCGTAGAGGACTATACCCGGAAAAAAATAGCAATAAAAATAATCTCTACCAGCATGCATGCAGCCTAAATATAGCAAGTCGTGATGCTCTTGGCAGACGTACAAGAGAGAAGCCAAAACATCCAAAGAAAAGGCAAAATTCTCAAGACACAATCATAAAGTTCAAGAAGATTGTCAAAGTGAAGATAAGAAGATGAAGCCACATTCATATGCAGCCAAGGCAACGTGGAGGCAGCACCAAATCCCTCCATCAGCTTCCAACATGTGCTCATGAACCTATAAATAAGGGCTACAAAGGCTATAAGGCCTATAAACCCTAGGAAGTCTATAAAATAGGTCCATGATAATCAAGAAGAAAGAAGAGGCAAATAATAGAGGAGAAGACACTTGAAGGCTGATCTCTCGCCAATAAATTGAGACGCTCGCAGCAATGAAGAGGACAGGAACACAGACACCAGCACCAGCAATCCATCAACAAGAAGAGCAGAGAGCCAGTGCTAACAAACTGTCAGCTCACTAGTTGTAGTTGTAACTTACTCCCTGTAATAAAAGTCACTATATTGAAGGCACCTGTACCATAAGCTTAGAGAGGTTGTAAGGTAATTTTCTTTATCTTCGTGTAAGCCTTTGGGGGTTTCTCGAAAGCAAAAATCGTATGTAAGCTATAATGTGGAAATGAAGTAGTTTCGTATTTCCCTTATTCTTTTGAATCATGTTTATATGGGATGAGTTTCTTATGTTAGGGATCCTATAGGAGAAACATCTGCGTGTAGGTCCCTATTAAAACCTTATGTGTGCCGTCTGAACGAGAACCTTGTAGCCGTAGAGAAGTGTTCCCTCTGGGTGGAACTGACGGGAAAGACGATAAAAGAACGACCCATATAAATTTGATTAAAAACATTTAGGGAAATGAAGTTAGCTACTCCTGAAGCAATATAGTGAGAAATACGGTGAGTACCGAGTAGGACTTTTACACCATTACGTACACTCCCGCTTGTCTGTTAGCCTCGACAGCCTATAAAAGATCCTGCAGTGTATACGTACAGTCTAATATTAATATATAAATATAAGTATTAACGCTAATAAATTTATAAATAATAAAAATTTGTAATCTTATATTTTGGTATTTAAATTTTTGTATATTTATATTTTCCGAGTATTATATACGAAAATTTAAATACTATAAAATATAAGATTATATTTTTTTATTTTTTGTAAATGTATTAGCGCTAATATTGATATTTGTATATTAATATTAGATTGTACGTATATACTGCAGGATCTTTTATAGGCTGGCGAGGCCAACAGACAAACGAGAAGGTACGTAGTGGTGTAGTACTCACCGTATTTCTCACTATATTGCTTTAGGAGTAGCTAAGTTCATTTTCCTAAATGTTTTTAATCAAATTTATATGGATCGTTTTCTTATCGTCTTCTTAGGCAGTTCCACCCTGAGGGAACACTTCTCTACGGCTACAAGGTTCTCGTTCAGACGTTACACATAAGGCTTTAACAGAGAAGTACACACAGAGGTTTCTCTTATAGGATCCCAAGCATAAGAAATCCATGCCATATAAACATGCTTAAAAAGAACAAGAGAAATACGAAAGTCTTCATTTCCACAATATAGCTTACATACGGTTTTCCCTTTCGTGAAACCCCTGAAGGGCTTACACGAAGATAAATAAAATTACCTTACAACCTCTCTAAGCTTATGGTACAGGTGTCTTCAATATAGTGGCTTTTATTACAGGGAGAGGGTTACAATTACTACTAGTGAGCTGAGAGTTTGTTAGCACTCACTCTCTGCTCTGCTAGTTGCTGGATTGCTGGTGCTGGTGTCTGTGTTCATGTCCTTTTTCATTGCGGCTAGTGTCTCAATTTATAGGCGAGAGATCATCCTTTAAGTGCCTTCTTCTCTATTATTTGTCCCCTCTTTCTTCTTGGTTATCATGGAGCTATTTTATAGACTTCCTAGGCTTTATAGGCCTTATAGCCTTTGTAGCCCTTCTTTATAGGTTCATGAGCACATGTTGGAAGCTGATGGAGAGATTTTGGTGCTGCCTCCATGTTGCCTTGGCTGCATATGAATATGGCTTAATCTTCTTATGTTCACTTTGATATTCTTCTTGAACTTCATGATTGTGTCTTGAGAATTTTGCCTTCTCTTTGGATCTTTTGGCTTCTCTCTTGTATGTCTGCCAAGAGTATCACGACTTGATACATTTGGGTTGCATGCATGCTGGTGGAGATTATATTCAATGTTATTTACTTTTTCGTTTATTATTATGTTTTTGTTCGGGTATAGGTCCTCCATGCCCGAATAATTGATAGCAATATCAATTCGAAGTTATAATTCATATTCAATATTATCTGCTGAATATATCATTGCTTATTTATTCAGGCTTTTGGCCATGTCCTGCAATATCCATATGATCTTCATGTGATAGATTGAAGTAATATTTTATCTCATATTCTTTCTTTATTTCTTCAAATTTTGCATTAAACCCTTCTTGTAATTCTTTTAAAATATCTTCTTTCAATTCTTCTTTTATTAATTTCTTGACTTCTTGAATATTTTATTGAAGGAAGAAGAATCTCCAAAATACCAAACATAGAAATCATGCCTTTTAAAAGGTTTGGATCCTCTGGATTCTGAATATATAGATATGAAAAAAGCATAAAATTAAATTGAATTGATATTACTATCAATTATTCAGGCGTGGAGGACTATACCCGGAAAAAAATAGCAATAAAAATAATCTCTACCAGCATGCATGCAGCCCAAATACAGCAAGCCGTGATGCTCTAGGCAGACATACAAGAGAGAAGCCAAAACATCCAAAGGGAAGGCAAAATTTTCAAGTCACAATCATGAAGTCCAAGAAGATTGTCAAAGTGAAGATAAGAAGATGAAGCCACATTCATATGCAGCAAAGGCAACGTGGATGCAACACCAAAATCCCTCCATCAGCTTCCAACATGTGTTCATGAACCTATAAATAAGGGCTACAAAGGCTATAAGGCCTATAAAGCCTAGGAAGTCTATAAAATAGGTCCATGATAACCAAGAAAAAGAAGAGGCAAATAATAGAGGAGAAGGCACTTGAAGGATGATCTCTCGCCTATAAATTGAGACGCTCGCAGCAATGAAGAGGACACGAACACAAACCCAGCACCAGCAATCCAGCAACCAGAAGAGCAGAGAGCCAGTGCTAACAAACTGTCAGCTCACTAGTTGAAGTTCTAACCCACTCCCTGTAATAAAAGTCACTATATTGAAGGCACCTGTACCATAAGCTTAGAGAGGTTGTAAGGTAATTTTTTTATCTTCGTGTAAGCCCTTTGGGGGTATCCCGAAAGGGAAAATCGTATGTAAGCTATATTGTGGAAATGAAGTAGTTTCGTATTTCGCTTATTCTTTTTAATCATATTTATATGAGATGGGTTTCTTATGTTAGGGGTCCTATAGGAGAAACATCTGCATGTAGTTCCCTGTTAAAACCTTATGTGTGGCTTCTGAACGAGAACCTTGTAGCCGTAGAAAAGTGTTCCCTCTGGGTGGAACTGCTTGGAAAGACGATAAAAGAACGACCCATATAAATTTGATTAAAAACATCTAGGAAAATAAACTTAGCTACTCCTGAAGCAATATAATTAGAAATACGGTGAGTACCGAGTAGGATTTTTACACCACTACGTACACTCTCGCTTGTCTGTTGGCCTCGACAGCCTATAAAAGATCCTACAGTATATACGTACAGTCTAATATTAATTATAAATATAAATATTAACGCTAATAAATTTATAAATAATAAAAATTTGTAATCTAATATTTTAGTATTTAAATTTTCGTATATTTATATTTTCCGATTATTATATACGAAAATTTAAATACTATAAAATATAAAATTACAACTTTTTATTTTTTATAAATTTATTAGCGCTAATATTGATATTTATATATTAATATTAGATTGTACGTCTGGCGAGGCCAACAGACAAACGAGGGTGTGCGTAGTGGTGTAGTACTCACCGTATTTCTCACTATATTGCTTCAGGAGTAGCTAAGTTCATTTCCCTAGATGTTTTTAATCAAATTTATATGGATCATTTTCTTATCGTCTTCTCAGGCAGTTCCACCCTGAGGGAACGTTTCTCTACGGCATAAGGTTCTCGTTCAGATGCCACACGTAAGGCTTTAACAGAGAAGTACACACAGAAGTTTCTCCTATAGGATCCCTAGCATAAGAAACCCATGCCATATAAACATGCTTAAAAAGAACAAGGGAAATACGAGAGTCTTCATTTCCACAATATAACTTACATACGGTTTTTCCTTCCGTGAAACCCCTAAAGGGCTTACACGAAGATAAATAAAATTACCTTACAACCTCTCCAACCTTATGGTACAGGTGCCTTCAATATAGTGGCTTTTATTACAGGGAGAGGGTTACAATTACTACAAGTGAGCTGAAAGTTTGTTAGCACTGACTCTCTGCTCTGCTGGTTACTGGATTGCTGGTGCTGGTGTTTGTGTTCATGTCCTTTTTCATTGCTGCTAATGTCCTAATTTATAGGCGAGAGATCAGCCTTCAAGTGCCTTCTTCTCTATTATTTGTCCCCTCTTTCTTCTTGGTTATCATGGATCTATTTTATAGACTTCCTAGGCTTTATAGGCCTTATAGCCTTTGTAGCCCTTTTTTATAGGTTAATGAGCACATGTTGAAAGCTGATGGAGAGATTTTGGTGCTGCCTCCACGTTGCCTTGGCTGCATATGAATGTGGCTTCATCTTCTTATTTTCACTTTGATAATCTTCTTGAACTTCATGATTGTGTCTTGAGAATTTTGCCTTCTCTTTGGATCTTTTGGCTTCTCTCTTGTATGTCTGCCAAGTCGTGATGCTCTTGGTAGACATACAAGAGAGAAGCCAAAACATCCAAAGAGATGGCATAATTCTCAAGAAACAATCATGAAGTTCAAGAAGATTGTCAAAGTGAAGATAAGAAGATGAAGCCACATTCATATGCAGCCAAGGCAACTGGGAGACAACACCAAAATCCCTCCATCAGCTTCCAACATGTGCTCATGAACCTATAAAGAAGGGCTACAAAGGCTGTAAGGCCTATAAAGCCTAGGAAGTTTATAAAATAGGGCCATGATAACCAAGAAGAAAGAAGAGGCAAATAATAGAGGAGAAGGCACTTAAATGCTGATCTCTCGCCTATAAATTGAGACGCTCGCAGCAATGAAGAGGACACGAACATAGACACCAGCACCAGCAATCCAGTAGCCAGCAGTGCAGAGAGCCAGTGCTAACAAACTCTCAGCTCACTAGTTGCAGTTGTAACCGTCTCCCTGTAATAAAAGTCACTATATTAAAGGCACATGTACCATAAGCTTGGAGAGGTTGTAAGATAATTTTCTTTATCTTCGTGTAAGCCTTCGGGGTTTTCCCGAAAGGAAAAACCGTATGTAAGCTATATTGAGGAAATAAAGTAGTTTCGTATTTCCCATATTCTTTTTAAGCATGTTTATATGGGATGGGTTTCTTATGCTAGGGATCCTATAGGAGAAACCTCTACGTGTAGTTCTCTGTTAAATCCTTATGTGTGGCGTCTGAAAGAGAACCTTGTAGCCGTAGAGAAGTGTTCCCTCTAGGTGGAACTACCTGAGAAGACGATAAGAGAACGACCCATATAAATTTTATTAAAAACATCTAGGGAAATGAAGTTAGCTACTCCTGAAACAATATAGTGAGAAATATAGTGAGTACTGAGTAGGAATTTTACACCACTACGTACACCCTCGCTTGTCTGTTTGCCTCGCCAGCATGTCAAAGATCCTGCAATATATATGTACAGTCTAATATTAGTATATAAATATCAATATTAACGCTAATAAATTTATAAAAAATAAAAATTTGTAATCTTATATTTTATAGTATTTAAATTTTCGTATATTTATATTTTCCGTGTATTCTTTTAGTATTTTTATATCCCGTATATTATTGGTATCAGAGCTAGTGTTTAATCATTGAAAGGTTAAAGTATCTAAATTTAGAACTTAGCACAAGTAAGGTAATCAAAACTAAAGAAAATATTGATATAAAGTGTAGAATAAATCCTTCTGAAGAGCATACTTGGCATAGTACGCATAGCCAACTAAATATAGTTGTTGATCTGATATATAATTTCTTCATATCTTGGGGAAAAAGACAAGACAACTTAGATCAAAAATTTGAAAGTTTATATAAAAAATATCAGAAACTCGTAGAGAAATACTTTGGGTTGAATAATAAAATTGATATAGCTTTACATAAGCTAGAAGAAGCAAAAGCAAGACAAAATATAGTTAGTAAGAATAACGATTATATTAAAGAAGAAGTGAAGTCCATTGGGAAAAGTATAAGACCTTGACTAAATAAAAATAAAGACTTGTTATCTGGTATAGACACAAGACAAGACATATCTGAAATTAAAAGGTTAGTGCAAGAAGTAAAAACTTTGATCCTCTCATAGTTGCATGACCGAATATAACCAAGCATTAAACGAAGTAGCAAAATATTTAACACCTCCTATCGGGTTCTCTGATCACGATTCGCCAAAAGAAGACTCCAAAATAATAATAAGACAAAATAATACAATCATCTAATTATTAATTCAGATTTTAGGAAAACTAAATTGCGAACAAGGTAACAAAGACATTGTGTTAGTCTCGTCTGGAATTTTAGCATCACCAAAAAATATCAACTTAGAAAAATGGACATATCTAAAAGCCTCACTAGAAGAGACAAAAATATCCAATTAGTAAGACAAGATTCAAAACCCTTAGTATTAAGGCATAGAATGTCATCTAGCAATGCTGATGACATTAATTTAGAAGAAGTTATATAGACTTGCAAAGAGACCTAGAAATGTATCAAAAGGATATGCTAAGAAAAATAAAACCACAACAGGTTTACCATATGGGTATGTTCGAAAGTGGGTGTGGTCTATATAGAATATCCAGAGAAATAGAACTAAGTGTATTAACACATCCAGTAGATCTAAAAATTGTAAGTAGGAATATTGAAAATGAACTCAAATATTGTGGTGATAAATATATCCATCAAGATATGTATATCATAGGGGTCAAACGTATGACAAGAAAGAAGTTAGGAGCAAAGGTTTTAATAACCTTATTAGAAAAAAGATGGGGATCCGTGGATAAAGCAGCATTAGGATTTATGGAAGGATATATGAATGAAAATAGATTAATAACCTATATACCTCTAGACCTAATGATGCATGTGAAAGAATTTATTGACAAAATGAGTTTTGGATTTCAGACTAAAGGATATGAAGATTTTAAGGGAACAAATTTGCTAGTAAGCATAGAATTTATAGGAAGGCTTACTAATAAAAGTAGTTCTAGATATAGAGTAAATGTAGATGATGTAATTGAAAGCATGCAGTCTAAAGGTATTAAATTTATGAGACCTCTTAAAGTAAGTTTTGAAGAAAGAGCACGAGAAGAATGGAATATAGGTGATTTAATAGAAAACAAGGAATTAAAGCAACCTGAAACTTATCAGTTATCAAAATTGCGAAGGAACTAGTAGCATTAGGTTCACTAAGTATAAAGCAGCATCCTAAGATGACACATAATCGCTCATTTCAGACTAAGAATTTAGTGATAATAGGAATAACAAATCAACAGAATGCATGGAAAAGACAAGTGTAGATGATGAAATAAAACATTGTGAAGAAAAGTTAAAACATATTGATTCGGAGTATAATAACTCAATGACGAAAGACTGGCCTAAGAGTAGAGAAAAGGAATCATTTTTCATTAGAGAAATTGCAAGATTAAAGAAATTAAAAAATGAGAATAAATTATTCGCTAGTAGTTCAATCGTGTTAAATAATAAGGTAACACCAGAAGAAAAGGACAAGAAGAATAAAAACAATAATACTGACAAAATCCAGAAAGACAAAAGCATAAGTGAAGAGGAGCAATGTGATATAAATAATAAATTATTTACTGAAAGTTATGAAGAGGAAGAAGAATTGATGTAAGAAATATGGATAGAAAATGAAAAGAATACAATGATTTTATAAACTCCTTAGATGAGGTGGGATTACATAATTTAGAAAATGCAATGGAAGCCATGGAAGTAGAAAATAGTAAAAGAAAAAGAAGTACATATGGTGAAACTTCAGTAAAGAGAGAAGGTGAAAGAGAAAGATTAACTAGGTCAGCTGGAAAATGGCCACCTGAAAAAGATGACTTCCAACCATCTTACATTTTGTAACAATATAGATATATGGGTACCAAAATAAGAAATTTTGAAAAACCGGTACAATTTCAAAATACTAGAAATGATGGTGCAATACTAAATTTAGCAGCCCATGACCCAATAGATTGGCCGAATATCCTTAGCATATGGAAAGGGTTAATAGTTCAAAAATATATACAAAACCAGCACAATATAGGCACTAAGGTAGAAGACATGTTAACTTATCTTGAAACATTTTTAGGAGAATCTGCAAAGGTTCTATGGGAACAATGGGTAGAAACATATCCAGTTAATTATGAAGAACTGAAAAGAGCTGGAAGTAACCCAAATAATTTTGCTAATGTTATATCAAGCATAATCATAGCAGAAGACCCAGAATTAGGATTCACTGCATTACAAAATGAACGACTGAGAGAAATAGAAAAATTAACTTTAACAAGTTGGAAAGGTATAAAGGAATTCTTTCAGCATTATTTATATAATGCTACCACCGCCTAGCAAGGATATAATAGAGGTGTGGTTGAGAGATATTTTAATAAATTACCTGACCCTTTAGGATCTATAAGATTTGAGGAATATAAGAAAGAAACAGAAGGATCTATTATAAATTGTCCCAAGCCATAACATTTGTTTTTAAACAACTAAGGAAGGTATGTACGAGCATTCAAGCCCAAAGATCTATGAAGAAATCAGATTACAATTTCTGCAATAACATAGTCCAAATATCATTATCGTATGGAGAAGAACGACATAGGAGTAAGAAACATTATAAACCTGAACGAAGAGATAATAGAAATTATAGAACAAAGAGAAGATATTTTCTAAGAAGGTCAGGCAATAGAGCTCCGTTTTTACATAAGAGAAATGTAAGAAGGTATAATCTTAGAAAGACTTATGATAGTACATGTAGATGCTTTATATGCAACTCACCTGATCACCTAAGGAAAACATGTCCTAATAAAGACCAAAAAATGTATTCTAGTAAAATATAAGAGCAAGAAAGGGTACTAATTATAGATAGCGTTAATGAGAATATAAGTATGTGATGATGAAATAAAAGATGATGAGTCAATATATTCAATCATAGAAACCGATGAAGTAGAAAATTAGATTTTAGAAGATGATTCAAGTGAAGATGATATAGATTTAATAGACGAATTTGTAGATTTAAAAGTAGAAATGATGAACCAGGTAGAATGTCAACATGATTGGATTAGAGGTAAAGGTGATTATAATATAAAATGTGCTTTTTGTATATACCATGTGAGTCAAGAAAATAGGTTTACTTGTAGCATATGTTCAAGGCAAGCTTGTGCTTCTTGTTTAAAATCAAAGAAGCAAGGTTGAAGACAAGAAGTAGAAATTGAGCAAGAAGACCAAATATTATCTAGTAGAGTTAGAAACTTAGAAATAGGATTAATAAGCTAGAAGCGGAACTAGAGGAACTAAAATATAAGCTAGAAAATAATAGTGGTAATATAGATCAAGAAGATAATACTATAAAAGTACAGAATTAAAAGATCAAATGGTCACAGTAAGAGAGCAAAAGGGGATAGGCTAATTCAGCTCAAAGATGCAATAACTAGTTTTGGAAGTAAATATATAGTACATTTACCATTCAAGGAAGTGTTAGGAATAAGAATACAAGTTAAAAAAGTATTAAAGCCAAATAATTCATATAAAATTTTAGCACTATTAGATACAGGTTGCACAAAAAATATCATCCATGACAAGTATTTTATGAGATGCCCTGAAATAGTGAAAACTATAGACGATAATAAAGCTGAAGTATCCACATACATGTCTGGAATAAAGAAAATTCATAATCAATTGGCATATAATATTGAAAGCTACATAAACGACACAAAATATATAATAGATGAAATTACAATAAGAGATCTGTCGGTAATAAGTGATGACATGATACTAGGATTAAGATTTTTCCAACAATCATTACAAACCACTATTATACATGAAGAAGGAGTTACATTCATTCCATATCAAGATAGTGTTCCATACATATCTGTGGTACGAAAACAAAGAAAATATTTACAAAATGTAGAAATATCTAATCTAGAGGATGAATATAGTGTAGAGCCACCTGAAGACTGCAAAAAAGAGGAACCAAGTAATACCATAGAAGAATATCATATAGAAAATACATGCACCTAGTGTATAGGATTACAATCATTCTCGCCGAATTGGTATAGAGATATAAAATCTAAGAGTGATATAGACAAGATTGTGCAAAGATTAGAAGATATTCAAATCATTGGAGAAATACCAATGAAACATTGGGATAAGAATTCCATAGTATGCAAAATAAATATTATAAACCCTGATTATATAATCAAGTCAGGATCAATAGAAGCTACTCCCAAAGATATAGAAGAATTTAAAATGCATATCGAAGAATTATTAATATTAAAGGCAATTAGAGAAAGTAGAAGTCCTCATCGCTCAGCTGCCTTTATAGTTAGAAATCACGCTGAAGAAGTTAGAGGCAAGTCTAGAATGGTTATAAACTACAAAAGACTTAATGATAATACCATAGATGATGCATACAATATACCGAATAAGCAAGAATGGATAAATAGAAAACAAGGAAGCAAATATTTTTCTAAGTTTGATCTAAAGGCCGGATTTTGGCAAGTAAAAATGGCCAAGGAATCTATTACTTGGACAACATTTACATATCCTCAAGGTCATTATGAATGGCTAGTTATGCCATTAGGATTAAAGAATGCACCTGCACTATTTCAAAGAAAGATGCAAAATATATTTAATGAGAATCAAGCTTTTATATTAGTATATGTAGATGACTTACTAGTCTTCTCTAAGTCATATAAAGAGCATATTGCTCACCTTAAAGTTTTCTTTCGAAAGGTAGAACAAAATGGTTTAATCTTATCTAAAAAGAAAATGGAAATTTTCAAAGAGAAAATAAATTTTCTTGGACATGAAATAAGAGAAGGAAAAATATACTTGCAGGAACATATTGCTAAGAAAATATTACAATTCCCTGATACCATGAATGATAAAAAAATTCACAACATTTTTTAGGGATTGTAAATTATGCAAGGAATTACATAGACAACCTAGCAAAGCTTGCTGAACCTTTGTATGCTAAACTAAGAAAGAATGGACAAAATTATTTCAATTCAGAAGAGATAAAATTAGTTAAGGCTATAAAAGAAAAAGTGAAAAATTGAAACCCTTAGAATTACCATTAGAAGATAACTATTTTATTATTGAAACAAATGCATCCAAAGTAGGATGGGGTGCTATATTAAAGCAAAAACCTAATAAATATTCCCCAAAAGCAGAAGAGAAAATATGCAGATATGCCTCGGGAAGTTAGAAATTAAAAATAGTGAATACTATTGATAGGGAAATCCTTGCAGTAGCCATGCAATAAATGCATTTAGGTTATATTTTGGATTTAAAGAATTTATAGTACGAACAGATTGTGAAGCAATATGTAGATACTATAACCAAATCAATAGTAAGAAAAGTTCCACGAGAATATGGGTTCTATTTGAAGATATCATAACATGGAATGGATATAAAGTTGTTTTCGAGCATATTAAAGGAAAATATAATTGTTTACCTGATATATTCTCTCGTGCATCAATATTGCAGGAATGAAGCGTGGGTTACTCCCCAATGGGACCGAAGTTTTCACTTTCGGCTCAAATAGTTCATTAAAAATATTTCCCCCGAATACATTCAAATTCAAGCCTAAAGGTCATATTTATATTGATGAAGTTCAGCAATGCATATTAGACAATTTCTTGTTTCAGTATAATGCTAAAAAAGAAGAAATAGGTTATATGCTATCCATCCTAAATAGTCTCGCAGAGTATTTCAATATGATGAACAAGAAGGTACCAAAGTCAGCAAATATTAAGACAGAAGAATTAATAGCATTATATGTCCTATATGATGGAAATAAGCCAAGAATATATTTTACTTTTGAAGAAATACTAAAACAAAATCTGGAAGCAAGGAAAATAAAAAAGGATTTATCATGGAGAAAATACTATGATATCAATGAAGCTTTAAGATATGCAAGAGAAATGATAGGAGAGAATTATTATATAGAAGCAAAAGCAAAAGAACACATCCAGAAGTATAGAGGAGTAGGTACCTCTGCTCCAACAAGTCCAAATTATACAAAGGGTGAAGCGTCAACTTCATCAAAGGTAAAAGAAGAATTGTTATTTTTAATGAAGGAAGAAGAATCCCGAAAATACCAAACATACAAATCATGCCTTTTAAAAGGATTGGATCCTCTGGATTCTGAATATATAGATATGCAAATAGATGAAAAATTCCAAGAAGTCAAGAAATTAATAAAAGAAGATATTTTAAAAGAACTACGAGAAGAGTTTAATGGAAAATTTGAAGAAATAAAGAAAGAATATGAGATAAAGTATGACTTCAATTTATCAGATGAAGATCATATGGATACTGCATGACATGGGAAAAAGCTTGAATAAATAAGCAATGATATATTCAGCAGATAATATTGAATATGAATATTATCTGCTTATTCAAAGTTCTTATTCATATTCAATATTATCTGCTGAATATATCATTGCTTATTTATTACGGCTTTTGGCCATGTCCTGCAATATCCATATGATCTTCATCTGATAGATTGAAGTCCTATTTTATCTCATATTCTTTCTTTATTTCTTCAAGCATTAAACTCTTCTTGTAATTCTTTTAAAATATGTTCTTTTATTAATTTCTTGACTTCTTGGAATTTTTCATCTATTTTCATATCTATATATTCAGAATCCAGCAGATCCAAACCTTTTAAAAGGCATGATTTGTATGTTTGGTATTTTGGGGATTCTTCTTCCTTCATTAAAAATAACAATTCTTCTTTTACCTTTGATGAAGTTGATGCTTCACCCTTTGTATAATTTGGACTTGTTGGAGCAGAGGTACCTACTCCTCTATACTTCTGGATGTGTTCTTTTGCTTTTGGTTCCATATAATAATTCTCTCCTATCATTTCTCTTGCATATCTTAAAGCTTCATTGATATCATAGTATTTTCTCCATGATAAATCCTTTTTTATTTTCCTTGCTTCTAGCTTTTGTTTTAGTATTTCTTCAAAAGTAAAATATATTCCTGGCTTATTTCCATCATATAGGACATATAATGCTATTAATTCTTCTGTCTTAATATTTGCTGACTTTGGTACCTTCTTGTTCGTCATATTGAAATACTCAGCGAGACTATTTAGGATGGATAACATATAACCTGTTTCTTCTTTTTTAGCATTATACTAAAACCAGAAATTGTCTAATATGCATTGCTGAACTTTGTCAATATAAATATGACCTTTAGGCTTGAATTTGAATGTATTCGGGGGAAATATTTTAAATGAATTATTTGAGCCAAAAGTGAAAACTGCGGTCCCATTGGGGAGTAACCCACACTTCATTCCTGCAATATTGATGCACGAGAGAATATATCAGGTAAACAATTATCTTTTCCTTTAATATGCTCGAAAACAACTTTATATCTATTCCCTGTTATGATATCTCCAAATAGAACCCATCTTCTAGTGGAACTTTTCTTACTATTGATTTGGTTATAGTATCTACATATTGCTTCACAATCTGTTTGTACTATAAATTCTTTAAATCCTAAGTATAACCTAAATGCATTTATTGCATGGACTACTACAAGGATTTCCCTATCAATATTATTCACTGTTTTTAATTTATAACTTCCAGAGGCATATCTTCTTTTGGGGAATAATTATTAGGTTTTTGCTTTAATATAGCACCCCATCCTACTTTGGATGCATCTGTTTCGATAATAAAATAGTTATCTTCTAATGGTAATTCTAAGGGTTTCAAATTTTCCACTTTTTCTTTTATAGCCTTAACTAATTTTATGTCTTCTGAATTGAAATATTTTTGTCCATTCTTTCTTAGTTTTGCATACAAAGGTCCAGCAAGCTTTGCTAGGTTGTCTATGTAATTCCTTGCATAATTTACAATCCCTAAAAATTGTTGTAAAACTTTTTTATCATTCATGGTATCAGGGAATTGTAATATTTTCTTAGCAATATGTTCCTACAAGAATATTTTTCCTTCTCCTATTTCATGTCCAAGAAAATTTATTTTCTCTTTGCAAATTTCCATTTTACTTTTAGATAAGATTAAACCATTTTGTTCTCCCTTTCGAAAGAAAACTTCAAGGTGAGCAATATGCTATTTATATGACTTAGAGAAGACTAGTAAGTAATATACATATACTAATATAAAATCTTGATTCTCATTAAATATATTTGGCATCTTTCTTTGAAATAGTGCAGGTGGATTCTTTAATCCTAATGGCATAACTAGCCATTCATAATGACCTTGAGGACATGTAAATGCTGTCCAAGGAATAGATTCCTCGGCCATTTTTACTTGCCAAAATCCGGCCTTTAGATCAAACTTAGAAAAATATTTACTTCCTTGTATTATATTTATCCATTCTTGCTTATTCGGTATATTGTATGCATCATCTATGGTATTATCATTAAGTGTTTTGTAGTTTATAACCATTCTAGACTTGCCTGTAACTTCTTCAGCTTGATTTCTAACTATAAAGGCAGCTAGCGATGAGGACTTCTACTTTCTCTAATTGCCTTTAATATTAATAATTCTTCGATATGCATTTTAAATTCTTCTATATCTTTGGGAGTAGCTTCTATTGGTCTTGACTTGATTATATAATCAGGGTTTATAATATTTATTTTGCATACTATGGAATTCTTATCCCAATGTTTCATTAGTATTTCTCCAATGATTTGAATATCTTCTAATCTTTGCACAATCTTGTCTATATCACTCTTAGATTTTGTATCTCTATACCAATTCGGTGAGAATGATTGTAATCCTATACACTCGGTGCATGTATTTTCTATATGATATTCTTCTATGGTATTACTTGGTTCCTCTTTTTTGCAGTCTTCAGGTGGCTCTACACTATATTCATCCTCTAGATTAGATATTTCTACATTTTGTCAAGATTTTCTTTGTTTTCGTACATCAGATATGTATGGAACACTATCTTGATATGAAATGAATGTAACTCCTTCTTCATGTATAATAGTGGTTTGTAATGATTGTTGTAAAAATCTTAATCCCAGTATCATGTCATCACTTATTACCGACAGATCTCTTATTGTAATTTCATCTATTATATATTTTGTGCCATTTATGTAGATTTCAATATTATATTCCAATTGATTATGAATTTTCTTTATTCCAGACATGTATGTGGATACTTCAGCTTTATTATCGTCTATAGTTTTCACTATTTCAGGGCATCTCATAAAATACTTGTCATGGATGATATTTTTTGTGCAACCTGTATCTAATAGTGCTAAAATTTTATATGAATTATTTGGCTTTAATACTTTTTTAACTTGTATTCTTATTCCTAACACTTCCTTGAATGGTAAATGTACTATATATTTACTTCCAAAACTAGTTATTGCATCTTTGAGCTGAATTAGCCTATCCCCCTTTTGCTCTCTTACTGTGACCATTTGATCTTTTAATTCTGTACTTTTATAGTATTATCTTCTTGATCTATATTACCACTATTATTTTCTAGCTTATATTTTAGTTCCTCTAGTTCCGCTTCTAGCTTATTAATCCTATTTCTAAGTTTCTAACTCTACTAGATAATATTTGGTCTTCTTGCTCAATTTCTACTTCTTGTCTTCAACCTTGCTTCTTTGATTTTAAACAAGAAGCACAAGCTTGCCTTGAACATATGCTACAAGTAAACCTATTTTCTTGACTCACATGGTATATACAAAAAGCACATTTTATATTATAATCACCTTTACCTCTAATCCAATCATGTTGACATTCTACGTGGTTCATCATTTCTACTTTTAACCTGCAAATTCGTCTATTAAATCTATATCGTCTTCACTTGAATCATCTTCTAAAATCTGATTTTCTACTTCATCGGTTTCTATGATTGAATATATTGACTCATCATCTTTTATTTCATCATCACATACTAATATATTCTCATTAACGCTATCTACAATTACTACCCTTTCTTGCTATTCTATTTTACTAGAATAGCTTTTTTGGTCTTTATTAGGACATGTTTTACTTAGATGGTCAGGTGAGTTGCATATAAGGCACCTACATGTACTATCATAAGTCTAGGATTATACCTTCTTACATTTCTCTTATGTAAAAACGGAGCTCTATTGTCTGACCTTCTTAGGAAATATCTTCTCTTTGTTCTATAATTTCTATTATCTCTTCGTTCAGGTTTATAATGTTTCTTACTCCTATGTCGCTCTTCTCCATACGATAATGGTATTTGTACTATGTTATTGCAGAAATTGAAATCTGATTTCTTCATAGATCTTTGGGCTTGAATGCTCGTACATACCTTCCTTAGTTGTTTGAAAACAAATGTTATGGCTTGGGATATATTTATAATGGATCCTTCTATTCCTTTCTTATATTCCTCAAATATTATAGATCCTAAAGGGTCAGGTAATTTATTCAAATATCTCTCAACCACACCTCTATTATATCCTTGCTTGGCGGTGGTAGCATTATATAAATAATGCTGAGAGAATTCCTTTATACCTTTCCAACTTGTTAAAGTTAATTTTTCTATTTCTCTCGGTCGTTCATTTTGTAATGCAGTGAATCCTAATTCTGGGTCTTCTGCTAGGATTATGATTGATATAACATTAGCAAAATTATTTGGGTTACTTCCCGCTCTTTTCAGTTCTTCATAATTAACTGGATATGTTTCTACCCATTGTTCCCATAGAACCTTTGCAGATTCTCCTAAAAATGTTTCAAGATAAGTTAACATGTCTTCTACCTTAGTGCCTATATTGTGCTGGTTTTGTATATATTTTTGAACTATTAACCCTTTCCATATGCTAAGGATATTCGGCCAATCTATTGGGTCATGGGCTGCTAAATTTAGTATTGCACCATCATTTCTAGTATTTTGAAATTGTATCGGTTTTTCAAAATTTCTTCTTTTGGTACCCATATATCTATATTGTTACAAAATGTAAAATGGTTGGAAGTCATCTTTTTCAGGTGGCCATTTTCCAGCTGTCCTAGTTGATCTTTCTCTTTCACCTTCTCTCTTTACTGAAGTTTCACCATATGTACTTCTTTTTCTTTTACTATTTTCTACTTCCATGGCTTCCATTGCATTTTCTAAATTATGTAATCCCACCTCATCTAAGGAGTTTATAAAATCATTGTATTCTTCAGCCTCATCATACCTTTCATTTTCTATCCATATTTCTTTCATCAATTCTTCTTCCTCTTCATAACTTTCAGTAAATAATTTATTATTTATATCCCATTGCTCCTCTTCACTTATGCTTTTGTCTTTCTGGATTTGGTCAGTATTATTGTTTTTATTATTCTTGTCTTTTTCTTCTGGTGTTACCTTATTATTTAACACGATTGAACTACTAGCGAATAATTTATTCTCATTTTTTAATTTCTTTAATCTTGCAATTTCTCTAATGAAAAATGATTCCTTTTCTCTACTTTTAGGCCAGTCTTTCGTCATTGAGTTATTATACTCCGAAACTATATGTTTTAACTTTTCTTCACAATGTTTTATTTCATCATCTACACCTGTCTTTTCCATGCATTCTGTTGATTTGTTATTCCTATTATCACTAAATTCTTAGTCAGAAATGAGCGATTATGTGTCATCTTACGATGCTGCTTTATAATTGGTGAACCTAATGCTACTAGTTCCTTCGCAATTTTGATAACTGATAAGTTTCAGGTTGCTTTAATTCTTTCTCTTCTATTAAATCACCTATATTCCATTCTTCTCGTGCTCTTTCTTAAAAACTTACTTTAAGAGGACTCCTAAATGTAATACCTTTAGACTGCATGCTTTCAATTACATCATCTACATTTACTCTATATCTAGAACTACTTTTATTAGTAAGCCTTCCTATAAATTCTATGCTTACTAGCAAATTTGTTCCCTTAAAATCTTCATATCCTTTAGTCTGAAATCTAAAACTCATTTTTTCAATAAATTCTTTCACAGGCATCATTAGGCCTAGAGCTATATAGGTTATTAATCTATTTTCATTCATATATCCTTCCATAAATCCTAATGCTGCTTTATCCACAGATCCCCATCTTTTGTCTAATAAGGTTATTAAAACCTTTGCTCCTAACTTCTTTCTTGTCATACCTTTGACTCCTATGATATACATACCTTGATGGATAGCTATATAGGTTATTAATCTATTTTCATTCATATATCCTTCCATAAATCCTAATGCTGCTTTATCCACAGCTCCCCATCTTTTGTCTAATAAGGTTATTAAAACCTTTGCTCCTAACTTATTTCTTGTCATACCTTTGACTCCTATGATATACATACCTTGATGGATATATTTATAACCACAATATTTGAGTTCATTTTCAATATTCCTACTTACAATTTTTAGATCTACTGGATGTGTTAATACACTTAGTTCTATTTCTCTGGATATTCTATATAAATCACTCCTACTTTCGAACATACCCATATGGTAAACCTGTTGTGGTTTTATTTTTCTTAGCGTATCCTTTTGATACCTTTCTAGGTCTCTTTGCAAGTCTATAAATTCTTCTAAATTAATGTCATCAACATTGCTACAAGACATTCTATGCCTTAATGCTAAGGGTTTTGAATCTTGTCTTACTAATTGGATATTTTTGTCTCTTCTAGTGAGGCTTTTAGATATGTCCATTTTTCTGAGTTGATATTTTTTGGTGATGCTAAAATTCCAAACAAGGCTAACACAATATATTTGTTACCTTGTTCGCAATTTAGTTTTCCTAAAATCTAAATTAATAATTGGATGATTGTATTATTTTGCCTTATTATCATTTTGGAGTCTTCTTTTGGCGAATCGTGATCAGAGAACCCGATAGGAGGTGTTAAATATTTTTCTACTTTGTTTAATGCTTGGTTATATCCTGACATGCAACTATGAGAGGATCAAAGTTTTTACTTCTTGCACCAACCTTTTAATTTCAGATATGTCTTGTCTTGTGTCTGTACCAGATAACATGTCTTTATTTTTATTTAGACAAGGTTTTATACTTTTCTCAATGGACTGCACTTCTTCTATAATATAATCGTTATTCTTACTAACTATATTCTGTCTTGCTTTTGCTTCTTATAACTTATGTAAGGCTATATCAATTTTATTATTTAACTCGGAGTACTTCTCTACGAGTTTCTGATATTCTTTATATAAAGTTTCAAATTTTTGGTCTAAGTTGTCTTGTCTTTTTCACCAACATATGAAGAAATTATATATCAGGTCAACAACTATATTTAGTTGGCTATGCGTGCTATGCCAAGTATGCTCTTCAGAAGGATTTATTCTGCACTTTATATCAATATTTTCTTTAGTTTTTATTACCTTACCTGCGCTAACTTCTAAATTTAGATACTTTAATCTTTCAATGATTAAACACTAGCTCTGATACCAATAATATACGAGATATAAACATACTAAAATAATACATGGAAAATATAAATATACAAAAATTTAAATACTATAAAATATAAAATTACAAATTTTTATTTTTTATAAATTTATTAGCGTTAATATTGATATTTATATATTAATATTAGACTATACGTATATACTGCATGATCTTTTACAGGCTGGCGAGGCCAACAGACAAGCGAGGGTGTACGTAGTGGTGTAAAAGTCCTACTCGGTACTCACTGTATTTCTCACTATATTGCTTCGGGAGTAGCTAAGTTCATTTCCCTAGATGTTTTTAATCAAATTTATATGGGTCGTTCTCTTATGGTCTTCCCAGTCAGTTCCACCCAGAGGGAACACTTCTCTATGGCTACAAGGTTCTTGTTCAGACGCCACAAATAAGGCTTTAACAGAGAACTACACGCAGAGGTTTCTCCTATAGGATCCCTAGCACAAAAACCCATCCCATATAAACTTGTTTTAAAAGAACAAAGGAAATACGAAACTACTTCATTTCCACAATATAGCTTACATACGGTTTTCCTTTTCAGGAAACCCCCGAAGGGATTACACGAAGATAAAGAAAATTACCTTACAACCTCTCCAAACTTATGGTACAGGTGCCTTCAATATAGTGTCTTTTATTACAGGGAGAGGGTTACAACTACTACTAGTGAGCTGAGAGTTTGTTAGCACTGGCTCTCTGCTCTGCTGGTTGCTGGATTGCTGGTGCTGGTGTCTGTGTTCGTGTCCTCTTCATTGCTGCGAGCGTCTCAATTTATAGGCGAGAGATCAGCCTCCAAGTGTCTTCTCCTCTATTATTTTCCTTTTCTTTCTTCTTGGTTATCATGGACCTGTTTTATAGACTTCCTAGGCTTTATAGGCCTTATAGCCTTTGTAGCCCTTCCTTATAGGTTCATGAGCACATGTTGAAAGCTGATGGAGAGATTTTGGTGCTGCCTCCACGTTGCCTTGGCTGCATATGAATGTGGCTTCATCTTTTTATCTTCACTTTAACAATCTTCTTAAACTTCATGATTGTGTCTTGAAAATTCTGCCTTCTCTTTGGATCTTTTGGCTTCTCTCTTGTAGGTCTGTCAAGAGCATCACGACTTGCTATATTTGGGCTGCATGCGTGCTAGTAGAGGTTATTTTTATTGTTATTTTTTTTCCGGGTATAGTCCTCCACGCCCGAATAATTGATAGTAATATCAATTCAATTTAATTTTATGCTTGGGTCGGTCCTTCGCGCCTGAATAATATTAATATATATTAATATTTAAATAATATATATATATATATATATATATATATATATATATATATATATATATATATATATATATATATATAGGAAAAATACTTCTTACTCCCGGGTGTAACTATACCCACGTCTCATATACTATCTTACGGAAGTATATGTAATACTTTATCTGTTTGAGTATGTTCATATACTATATCTAAGATACTTCCAAGCAAGTTAGGTGAAAAAATTGCAAATGCACCCATAGTTTTCAGTATATATGTAAAATACCGTCATATTTGTACGTACAAAAGGAGTATGTGAATAAAAATTACATACTACCCAAAAAATACTATATATACTACCCAAATATTCTTATATACTTCATACTACCTATATATAGTCTCCAGTATGATAGATACTGGCTAAATTACGTGAAACACACGTGGGTGTAAAGGTGTAACTACACTCGGGTGTAGTATGAATATGTCATATATATATATATATATATATATATATATATATATATATATATGAAAAATACTTCTTACTCCCGGGTGTAACTACACCCACATCTCATATACTACCTTACGGAAGTATTTGTAATACTTTATCTATTTGAGTATGTTCATATACTATATCTAAGACACTTACAAGCAAGTTAGGTGAAAAATTTGCAAGTGCGCCCATAGTTTGCACTATATATGTAAAATACCGTCATATTTGTACGTATAAAAGGAGTATGTGAATAAAAATTGCATACTACCAAAAAAATAGTATATATACTGCTCAAATAATCTTATATACTTCATACTACACGTACATAACTTCCGGTATGGTAGATACTGCCTACATAGTGTGAAACACGTGTGGGTGTAGCTTCACCCGGGTGTAGTATGAATATGTCCTATATATATATATATATATATATATATATATATATATATATATATATAAGTTACCATGTAAACCACACCGTGAGTTGAAGCAATACAAAAGAAAGCAAGGTCATCGCCACAGGTCCGTCTCGGACCTTCGCCAACCTTGTATTAATCTTCACGATCTGGTAGTTTACAAGAATGAGACTACACGCATATATATATATATATTCTAGGATTTAGCCTAACCGACTTTAGCTAGGAGTCCTAACCAGATACATGCATTTGTCCTACTCAGAACCCTTTGTATGTATACCACCCGTATATACAGTATATACACAGTGCGTGCCGGCATTGGAGACCGGAGTGCTTATTTAACAGTCACCCCCTAAGCATGACCTAAACTTTGCTTTGGTGTCATGACCTCCCGTTACTAGGAGATTCTCCATGAGACTCTGATAACAATTGGTGACATGGAGGATGACCCTGCGAGGAGCAGCTGGCGTAGTTGGCACCTAGGACGACAAGACGAGCACACCCGATAACTTCCGGTCCGATATGCACGTACTGCAGCTGATCGATTCTTTTGATCATGCCAGTACAACTCACGCACGCACCCCCAAAACAACTTAATTGCCAAAGGCCCTTGTCGAGCCTTGCTTTCTTTTGTACTGCTTCAACTCACGGTGTGGTTTATGTTAGGGTAATAGATGCTTGTATTACCAGAGGGCCAAAGGCCAGAACCAAAATCTGCAAGCAACCACCGTAACTAGGTCACCTCAGCGGTCACCGAACCCATAGCCCGCAACTCAGCCTCAACACTCGAGAGGGAAACAGCTACCTGTTTCTTCGTCTTCCAAGCAACAAGCACATCACCAAGAAACACACAGTAAGCAGAAAGTGAACGACGATCCGTAGGATCATTCGCCCACGTAGCATCCGAGTAGCACTAGAGCTGGAGAGAGCTAGAACGAGGGAAGAAAAGGCTAACAAGATGGCGATAACGAGTGGGATCGGGAAGAGGATCACCATCAGTAGGACGAAGCTTAACATTAAGCTCCAATGGAGTCTCAACAGTGCGCTCATCCGCAAGAGCAGCCCGAGCAAGAAGATCCTGAATATACTTTTCCTGAGAGATAGAAAAGCCATCAGAAGTGGAGGAAACCTCAATCCCAAGAAAGTAGCGAAGAGGACCAAGATCAGTCATAAGAAACTAATCACGGAGACGAGCCTTGACAAAGGCAATATACTCAGGATCATCACCGGTAATGATCATATCATCAACGTAGAAAAGGAGAAGAGTGCGTCCACGAGGAGAAGTGTGAACAAAAAGCACTGGATCATGAGAACTAGGAGAGAAACCAGCAGCAGTCACCACAGAGGCAAATCGCTCAAACCAGGCACGAGGGGCCTGTTTCAGGCCATAAAGAGAACGTCGAAGACGACAAACCATCCCATCGGGAATAGAATACCCAGGAGGAGGCTACATGTAAACCTCCTCACTCAACTTGCCATTAAGAAAAGCATTCTGAACATCAAGCTGAGACACAGACCAGCGTCGAATAGAAGCAACAACAAGAAGAGTACGCACAGTGGTCATATGGGCCACATGAGCAAAGGTCTCATCATAGTCACGACCATGTTCCTGCTGAAAACCATGAGCCACAAGACGTGCTTTATAACGCTCAAGAGATCCATTAGAGCAGATCTTAATTTTATAGACCCACTTACACGTGATAGGACGAACACCAAAAGGGGGAGAAACAAGATCCTAGGTGCCAGTGCGCTCAAGCGCAACGATCTCCTCAGCCATGGCAAGCTGCCATTCAGGATGACACGCGGCATCCCGATAAGAAGTCGGCTCGGAGACTACAGAAAGACCATACTGACTAGGAGAGTAACGGTCTAGAGCACGGCGCTGACGAATAGGCCGTGAAGAAGGAAGCTCATCCGCGGAAGACGACTCGTCAGAAGAGGAGGAAGAAGGAACAGCGGAGGAAGGGTCCGAAGCCGGAGAACGAGGAGAACTAGGGGAACTAGACGGAGGAGAGGATGGCGCCGAAGTCAAAGAAGGCGCATCAGAAGAAGGAGGTGGAGGAGAAGGGACAGCGGAAGGTGTATCAGGAAAAAGAAGAAAGGAGAGATCATTCGTTGGGTAAGTACCAGAGGTGGGGCGAGGATAGAAAGGACGCGTCTCATCGAACGTGACATCACGAGAGATGCGCATACGACGACCAACGGGGTCCCAACAGCGATAGCCCTTATGCTCATCACTGTAGCCGAGAAAAACACACTCAACAGACTGAGCGGTCAGTTTGGTGCGTTCGCGAGGAGGGAGAAGGACATAGCAAACGCAACCAAATAAACGAAGAGTCGAGTAGTCTGGACAAGTACCAGAGAGACGCTTGAGAGGAATGCCACCCTGAAGAGCAGCTGAAGGCTGAATGTTAATGAGGTAAGTCGACGTAGCGACAGCCTCAGCCCAGAAATGCGGCGGAAGAGAGGAAGCAATCATCATAGCACGGGTAGTCTCAAGAATATGACGATGCTTACGGTCGGCGACACCATTTTGAGCATGGGCGCCGAGACACGAGAACTGAGCAAGGGTGCCCTGCTCAGCAAGGATGCCGCGCAGGTGCTAGGAGATATACTCTCCTGCAGAATCAACATGAAACACACGAATAGGCGTGGAATACTAAGTACGAACCATGACCACAAAGCGCTGATAAATAGCAAGCACCTCACTGCGAGAGCGCATAAAAAATAACCATGTGTACCGTGAAAAATCATCAATAAACAAAATATAGTATCGATGGCCCCCTTTTGAAGCAAAGGGAGCTGGACCCCACACATCTGAATGAACTAAATCAAAAGGTCGCTGAGAGACAGACACACTAGTAGGATAGGGAAGCTGAATCTGTTTGCCTAACCTACAACCCTGACATGAATGTAAAGACGACACATCTCCTGAGATGACCCAGCCAATGATGCCACTACTGAAACGAGCCAGTGACAGAAGCAGCAATCGCAGGAGAAGTGGCAAAAGAAGTGTCAGCGGAAGGAACGCGAAGCCAGTCTAACTCTCATAGCCCCGGAGACTCAATGCTGCGAGGGCCAGCTCCAAGCAGAGGCTGTGTACGACGGTCCTGAACAGCACAAGAATCAGTGTCAAGAATGACATGACAACCAGAATCAGTAAGCTGACTAGCAGAGAAAAGGTTCATCTTAAGACTGGGAACATGAGAAACATTAGGAACAGAGAAAGAGGAAGTAGAGAGGGTGCCTCGACTGGAAACAGGAAGAGAGGTACCATCAGCCGTAATAACACGGACAGGAGAAATAAGAGAGCGAAGAGCAGAAAGAATAGAAGATGCAGAAGTCATATGAAAAGAAGCTCCAGAATCCAGATACCACGGGGATGACGTACCTGACTGTGTAGAAGGTGATGGTCGCGCGTTGCAGAAGAACTAGACACAGAACCAGCAGTACCCGACGAGGAAGAGCCTGTAGCAGCGAGCAGACTACGTAGACCACGGATAATATCCTGATCAGACAGTGCACCAGCAGGGGGTCCAGAAGCAACAATAGAAGATCCTGAAGAACCAGACTGCCGATGAGCAAGGTACTGCTGACGTAAGCAGGGATCCCTCGTCCAGCAGCCAGAGATATCGTGGCCAGGCTTACCACAGTGGGCGCAGGGAGGACGAGAACCACGAGGCTGCTGAGGCTGACTCTGACCCTGGGCCGGTGGAGTAGAGAGTAGTGGCAGTGCTAGAGACCGCGAAGAAACCGGCGATACGGGGGACCACGAGCAGCAAGAACAAAATAAACCTCAAGAAGACCAGCACCACGAAGACGAGTCTCCTCAGCACGAAGCTCAGCCAGTACCTCAGAGAGCGGAACACGACCACGAGCAAGCAGCTGGGCACGATGCGGCTCAAACTCCTTGCGGAGCCGCGACAAGAACTCAAAGACGCTCTGAAACTCCAGATCCACGCGCACAATCAGACAGCAGGGACAGGTGTTACACACCGCTGTACGAAGAGAGTCAAGCTGACGCCAAATAGCAGCACTCTGAGTATAGAAATCATCAATAGTGGAATCACCATGCTTAAGATCATGCTCCTGACGAACCACAAACAGATAAAGAGCATCTCCAGACGGCTGATAGCGCTGACGAAGAAAAGCCCACTGAGCAGCAGCAGTGGGAAGACCCATGAACTCAACAGCATACTGAGGCAGAACACTGGAAGTGAGAACAGCAGCAGCACGAGCATCCTCATCTATCCACTGAGTGTAGTCAGCCAGATCCAGCCGGTAGGTCGCAACAGCAGTAGAATGCTCCTGGACCTTGCGATCATAATCAGCCTGAGCAGTATCATCCGCACTCTGGGCTGCATCCTTGACCGCCTGAGTAGCATCGGGGGCAAGGGCAATGGGCGTCGGTGCAATAGGCGCCGGAGGCGCAACGGGGCGCGGTGGACAGGAGACCTCACCGGAAAGCACACCCCAAAGGCGAAGGCCACGCATATGGACGCGCATGAAGGCAGCGAAATCAGGATAATTCACGCCATCAAAAATCACCGGGCAGCGAGGAATCGCAACATAGCCCGATGAGGAAGACATAACTCTGTTTTTTTTCTTTCAGATCCGAAGTAGATCGGACGAACCGGCGGCAGCTGAGCGCGGCTGCAGAGAGCCGGGGCAAGCAGCGGCCGGGGACGGACCGGAGAGCGGCGGAGTCGGCGGCGGACGAGCGGCCGGACACAGACGGGCGCGACGGCGGGATGGCGGCGGTGGCGGTCGAGCGGCCGGAGGCGGATCCGGGGGCGGCGACGGACGGGCGGTCGGAGGAGAAGCGGCGGCGGCGGCGGCGGCGACCGGGCGCGGCGGTGGGGGGCGGCGGCGAGCGGTGGCGGCGGCGACCGGGGACTGAGGCGGCGGCGCCGGCCGGGCGCGGCGAGGAAAAAAAGGCCTTACGGCTTTGATACCATGTTAGGGTAATAGATGCTTGTATTACCAGAGGGCCAAAGGCTAGAATATATAGTACATGTACAGGTGCAAATACAGAAAGCCCCCTAACATATGGGGAAACTACAATATACAAATATACTCCAACAGGGTAGCTTATATATATGTGCCAAGACTAGACAACCGACTCAGATAGCTAAACCTAGTCTAATACATATAAGTATACTACCTCGACACGTACACCTACTCGAAAAAGAACTCTCACGAGCACACGAAGTCCGGCCGGCGTCTAGAGTGACAATTTCTAACAAAATTGTGCCACAGCAGCCAGCAGGCAATGGAAACCCAACATGCCTCGACTCAAGCTACGCTAATGATGTCGATGGGTTTGGCAACGCCATAGTTGACTTGAGAAGGTGTCTGCTCTAGAGGAAACGGTGGAGAAAAAAACCTGCCGAGCAAAATGGTGAAATGACTAGCACCATCCACGAAAGAAGGAGAGCCTGCCTCCTCAGCACCGAAACATCAGATTACCAAGGCTCCCAGCCGAAAGGTTGATGGTGCATCTGCTCCCAGTGCGAGGCCAAGACCAGCCAAGAGCACGAGTCCACAAAATGACAGAAATCAGGCATTTTTTCATCAAGAACACACGATGCCTCTTCTTCTCCTTGATCGTCATGGGAACAAAAAGTACTACATGCTTATTGATGTCGAAAACGCACATGCTCGCAAGTACTTTGCGTAATTGATTCGACTTTCGTTCATGGTCACCATAAACCGAGGGTTTCTGACTTTCTTGCAACTTTCTCTAACAGATCCTTCTTGTTCATTACTCCATTCGATAATCCCTACATTTTTCTTGAAAAGCTTTCACCCCGCTTTATAAATAATGACAAAAGACCGAACCGATACATAGTGGAGGGGAAAACCTCATACAAGCAAGACAACAAGAAAACCGACTGGTGAGATGGCGGCGAGCCACCAACTCGAAGTCAAACATGAAAATAGAAAACGCCATCTAACTCGACTGGCGCCCTTCCAGTTCCGTCTTCTGGCCACATACTAGCCTTTTCTTCAAATTCTTTGTCGTTTGGGAGAATCCCTAGTGCTTCTGGCCTAGTATCCACGCCTAGATCTCCCCTTAGGCCTTCAACGTCTTCTGGGCCCGAACTTGCTGAGAAGGATAAGCTTGGTTGATCCATATTTTCTTCATACTCAATATCCCACGTGACGTGAAAAGTTGGATATCCCGGTTCGTTGGAGCCCTAATTCCATGACTCGCATTTCTCAAAGATTATGTCGCCCCTAATAACCACCTTATTGGTATAAGGATTGCACAACCGGTATGCATTTGAGCCTTCTTCATAGCCAGTCATGATCATTGGAGAACGTCGATCCGCCAAATTGCTTTCATGGCCAGACTCCGTCTTGACATGCGCCACGCATCCAAAAGTGCGAAGATGATCAACTGAGGGCTTTCTCCAATACCATTCATATGGAGTCATACCAAGCATACTCCTGGTCGATGTCTTCTTCTCACGAAGAACATCTGCAATTGGTGCATGGTACCAGAAGAGCCGCACCTGAATCCCATCAGAGAAGGAAGCATTGTGCAACAATTTCACATCGATCACGGATTTCCATTTACTCCATCGAAGATCTTCCTCGAGGTACGGGCAAAATAACTTGCAGCCTCATAATTAACCATCCAATAGCATAGTACTCCCTCTGTCCGTAAATAAGTGACTTAGATTTGTTTTCACATGTATCTTGATGAGTTTTAGTGTATAGATACATACGAATCTAGAAATCCCAAGTCACTTATTTCTGGATGTAGGGAGTAGTACTTAGCGGGTTCGTCTGGTTATGTGAGGTGTATATCTATATCAAGCCAAGAATATATGCGGAGATAGCTGTCCATGGGCCAATGAAATTGAGGACAAACACCTTCTTCTGATGCAAGGATGTGTTGGCTCCCGGAAAAGAGCATGGGTTGCCGGATTTCATCGATGGTGAAAGGGCATTGACCTCTCTATGTTGTTTGGTGTTGATGCCAACTCCATTTGTGGTTTAATTGTGTGCCTAAGTTGCAGGAATCATATATGTGCACATCTTGGTTGGTGGTCTTTGAAGACATTTGAAGACGACGCTTCTTGTTTCACATTTCTCTCTATTTTGCTATTTTAGGAGCCCGTACTATCAAGTGGGCGTCCAACTCCAAAGGATGAGGGGAATCAAGAAGGGGTCCGCCTCTTTACTTGTTGTTGTTCTCTTCACTTAGGATTGTTCACCTACTAGCTGCATCTCTAAGGAACTCATTTCGTGCAAAGCCTAAAATTGAAGAAAAAGATAAAAATTGGTAGTCTCCTATTCACCCCCCTATTCGACCTTAGTTGGTCATTTCAGATGGGCTAACTTCCGAAGTCATTAACTCGAAGAAGAAAACATAGCTACCTCCAAATATAGATTTCTGCGGTCTTGTAAGGCAGATAGAGAAACTGAGATGGGTGATGTTCTCGTGAAACTAGACTTAGTCCTTTGCTTATTCGTGAACCAGATTCAACTGCTTCAGCATCATGACTGTCCGACGACAAGGTGGATAAAATTAGAGTCACTTCTGACACCATGCCTCATGAAGCCATCGTGATCTGGATTAATAAAATAGTGAAAAGTCATGACCAGAAAGCTCTCTTTTGATTAATATTAAAATGTTTGTCAAGGGCTTGTGCCCAAAGGTAAGTTACCACATACTCTGTCTATTCCAAAATATAACATATTTTACCTAGCCACCTTTTTGTATGTAGATTCGGAGTGAATATACACATAAAACATGTCTAGATACATTCGTTTCACAAAATCTAAAACATATTATATTTTAGAACAGATGGAGTATATCAATTTCCCCGAGTTAACAAATTTCTCAAGACTTTCTCCGACTTGTTGGAGTCTTGCAGCTATCCTAACTTAAAAATGCCTATTTGACCCGGACTTTTGCCAAATATTTGGTAAGGCGGCGGATCACATGGATCGCTTTGAAGGCCTAAGTCACGGTCCATCCGGTTCTCATGTACTCCGTGTGTTCCAAAATATAAAATGTTTTACCTTCTGTGGAATGAATGTATCTAAACATTTTTTTGTTGTGTAGGTTCGGGGTGAATATACCCATAAAAGACGTCTAGATACATTCGTATAACAGTTAAAACATCTTATATTTTGAAACAGAGAGAGTATAAGAGAAAAAATGAGGTAACAAAGAACCCGCATGTCATGACAATGAAGCTCCCTACTCCCAACCTACAATTTCCACCCAAAAGAAGGCAAGAACCTCCACATCTAGGAAAGAAACATTAGAGATGGAGAAGAAGGAGATTAGCTTGATAATCACTCATTTGTTCTTTCGAAAATGAGGGTGAGACCCCTGGCCACTGCATCGAAAAGATGCATACAACCTTGTTTATTAATTTATTCAACAAAGAACTAGACAGAGAGCATACATCAAAAAAATTGAAGCTACCACTCAACATCTACAAACCCGACAATGAGTGAAGATCATGTTAGCAAGGCCTTATGCCCTGAAAACTCGAAAAACCCATCATCTAGAAACCGGGAACATAGCATACCCCGAGACACCCACTAAGCGAAACAAGAGCGCTCATCCAGTCTAGCAGACTCTTAGACAGCACCTCATTCACACGCTACAGAAGATATCACCGCAGTCAAGCACTAGTACATCTTCGAAGCAGAGATCCGCGTTGCCGCTGCCACGCCTGCCATCGACACCGCCATGGAACCATACATCGCCACCACCCTGCACTTTTCTGCCATCACGTAACCCACGCCAAGGCTGTTACACAATCGCGCAGCAAAAGTAGATCAAACGAAAAACAAGAACACTGATTTTTACGTGGAAACCCTTACGGGAAAAACCACGGAACGCACGACGGCGTATCACTATAATTGAGAGGAGATTACAATACATGAGAGGACACATCCTCTACGTGCTATCAATATGCTGGAACTCTCTCAGTCTAATATATGACTACCTGACACTATATAAAGGGGCAAACAACTCTCTTTCTTGACGGACACGAAATAGAGTTGTAGATGTGCTACGTCTAGCACGGTTGGCATGCCATAGTCCGTAAGGACTCCTTCTGTAGTACATAGGATTCAGATCATATTCAACAATCTCCACCATGAGCCAAAATCCCTTATAAAAGTCATAGCATTCAACTCCTCAATTAAAATCATCACAAGTAAACCTTGTGCTTTGAAACGTCCATATGACTAATAAACTTCTCATGAAGTCACATTAAGCAAATTAAACGGTAGGTCGTCCAAAAACAACATAGCTATCAACAAAGCAGACATACAACCTTGGGTCTTCTATAATACCCGATAAAGTCTGAGTCTATGTCATTGACCTTCAAAAGCTGAAAGTGCTCAATCATCAAATGACATAAGTCATCATATCTCCTGTGGTGCTTGAGTGAGAGCAAAGCTCATAGTGCAACATCATGGTGCACATAACAATGAGAAGAACTCATCTCATGGAATCTGAACGTGCTACAAAAGCACAAACCTCGGCAAACAATACTCATGCAAGAGCATCTGGTACGGAGGACATCTCGTACACCAAAAACTGCCATCTTATAATGGTTAATGAAAAATCCATGATATGGTCAAGAACTGTCCATGTTGAACAAAGGTCGGATGTAGGAAACTTCTCAACATGCAACGGAGCTTAAACAGTGCAATAGACCCCTCTTGAAAGAACAAAGACAACTAAACCAAATGTTATAGTATCTTGCAGAAAACAAATCTTCTCTTGCACTTCAAACTGATCCTCATCACAAACTTGAATAACAAAGACAAAAACCTTCACATGCATAATAGCAAAACTCTGGAGAGTAAAGAGTATATGCTAGCTACCAACAGGTTTACTAATCACCTCCTCCATAATTTTTTTTAATTTCTGAATTGTGTTCTTCATATAATCACAGCAATATAAAACCCTGAATTTGCCTCCATAATATCTCCCATATAAATTTCATTGAATATGAACAATCATAAAACTTACTTGAACTTCCAGCCTCCAAATATGATAACCCAGTGAACGAACAAGTCATCGAATGCCGCAAATAAAACCGCCTTAACGTTAAACCAAAACTGCAGTACAGCTTGAATCTACTTCAACAAACTCCACCTTGAACAACAAAAAAGATGATCATCTCAGCGGCAAATCATCGAACATAGGTAGCGTGGGTAGAACCCGTATTGGGACCGGGGTAAAGCGTGGATCAATGTTCGAGCTGGAAAAATAAATTGTTCACTTTGTCCGTGCCAAACTGTAACACCAGTATAAGTTGCACATGTGCTAGAATAATCCACATCTTGATTTGACAAAATAAGCCAGACAAAAACAACTCTTAATAGAATCTATAAACTGCAGATTAAGTAAAAATAGCATAGGAACATTTCTGATGTATCTGTAAACACGTAGTAGTTGGAGATGAAAAATTGATTTGCAAGACTTAGGCTCACGGAAACGGTCACGAAGGAGCAGCAGATCATTATGCAGTTGCCTTGGAATTCTGATGGATCGAGACAATGGTTGATCGATCGAGTGTACTTCTTCAGACGCGCTCGTGCTTTAAAACAATCTGGTACTCACAGGCACACAAAACTCCAATCGATCGGTGTGGACAGCGCCGAATAAATTACTCTGTATTGGGAATGTCTTCTCAACCGGAGCCGATATGAAATTAATCTTCGAGGCGTCGCAGGAGCGGCCGGAGCGGACTTACAGTCGATCTCGGCGGTTCGGAGATCTAGCGAAAAGACGAATCGCCAGAGGCGGCGCACGGAACACCGACCAAAGAAAAAATCTGCAACGTAGACTCCCGATCCAATCTCAACACAAAGATGCTATGATCTTTCTAAAATTGCGGCCTGTGATCCGATGAAGATGACGCTGTGTGATGCTGCGAAAAGTCTCCCGCGCAGCGAATCTTGAAAACTGGTGCTCTGATACCACTTGTTACACGATCGATCAACCAACGTCTCGATCCATCAGAAATTCCAAGGCAACCGCATAATGATCTGCTGCTCTTCTCCGCTGCACCATGCCGCCAAGACTCGCCGTCGATGATGCACCGCTCCCCATTGCGACCACTCCAGTCAGAATGAGCTCCAAATACGCTGCCGTTAGAAGGGAGAGCGGCACCAAAATGTCGCCAGCATCCATAAGGCCGCCGGCCACGCCGCTGCTGCTCCTGACAGCCTCCGCCATTGGAGAGCCTCCGCTATAAAACCGACTTCCTTTTTAATCTCAGTTTGTGTATACAAACTACCTAACCTTTGTTTTGTGGTTTTAGGATAAAACCCACGCCAAAGCTCAAGCATACCACTTGAACGTCCAAGAACAGGTGTACTCTAGGCAGACCGCGCCGAAGATGGCTCCATGAAAGACTTTGTCCTCTTGGGCTTTAGCTCCTACCACTCCAGCTGCAACTACTAAAGCCAGCAGCCGCAAATATTAGTTCAGAGGCGGCTGGTGACTATCCTACTCCTAATAGACACCAGCGATCAAGCAACAGCATATCCAAGTCCTTCTCAAACAGACACGTACGGAGGCTAACGCTGCAGAGGGCCAAATTGTGCCACAGCAGCCAGCTGCAGGCAATGGAAGTTAAAGTTGAAGAGGAAACCCAACATGACTCGACTCAACCTACGCCTAATGATGTCGCTGCTCTAGAGGAAACGGTGGAGAAAAAAACCTGCCGAGCAAAATGGTTAAATGACTAGCACCATCCACGAAAGAAGGAGAGCCTGCCTCCTCAGCACCGAAACATCAGATTACCGAGGCTCCCAGACGAAAGGTTGCTGGTGCTTCTGCTCCCGGTGCGAGGCCAAGAACATGCAGGACTTTAGTTGTCAAATCCAGAGCTCAGGTGATGGACGGGATGATGGCTGCCGAGGAAGATGGTATATTTTACGAGAATGCTCGAGTTTCATTATGGACTCTTCCCCTACCTCTTCCCGTACGTCCTCCTCTAGCATCGATCGGCGGCCACCAGCTCTCGGTGGCATCGATTAGAAATGCTACAATGGCAGATCTCCCTAGGCACAATCCTGTGCTGCAATGGCAGATCTCCCTAGCCACTGTTAGAAATAATGGGCTAAATAAATAAGCCTATATAGATTTCAGATTTTCCCTAAATCTCAAAACCCATGTGTGTGGAAGCCTATGTGTGATTTGACCCAATTTGGTGGCAGCTCACATATGAGTGGAGTGGGGGCTAAAGTTTAGTCCCACATGGAAAGTTGGAGGAGAGTTACACCACCTTATAAGGTGGAGTGGTTCACCACTTAGTAAAGTGAGTGAGAAGAGGAGAACTACACGCACGCTCTTCCTTCGACGACGCCGCCGCTCGCACGCATGCCCGCCCGCCCGCTCGTCTCGTCACGACGCGCTTGCGGGAATCTCGCTGAGCCGAGCTTTATTTTTGCTGCTTGGAAAAACTTGTGCGATTTTGACAGACGTGTCAACAGTTAGCCTATTCGGGTCGCTCCCGGATCGTGGGCTATCTGTAACCACGTACACACCTTAACCAATCTAGGGTTTGCCAACCTCTCTGCTTGCGTCGCCACCGTAGTCTCCTCCATCCCGTTTGCCGGCGTGCATCGGCGGACGGGAGAGCAGGTCTCCGGAACCACTCGCCTTTGCGATCCTGTACGGGAGAGGGCGAATAAGGTTTTTGGGAAGCGCCCTGCGCGACTGTTCAAGTTCTGCATCACGGCCCGTCTTCCATCCAAGTCGGCCGGTGTTGCCTATCGTCGTCTTCGCCGCCGTCTGCTTCGACCAATCTTCCCCAAGACTACTGCTGCGATTACTGCAATCGAACGGTACGTGCAACGTGCTGGTGTCTGGTTATTAATCATGTTCTCCGAGTACATGTTTAGCCGCTGCCTGTTTCCGTTCATCTTGTTGTTTAGTACTTCTAGTATGTTCGAGTTATATGTGCGAGTAGCTGGTATTGTCATGTTTAATATTCTGGAATTAATCACGGAAATTGTGCCTAATTTTCCAACAATCCAAAAACCTTATTATAGGCAATTTTCCGAGATAAACATGGGACACTTGGCCGATGCGATGAAGCCGGAAAAGTTTACCCGTGTTCACTTTAAGAGGTGGCAGTATAAGACCACTATGTGGCTGCAAAATCTGAAAGTATTCGAGGCTAGTGAGGGTTTACGTGAAGGAACTATATCTGAAGAAGATCAAAACAATTTCAAGGAAACCAATCTTGCCTTTGTGGGATGCGTTCTGAGTGTTCTTGACAACAAGCTGTTTGATGTGTACATGCACTTCAAAGATGGCAAAGAGCTCTGGGAGGCACTGAACGCTAAGTTCGGTGTAACAGATGCTGGCAGTGAACTGTACATCATGGAGAACTTTCATGATTACAGGATGGTTAACAATCGTTCTGTAGTCGAACAAGCTCATGAGATACAGTGCTTTGCCAAGGAGCTTGAAATCCTTAAGTCTAACTTACCCGACAAGTTTGTGGCTGGGTGCATCATTGCAAAGTTGCCTTCTTCATGGAGGAATTTTGCCACAACTCTCAAGCATAAGAGACAAGAGATATCGGTTTAAAACCTGATAGCGTCTCTTGATGTTGAGGAGAAGGCTCGGGCTAAGGACACTGCTGAGAAAGGAGGCGAGGGTCAGTCTAGCGCCAACATGGTGCAGAAGAGGACCTTCGGCAAGAACAAAGGGAACTATAAGCCCTCCTTCAACAAGTCTGAAAAGACTACAACCTTTAAGAAGAAGAAGAAGCCGAACAAGGCCGAGCTAGGTTGCTTTACCTGTGGAGAGCTCGGGCACTTTTCCAAGGACTGCCCAGAACGTGCAGATCGTAAAGGGAAAAAAGGGGAAGACTGTCAACGTCGTGACTGCTAGCAATGCTGATGGGTATGGTAATCTATTTACTGTTCTTTCAGTTTTTCAATCACCATGTTGGTGGATTGATACGGGTGCTAATATTCATGTGTGCTGACATCTCTATGTTCACTTCTTATCAGGTCGCTCGGGATTCATCCGTCCTAATGGGGAATGGGTCACATGCTTCTGTTCATGGTGCTGGCATGGTGGATCTGAAGTTTACTTCGGGAAAGATCGTGCAGCTGAAGAACGTGCAGCATGTCCCTTCCATGAACAAGAATCTCGTTAGCGGCTCCCTTCTATGCAGAGATGGGTTTAAGGTTGTTTTCGAGTCTAATAAAGTCATTGTGTCGAGACATAGACAATTTATTGGTAAAGGATATGAGTGCGGAGGGTTGTTCCGCTTTTCACTTTCAGATTTTTGTAATAAGTCCGTAAACCATATTTGTGGCGGTGTTAATGATGATACCAGTGTTTGGCATTCTCATTTATGTCACATTAATTTTGGTTTGATGTCCAAGTTGTCCAATATGAGTTTAATTCCAAATTTCACTATTGCCAAAGGTTCCAAGTGCCATAGTTGTGTGCAATCAAAGCAACCTCGAAAGCCTCACAAGGCAGCCGAGGAGAGAAACTTGGCACCTCTGGATCTCATACATTCTGATCTTTGTGAGATGAATGGTGTGTTGACAAAAGGTGAAAAGAGATATTTCATGACTTTGATTGATGATGCGACTAGATACTGCTATGTTTATTTGTTGCGCACAAAAGATGAAGCTTTAGACTACTTTAAAATTTATAAAGCCGAAGTTGAAAATCAACTAGAGAGAAAGATCAAGCGTCTTAGGTCGGATCATGGTGGTGAATATTTTCCCAAAATCTTCGATGAATTCTGTGAGGAACATGACATTATTAATGAAAGGACGCCTCCCTACTCGCCTCAATCAAACGGGGTTGCCGAGAGGAAAAACCGCACGCTGACTGACTTGGTGAATTCCATGTTAGCCACCGCTGGTTTATCTAAGGCATGGTGGGGGGAGGCCTTGTTGACAGTGTGTCATGTCCTAAATAAAGTTCCTAACAAGAATAAAGATAAAACCCCTTATGAGGAGTGGGCTGGGAGAAAACCATCACTTTCTTACTTGCGCACTTGGGGGTGTTTGGCTAAGGTCAACATACCGATTCCTAAGAAACGCAAACTTGGACCAAAGATAGTGGATTGCATCTTTCTAGAATATGCTCAGGGAGTGTAGGCTATAGATTTTTAGTAGTTAAATCCGAGGTTCCTGATATGCATGTTGATACTATAATGGAATCTCGTGATGCAACATTCTTTGAGAATATGTTTCCTATGAAAGATATGCATAGCACTGCTAGAATTTCTTCTGAAATACTTCCTGAAACTAGTGCATCTAGTGAGAATTTTGAGCAACCACGTGAGGAAGAAGTCTTAGAGAAGGATGACAATGAAGCTCCTACACAGAGTAAGAGACAGAGGGTTACAAAATCCTTTGGAGATGATTTCATTGTGTACCTTGTGGATGATACTCCCACTTCCATTGCAGAGGCATATGCATCTCCTGATGCAGATGATTGGAAAGAAGCTGTTCATAATGAGATGGACTCGATTCTTTCTAATAGAACTTGGGAACTATCATAACGACCCCATGGCTGTAAGCCTGTGGGTTGCAAGTGGGTGTTCAAGAAGAAGCTAAAGCCTGATGGTACTATTGAAAAGTACAAGGCTCGGCTTGTAGCAAAAGACTACACCTAGAGAGAAGGTGAAGATTACTTTGACACCTATTCACCTGTTGCTAGACTGACCACCATTCGAGTACTACTATCCCTGGCTACCTCTTATGGTCTTATTGTTCATCAAATGGACGTTAAGTCAGCTTTCCTCAATGGAGAGTTGGAAGAGGAGATCTATATGGATCAGCCTGATGGGTTTGTGGTAAAAGGTGAAGAGAGAAAGGTGTGCAAGTTGTTAAAATCTTTATATGGCCTGAAGCAAGCACCTAAGCAATGGCATGAGAAGTTTGACAGAACATTAACTACTGTTGGCTTTGTTGTTAATGAGGCTGACAAGTGCGTCTACTATCGCCATGGTGGGGGCGAAGGTGTTATATTATGTTTGTACGTGGATGATATCCTTATCTTTGGTACAAACATGAATGTGATAAATGAAGTTAAGTCCTTTCTGTCAAAGAGCTTTGATATGAAAGATCTGGGAGAAGCTGATGTTATTCTGAATATCAAGCTGATTAAGCACGAGAGTGGGATTACTTTGACGCAATCACACTATGTTGAGAAGATCTTGAGCCGTTTCGGTTTCGTTGATGGAAAGTCTTCCCCAACACCTTATGATCCCAGTGTGACATTACGGAAAAACAAGAAAGAGCCGAAAGAACAATTGAGATACTCTCAATTCATTGGCTCACTCATGTACTTAGCTAGCGCGATAAGACCCGACATCTATTTTGCTGCGAGCAAGTTGAGTAGGTTCATGTCTAACCCGGGTACTGAACATTGGTGTGCACTTGAAAGGGTCATGCACTATCTATGTGGTACAATGAGTTATGGGATATACTATTCGGGGCATCCAGCGGTGCTCGAAGGATATAGTGATGCGAACTGGATCTCGGATGTAGATAAACTCTACGCCACTAGCGGGTATGTATTTACCTTTGGAGGTGGCGTGGTATCATGGAGATCTTGCAAACAAACCATATTGACAAGGTCGACTATGGAAGCAGAACTTGCCGCTTTAGACACAGCCACTGTAGAGTCAGAATGGCTGCGTGAACTCTTGATGGACTTGCCGGTGGTTGAGAAACCTATACCGGCCATCCTCTTGAATTGTCATAATCAAACTGTTATTGTCAAAGTGAACAATTCTAAGGATAACACGAAGTCATCAAGACACGTCAAGAGACGTTTGAAGTCTGTCAGGAAATTGAGAAACTCCGGAGTAATTACTGTTACGTATATTCAAACTGACAAAAACCTGGCAGATCCCTTTACAAAGGGACTATCACGAAACGTGATAGAAAGTGCATTGAGAGAGATGGGTTTGAGACCCATGGATGTTACACAGTAGTGGTAACCCAACCTTTTTGATCGGAGATCCCGTGAATTAGGACCTGGGAAAAACAAGCTAGTGGTGTGACGGAGGAGAGTATTAGACAACCCTCTCTATGTGAAGATGTACAACTCTCAAAAGCTGTAAGGCAGGTTGGCAACATGCCTTAATGTGTTTCTGTTGGCTATGATTAGCAAAGATGCTGTCCTACAGAGAATTCTTGAAAGAACACACCTATACGAGTTCCGATTGTTAAACGTCGCAATCTATGAGATTTGGGTGATCTCTAGTAAACTCATGAAGAGACCAAGTAGTATGACGCATATGCTACACCCGCGGGGTAGGCTACTGGCAGCCAAGTACTAGTTATGACTTTGTGTGAAATCTAAAAGCACCAAACTTGCAATTCAAGGTTCGTCCATTGTTCAAGTTGCTGATAGACGTAGCTCAAGGTTCTAGGCGGAAGTTCAACTTAACAGTCTCTGTTGAAACACTGGTATATAAACAAGTAGCAAGAATTGTCAAATCTTCAAATGAGCATTTGAGATCTGGTGGGGGATTGTTAGAAATAATGGGCTAAATAAATAAGCCCATATAGATTTCAGATTTTCCTTAAATCTCAAAGCCCATGTGTGATTTGGCCCAATTTGGTGGCAGCTCACATATGAGTGGAATGGGAGCTAAAGTTTAGTCCGACATGGAAAGTTAGAGGAGAGTTATACCACCTTATAAGGTGGAGTGGTTCACCACTTAGTAAAGTGAGTGAGAAGAGGAGAACTACACGCGCGCTCCTCCTCCTCCGCCGCCGCCGCTCGCACGCACGCATGCCCACCCGCCCGCCCGCCCGCCCGCCCGCCCGTCCGCCCGTCTTGTCTCGTCTCGTCACGTCACGACGCGCTTGCGGGAATCTCGCCGAGCCGAGCTTTATTAGCCTATTCGGGTCGCTCCCACGCACGTGGGCTTGGTCCACGACGTGCCCTATGCGGGACTCCCGAGCCGCTCTATATAAACTCCAGTGCGGCTTCCACCACGTACACACCGAAAACCAATCTAGGGTTTGCCAACCTCTCTTCTTGCGCCGCCACCGTAGTCTACTCCATCCCGCTTGCCGACGTGCACCGGCGGACGGGAGAGCAGGTCTCCGGAACCACTCGCCTTTGCGATCCTGTACGGGAGAGGGCGGATAAGGTTTTTGGGAAGCGCTCTGCGCGACTGCTCAAGTTCTGCATCACGGCTCGTCTTCCATCCAAGTCGGGCGGTGTTGCCTATCGTCGTCTTCGCCGCCGTCTGCTTCGACCAATCTTCCCCAAGGCTACTGCTGCGATTACTGCAATCGAACGGTACGTGCAACGTGCTGCTGTCTGGTTATTAATCATGTTCTGCGAGTACATGTTTAGCTGCTGCCTGTTTCCGTTCACCTTGTTGTTTAGTACTTCTAGTATGTTCGAGTTACATGTGCGAGTAGCTGGTATTGTCATGTTTAATATTCTGGAATTAATCATGGAAATCGTGCCTAATTTTCCAACAGGCACAATAGGAGCTGGCCATATATATCAGGGTTCGGTAATTTTCAAATCAAATCACAACTCTGCCTCGGACCGAATTACAGTACAAGCTATCTTTAATTTCTTTCGTATTGTACTGTTGATGTAATGTTTCATTTTTGACATCAGGAATTCAGGATATGCATACCGATGAATATCTACCATTGAGGTATCCTTGACGAATCTCCAATTGTTATTTTCTATTATTTTAGTAATATAATAGATAAATGACCATAAACATGCAATTTACATGCATGACCATACTGGCGTAGAAACAATCATGTATGAAGACATGCAATCTCCATGCATGGCCATGATTTTGCATAAAAGAATGAATAACGTGAATCACATGGGTCTATATATTGCTATACGTTGGAGTCTAGCCCGCAAACAATCCAGAGAATATGATGATATATAAACATGTAGCTAGTCATGTACAAAGAAAAATCCATATGATTTATCCGAGGCATAAGTTTGTGTTGGGATATTAGACGACAACTGAGATGTTTCACCGACTTTGCCAGGGAAGTTGTCCCCTTGTGATAGGCTCCCTGTCAAGCAGATTTCTTCCCTCAATGCTCATAACCTGTGTGGTTCAGAGTAGTGGTGTTACGTAATAGCGCCTATGGCTAGAGGGTGTGGTTGATCTTTGTTGGAGCCAACACCGTACAACTAATAAATGATATGTATTTTGCTTCGCCTGCAGCCAACGCCGCCGTGGAAGCATCCTCGTCGCTGATTTGATGAGAAGATGGCATAGGCTGTATTCGATCAAAGGGTAGTGGCGGTGGATTTTCAGAGCCGATCACAAAGAATATAGTGGTGATAAATCAGTTTGACCAGAAATGACCTCCTGCAAGAGGCTCGCGCCGAGTAGCTCCCTGTGTACCTTTATTATCGAGAAAAAGCTCCTTGTGTAACACAAAGAACTTACCCGTCCCTAGTTGGTATAGCTGGACAATGTAATTGTCTTGTCTTGTTAGTGCTAAATGCAAAACCCGAGCTACTGTTAGTTCTTGAAAAGGATATGCCGTGTATGCACGATTGTTCTTTCTGTTTTTACAAATGAGAGTACTAGATGCTCCGCCTGATATGCAAGCAATCTTAGCATTTGTCGGTCCAATAGGTTCAAGGTTAGACCGTCAGTATAAACAAATTGCCAACATGATCAATATTAATTGATGCTACTAGATGTTCCATGAACTATGTTTTCATAATATCTAATCATTTAATCGAAGACATCATATTAAAACAGTTTCCCAGCAAAGCTTGCCAGTTTCCCAGGAAAATACCTGGGCCTACCTCTACACGTTTGTCGCCTACGAAAAGTGGACTTCCAACCCCTCTTTGACAAGATCGCGGGGAAGCTTCCTGGATGGTATGGAAAGAACATTGCGCGACCGGGAAGAGTCGCCCTGGCAAAATCCGTGCTCATGGCCACTACTGTCTATCACTCCACCGCCATCCCGCTCACAAAATAGGCTCGCAAGCAGATCACCAGGATTGTTAGGAACTTCGTCTAGGCGGGAGACGAAGGAGAGCATGTCGTGAAAGGAAAAGCGCTTGTCAACTGGAAGACTGTCTGTAGGCCAAAGGCTTTGGGAGGTCTTGGGATGCCTGACCTTGCTCGCTTAGGGCGGGCTTTGAGACTAAGGTGGCCCTGGCTACAACGGACCGACCCAGAGCGCACTTGGGCAGGAACCAAGCTTCCTTGCAACTCGGTCGATATGGATCTCTTCAGAGCTTGCACAAAGATAACGATTGGAAACGGTGAATCCGCCTCCTTCTGGCACTGCAGTTGGAGTGACCGGGGGCCGCTAAAACTGTGGGTACCTGAACTCTACTCCATCGCCACAAGAAAACAAAGATCGGTTTCGAAAGAGCTCACCAACGGAAACTGGATCAGATCGGTGGCTAGCCTCAACTCCCCCATCCAGCTATCCCAATTCCTGGAGGTCTGGGACGTCATCCAGAGCACCCAACTTGAGCCTCTTCAACGGGACTCCATCAGGTGGACTTTGACTGCCGACGGAGTCTACACCGCTAGCTCTGCCTACCACGCCCAATTCAATGGTTGCTTCCCTAGATTCAGGGCCTAGAAAATTTGGTCTGCACATGCCGAACCAAAGTGCAAACTCTTGTCATAGTTGCTCTCCACGGGAAGCTCCTCACCGCTGACATGCTGGCCATCCGGGGATGGCCTAATGATCCAACCTGCAAATTATGCAGCTTGGCCCCTGAAACTGCCACCCACTTATGCAAAAACTGCCCCTTCACGAAGGCCGTGTGGAACACAACACAATCATGGGACAACGATGTTATGGGAAGCCAACTCCAAGCCTTCCCGTCCATTTCCGGATGGTGGGATGACCTGATTGAAGGAAAGGCGACTACTGAACAAAATAGGGTCAGTGGACGATTACTATATGCCACGTGGAATGTTTGGAAAGAACGCAACAGGAGAATATTCACCGATCATCGCATGACATACGTTGAGGTGGCTTACAATGCTAGAGACGACATCCTCCAAAGATCGAATGCTTTTGCTGCGCGCGGGCCAGCTATCCCAGCCAAACCAGATTAAGTTCTCGGGTCTTGTGTGTTTTTTATGGTGGTTTTTTCTGGCATGTTTACACCTACCTCAAACATGCCTGTCCGTATTCATGACCTTTATTTTCCCCTTCTAATAGAAAAGGCAGAGCTCATGCCGGTTGCTCTAAAAAAAATCATATTAAAACAGTTAAATGTTACTCTGAAATATCAATATCCAAAATAGTTATAATAGTGTGAAACAGAGAGTCGTTACTTGCAGTCCATTAAAATGGCTATAGGGCATGTGATATTCAGGAATGAACATATATAGACGAACCATCTCCCTCAATTTTGCATAACAAAATGTTCAAGGCATATTCAGACCCCAAGGTGATGACCTCCGCGTGGCGGAGGACTGAGAGCTAGCGCTTGTGTACACACCGAGCAACCTGTCGCGGCAAGCACCTACGTTGGGCGGCAGGCTGGATCCTCTGCTCCTGCACGGGATGTACGACCAGTGCACTGGACGGCAGCACGTAGGCAGCAACTTCCGGTAGGGCGAGCAGCATGGGTGGTCTAATCTTCTTACTAGTTTGTCATTGTTGTGATAGGGATTGAGCATGACATGACTTATGTTATCACTTCCACAATCATGCTACAGATTCAGAGAAAACACAAATATCTGAAAATAAATACCGGGCTCAACGGGCTCATGGTCGGCAGCAGCGGAAGTGCGTTTGCGTCGAACACCTCCGTCCCCATGCCCAGGGCGTCCGACTGAGCCGGCGCTACTACTACTAGAAGAAGCAGAGGATCTTCGATCCCCTCCTGTACTGTTGCATTATTCAGTATTGTCTGTGAATAATTCTCTGCACTAATCAGGAGAGTGGAGTGCCCTCATGATTTACCACGAAAATTATCGCACTATTACTGGAGCTGATTTTTTCTTGCGGGTTTTACTGGAGCTGATTTGATCATGCTTGATTCGCTGGAGTAACCATGGCGACGGAGATTAATCGTGAGAAGGGATTGGAAGTATAAGAGCATCTCCGACCGAAATCATATAATTTAGATTTGCAAAAGCCTCCCCATCCTTAACTTCTCATATTTGCTCCTGCAAAGAAAAACAGTTCCTAGCAGACCAAATCATTTAGATGAGTAAAATTTTGTTTGTTGCAAACCAAATCATTGGAAGCAAAAATATGAAAACTCATCTCAGTCATCTAGAGCCAAAGTTCATCTCGGTCATCATCGGTTGAAAAAGAGAACACAAAAAAATCACCTAGTGAATTCCTCGAACACCTCGTGGGCGAAGGAATTGAGAACCGCGGCTGGTGGATTAGAGCCGTCGCCGCGATGGCGGTGGGCCCAACCACCGAAGGGGTCTGGGGTGGTGGTTGCCCGAGGTTCCCGTCGGATCTGCTGGGTAGGGATGGTCAGCGCGCTAACATGCAGCGGCCAGGGCGACGCCCCTAGTCGGGGTGGTGGCGGAGATCTTCTCCCGGCGGCGGAGGTGGGAATGGACCTGGTGGCCATGGACGAAACCGTAGATTTAAATATGGGTGTCTCCCATATCGTCTCCCAATTCCTCTTCGACGCATGGTTGGGCCGGATCCGGTGGAGGGTCGATCCTGCTCCGCCGTTGCCTTTCTCGATGCTGGCCTAGCCCACGGGCTGCTGCTCGGGGTCGGAGCGGCGGATGTTGCAGGTCGCCGGCGGGCGGCGTGGGGGCTGCTGGCTAGAATTGAATAAAGGTGGTGGTCCTCGGATCTCTCGCACATTAGGACACAGATCTACTTGTTGCGTGCCTTCATGGATCTGTCCAAAGTGTCTAGTTCCGGTAGGTTCTGCCAGGGAACACCCATGGGCGCAGCATGCCTAGAGTTTGCTGGATCGGATGGAATTCGGTCGTGTGCAGCTATGTTTTTGCTGTCCGTTTGGTTTCAGATGGAGCGTGGCGAAGCTCTACTACCTATTACCATCATGTGTCATGTCTTTGACGATACATGGTGAAGTCATATGTGAAGAATTTCATGAAGACAGAAACATAAGAGCTAGCTATGTTGGATTGAACCTTTGTGGTGTTGAGGATCTGGCTTGGTGATCTATGACTTGTAGCAGCATCTGTTAGAGGGGGCGACAACACATGAGATGTTCACATTTTTACCTTCCAGGGTGAAAACCCAAGGTATGGCCTTCATTGGTTGTGTCTAGCAATGGTCTTGTAGAAGGCATTGTTTTGGGAGCGAACACTTCCTCGGGGGTAAAAAACTAGGATCTTTGATCGGGCGACGACAATGCTTGAGCACTATTTCCTTCTTGGAGGGGGCATTTTTGGAGGGGTTAGACTCTAGTGTTGTTCTGGTGGTGTTAGTGTTGCTGCTGTTAAGGATCTAGTCGCTATAGCGGGACTTTTGTTTTTTCATAGTTCTTCTTCTTTTTTTTCAGTTGTGTGCATCTATATTGCAAATAGGGTAATGCGTTGTTGTAGAGGCTAGATGTAGTTGGTATCTTACGATATTAATATATGCTCCTTTCCAAAAAAAGAAAGATAATCTGGTGGAACCTGCAACCAGGTTTTACAAGATTTATTGTCGCAACTATACTTTGCTAATAGGTCCAACCAGTTGGTGTAGCGGGCCAAAGTATTCTTGTTCTCTTCTTAATGCAAGCAAAAGTCGAGATCATGTTACTTAATAATAAAGGATATGTCGTGGATGTATGATTGTACTTTTTATTTATTTCCAGATGACAATACAAGCTGCTCCACCTAATATGTATACCCTACTAGCCTTGGTGAGTCCAATACAGTCAGGTTTGACCGTCAATATAAGACAAATTTCCAACAAGAACAATATTAATTGATACCACATGGTATATGTGGGAATCAATCTACCAAAACAAAAGAACAGTATTAATTGATACTACTAGATTTTCTATGAACCGTTCTTTCATAATTCATTTCTTTTGAAACAGCAAAATAAAAAATTACTTAAATGTTACTTTGAAATACAAATATCCTAAGCTACTTATATTCTGAAACAGAGGGAGTCCTTACTCACGGTCGACTAGAATTGCTATAGGCATATGATGCTCATGCATAAATAATACACAAGCCATTATGCGTGTACAAAATGGATGCACCATGCATGGACATTAATGTTGCATAACAAAAAATATGAACACCACCCCCATTGGTATATAAATTCCAAGGAGATTTTTTGTTATGCACAAAAGCTTCTTTTCAAGGCATACATATGCACGGATGCATATGGACTATACATAGTATGGGGGTGAGACATTAGAAGATAACTGATAGGTTAGTTTGAGATTTTTTTAGGAGTTTGTTTATGCGACTAATAGGATCTGGTAAGGTGTACAGAATTTCATGGCCGTCCAGCCGGCGAGGCAGGTCATGGTTCATCTCTCTGGTATAATTAGCCGTGTGGGAGCTGCGCAAAGCCAAATCAATATTTGCTTGGATTCATGAATAATATCCATGTCTGTAGAGACTTGACTGTCTCCAAATGTTGCATGTCACTTGAAGTTCCATGAACTATGTTGATGTTGTCTCAATCGTTTGAGCAAGGCGACATTCGGTAGGTTTTATTTGATATATATTATTGCAAGGTTCTTCTTGTAGGGGGCTAGTTTTGCTGCAAAGTTACGAAACATCTTCATTGTAACCACAAGCTCTTTAATTCTCATTGTGATTTTACTTTGTTTGTATGCTTGTACTATTTCACATAGTTTTGATAAAATAATTATGAATAATACATATTTTCAAAATGTTCCCAAATTACATCTGGTCTCGGCTCTCGATTACGACACGGACATAAAAGTGCTCCCAACGCTAGAGCATCACAATGCTGCGCGGCCAGGGCCGGGTGAAAACTTTTGCACGGGAAGGCAGAGACTGGGAGCTGCGCTTGTAGAGACCTAGAGAAACATGTCACGGCCTGCACCGGCCCTCCTGCACGGGGGCCGCCTGACAACAGCGAAGGCGGTGTCCGGAGAGCGAGCTGTGTGGCATGTCATGCGCCCCTTCCTGGCACTCCCCGGCCCTGACGCCACAATGGTCAGCATCACTAGCGGGGTGGCGGCCGTCATACGTGCAGATGGCTGAGACCGACTGGTGCATGTAGAAACGCCCTGACGCCATATGGTGGCCGGCGTCACCTGGCGTTGTCCGGGCGCTCAATGGGCTCTATGGCGGAAGCAGAAACTCCATATGTCACCAACACCGGACATTGCCTTTTTATCAAAGGGCATATGACATCGTTTTTAGAATTTTCTTTTATTAAAAAGAATCGCTTTTGGATGGTGATGGTAGAGCCTACACTAGAAACCGACACCTAGGGTTTATTATTTGCAAATCACTCCTGGCAAAAATTACTACGATCAAAAACAAAACTGGACTTTGTAAGAAAAATGGACGAAGATTTTAGGCATCGCTAGAAAATTAATACTTGTACTTCACAATTTTTTCCCACCATGCATATTCAAGACATCGCCCGTATATAGTAAAAGGTGAGAAATATAGTACTATGCCGGGTTCGATGGAAAATCACCCTTGTGCCAGGGGTATTGATGCAGCTAGTGAGGTTCTACCGATCGAGGCGTGTCAATTGCTGGTTGAAAGCTATTTCCAAACTCCCTCTTTGGATCTCACGGGTCACAAAGAATTTGGGGAAGGGTTTCCTCCATGTGAGGGCAAAGCCCACAAATCTAATCATAAAACTTGGAATTTTATTCAGGTATGCTCGTTTCAGTATTTACATTCTACACGGTTACAATCTGTGTTGATGATGAATATGAAACGATACTTGACTTAAGATAGCCCATGCTGCACTTATATTAAAAAAATGATCTAGTACAAATGAGAAAAAATAAGATCGACTATTCATCCTTGATAATTGGAATTTTGATGGATTAATTTCCATACTATCTCCGATCCAAATTAGGTGACTTAGATTTGTCTAGATTCAAATGTATTTAGACTTGTTTTAGTGCTAGATACATCCAAATCTAGGCAAAACCAAGTCAACTAATTTAGATCGGAGGGAGTACTAGTTTGCAGTTGACATGATAGTGATAGTGTAATATGATGGGATCTGATTGGCTGCAGGCTAAGAGCTAGTACAATAAGCTTATGTCAGCGGGCTCTGAGCTAGTACAATAAGCTTATGTCAGCGGGCTCTAGATTAATAGTCAGCTACAATACGAGTGCTCCAGTACAACTTGTAAGAGTGTGATGGGGTCATATATTAATATAGAAGTACTTCTTTGTATCTAAGTATTGTACATATTGGCTATAAAGATGGCTATATTTGACATGGCAACGGCTTATGGCCAGCAGTTGACTCTTCTATTAAACTTTCTCTAAAAGGTGTTAGATTTATATGGGCTACGGCCCATGTAGGAGCCCATCTAGTCTAATAAATCCTGAAATCTCAAGGCCCATCTACTATGACAGCTTGGAAACTCTGTGAGAGCCAAAGTTTAGTCCCACATTGGTAGTTAGAAGAGAGTTAGACCAGTTTATAAGGTGAGCTGTTTCACTTCTACTAAGTGAGAGAAGAGAAGGAGTCCACGCGCACTCCTCCTCCTCTGTATTTATTTTATGTCGTAGATGTAAATTTGTTTGTGTATGTTTACCGAAACTTAATAAGGTTTAACTTTCGACTAAATTTATGCCTTAATTCTGGTACTATGTGGGAACTTAGCATGGGGCCAAGAGATCCATATTTCACATGGTTAATTAGTGATTTATTATTGTTAACAGGCACGACTGATATATATCTATCTATATATATATATATATATGTATATATATATATATATATATATATGACATATTCATACTACACCCGGGTGTAGTTACACCTACACGTGTTTCACACTATATATGCAGTATCTACCATACCGGAAGGTATGTACGCGTAGTATGAAGTATATAAGAATATTTGGGCAGTATATATACTACTTTTTTGGTAGTACGTAATTTTTATTCACATACTTCTTTTGTACGTAAAAATATGACGGTATTTTACATATATAGTGCAAACTATAGGTGTATTTGCAATTTTTTCACCTAACTTGCTTGGAAGTATCTTAGATATAGTATACGAACATACTCAAATATATAAAATATTACAAATACTTCAGTAAGTCAGTATATGAGACGTGGGTGTAGTTACACTCGGGAGTAAGAAGTATTTTTCCTATATATATATACATATATAGGACATATTCATAAAACTACCGGGTGTAACTACACCCACGTATGTTTCACACTATCTAAGTAGTATCTGACATACCGAAGAGTATGTACGTTACTATGAAGTATTATAAACCTATTTGGTAGTATACACTAGTGGAAAACGGGCCTCCAGTCCCGGCTCGTAAGGGGCTTTAGTCTCGGTCCTAATAACCGGGACTAGAGGAGCGGGACTAAAGGCCCACCCATTAGTCTCGGCCCTCTTACCAGCCGAGACCAATGGGCATCCACGTGGCTGTCTCTGCGGGCGCTGGGTGTCCCCCCATTAGTCCCGGTTCGTAACCGGGACTAATGGGGGGACACCCTTTACGAACCGGGACAAATGGTTCTCCGCCGCGAAAGAATTTTAGGCATTTTCTCTGCCACGGCAGAGAATTTAATTTGTATTTTTTTTCATTTCAAAATAGTTTTCTACGCTACCACATACCGTACATGTTCGTGCATACATAAGATAACTTTTTCTTAAGATCGAGCATACAAATATATACATGATAGTTAGACATGGAGATCACGATTATCGGGACTAGAGCCCGTCTATTCAATTACACGGTCGGGGATCATCGGCGCCTATTCACACTAAATTCTCCGACATCATCCATCATCTCGTTCATCAAGAATCCTGCCAGTTCTTCAGCAATTGCTACTACGCGTTGCTATGGTAGGAGCTGATCCCACATTTTCTCGAACTATATAAGAAAAGGAGATCAATATGAATATCAATCATGATAACAAAAAGTGACGGTAATAAAAATAATGTTATGAATGTATTGCTTACATCAACTCTATAATCATTCAGCTCACTGGTAAACGTGCGAATGAACTCGCAAATGTAGTATCCACATAGATTCGTCCCCTGTGGCTGCCTCGCACACTTGACGATAATATAATTCAATCATAATAATAATCCAGCATTATAATTGTATTGAAACTAGAAGTAAAGAGATGCGCCTACTACTTACCGAGACCGGCTTAAACGTCAGCTTCTTAGTAAAGTCACCCGTAACCGCACTCTTGAATTGGTTCCAAACCCTACCCGGTAAAGAAAATGAATGAGTTATTTGTAACGTGATATCTCAGGAAATCAACAAAAGAGACCGCTGTAGCGCGAAAAATACCTCAGGAGCATGTCCTGCATGTCACTAAACTGTTCCAGGGGTCTCTTTAATGGGTCCATGACTTCAACTCTTCCCTGATCAAGTTGAATGTCCATGAGAATCCAGTGGAAACTGTACACGTTTATATATACATCAGTAACTCATCAATTACACTTAACATCGAGTAAACAAAAGAGAATGTGTACAACAGAGTAAGACACTCACGCGAAATTGTAAGGAAACAGTATGTGGTCACAGAAATTTTGCTCCGTTAGAAACCTTAGAAGGTTTTCCTGTGTGTCCTCGGGTTTTTCCTTTAGCGTCCGATAATGTATTTTATCTGGGTCAATGAACCCAACACTGAAGATTGACTTCTTTTACATTCCATGATCTTCATTCTGCATAATAATAGAGTACAAAAAGATATAATTAGGATAATTACATGCAATTAACTGAACAACTGAAAAAAATGAACAACTTATATATAGACAATGAATTCAACAACTTACAGACAATAGCAACTCATGAGACTTTTGTCGAGGGCGTCGAAAGTGTATAACTGGAAGAGTTCTGGAAACTCAACATGGACCTCTTCTTCTCGGAAGTAGTAGTCATGTGGGACTTTCGCCACGATCATTATTCTCTCCTCCTTTACGGCTTTCAAGTACCATTTATGTAAACTCCGCATTTATGTTGGCAGTTGTTGGAACTGCTCAAAGCTGACCAAAGGCTTCCCTGGGACATATGTAGGGACTACCTGAGCCTTGGGTAACTTGTCGTCCTAGGAACCTAGCAATTCCTCCACAGCCACATTCATAGCGGCTGCAAGCTTCTTAGCTTCTTCCATATCCTGCTGGGGAGTGTCATAGGATACCACCTTGAGGGGTGGGGTCAATTTTTTGGCCTGTTCCCCGAGCTGGGGGACGTCCTTTCTTTTCCGGTTGCACTTTGACTTTATGATTTGCGGGGGCCCGCGAGCACCCTAACCCTATCTCCGGGGCCCGCGAGCACTACCACCCTAACCCTACGTCCGGGGGCCCGCGAGCACCACCACCCTAACCCTAAATGCGGGGCCACGCGAACACTACCACCCTAACCCTAAGTGCGGGGGCCCGCGACCACTACAAAATACTATAATACAATATACTACAAAATAAAATTACACACAAAATTAAATAATATTACACTACAAAATAAAATTAACTATATACTACAAAATACTATTATAACAACTACAATTAACTACTACAATTAACTATTACAATTACTACAAACAACTACTACAATTAACTATTACAATTACTACAACTACTACAATTAACTATTACAATTACTACAACTACTACAATTAACTATTACAATTACTACAACTAACTACTACAATTAACTACTAAATATTACAAAATACTATTACAATTAACTAGTACAAAATAAAAAAAATGGAAAACAGAGAACTTTGGCCGGGGGCGCCGCCCCGGCCGCATCGCTCGCACCGCCGCCGGCGTGCACGGCTGTCGCCGGCCCGGCCTGCTCGCCCACAGTGGCCAGCAGCGCAGCGCCTCTGCGTAGCCGGCCGGACGGGGGAGCGAAGGGGCAGCAGGCCGGTGTACCTCTGCTGGCTGGCGGCGCGCGCGAGGCGGCTGCAGTGGCGGCGGCGGTGGCGGCTGGAGTGAGTGGCGGCGGCGGTGGTTGGGGTGGTGGCGGCCAGAGAGCGAGTCGGGCAGCCTGCCGGCGTCGATTCGTCGTCCTCGCGCGCGTGGGTGTTCTCTGCGTGGGGAGAAGAAGGGACGCGTGGGGAGAAGATATATAGGTGGGGGACCTTTAGTCCCGGTCCGTATAACGTACCGGGACCCTTTAGTCCCGGTGCGTGCCACCCACCGGGACTAAAGGGTTTTCGGCCCAGCCCAACAGGCGCGCGCCAACGCCACACCTTTAGTCCCGGCGTATAGCATGCACCGGGACTAAAGGTCCCCTTTTCAAAAAAAATCACCCTGGCGCGCCTGTTTAAAAAAAAATTCAATTAGCATGTTATTTAAACATTTGAATTTTACAATTTTTTCATACTTATGAATTTGAGAAAAATTTCAACATGAAAAGTTCTTGAATTTGAATAACTAATCCAAATCTATTTTCTGTTTTATAAAATAATTATTCTAACTAGTGAAACTAATAACCATTTTGCCATTTTCAATTTAAAAATGCATTAAGTATTATATTTTGCATATTTTTAAATAAGTGATTCAAATCAATTTTCTGTTTTATAAAATAATTATTCTAACTAGTCAAACTATTAACCATTTTGCCATTTTCATGTAATTCCGACCCTCCGGTGGTCTTCTTCCGGTGAAACCCTAGACCGGGGGCCCCGGATCGTCTACCCCGCCTTATTTTTTCCCGCCCATTCTGTTCCGGATCATAGTCCCTTTAGGGTTTAGGGTTTAGGTTTTAGGGTTTATGGTTTTTGGTTTAGGGTTTAGGGTTTTTGGTTTAGGGTTTAGGGTTTTTGGTTTAGGGTTTTTAGTTTAGGGTTTAGGGTTTAGGGTTCCCTCCTCTGACTTAGGGTTTAGGGTTTAGACTCATATCTGCCGCCTCTCTCCACTCTATCCCATGGCTTCCACCATACCTCTAACCCCAGGGATGCGGAGATGGAGTCTTTCACGGGCTAGCAGGAAAATATTTTCCGAGGCGGAACTTCCGAAGATGCCATAGGGCGTGTGCACCAAGGGCATCTTCGAGAAGTTCCGCCACGAGAGATTTCCCAACCCTTTCCTCCATCCATGGGGATGAAACTCTCCATCCATGTTGGCTTGTTGAGTTGCTTGCCATGGCGTATCGATGCTCCTTTTATAGGCACGGCGCCGCTTCTACTTTGTCTTCTTCCTCCGACAGGGCGTCGTGCGCTACATGCTTTATCTCATTGTGCAGTGCGTCCACCCACGCGTCCTTATCCTACCGACAGCTTTAGTCCCGGTTTGAGCCCCCACCCGGTACTAAAGGTTACCCACGCGTCCTTATCCCACCGATAGTTTTGTTAGATGACACAAAAACCACCTTTAGTCCCGGTTGCACCCACCAGCCGGTACTAAAGGTTAGCCACCCCCCAGATAAGGCCCTCCCAGGTAAGCCTCCCCCAGATAAGGCCCCCCCATCTTTTGTCCCAGTTTGAGCCCCCAACTGGGATGAAAGTTTCCCGCGCCACTGCGTCCCGCGCTTTCCACCGGTTCCCACCTCTGTCTTCCCGCCATTTTTTCAGTATATATATGTACGTTTGGCCTCCATTTACATATCACATCTATACTCATCATTCTCTTCCCATGGCTTCCATCGTATCTCTAACCACCCGGGAGGCGGAGGCGCTTTGCGCCTCGAACTACCCCTGCCCACCGGGCTACCGCGTCCCCACCGGCTGGATGCTGAGCGCCGGAGGCGTGCCGGTCCCTCTTGTCCCTCTAGGCGTGGAACGCTGGATGGCCATCACGAACCACTACTACCTCGAGCTCACGCCAGAGCAGCGGAGGAATCCCAACTGGCATCCCGACTATTTCCCGACTTGGAAAGCCTTCTTCATCAATCGGCATGAGAGGGCGCTCGCCAGGCACGAGGAGGATGGCCCACCTCCTTCGAACTTCAATGAGGCCGGCCGTTGGCTATGGTGGCGCGGTCGGACTCTCCAGAGTGGCATGGCCTACAACACGACCGACAATAACCCCCGCCTACGGTACACTCAAATCCAGCCCACGCGTGCCCAACCTTCAAGGTTCGACTACGGCGACCCCGACGACGACAGCGATGACGGCACCGGTGACTACAACGACTACAGTGGCGCGTATTACAGGGCTAGGCAGGAGCATGACTGAATCACTCCAACCATTAGGCATGTTTCTTAATTTTCAGTTGTGCTATGTATCCTTAGTGTTCGTGGGTTCCTTAGTGTTTGTGGGTTCCTTCTCTTTGTGTGATCACCTACCGCGGCTTAGAACGTCTAGTTTGATTGAGCAAGATGTATTACATGAAAGGGGACCTTTATGTCTCAAATAAAAGGTTTAATACATTACATAGATTTATGTCTCAAATAAAAGGTTTAATTACATAGATTTATGTCTCAAATAAAAGGTTTAATACATTATTACACATCACCAACATCTAGTGTTGTGGTTTTCTTCTGCACCGTAGCCACGGAGAATCTTCATCATTTAACAGGATGCTTAGGTCAGTTTTCACTTTGAAGGGCGGAATTTCATGAAACTTATTGTAATCTTTTGACATGTCTGTCTTATCATCCACTCCCACGATGTTTCTTTTCCCTGAAAGAACTATGTGGCGCTTTGGCTGATCGTATTCTGTACTCTTTTGCTTATCTTTCCTTTTTCTCGGTTTGGTAGACATGTCCTTCACATATAAAACCTGAGCCACATCGTTGTCTAGGACGAATGGTTCATCCATGTACAGCAAGATTGTTGAGATCCACTATTGTCATGCCGTACTTTTCGTCTACATGTACCCCGCCTCCTGTCAGCTTGACCCATTTGCACCGAAACAAAGGGACCTTAAAAGTAGGTCCATAGTCAAGTTCCCATATCTCCTCTATGTACCCATAATATGTGTCAATCTGCCCATTTTCATCTGTTGCATCAAAGCGGACACCACTGTTTTGGTTGGTGCTCTTTTTTATCTTGGGCAATCGTGTAAAATGTATTTCCATTTATCTCATACCCTTGGAAAGTACATATAGTCAAACATGGTAACCTGGCCAACGAGTACAACTCATCTCCAACAGTGGTGTTATTCATGAGATGTGTCTGCAACCAATTGCCAAAATTCTTCTCGTGTTCCCCTTTAATCAAGGTTTCAGGCTTCCCCGGGTTTTCGGAGCATAGAATATTCTTGTGTTTCTCGATATACGGAGCCACCACGGTGGAATTGTGTAGAACTGTGTAGTGTGCTTGAGTGAAATAATGCCCGTCCCTACATACCATTGATTTCCTTCGTAGTGTGCCTTTTCCAGTCATCCTCCCCTCATGCCGAGATTCAAGAACACCAATCGGCTTAAGGTTAGGAAGAAAGTCAACACAAAACTCAATGACCTCCTCTGTTCCATAGCCCTTGGAGATGCTTCCTTCTGGCCTAGCACGGTTATCAACATATTTCTTTAAGACTCCCATGAAGCTCCCGAAGGGGAACATATTGTGTAGAAACACAGGACCGAGAATTCTAATCTCTTCGACTAGGTGAACTAGGAGGTGCGTCATAATATTGAAGAAGGATGTAGGGAACAACAACTGGAAGCTGACCAGACATTGGACCACATCAATCTGTAACCCTGATAGACTTTCTCGATCGATTACCTTCTGAGAAATTGCATTGAGGAATGCACATACCTTCACAATGGCTAGTCGAACATTTTCTGGTAGAATTCCCCTCAATGCAACCAGAAGCAATTGTGTCATAAGCACATGGCAGTCATGAGACTTTAGGTTTTGAAATTTTTTCTCTTTCATATTTACGATTCCCTTTATATTCGACGAGAAGCCAGACGAGACCTTGATACTGAAAAGGACTTCAAAAAAGATTTCCTTCTCTTCTTTACTAAGAGCGTAGCTGGCAAGCCCTTGAAACTACCCTGGATGCTTGCCGTCTCGTCCTTTATGATGTTGCTGGTCTCTCGTGCTGCCGGGGTATCTTTTGACTTCCCTTACAAGCCCAGGAAGCCTAGAATATTCACGCAAAGATTCTTCGTGAGGTGCATCACGTCAATTGCAGAGCGGACCTCATGCACTTTCCAATAGGGTAGCTCCCAAAAATATAGATTTCTTCTTCCACATGGGTGCGTGTCCGGTAATGGGGTCTTTCGGAACAGGTTGTCCTCCAGGACTCTTTCCAAAGATTACATCCAAATCCTTGACCATACCAAATACATCAGCACCACTACGGGGGACAGGCTTCGTCCGGGTTTCTGCCTTGCCATTGAAATGCTTGCCTTTCTTCTTTAAGGGATGACTGGGGGGAAGAAAACGACGATTGTACGGGTACACATTCTTTCTACATTTATTCAGATATATACTTTCAGTCTCATCTAAATAGTACGTGCATGCATTGTATCTTTTGTTCGTCTGTACTGAAATGTTACTAAGAGTAGGCCAATCATTGATGGTTACGAACAGCAACGCTTGTAGGTCAAAATCCTGCTGTTTGTGCTCATCCCACACACGTACACCTGGTTTCTCCCACAACTGTAGAAGTTCATCAACTAATGGCCTTAGGTACACAACAATCATGTTGCTGGGTTGCTTCGGGCCTTGGATGAGCACTGGCATCATAATGAACTTCCACTTCATGCACAACCAAGGAGGAAGGTTGTAGATACATAGAGTCACGGGCCAGGTGTTGTGACTGCAGTTCTGCTCCCCAAAAGGATTCATGCCATCGGTACTTAGACCAAACCATAAGTTCCTTGCGTCACCAGCAAAGACCGGGAAGTCTCTCTCGATTTTTCTCCACTACCGACCATCAGCAGGGTGCCTCAACATCCCGTCTTTCTTACGGTCTTCCATGTGCCATCGCAACAACTTGGCATGCTCTTTATTTCTGAACAAACGTTTCAACCGTGGTATTATAGGAGCATACCACATCACCTTGGCAGGAACCCTCTTCCTGGGTTGCTCGCCCTCAACATCACCAGGGTCATCTTTTCTGATCTTATACCGCAATGCAGTGCATACCGGGCATTTATCCATATTCTTGTACTTCTCACCGCGGTAGAGGATGCAGTCATTAGGGCATGCATGTATCTTCTGCACGTCTAATCCTAGAGGGCAGACAAGTTTCTTTGCTTCATAAGTACTGGAGGGCAATTGGTTATTTCTTGGAAGCAGCTTCTTCATTATTACCAGCAACTTTTCAAATCCCGAGTCAGTCATACCGGTCTCTGCCTTCCACTTCAACAATTCCAGTGTGCTACCTAGCTTCTTCTGGCCATCTTCACAAGTTGGATACAACAATGTGTTGTGGTCCTGTAACATCTGCTCGAACTGCAACCTCTCCTTTTCTGTGTCGCAGTCTCGCCTTGCATCACTAATGACCCGACCAAAATCATCAACGGGCTCATCTGGTTCCCATTCTTCACCCCCTTATTTTTCATTATCTTCAACTGCGGTATCATCGTATTCAGGGAACATAGATCGGTAGTTGTCATCATCGTTCTCTTCTTCATCGCCGTCTTCCATCATAACCCCTCTTTCTCCGTGCTTGGTCCAAACATTATAGCCGGACATGAAACCAGACCGAAGCAGGTTGCTTTGAATGACTCTTGAGGAAGTGTGAGCCTGCTCATTCCGACATTCAACACATGGACAACACATAAAACCATCCCGCCCCTTGTTCGCCTCGGCCACAAGGCGAAAAGAACGCACGCCTTCTCTGTAAGCATCAGAGCGTCGGTCACCATATATCCATGGGTGGCTCATCTGCATCATACAACCATGCATATATATCAAACACAATCACGATTCTTAAATTAGTACCGCGCAGTCAAAATGAGAAAATAGTTGCTAACCTTTTAGGACACTTCAAAACAAACAGGAGAAACCTTAAGTGTCGCTCTGGCACCTCATATCATATTTTGTCTTGTGTGAACTCAAGTGGCATTGCTCTAATAGGCATTTCACCGAACACCTCGAGTGCATATGAAGAAAAAAAGTTAGCACAAAGTTATACCACCTCTCACATAGGAAAAAAAGAGGAGAGAGTGGAGGGCTGGGTGCATATATATATGGCCAGGCCATTAGTCCTGGTTTGAGATACAAACCGGGACTAAAGGTTCTGCCAGGAGCACGCGCGCCGGCCCAGACCCATTTGTCCCGGTTTGTATCTCAAACCGGGACTAATGGTTCCTTACGGACCGGGACATAGTGCCTCGGCCTCCTCGGGCCGTCTGGTTCGGACCATTAGTCCCGGCCCCAGCCACGGCCGGGACTAATGGCCCGAACCAAAGGCCCATTTTCTACTAGTGATATATAATACTTTTGAGGTAGTATGTATAAGTTTTTCATATACTCTTATTTTACGTACAAATATGAAGGGTATTTTGGAAATATAGTGCAAACTATGGCTCCACTTGCATTTTTTTATGTAATTTGATTTGAAGTATCTTAGATGTACTATATGAACATACTAAAACCGATAAAGTATCACGTATACTTCTGTATGGTAGTATATGAGACATGGATGTAACTACACCTGGGAGTAAGAAGTATTTTTCCTATATATATAATGCATGAGATAATGTACCGTTGACTACATATACATCTGTTAATGTATCATGCGACTTGCCGATAAGATTCTCCAAACGATAATACTACACAGGTTTCTGCCTCGAGGGGATCCAGGCGGCATCTTCAAATCTTGTTGATTTCAATTCCTGTCAGCATACTGATGTGCACACATGGATGAATAGTATATAATCGATAGGATTGTCTTTTCGTGTAGTCAGTGATTTCCTTGAATATCTATTAACCTTCTAGAGCTTCTGAATGAATATTTAGTTCGTTGTCATGCTCAATTTGGAGGTTCAACATTGTATGCTAGGTTGATGGCCTATATTCATGTCATTTTCGCTTCACGATTGTTAGTTTCTTTCTGTGGAAAATCTGTTATTTTCTCAAACTCATTTTTGCATGACCATACTGAAGTATACACTATCATGTATGAAGACCTGCAATGTCCATGCTTGGACATGCTTGTGCAAACAAAAGTATAAATAACGTTAACACGGTCTATAAATTACGTTGGTGTGTAGCCCTCAAACAATTCAAAGAATATGATGATATATAAGCACGTAGGAAGTCAAGTACAAAAGAAAATCCATATGATTTATCTAAGGCATATGTTTGAGTTGGGATATTAGATGACAACTGATATGTTCCACCCAGTTTGACGGGAAAGTGGTTCCTTTGTGATAGGTGCCCCGTCAAGCAGATTTCTTTCATGAATGCTCATGTTTTGTGTGGTTCAGAGTAGTGATGGCTGGACGGTGTGGTTGATCTTGGTTGCAGCCAGTGCCGCACCAGGACTTGGGTCACCACCGATTTGAGGAGAAGAAGAAGTCTATCAAAGGCTGGTGGTGCACGATTTCCAGATCCTATAACAAAGTGGTGATAAATCAATGTCTCATCGCAGACGGAGGTGGTGATGTGATCAGAAATCATCTCCCAAGAGGCGTGCGCAGAGTGGTTCCCTGTGTCCCACGGCAAACTGATCTGTTCTGAGTTAATATAGCTTGCCAATGCAATCTTCTTCCCAGTTAATATAGCTTGCCAATGTAATCTTGTTCTAGTCTTATTATTTGTTTGATTTGTGCTCTTTTAGACACAGGAGTCAAATAATTGATCTATAGTATTGGGCATAATGACGATGTCTCATCGGGAGTGTTGACGACAGGCCCGACAGAGTTAATTGGTGCCATGGAAACATAGTAAATTGGTGATCATTTTTTTTAAAAGAACGATCAATCAGGGTCGTTGTAGTCATGTGAGGAATAGTATAGATCCAGTTAAGAAAAGAGAGAGTGTAGGTCGGCTAGATCAAAGAGTGGAGAACAAAATAAAGGAAGTAAAAATAGATCTAAATATCACTAACTTTAAAAAATAGTGACATGGCGTTTTTGCAAATGTCACAATAACTATGCAGCAACGGATCAAATTGCTTTCCATAGTTATTATTTCACATAGTAATCATTTTACTTAACACTGTATTCTAAAAAAATCATTTTACTTAACATAACAATTTTTGGTGGCAATAGAACCATGAAGATTAGAATTCTATAATTTATATACTTGTCCAACCATTGATTAATTTTGTAGACATATTAAATATGCTCAAAATGATGTCCTCGCATTTGCGAGGGCCACCATGCTAGTTCAGCATAATGGCCGTTCTCTGCTGCTCCTCTTCATTTGCCCCCAACACAAAGGCCTCAGACTTGTGGAAGTTCACTTTTAGGCTAGACATGGATTGTTGCATAGCATTTGAAATATAAATCTCAGATGATACCTGATGTGTATTATTACAAATATAGTTAAGTGTTAATTTGAAATATAAATCTCCTAAACTATGATTTATTGTGGAAATGAGGGAGCTAGTTGTTACTTCCTCGTTCCACTAAATTGCTATAGGCATGTGATGTTCATGCATGAACATATATTGACTCGCATGTGTGTCACCCTGCGCTTCCCTCTCCTGGGTGAGGCGCCAGAATCCGTGCTCCAACCCTCTGCTCCTGCTTCCGCCGCCGGCAGCAAGTGCGCACCCAGACATTCGGCCTCGCCTTCCTCGCATCCTGAGCGGGTGAGTGGAGGTGTGAGCTCCCGATGTTGTTGGCTAGAGAGAGCTCTGAGGAGGCGGAGGAACGGGTGGAGGAGGCCATGTCTGCCGACAGCGAGGTTGCTTTGGGCGAGCGACTGTCCCCAGTGACACTAGCGGACTTTCTCGATCCAGCCTAGACGCTGGTCTAGAAGCTTAAGCCCGACAAGCGATGGCGGTGCATGGCATTTGCGCATAGGGGAAAGGGCTCTTGATTTGGGGAAGGAAGATCCGCCATGGCGCCCTCTAACCCTAGTACATCTGGCTCTGCGGGTCGTTGGGGTCAGGAAGGGCCGTCCTCGATGCCTGAGGAGTTTCCACCATTGGTTCCTAGGGTGGAGGCTGGATGTGGGGGAGGGGGACCTGCGCTCGCAGGCCTTCGGGACCATCCTGGTTCCTCTCCCACCGCCGGTTACGACGCCGCCACCAAAGGTGCGAGTGATGCACGTGTTGGGTTTGGGGGCACCTGCTGGGGCGAGGGACGTTTGTGGACCGTGCTCGCCTGGTGGACCACTGTTAGGTGGGGTCCAAGGGTGGCCTAGGTAGAGGAGCGGCCCAACCTCGGCTTGCCAAGCCCTATATGGTCCCATGGCCCAGGTTTGCTTCATCCACTCACTGCCCACTACTTAAGTTGTTCTAGCATCCGGTGGGAACCCTAGACCCACTTTCCTTCTTCCCCGACTCCCTTCACGATCTCCGCCACCACAATCTCCTCCCCCTTCCACCCCCAGATCTTCTCGTTCTTCTGCCATGCAAAGCAACTGGCGTGATGGGCACGGCTCGAACAAGATATCCTATGACGACATGGGCCAGAGCGGCGACGATCGACCAGAAGACCTCTCTAAAGCAGAGCTTTGCCAACTGCTAGAGCTGTGCCGGGGCCATCAGCGTGACCGGTCCCCGGTGAGGCAAGCAAATGAACCTCTATGAATCTCAACCATTTTTTTCTATTGTTTCATTTAAAGGAAATATGACCTTAAAGATGTAGGTTTCATGCATTACCATACTGACATATAGACTATTATGCATGAACACATGCAATGTACATGCATTGTCATGATTTTTCATAGATAAATTATGAATAAGGTTAACACATCACATAGTTCTATAAATCTCTGTGGTGCTACTCGTCAAGCCATTAATTGAATATGGTGATATCTTGGAAAGTAGCTACCCTCACAAAAAACATGTTCCACATCATTTTCAAGACACAAGTGTGAGTTGGGATATTAGAAGACAACTGCGATGTTTCATCATGATTGGCGAGAATGTGATCCCCATGGGATATGTGCTCCACCAAGCTGACTTGTTTCCTCAAGGTTAATGATCTGTGTAGTTCAAAGTAGTAGTGTGAAGTAATTGGGCATATGGAAACTTGAAGTCGAGGTGCGTTGGCGGTTTAGAAGGACCTGATTGCTTTCATTTTTATATTCTGGGTACTTTTGTTAAACTGCGAGCATAGTGTTGTAATTTTCTGTCGGGATCCTCCTTATAATTGTAAGCTCGCTGACTGAATGAATTCCATTTTGGGGTCCTTCAGGAACCTTCCCTATTAAGAAAAGATATATGGTATGGGAGTTCTTTGTTCATCTCCTAAGTGAAACCATCCAACATTGTACAACAAGTAAAGGATACATATATTCTGTGTGGTTTGCCAGATATATGACCCGAAGATGGCAATGCTCATTTATAGTCTATCTCAAAGGCCAGTACAAGATAATTTTAAGCGATGTAACAAAAAATATTGAGTTGAGAAATTGATTTCTCATCCGCATGAGTTGGTTCGTGATCAGATCTCTCAGCAACGGCTTCGCGATCAGTGCCCCCAGGCTGCTGGAGGGGCTGGCCTAGTCTCCGCCATGGGTCCAGTGGGACTGTTGAGGGAATCAATGACCGGTTGGGGCGATCAAGGGGGACTCGCCAAGAGACCTTCCCGCCCGACGCTGGTCGGAGATTTCCTGACAGTGCCGCTGCTACGGTGGAGGGCAGACCCAGAGGAAGATGTACGGGAAGCGAAGGACGGTTACTGGGATGATGAGGATGGTATGGAACAGGAGCCAGGGCTGCAGCAAGGTACAGAGGCACATATCGGAGGAACAGTCAATATGGAAGATGATGTTGTTCTGGAGTTTGATGATGAGGAAGAAGAGGAGGATGTGGTACCGGCTAGGCCCAATACATGGCATCTCATGGCGAGATATATGGCGAACTTTAAACCAAACACAAAGACCATGTTTGATTGGCTCGTAGAAGAAGCTTGGCATCTGCGTACAGGGATCGAGTACTCGGAAAAAGGGAAGAACTACTACATGATCACCCTATTCTCGCAAGGCGACTTTGACTTTGTTAGACGCGGAGGGACGTGGATTTTCAACAAGAATGCTCTTGTGGTCAAGGCCCTAGATGCTACTGCCCGGCCGTCGGAGACAGTGCTGGACTCGGTGCTAGTCTGGGTACGAGTTTATGATGTTGCATGGGACAAGCAGACTAAAGCTACCGGCATGAAATTTGGCAATGGCCTTGAAGAGGCGATGGAGGTGGATGTTCCTAAAACTGAGCAGGAGAAGAAAGAATTCCTGCGCGTCCGGGTGGAGCTGCCGTATAACCGTAGGCTCCAAACTCAGATCACAGCTGGTGTGAAGGGTAAACCATGGGCCACAAAAGTGTATAAGCTAAAGTATGAGCGTATACCGCACTACTGTTCGCACTGCGGGTTCATGGGGCATCGGATGAATGAGTGCGAGAAGAAACGACAAGGTGTGCCGTCCCTGGATTATAGGGTGTACGAACTGAGGTGTAGCCCATACAAAAAGTACGAACACCGTGCGCACTTCATACCACCCCAGGGGCAAGCTACAGCCCGAAGGGGAATCAACTTTGCTGGCTTTGGAACCGCTGAGTCCCATGAGTCGGTGCATGGGAGAAGCTCCACGCCGGTGCACATGGCCAGGCAGTAGGCTTTTGTACCAGAACAGGTGGGCACGCGTGATGACTTCGACGAGGTAGCGATGCCACCGCTGGAGGACGATGTCGAGCAACAGCTGTTAGCCCAGGTCAGTGCCATGAAGGTTGATGCTAAGCCTGGGGACGCTGCTACACAAGAGAGAGCTAGCAATCAGATGCGACAAACGGCTGACTGTGAGCCAATCGTGCAGATGCATGACGATGAGTGCCAGGACCTTGTGGCACAGATGGATGCAGACAAGCTAAGGACAGATGACACTAGGAATGTGACAAGGTCAGGTATGGCTAGACGTGGACATGGCTACCGGTGTCAAGTCTGACTTTTGACCTCAACACTAGCAGCGAGCAGTCAAGTCACAGCCTGAATATGCATACACAGACTGGGGAGAAGGGCATTCTGAGAGAGAAGCTCAAACTCAATCTTGCGCCGGGTGTGCAAGAGAATTGGCAAGCTGCAGGACGAGGCTATAGGTCAAGGAGTGGACCACACAACAGCGAGATGATACCTCTAATGTGCAACTTATCGAACACCACAGTGTCCTTCGGGAGTGACACTGACACACACATGACACATGCAGACTCCATCTTGGGCAAGCGTGTAGCAGGAGAGGAAGGGACACATGGAGAGAAACTGGACCCAACACTCCCGTTGGAGTATGAGCAGCAAGATGGCGGCGTGCAGAAGAAGGGAAAGAACGCTGGAGTCAAACCAGGACGTGGAGAGCATGGCAACATGACAGGAACTAGTCAGGCCAGGGGAGGAAGAGGCAGGGTGGCAACCGGTCGTGGGGCCTCCGGTCAACTGGCGAGACCACATGTGTGGTCTCGCCAGCAGCAATGAATTACCTGTCGCTCAACTGTCGGGGTGCTGGGAATTCTCCGACAGTGCGAGAGCTAGCTTCGCTTGCCCAGCGTTTTAGTCCTAAGTTGTTTTTTATTTGTGAAACTAGGCAAAATAAAAATAAGATGCGTCGTCTTCGGTATAGGCTAGGTTTAAAAGGTTTTGCTGCCTCTAGTAGTGTAGGGTTTAGTGGTGGTCTTGCTCTTTTTGGCATGAGAGTTTGCTTGTAGAGGTAAAAGAAATTAATGAAAGATGTATTGATGCGTATGTCCGTGTTTCAACTACTGGGCCGTTATGGCGTTTGACGTTTGTCTATGGTGAACCTAGACCTGAAAATCGCCATCGCATGTGGGAGATTATTCGAACTTTACATGCTGCCTCAAATCTGCCTTGGCTTTTAGTAGGGATTTTAATGAGGCCTTATGGCAGGAGGAGCACCTCTCGTGTACCCCCAGATCGGAGGGGCAGATGCGAGACTTTTGGGAAGTTTTAAATGAGTGCAACCTGCATGACTTGGGCTTTACAGGCGCCCCTTTTACTTATGATAATAAGAGAAGTGGGCGGGCTAATGTACGGGTGCGTTTGGATAGGGCTGTCGCAAATTCAGCTTGGCGCGACCTGTACGGGGATACCAAAGTAAAACATCTGACCATGCCTTGTTCTGATCATTGCCCTATTTTAGTTGATATTGTGCAGGATGAGAAGCCAAGAATAAGCCAGCCAAGGAGACAGTATGAGATCGCCTGGAGCATGCTCCAGAGCTGTCTCAGAAGATCACTCAAGCATGGGAAATGGCGGGCAGCAAGGAGAACCTGGGCGATATTGCCACATGCTTGGGCAGTGTCATGGCTGAGCTGCAAAATTGGAGCAAGGTAAAGTTTGGGAATACTGCGAGAGAGCTAGAAAAAGCAAGGAAGAATTTGGAGGAGCTGTACCATGCTGCTGTGGAACCGCATGAAATAAGAAAGGTAACAGACTATATGGACTATATGACCGAGTTATTGTATAGAGAAGAAATGCATTGGCTACAGAGATCAAGAATCACTTGGTTAAAAGAGGGCGACCATAATACCAAATATTTCCACTAGCGGGCTGTGTGGCGTTTAAGAAAAAAACAGAATTAAAAGGCTCAAGGAGGAAGATGGAGTGTGGCAGGATACACCAACAAGCATGGAACGAATGACTACGAACTATTTTAAGAGCCTGTTTACACGTGACCTGTATTTAAATTCAGACAACTTAGTTGATCTTTTTCAGGAGTAAGTAACTATTCAGATGAATGAAGAATTATGCCGTAAGTTCACAGATGAAGAAATTGGGGATGCATTGTTCCAGATTGGGCCACTGAAGGCCGCAGGGGTGGATGGATTCCCTGCAAGGTTCTATCAAAGGAACTTGGCTACATTGAAAGCTGAAGTAACGAACGCCGTTAAGTTGTTCTTTGTGACTGGTAAGATGCCAGAAGGGGTAAATGATACGGCTATTGTTTTAATACCCAAAGTTGATCAACCGGAGACTCTAAAAGATTTTAGGCCCATTAGTTTGGTCACCGTGCTTTATAAGATCGTGGCGAAATGCTTGGTAAATAGACTCAGGCCTATCTTGGGGGAGATTATATCAAAGAATCAGAGCGCCTTTGTGCCGGGTAGGCTAATCACTGATAATGCCTTTGTCGCATTTGAGTGCCTGCACTTCATGGAGAACAATAGGAATCAAACAAAGAACTTTTGCGCTTATAAACTGGATTTGTCAAAAGCCTACGACAGAGTGGACTGGGGTTTTCTAAAGGAAGCGATGAAAATACTGGGTTTTTCTCACAGATGGGTGGATTGGATTATGGAGTGTGTCACCACTGTGAGGTACAAGGTAAAATTTAATGGAACCCTTATGGAGTCGTTTTCGCCTTCTCGTGGACTGCGACAAGGTGACCCCCTCTCGCCATTCTTGTTTTTGTTTGTGGCTGATGGACTTTCCGCCTTGATTTAGAGGGAAGTGCAAAATAGTAACCTTGAACCTATCCATATTTGTCGTAGAGCACCAGGAGTTTCTCACCTGTTATTTGCAGACGACAGCCTTCTTTTCTTCAAAGCTTGCCCCGAGCAGGCGAATATTGTCAAGCAAATTTTGGATAGTTATGCCAACAGTACAGGACAGCTACTGAATCGGGAGAAGTGTTCCATACATTTTGGGAACTGTGCCCAGATGATATAAGAACAGAGGTGAAACAAGTACTTCAGGTGTCCAAGGAAGCTTTCGAGGCAAAGTACGTAGGGCTGCCAACCCCGGAGGGGAGAATGAGCAAAGAAAAGTTCAAGAGTTTAAAGGCAAACTTGGCAAAGAAGCTTGTGGAATGGGATGATAATGACCTGACGCAAGCGGCAAAAGAAATACTCATCAAGGCTGTGGCACAACCTTTGCCCCTGTACGTAATGGGAGTATTCAGACTTCCATTTGGGCTTTGCGATGAGCTTACACAAATGATTAGGGACTATTGGTGGGGGAAGGAAGATGGTAAAAGGAAAATGCCCTCGATTGCATGGGATATAATGGGGCGCCCAAAAAATCAGGGCGGCATCGGCTTTCGGGACATGCGAACTCTCAACCAAGCGTTACTTGCAAGACAGGCATGGCGCCTTGTCCATTGCCCTGACACCCTATGTGCGCAAGTGCTGAAAGCAAAATATTTCCCCCACGGCTCCTTGCTTGATACAGTTTTTGCAGGTGGCAAGTCTCATACCTGGAGCGCGATCGAATATGGCCTCGAGCTGTTTAAAAAGGGTGCGATTTGGAGAGTCGGAACAGGAGCTAACATCCGAGCCTGGCGCGATCCTTGGATCCCGAGGAAGACAGTCTACCAACCCATTACGAAGAAACCACGTGATTGCAGATATAAGTGGGTCTCGGACTTCATTCGAGCTGATGGCACGTGGGACACTGAACGCCTTGAGCGATTCTTCCTGCCCATGGATGTGGAAGCGATCCTCAAAATCAAGCCATCTAAACACAACGAACCAGACTTTGTAGCTTGGCAGCCCGATAAGCGTGGGATGTTTACGGTGCGAAGTGCTTACCAGCTGGCTCTAGAGGGGCACCTGAACGAGATGGATGTTGGGGCTACGAGTGCAAGACCAGGCGGGGACAGGCCAGCCTGGAAGCTTATTTGGCGCTGCCCTGTGCCGCCAAAAGTGCGTACATTGGCATGGAAAATCGCGCGTAATGCGCTGGCGACACAAGCCAATAAGAACATGCGTGGAATTAAAACCCCTGCGACCTGCCTGATATGTGGGCAGGAAGACGAAGACACCTTCCATGTTTTCTTACGCTGTCCCCATGCTAGAAGCCTATGGCAGGCAATGAGCCAGGACTGGGATATTCCTGAAGCTATGACAATCATACACTCAGGCACCGAATGGCTGTTACAACTGTTACAGAGCGAAACGGAGACGAAGCGTGCCCGTATCCTCATGATCTTTTGGCGTGTTTGGTTTGTCTACAACGAAATAACTCACTCTAAACCAATGCCCTCAATTGAGGGATCGCGTCGCTTTCTAATGAGCTACCTTGATTCTCTAACCCTTTTGAAGCAACAACCTAATGCAGATCCGATTAAAGGGAAGGAGGTGGTACTGCAAGATCAAGGCATGGAGAGACCTAGGACGAGTAGAGACGGGCGCCTGAAAAGTAAAAAGAACTGGGTACCCCCTGCGCAAGGACATGCCAAACTAAATGTGGATGGTTCCTTTACTCACGATGGGGCAGCTGGCAAGGGCATGATTCTGTGGGACAGTGAGGGTGGCGTCATCTTCTCGGCCTGCCGACAACTTCTCAACTGCACTGATGCAGTGGAGGCGGAACTGGCAGCCCTAGAAGAAGGCCTCAACCTCTCTCTACACTGGGCGACGCTGCCACTCATTGTTGAAACTGATTGCGCGGAGGCGTGTGTGTTGATTGAGGAGAAGATACCCAATACATCCATGTACTCTACACGAGTAAGGGGGATTAGGGAGTTGCTTGGAGAGAGAGTCATCACCGTTGCTAGAATTAGTAGGGAAGTAAACTGTGTGAGCCACGAACTAGCAAAGTATGGTAGAGGGAAGCCTAGAACGGCTGTATGGTTGGACAACTTCCCCAGGAAGTAAGTCGATACATTGCTGCAGATTGTAACCCTATCATTATTTAAATAAAACTCTCTTTTCTGTCAAAAAAAAAGAACTTAACAAATAGAACAGAATATGCTATTAGTCGTGAGGCAAGTCACCCCTTAGTGGCATATCTTTGACATCCATTGGTAATGGATACCGATGGCGTGTCAGGAAATTCCACGCTCGTCAGACTTAGTGACATTTTCGTGACATAGGCGTTCCACTAGCAATCGTAATACAAGTGGCATGTAAAAACACGACACGCCACTGTTATGTGGGCTGCACAGCGGGCCTGCCCTTAGCAATCCATTTAGAGTACGAGACATGCTACTACCTAGTGGCATGTTGTCACGGAACTCCACACCACCAGTATTCTTTCGTCCGGTCGAGTACCTCTGGCGTATAGAAAAGTAACACGCCGCCACTATTTTTAGTGGCGTGGAACGATGGTTGCGCATCTCTTGATCAACTATCACCTATAAGCATTTTTCTACTACTGAACACCTGATTTTCTCCGAGTTGTCATAGTCAATGTAATTTTCTTCTCTTCTTAGTGCACTATTAAAATGCAGAGGTTCCTTTAGTTCACAAAAAATAATAACATAGATCCGCCCCAAAATACATGGCACATAAATTGAGTAAATAATTAAAGCTTAGTAATTTTGACCAAATATACGAGGAAATATAATTACTACAATGTTGAATGAATAAATTACGGAAGTATATAACTGGTGGTAGATGTGGTGATTTTGATTTGATATTGTAGATGTTAATGTTTTTAACAGTATATACTTGGTAAAATTTACATATAAGTAACTAAATTTATACAACGAAAAAATTGGGACAGAGAAAGTTATCACTTCAGTGCATGAACATCGTGTATGTGCCACACTACTAGTCGCTCCACCTGATTTGCAATATAGGATAGCTTAGTGTTTATGTTCGACCAGTATTTCTATGCGTAACCATCAATATAATAAGAAAACCTAATTATGAAAATAAGCAACATCAAATTGATGCTAATAGATTTGTTAGGAAATATACTAATCTTGGAAAAAAAATTACTTGAAAAAACATGTTATGTAGTAGTTTGTTGCTATTTCTAAAGATCAATATCTTAAACTACTCATACTGTGAATCAAGGATCCAGAGTTGTTATTAGCAGTCCACTAAAATGGCAATAGGCAAGTCATGTTCATGCATGAACACAGACAAATCATCGTGCGTGCATGGAGGAATGTATCATGCATGATTCATGGCCATTAATTTCGCATAGTTAAAGCATGAATACCAACCCATCAGTTTGGTCTATATATTGATGTAGTATGAACACCACCCATGGATCAGTTCACGGAACATATTGTAGGATACACATGAACAAATTTTCTGGGCGTATATATATATGCATAAAGACTTGCCATGAGATATTAGAAGATAACTGATAGGTTAGACTAAGCTTGTCCAGGATCTTGTTTATGTGACTGGTACGCGCCCACTAGGTATGTGGAATCCCATGGTCGGCCAGCCGGCATAGGATTACATAAGTCATCGCGCAGGCATAATCATCCGTGGGAGCCGAGATATGACGAGATGCACCTGCTTGGGTTTACCAATAACATCCATCAATAGAAGGTTCGCCAGTGTTGCTAAGTACGAGGTTGCTCCAAGTCCTACATCAATGTGGTTTGTCCATGTGAGCTAAGCTGACAAATACATGCCCAACTTTGGCAGGCTTTTGCCGATATAAAAAAATATCTTGTGTGTGTGCGGTTTGGTGCAAAGTTAAGCGGCACGAACAGTGAAACCATTTGTCTTTTCATTTTTACTATGTTTGTATTTTCTTCTACTATTCTGGAAGTAATTTCTAGACATGTAGTACATGTTAGCTTCGGTAGATAGAGAAGGGTTGTAATTCTTCTTCTTTTGTTGGCTGTGTGCATCCGGAAGGCCACTAGGGCAATGCGTTGTTGCAGATGCTGGATGTAATTGGTATTATCTCTGTGATATTAATATATGCTCCTTTCCAAAAAAAAAGATACAGAAGGGTTGATCTGTGGAATTCATCTTTTGAGTGTCCAGGTACTACACGTGTATCATGTTCTTTGTTAATTTTTTGTGCTGAACTTTTTTGATGACATAGATCCGAACCGGGTTTACTGGAAAACAAACATAAAAAACACACTCGAAAGTGGGAAAAAACAAAGAGCCACAGAACATCCATTCGGATGTCTGCAGGCTAGCAACCTATTGACGGATCCATCACGTTCTCGGAGTCTTCCAAAGAGCAGCATGGTTTTGATGCGGACGGCCTGGTGCCCGACGAGGACCGGCTTGATTTCATCAAGCGAGGTGACCTTGGTCTCTACCTCCTCCATGATGCCGGTAAGGCCGTCGAGGATTGCCATCTACTCGATCTCGGATCGCGGTGGGCACCACCACGATCTGATCCTTCATCTGAAATTCGTCCATGACCTCCTTGACCGAACGTGAGCGTGGTCCCATGATAGAAGACTCGCATACCAGAATGTCATGCCTCACTCTCGATTACGATACCTAGATACCAAATTAAATGGAAACAATAGGGTTCACGGCAAGAAGGGGATTGCGGATCTAGAGCCGAGGTGGGAAGAAGTCTAGCAAGGGAAGGAGGCAGGGTCCTAGTTTTGTAGATTCAGCGGGTCGACGAGTCAGCAGGGAACCGCCAGTTCTCTCGCCTGCTACGCTGTGGACACTGGCCCAGTCCATCAACGTGTCCATACGGGATCTTCGGTCCATGAAATTGTCGTAAGCTAATACAAAATAATCTTATAAATGATGCAAAATGGAGGCAGGGTCATAGAAGTTTGAGTTGGAATATTAGATGACAAAACTGAGATGTTTCTCCAATCTTGACGGGAGGTTGTCGGCGTGTGTTTGCGTGTGATATATGACATGCAAAGCTGACTTAGTGCTGGGAACACGCATCTGTGACAAGTACTCTCTCCGTCTCAAAATAGTAGATTCATTCAAATTTTGATAAATCTATGACATCTATTTTGACACGGAGAGAGTTTTTGAATTACAAGATTGTGAATAACACAATACATGAATCTATAGACTATAAGTATTGGTTACTAATCAGTCCAAAGGGTACACGTACATGATCATATATATGAGACCAAGTAGTCACATACAAAAATAATTTATATGATTATTTTAAGAAATCAATATGCCACGGCAATCGCGGGGTACGAACCAGTTGGTTTTTTACACACTGCATGAATAATTACGAAACAAATGGAAGTTGTCACCCTGTTTGTTGGTTTTGGAAACTTGTGGAAATTTGACGGACACAATCGCATCGTGCGTGCGCTTGGAAGTGATTACTCGCCTTCCCATTATAAGAATCACGTTAATTTAAGGGTACATGTATATGTAGTTGCTGCAGCCCATCCTACGGACGTCTCTACATCCTCACCAAAAGTCTTCGGCCTATGTGACGACATGCATGTTAAGACCTTTTGGGCCTAGCCCATGTTATCCCCAATGTCGTCCCAAACTTCCAATTTTATGCCTAAAGTACGCATGTTTAGTTGTTGGCCTATATATAGACCACCTCCTCCTTATTGTAACCCTAGACTTGAATAATTGAATTATAATAAACTCTTTGAGGATCTATCTAATTTGAGTCTCATGCTCCTTGACAAGGAGCACCAATTATACCCAACCTTTTCGATTTGCATAGTGCGTTCAAGTTGTACAAGGCCTTGGAGTCGGTGTCCCTTCTCCAAGTTGTCAAGATCTCACCTAGACTCCCGCTCATCGTGCCGGTTCGAGAGAGAGTGTTCTTGACCGCCACCGATCCTAGGGATTGTGTCGGACCGGTTGCCGCTAACATGGGCTATAGGCTTGTATCGTGTATCACGTGTGAGTGTGTTCATCGTGTTCTTCGCATGTGTCTTTGTGGATTTCCTCCTCTCCTTCACCCCTACTCACCTTCACCTCGATTTCCATGGAGATTTGTGAAAGATCGTGTCACCCTAAGGGGTCACCCCTAACATATTGGTATCAAGAGCTTCTTTGACCACAAATTTCTCCAAAAAAAATTCTTCTATCCACCATAAATTTGAAAATCCCCAAAAAGAGCTCTAAATGTGCCTTTCGATGCATCTCTCATTTTGGAGTGTTATTTGTGGTTTTGATCCGCCAAATCTTGTCTAAGGTGTTGGTCAACTTTTACCTGTGTTTCTCATCCCAATTTTGGCCAATTTTTAGTGGATTTGAGGCCCCAAGGCATGGATTTCCCCTCGAGAACATGAGCAAGTTCGAGCAGCAAATCCCTAACCCCGGAGTCTCCAGCTCTGAAGCCCGGAGTCTCTGGCCCTGTCCATCATCATTTTCTATGGCTCAGTTGGGTTTCTTTGAGCTTACCTTTGTTTCGTGGATATATCTTTCTCTCACTTAACTGCTCCGTCCTTTGTGTACGGGGGTTTGGTAATTATGAACTCCAATCACAACTTTGTCCCTTATAGTCATATGATTAATTGTAAGTTCATTTGTATTGGACTCTTAGGCTAGTCATAGTGGGAATAACATAAGTAGTGCAACTACATGTATTGCCATGCAACCATTTTGATGACATGACATGCTATTAAATGAGGAGAGAGATGGTTATGGTAACTAGATATGTTACCATAACATCACATTTTCTAGACAAGATGATTCTATAATCTAATTAATGTAGTCATCTACTGTAACACTACATATTAGTTACTATGCACTATGAATGTGGTAACTTAGACTAGTGTCATGTGCATGACAGTGGTCCAAGTTACTTCCCATTATGACTAGTCTTAATACATCGGTTTATCTTTCCAGGGTTGAGATACGTTACCGGGTCAACCACCAAGTAATAAATATGAAATAGTAGATTGTTTTAAACATGTAACTTGCATGCATGACCATACTGACATATAGACTATCATGTATGTAGACATGCAATGCCCATGCTTGGCCATGATTTTGCGTGACGAAAGTCTGAGTAACGTTAACACATTACACTGGTCTATAAATTTCAATTATGTGTAGCCTACAAACAATTCAGAGTATACGATGATATATAAGCACGTAGCTAGGTAGTCACGCCCAAGATAAAATCCATATGATTTATCTAAGGCATATGTATGAGTTGGGATATTAGAGGAAGACTGAGATGTTTAACTGAGATTTAAGGGAAAGTGGATCTTGTGGGATATGTGCTTCCTTTTGGTGGTTTACTCTCTTTGCAGAAGTGTGATTGCCAATCGCCACCTACTTTGAGGGGAAGATGGCAACAACGGCCCCGTAATCTATCTCAAAGGCCGGTGGATGAGGGTTTTCAAAGTTTATGAATAAAAAAATTGTGGTAAGAACTTGGAAATGGAAGGAGGTACGCGGGCGGATCAGCTCCCCAATGTCATGTCTAACTACTGCACCTCATGTGTATACGTTCATAGCATATTGTCAGTCCAATAAATTTAAGTTTTCACCGTCAGAAACATATTGACAACTAGTAGTACAATATTACTACTCCCTCCAGTATCGGTTTATTAGCAAATTTAACCATTAATTTTGGTAAACAAATTTTACATAATATGTCACAATAATTAACCATCGGATTCATCTTCAAACAAAGTTTCCAATGGTATATTTTTGAGACACAAATTACATATTTTATCAGCCAGACTTGATGGTCAAAGATTTTTTTAAACTACGTGCGTGTCTTACGTATTGAACCGGAGGGAGTAGTAGCTATGCACACAGGGCGCCTCTCAACTTGTCAAGTCTACGGACTCGGAAAAAAATTAAAGTCTAAGTTCTATCCAAAGCCTCACATAATATGGCCTGCAATTCTACATGACTCTCTGCAAACAATTGGTGACCTTGGAGGGTCCTCCTCCTCATCACTGCACAGTGAAACAGTTAATTGAGTTCAAGGAAAAACAAATGGGTTTACGGACAAATAAAGTACGCGCGCAGAACTTATGAGCTGAAGACTTGTGCAAAATGGAAGTGTCCTTTCTTGGCGGGAGGAGCCGAACTGATTGGCGTAATAAATTTGGGCTTGGATGAGCTGGAGTCGTCAGAGTCTAGGATCATCTCGATCCCGCCTTCACCCCTTTTTCTCTTGCCATTTGCAGCGTCAGCGATCGCGAGAATTTGCGGAGTCGATAAAAGAGTAATTTTGAATCTAAGCATCAAGGATTACTCCCATTGGGAGTACCCAATAAAAACATCAAGATTGCTTGAACAAAGTGTCAACTTTAGTAATTCCAAACAACCAAACAAGATAGTCGATCGAAATTTCTAATTCTCGGACCATGTACGCCGCGATAACATGTCTGAATGCTGTGTTTACAACAAGAAGATAAGACCCTAAGAACTGTCATGTGGGCCTGGTAACCGCACACGAATACGCTCTACCGGAAATTTCCCATATCTATGATATGATGAAAAATTCCGATGGACGCATTGGGTTACCAAAACAGAAAACTACAACTTGGTATTCGTTAAGACCTCTGGGAAATATACCATGTTACACCGATATATACCAAGTTCTAGTCCAGGGACTCGATCTTGAGCCGTTGGATGCACCAGATTCGTTATACCAAAATGCCCATGACATATATTTGAACTTACAGTTCGTTTACTTGAAAGCAATTTCTGGGTACATTTGAAATACAGAATCTCTTGGAGACTCAACCCGAATCTACGATTCGAGTAGAGCCATACGGGATACTGACATGAGTATGAATTATCGGGTTGCTACTATTGGTACACCTGATATGTGCCTGAACTAGGGGCCGTAATGCCCACAAGAAACAAAGAGTTCTGGAAGCATCCGAAGCCCATGAACTAGATGTGGTGAACAAGGAAGAAGTCAAAAGTTGTAAACTGACATTGTCATAGAGTTTGTATTCGAATTGTAATCCAACCCGTGTAGGACTTTGGGACCCAACCCCTCGTATAAGAGCTGGGAGGAGCCGGCGGGGAGGGTACCGTTTTCCTGTCAGAGCAATTAGCTATAAGATAGATCACATCTGACAATTCGGCTACTTTGTAATCCCCATCAATAAAGACTATACAACCAAGAGCAGGGTTTCCTCTACGAGGGCCTGGATCCGGCTAAATCGTCGTCCTTGTTTGTCTAGTAAGCCGATGAAATCAAGAGAGCTCTCTCTTCTCATAAACCCAAGTCCACAAAAATGGGCATAACCGAGGTCACCCCTCGTCACACGGCGTGTCCGCTAACGCCGCTCTGCCATGGCAGGATGAACCCCTCCCGATTGCAGCTCCATCCCACCACTCCCCCTTTGTTCCCCTTCTCCGAGAACCTCTATCCCATCATGCGACGTAGTCCTAGCCAACTGTCAGCGAGAAGAGTGGGACATGACTGTGCACCCGTACTTACTGCGATCTCACCGCCACCCAACATGTCCATGTTGTGTTGCATGTGTTGTGTGAAGAAGCACTGGTCCATCGATAGTGCAGATGACAGGGGCGAAGGACCTCTTTGGACAAGGTGTGGCAGCTGCCCTACCTTGAATTTTTGCAAAAAATAGCATATTTGTATGCTTCTCTTCAATATACATACAGTTCTCTGCAAATTATCTTACGGAGTAGTTTTTTTGAAGAAAAACTAAACGGAAATAGGAAAATTGGCTGCGTTGGAGAGGTTTTGTCCGTCGTGGGCCGTTCCTGGGCCGCGTAGTATCATCCCCGAGGCCCCCCCGTCACCCGTGCGTGTGCAGTGCGCCCCTTCGCCTTCGACCTTCTCTTTGAAGTTGTAGTCAACTGAACTATTGTATGTTTGACTTTGATTTAAATATGTTTTCATGATTATGCTATTACCATATTAATTCTGTTTTTTATCAAAAATAATAGAGTAAAGTCTATTCTGAACCTTGAATTTGAAGAGGTTAGTGAAATCAAACCCTGACCTTCAAATCCCTGAAGTTAGCACACCGAACTAACCAGTCCCGATCAATTTGACCCTTAGACCTGTTTCGCACAAGGAAAGCAAAGATCCTGACCGGGATAACTTGACACTTTCGCTGACATGTGGACCCATGTGTGAGATACCTCTCGCCAAAAAAAATACCAACGCGGACCGCATGTACTAGCGACTCCTGCAGCGCGCAAAACGCGGCGCTGGACCTGGTTCTCTAGCAACGACGAGCTTCTGGACGGCGGTGGTGTAGTCTTGCCTAGTGCGGCTGGGCTTCAATTTCTCATCGACGCGACGCACGTCCTTGCTGAGACTACCGTGTAACGCTAACTGTAAAAGATTGATTGATTTGTTCGGTACAAATCTTGCTAGATAGCATTTGATCTGATTAATCGGCAAGCTAGCACACAACACGAACACGTATTATACAAGAACGATCATCCCGAGCAATTGTAGCTAGCTTATGAATCTTGATGGCCATGCAAAAGGCAGAGAAGCAAATAGCTATGTACTGGTCACCATCGTCAATATTGGCCCCGGAATGGGGACAAGGAGGCTCCACCTGCTACAGAGTTAGCTGCTGGCGTTGAAGTTCTGGGTTTGATTTCACTAACCTCTACAAATTCAAGGTTCAGAATGGACTTTACTCTTTATTATTGTTAACAGACGTGACTGATATCATGCCTGAAGTAATGTACCGTTGACTACATATACCTCTGCAAATGTATCATGGGACTTGACGATTAGTTGCATCACAGATTCTCCAAACGATAATACTACACAGGTTTCTGCCCCAAGGGGATCCAGACGACATCTTAAAATCTTGTTGATTTCAATTCATGTCACCATAATGATGTGCACACATGGATGAAAAGTATATAATCGATGGGATTGTATTTTCGTGTAGTGAGTGATTTTCTGGAATCCGTATTAACCTTCTAGAGCTTCTGATTGAAAATTTATCTTGGTGTCATGCTCAATTTCCTAGCCTCTATAAATGTCACTTTCACTTCACGATTGTTAATTTCTTTCTATTGAAAATATGTTATTTTCTGAAGCTCATTTTTGCATGACCATATTGAAGTATACACTATTATGTATGAAGACATGCAATGTCCATGCTTGTGCAAACAAAAGTATGAATAACGTTAACACGGTCTATAAATTACGTTGATGTGTACCCTTCAAACAATTCAAAGAATATGATGATATATAAGCACGTAGGTAGTCAAGTACAAAAGAAAATCCATATGACTTATCTAAGGCATATGTTTGAGTTGGGATATTAGATGACAACTGAGATGTTCCACCGAGCTTGACGGGGAAAGTGGTTCCTTTGTGATAGGTGTCACATCAAGCAAATTTCTTTGATGAATGCTCATGTATTTGTGTGGTTCAGAAGTAGTGATGGCTGGACGGTGTGGTTGATCTTGGTCGAAGCCAATGCCGCTGCAGTACTTGGGTCACCACCGATTTGAGGAGAAGATGGAACTCTATCGACTGGTGGTGCACAATTTCCATATACTATGACAAAGAATACTTGTGATAAATCAATGTCTCATCCCAGATGGAGGTGGTGATGCTGAGCAGAAATCATCTCCCAAGAGGGGCGCGCGGAGTGGCTCCGTGTGTCCCATAGAAAACTGATCTATTCCGCGTTAATATAGCTTGCCAATGTAATCTTCTTCCCAGTTAATATTGCTTGTCAATGTATTCTTGTTCTCAGTTAATATAGCTTTCATGAATGGTCTTACCATTTGTTTGATTCATGCGCTTTGGACACAAGAATCTATAGTATTGGGCATAATGACGATGTTTCACGAGGAGTGTTGACGACTGGCCCGGTGGGGTTAACTGGTGCCATGGAAACATAGTAAATTGGTGAAGAATATTTTTTAAAAGAACGATCAATAAGAGCCGTTGTAGTCATGGGACAGGACACAACATATAAATGTGAGGAATAGTGTTGATCCAGTTAAGAAAAGAGATAGTGTAGGTCGACTGGAATAAATAGTGGGGAACAAAATAAAGGGAGTAAAAATAGATCTAAATGGCACTAACTTCTTTAAAAAATAGTGTCATGGAATTTTGCAAATGTCACAGTAACTATTCAGCAACGAATTAAATTGCTTCCTATAGTTACTATTTCACATAGTGATCATTTTACTTAACATAACAATTTTTGGTGGCAATAGAACCATAAAAATTAGAATTCTATACTTTAGGTACTTGTCCAACCATTGATTAATTTCATAGGCATGTTCAATATGCTGAAAATAATGCCCTCGCATTCGCGAGGGCCACCTTGCTAGTTCAGCATAAAAGTTGTTCTCTGCTGGTCCTCCTCATTTGCCCCCAACAAAAAGGCCTCAGACTGGTGGAAGTTCACTTTGAGGCTAGACATGGATTGCCGCATAGCATTTGAAATATAAATCTCAGATGATACCTGATGTGTATTATTACAAAAATAGTTAAGTGTTAATTTGAAATATAAATATCCTAAACTACGATATATTGTGGAATTGCGGTAACTAGCTATTAGTTCTGTTCCACTAAATTGCTATAGGCATGTGATGTTCATGCATGGGCATATATTGATAAACCATTATGCATCTACAAAGGGATGCATCATGCATGTCCGTTTAATGATGCATCACGAAAGCATGAACACCACCCCAAAGAGTATATAGTGTCTACCCATGCATCAAATTGGAAGGAGATTATTTGTGATACCAAGTGTTTTCTTCCAACGAAATACATACACATGGATATGTATATGCGGGGTGTGATATTAGAGGATAACTGATATGTTAAGTTAATCTTGTCTAGGAGCTTGTTTATTACACAAGTGGAAGGATCTGTGATGGCGTATGGAATTTGAAGGCCAGCAAGCCAACACAGTCGAACATGGTTCGTCTCTCCAGTGTAATCAGCTGTGTGCGCTGCACAACAGCAACATGTATTTTCTTGGATTTATGAATAACATCCACAATTATATAGGCCTAACTGTATTCTAGAGTAGCAGGTCACTTAAAGTTCCACTGACTATGTCGATGTCGTCTCATTGTGTGACCCAAGTCGACAGTCGGTAGGTTTGAGTAATATAGAACGATGTGCAGTTCTTCTTGTGGGGTTTGGTTTGCTGCAAAGCAAGGGGTTCTCCCGTGTAACTACCAACTCTTTAGTATTTATCGTGTTTGCAATTTTGGATCCCTTCTACTGTTTCGGAAGCAATCCAGTTTTTTAGGATAAATAACAGAAGACATTTTTGACAGTAGAGCGTCACAATGCTGGCTGCCGGGGCGGCGGGGCCTGTGAAAAGTTTCGCCCTGCCGGTGGTCAGGGCATCTGAGCAGAGTATTTTGGTCGACTCGAGGGAGCATGCAGCCATAGCTAACGAGCGGGGGAACATGCTGGCTCTCACTATATTCTCTTTGGGACACTGGTGTGTGGTGACGAACAGTGTGCAAACGCGGCTGGGTCGCATTCGTGTCAAACCATGACGCCTCGATTCAGTGGTTTAGGTTGCAGATAACCTGAATTGAAGGGTAGAAACTAGATCAAAAGGCCACTCTTCTATCTACGTTACAAAATGATGACATGCCATTTTTGGAAATGTCAAAAATAATATTAGACAAAAATTGTTCTAAGTAATTTTCAAATAGGTATAATTTTCCTTAATATAAAATTTTTGGTCGTCATAAAACCATGTAATATCGAATTCCATACATTAAGTATCTCTGAATCATAAATTGATTTCATGGACATGTCCAGTATGCTAAGATGATGCCCTCGCATTTGCAAGGGCCCCGTTGCTAGTTTAATTAAAAGGTAAGTTATTTCCTAGCATATTTGGCAGAATTTATTTTATGCCAAGAAACTAGTATGTACATATGAAAAATGTACCCATCATTTTATATGGTTCGGCTTAGTTTCGTTGACTTTTATTTGGTTCAAGCAGATATCTTTCTCTCACTGAACTGCTTTATGTACATGGGCCGGGTTTGGTAATTCGAAAATCCAGTCACAACTATGCTGCAGTCAGCCCCTATTGTCACGTATGTGATTAACTCATTTGTATTGGAATCTTGATGCGGCATTTCATCTTTCCTTTGGCATCACACTATGCATATCAACGAATGTGTAGCATTGAGATACTCTAAGAGGCAACCAATCTCGACCATTTGTTCTCTGTTATTATAATAAAAATACTAGATAGTATATTTCTTCAAACATGTAACTTGCATGCACGACCATACTGATATATATACTATCATGTATGTAGACATGCAATGCCCATGCTTGGCTGTGATTTTGCACGATGAAAGTATGATTAACACATCATATCGGTCTATAAATTTCGTTGGTGTCTAGCCCACACAATTCAGAGAATACAATGTAGCTAGTCAAACATCGAGTAAAATCCATATGATATATCTAACGCATATGTATGACTTGAGATATTAGAGGACAACTGAAATGTTTCACCGAGGTTGATTGGAAAGTGGTTCCTATGGGATATGTGCCTCGCCACTCTGGCTTCTTTCCTCCCCGCTCATGATTTTTGGGGTTCAGAGTAGTCGTGTGTAGTAATGGGGCGTATGGCCGAACAACGTGGGTGATCTTGGTTCCAGCCAACACGGTACAACATGCACATGGAAGCTCCGTTATGGTGGTTTGCCCTGTCGGTGATGAAGCGTGGTTGCCACTGACTTTGACATGAAGTTGGCAAAGATGGCCCTGTAGTCTATCTCAAAGTACGCCGGCAGAGGATTTTCAAAGTCCAGGAATAAAAAAATTGTGGTGAGAAAAGGATTTCTCATCTCCCATCGGCGGTGGTGACAATAGGTAGAAATATCCTCCTGCAGGAGGTGTGCGCAGAGTAACTCCCATGTCCATTGACTTTTTCTCAACTGGCATATCTAGTCAACACAGTTTTATTCTCTTCTAAATGATATATGCATAAGCAAAGCTCCCATTATTTCATAAAGAAAATAATACGTCATTGTTAGAGTACATATCCTACACGTGTTTGTATAGATGTAGGATACGTATGCGTATGTATTTCTTTTATATATGTCCGTGTTGTATGCAACCGGGACTCCTAATCCTCTTATATAATGAGCAATACAAGGCCACCTAACGTGTGGTTTCCCCTATCTTACAGTCATGTATTGTATGACTGTACTTCTATTTCACAATTGATAGTACTATCTGCTCTACCTAATGTGTAAGCCCTCTTAGCATTTGTCGGTCGAATACATTCAGGATGGACCATCGATAGATAATGAATTTCAAACCAGAACAATATTAATTGATGCTCCTACATATTCCATGAACTATACTTCTGTAATTCAACATAGTTAAAAACATTGAAATTGTTCTTCGAAATGTAATATCCTAAGTTACTTATAATATGAAACAGTGGGAGTCTTCACTTGGGGTCCACTAAAATGGATATAGGCCTGCGATGGTCATGCATGAACATATATTGATAACCATTATGCGTGTACAATGAGATGTACCATGGATGGCAATTAATGTTGCATAACAAAAGAATGAAGACCACGCCCATCAGTATATAGATTGACGAAACAGCTTCACATATGACACTTTATGTGCGATTTCCGTACGATTACATCAATCTCATGCTAGTTTCGACTAGTACGTGCTTATTATTAGTCTTCTTCCTGCTCTCCCTAGTGCCCAAGTCCAACCCAGTAATTAATCCTCTCCCTTAGCCCAAGTTCAGCCTAAACTCGATTAAGATTACGGGGCTGCTGTACGTACGACTGGAGCTGTAATTCACCTCTGCTACTGGTGCTGACATGAGCTCCCAACCCCAATTTAAATTGGAGACACCAAGGTGACGCTTCGCCTTCCGTACACGGTGACACCATCCCGCCGTCCAGTCAGTTGTCGACAGCATGTTTGCGCCATGGCCTTGGTGAACGTGCAATGGCTGCTAGGATGCTAGAAAAGTTCATCCACTCCAACCCTGAGCCAATGGGATAAGGAAAAAAGTTGAAAGAAATTAGTATGTTATTTTCAATAGGTGGGGCCAACGGAAGGTAGAGGCGGCCCAAATCCAAAGAACAATCCGAACCGCTTGTTGCTACGCGTCAGGCAAATCTCGCTGCAAAGCACGGTAGTACATGAATTGTAGTACGAAGTTTTCCAAGGAGATTATTGTCGGGATACAAAAGAGCTTGTTTTCACCGAGCATGTAGAGTGAGAAGTGAGATATGTTAAGCTTGTCTGTGAGCTTGTTTATGCGAGTGGTATGTTGGATCCAGCATAGTTTACAGAATACCATGGTTCATCTCTCCGGTGTAAACATTTTTGTTTGTTGCGCAACAAAAACATGTATATTTTCTGCAGAGGCATCACAATGTCTAAAGTAGCAGGTCACTCAAAAGTGCCATGGGCGATGTTGATGTCATTTCACTGTGTAAGAGAAACTGACATTTGGAAGGATTTATTAATGTATGTTATTTTCAAGTTGTTCTTTTAGCGGTTAGGTTTGATTTGTTGTGTTTGTATGCCTTCTACTATTTTGGACATAATTTAGATTTTTTAATAAATAGTTCAAATTTATATCAACCTGGTAGCAATTTCACATGGTCTCACGTACTCGACATAACCAGCATCAAGGCACTACGGCATTGGAGCATCCCAATGTTGCACTGCCTGCTCGGCTGAGGGCCAGCAAAACCTTTGGCCGCACCAATGGATAGTGCACCTAAGGAGAGTTGATAAACTTTTTGAGTGTTTGCATGCCACCGCTGGAAAGTAGGGAAACAAGCCGGCCACTAGCGAAAAATGAAAGCAACAGCGGTTGGGTGACGTTTTTGTCAGCTGATGACTCTCTGAAGCAAGGCGATGCTGAGTTCCACATTTTGTAATGGCAATCGGTGTGGATTGGAAATTTCGGTTAAACAACGTGGATTTAATACATCCATCTAGGCCTTGAGGTACACCTTCTCTCCGGCTTGGGGAGAAGGGACCACCTCGCCGGCTGGCGCCGCCCGCCAGACCAATTCCTTTGCTGCGGGGAGATACCCCTCAGTGACCAGTTCTTGCAGATCTTCGGCGGTGAGGTCAGAGCCCCTCCACACCCCCTTGTGGGAGTCATTGTCTTCTTCAGCAGCTTCTGGTGCCGCTTGTTCTTGGTCGTCGCCGGTGGTTTCCACCACGACATTAACAGGGACAAGCACCCCCTCCGTAGGAATGGTTACTCCCTAGGACGACTCTGGCAAAGGGATGGAGCTGCTGGAAGCCATTACGACGGGGGAGCATGTGGAGGAAATAAGGGCTCTGGCTAGGATTTTCGCTGAGGAGCTCGAACGGACGCGCGGCTAGAGGAAGACGACGACGAGGAAGCGAATGCGGGTAAAAAGGAAATAAACTGACCGCGGTGAAAATATATAGACCCCGCGTCAAGATTAGTGCTAAGGGATCTAATGGATGGAGCGTTGCCGACGTGGAGACGAATGTGCGCGGTAATTTCACCACGTCCTCCGTCTTTGCCGCTTCGTCGTTTCGGATTTCGTGCGCGTGAAAATAGCTGATGGTTAATTCTCTATTCTCTTTGAGTTTCGAGGTAGCGTAGGTTGTACCCTCCATCATCCTCCTGACAGTTGCAGTGAAGCGTCACGTCTGAAGATTCCATCGAAGTTGGAGATTGTCTGACTCTGGAAACGAACACTCAAGGAATCTCCGGCTACAATTGTGAAGCCGGAGAGGATTGCAGGATTCTTTGTGAGACCTTTGAGATATTGCTTGACGAATTGCCGGCATCACTTAGACAGGATATTTAAATATCAGTGGGCGAGACGGCGCAAGATTTCAAAGTCCTCCGCGGGCTACTGTTGGGGATATGCTAAATGGGTATCCTCATAGCATGTCACCGATCCGCCTAACCCGGGTGGCCCATAGTTGGTAGCAAGGCCTATGGCCTGCTGGGCGGCCCAGTTAGACGGATCTAGAAGGAGGCCCATGCCGGATAAAGGAAGGCTACGCAGGAGTCACTGACGTACTCGGAGACTTGAAGTGCAAGACACGAAAGACTATTATCTACTAGTGTAGGACTCTTTACCTTGTCCGGCAAGGAACTTTCTCTATAAACCCTAGGTTCTGGTGCCTTTATAAGCCGGACCTGTGGGAGCCTTTAGGGCACAAGCACAACCTCTTAGATTTCTATGTACAACGTGCAACACCTCGCACAGCGAACGAATCTCTGTAACTCGGCGTATTGCCATTATAGTGATTTATAGCAGGAGTAGAGTTCCGCCACCATTGTGGGACTTGAACCTAGGTAAGCTATGTTACCTCATACCCGTCAACTCTCCACCTTACCCCACGTCTCTAAACACACACTATGAGGACCCCTCCATGGTGTACTAGTCGGCAATACCATGACAGTACTGGGTAGAGAGCGAAGGTGAGGAAGAAGAAGATGATATCTTCATGCCACCATTTGGCAAGAAGGCTAGAACTTCCTAGGAGAAGGCAAGAGAAGAGAAGGAAAGAGAAAAGAAGGACAGAGCAAAGAAGTAGAAGGGCACGTCAGCATCCACGACCAAGGGAAAGGGCGAGGCATGATCGTAGTTTGGTAACCTGGAGTTTAATTCAGATCTCGTCTGTATCATAATTATCTATTCTAGTTGTTTGTTAACGAATGTATCTTAATGTTCCCTTGTAGTTCGTGTTTGTATCCTAATTTCAGCTCATGTGTTACATTGTATCTTAATTTCAGTTGTACTGTAGAGATGTATCTTAACTTAATTTTTAGTATAGAGATGTATCTTAATTTTTATCCCCGCCATTTTTCTTTTCCTTAAGTTTTCCCGCCAAATTATTCCCACCAAATGTTTCCAGCCAAAATTTCCCCGCCAATTAGTTCCTGCCAATTCTTCTCTTTTCACTCTATTACCCCCCCCCCTCACTCAGTTCTATCAACACTCAAGTGTTTGCCTCTTCTACAGATATAGAGCCCTCCTTCCGATCATAGGTTTCACTAGTGGATGTCCGGAAAGGTTTTATGTTTGGCCAGAGAGTTTAGGATAGACGACACTATAATTACATGGGAGGCTCTCATTAGTAGTGACCTCCTCCTTAATGAGCTAGCTGAGAGATTATTCAGGTCTGGTGTTCGCCCTAAGAGTACTCTAGAGGAAATTCGCACAAAACTTCTCAGGTTGAATGCATTGTCGGAAGCATTAAAGCTTTGTACCACCAAGCCGGCGTCATATTGGGCAGATAACATTTAGTCTTGGGTAAAGAGCGACGGCGAGGAAGAAGATGAAGATGATCTCTTCAAGGCGCCGTACATCAAGAAGGCAAGAGCTACCCGAGAGAAGGAAAGAGTAGAGAAGGAAAGAGCAAAGAAGGAGAAAGCAAAGAAGGACAAGGGCGCTTCATCATCAAAGATCAAGGGAAAGGGCCAGGCATCATCGTTGTTTGGTTATCTAATTTAATTTGGATCTTGTTAGTATCTTCTTAGGCTATGGTTGTATCTTAATGCTCTTTTGCAATTCGTGTTTGTATCTTACTTATCTGCTGTAGTTGTTTGGTAGTGAAATGAGTAAAGATGTGACATAGTAGTAATGTGTCTCACACGTAGATAGGTTCATGTCGCATAGACATATGTTTCATACATAGATAGATAGGTCACTCATACATAGAAAGATAGACATGTCTGACGTATCTCTGTATGTCGTCTCCCATGGCGCTTAGGTGGTGGGTTAGGGGGCGTCCAACCGTACTTGTGGTGTCACCCAATGTTTCGAGGAAGAATCACTGACCCGTACTCGTCGTACTGAGTTTCCTATGGGGTATGGGAGAGGAGTCTGAAAAATGTTCAACCAACTGCTTTGCGTCATGAAATCCTGAGAGTTGTGATCCACGTCGTGATCACTAGTCCACGCGGATACGGACATAGATGACTGATAGCCAGGCATAGATCCCTGCACTCCGTAGACTCCTGCAAGTGAAAACAGAAGTACATTAGAAATTGATATGAACCAAGCCTCGACACTTTCCGCCTAAGATGCTTACCATGTGGATGCACATGTGGATGAAACCCGAATGGCCCCATGGCGAACCTCCACCTTGAAAAGGTGGCGGTTGCTACTTCTTCCACCAGTCGAAAGAACACTGCTGCTACCACGATGAACCTCCAGCCTGGTCTGGAGGGGGAGGTCTCGGTGTCGTCAGTGGTGTAAGTCATGGACACGAAAACTATTGCTGTATTTTCTTATTCATAACTCATGGATAAGTGGATTACATATCACAGGTCTAAGAGATGATCTATTGTTTCCAAAAACTGCAAAATAGCTGTTATTTTATGATTTCTGTTTTATTTCCAGCATACGCGAGAGTTGCTCTAAGATGAGACGACCCTCTGCAGGACATGCTCCAAGTTTGGCATCAGTCTTAGTGTGCTCAATTACTTATTGGATTAGCATGTAAACATTGTCAAATGAACGTTTGTTACATTCACGCCAGGTCGCCAAAAAGTTAGCATCGTGACGGGTCGGTCAGTACCAACAGGAACGACATCAGGGATTACTGCCCATGCTAGCATAGAGCTCCAAAAAAAAATTTACGTCCGCGCAACAAAGGAACATCTGATGAACGTCGTCTTCGGGAGTCTTTCAGAAAACACATTTGTCATGATGCGGTAGACCCTGCTCAGCAAGCCGATCAGCAGTACTTGATCTGCCTTACATGCACAAGTAGAAAATGAGCCTTTCGCCCACCCCAGTTTAGAGCATTAGTCCCGGTTGTGGTTGATCCTGGGACTAATGCTCACATTTGTCCCAGTTCGAACGCAACAATCTTTAGTCCCGGTTGGAGATACGAACCGGGACTAAAGAGGTGGCGGCAGCCTGCGGCCAGTGCCGTCTCCTTTAGTCCCGGTTCGTATCACCAACCGGTAGTCCCGGTTCGTATTACCAACCGGGACTAAAGAAAATGGACAAAAAAAATTCCTAAATGGCCATAATTTTTACATACGATGTCAGAAAAAATGTACAACCTATCAAAACGTGCAGAAAACAATTTCTCTTCGATTTCAATAGCTTTAGGCCGTTTTGGATTTTTTTAGATTCTTAAAATTCGAAAAGAAATAAAAGTTATTTCAAAAATTAAAAACATTAGTAATTTTTTATGTCATATTTGGATTCCTCATATTTTTTTGATAATAATGGACATATTATTTGTTGAATTTCGATTTACAGATTTGAAGATATTATTTATGTCATATTAAATGAATAAATGGCAAAAAATGAATAAAATATTAATTTAATTAGTTTTTTATTTTCATATGAATAAAATATTATTATTACTTATTTATTATTGTTTACTTAAATAGTTGTTCATAATTTTAAAAAATAAAGACGGTTGACATATTGATATGAGTTAATAGGATTAATATACTAGTCCTGACAACAAGGTATAAGGGTCCTTCACGTGAGGTGGGAGACATGGAATAAGGAAGTTAAGCGTGCTGGGGTGGAGTAGTTCTAGGATGGGCGACCGGGAAGTTTAACAATAAGTGTAATTTGACCTAAGATTAAGTATAGTTAGTGTTAAAAATGAGAGATGTGAGAGATTAACGAGTCAAATAATTCAAAAGTTCAAAAAAATTGGAAAAAAAATTAAAAAAAAAATCTCTAGTCCTGTTTTGTGGCAGAACTGGGACTAAATGGGGTGACCTTTAGTCCCGCCTTCGTAGTCCCGGTTGGCCAATTGGGACTAAAGTGAGTGTGATAGACAAATTGGGTCAAGAAAAATACAATCCATCAACACCAAAATATTCGGCATACAAATTTATTCAAAAAGTTAAAACATGTCTAGATACATCTATTTTAGTGACAAGTAATATGGACGGGCGGGGTACTTATTTTGACCAAATACACAGAAGTAATTAACAACTACAATATTGGAACCCCCCCCCCCACGCCACAAGAGCTCCTCATGCCACTGCTGCCACCGGCCTGGCCGCCAAAGGTGTTATGGGAATGGTGGACAACGGAGTTGGCCGCCATGGCTGCTGGGGCGGAGATGGCTGGTTCTACGATGACCAGCGACCAGGGTGTCGCCCCTGGTAGGTTGGTGGCAGAGGTCCCTCCTACTGGCGCAATGACCGGCGGTGGAGGTGCAGGGCCAGGCTGGCTGGTGTTGGAAAACGTGTCTTCCATACCACCTCCCCGGTTCTCTTTGTTGTTGGTACGGCCGGATCTAGTGGGGGTTGACCCTGCTCTGTCATCGTCTCTCTTTTTACTGTCCTAGCCGCAAGTCTCCTAGTAGGGTTCCTTGTGGCGGATCTTGCAGGTTGTTGGCGGGTGGCGTGAGGACTACTGACTTGGCTTGAATAAAGGAAGTGTTCCTATGAGCCCTCTCACACCATCAAGATGATCTGCTTGATGCTTGTCTTCATTGATCTTGTCGGAGTGTCGAGTTCTGGAAGGCGCCTCCGCCGAACTCCAATGAACGACATGCCTGGAGATTGCCGGATCGAATGGAATTCGGTCACGCGCAATCATATTTTTTCTAACTGTTTGGTTTCAGAAGGAGTAATACTAATCTCTATAGTTTGTTGTCATCGCGGTACATGTCTTTAGTCCCATGGTGAAGATAGTCGCGGAGAATGGTATGTAAGTGGAGATATGATGACTACTAATGGTGGTTTGAGTCACGGTAGCGATAAGGTTTTTGGCTTGGGATTCATTACTTGGAGCAGTGGCACCGGCATCGGCAAGTGGGGGCGACAGCACTAGAGAAATTCATAGTCTAAACTGGTGAAAACCCAAGGTCTGGCCTTATTTGGTTGTCTGTCAATGACCTTGTCGAAGGCATTGTTTTGTGAGTGCGAACTCTCTCATGGGTGAAAAACTATGATCTATGGTCAGGGAGACGACGGCGCTTATGCACTATTCCCTTCTTGAAGGTGTGGCTTTGGAAGAAGTTGAATTTCCGGTGGTGTCTTGGTGGTGATTGGTCTACTGCTACAACAAATAGATTACTGTAGCAAGACTTTTTATTTTCTGTAATATTTCTTCTTATTTTTTAGCATGTGTGCATCTGTATTACTAATAGTGTATAGCGTTGTTGCAGAGTGTGGTGTAATTGGTATCTTCGTGATATTAACATATTGCCTTTATAAAAGACAACTACAATATTAAAATATATTATGCCAGTACATCTAATGGTAGTCATTTCTATTGATATTATATGTTCATGTTTTATCTATTTTTTTATTTTCGAAATAGGGGATCACCCTGGCCTCTGCATTCAAGATCTGCGCACCATTTTTACTAGATTGTTCTCAAAACTTTACAAGAGAAATTACAAAGATCAAACCGAAGGCTACCAAAACAAGCGACAACTCGCTATTCCTAGAACACTAATGAAGAGGGTGTACATGAACAGGGACAATATCCCTGACATCTCATCAACGCACGACATCTAAAAATCGAAGGCCTCGACAAGTCTCCCAATTGCAAGAAAGTTGCACTACCAGTCTGGTAGACCCTCAGCGTACCAGCATACATGCTCCAGAAAGTCCTCGCGGTTGCCATCTTCGGCATACCCATATTTAGGAGATATCAAAACAATGACCTTGTGAGGTCTACCATCAAGGTCCCCATGACGCCAAACAGCACATCCACCCTGCGCACGTCCGACACGCACGCGCGGTCGACATCGAGACCCCTCGGCACCATGTCGCTAAGTCCCGCCACCTGACAACGCTAGAAACCACTAGGAGATCCGTCATGTGTATCACCTACCAAACCAGGCACGAGTAAGCGTAGCACCGAGAGGTTAGGCATGACTTGACATCTCCACCATCGCTCTGCCTCCTTCCTCTATCATCCAACGCTTCTCCACAAACGATGCTCCAAAGAGAGAATGACGCCACCATCGCTTGATCCAAAGATCTAAGAGATGTCCCCGAAGTAGCATTATTAAGGTCAATACTAGTTTCACATCGATGACTTCATCAAGGTAACGACGTGGTAATGCTGCGATCGCCCGCCAATAGCTTGGTTTTCATCGTCATCTAGGTATCCCCGCCTCACTGCCGGGACTAGATGACGGACCCCAAGATCCGCCAAACCAGCCTTAGGCTGACCACCTTCGACGGAGAAGTAGGCCGCCTCCACCAATATCCTTGTGCCCCGGGACTGACACCAACCTCCATGGTGCCGCCGACGGTGTTGTCAAAATACAACGAGAAAAGGGCGGCCCATCCGAACCCATTGGGCCTAGATCGGCCAGCCGTCCGCCCTGCTTGGACCTACGCTGCTTGCCGCTGTCATCACATCAAACATCGGCCGCCGCCAGCCCGTACACCACGCCTTCTGCCGCGTCGCCGCCTCAACCACATGCCATCGCACGCCTGTGGTCCAACGGCCACAACACGCCAGTGAACCAACCCTGCCATGGGGCTAGGCGGCTGCACCTTGTCCCGATGCGCAGGGTCCGGCCCGCATCCTTGATGTCTACGCACTTCTATTCTTGTAGACAGTTGTTAGGCCTCCAAGTGCAGAGGTTTGTAGGACAGCAGCAAGTTTTCCCTTAAGTGGATCACCCAAGGTTTATCGAACTCAGGGAGGAAGTGGTCAAAGGTATCCCCTCTCAAGCAATCCTGCAATCAAGATACAAGAAGTCTCTTGTGTCCCCAACACACCCAATACACTTGTCAGGTGTATAGGTGCACTAGTTCGGCAAAGAGATAGTGAAATACAAGTGGTATAGATAATTATAAGTGGTAACGGTGATAGAAAATAGATTGATGGTGTGGAAGAGACTAAAGGCAAACTGAAATAAAGATAGAAGCAAGCAAACATGTAACAGATCTAGTAGCAAACGGTGTATCAATGCTTAGAAACAAGGCCTAGGGATCATACTTTCACTAGTGAACACTCTCATATAAATATCTTCTCTTTATGATACTACTCTTAACTACTCTCCGGTTGAACACTCTAATCGATGGTAGGGCTATAACAGCATACCTCAAAGTAAGCCTTTCCCATCTAGAAAACCCCACACTGTCACCTTGAGCACTAGATGAGTCCAACAAACACCACAATTTCACAGAAACATCCAACTCCAAATATAACTCATAACAAGTATTTGTAATCTCTAGCCTAAGTGCCACCATGGTGAGCACGCTGTCACTTTCACACACATAGGGAGAGCAGAGATTCATTAAAGCACTTGAGTAGCAGAATAGATCTATAGATTACAAGCTCATGATCACAATATGATCATGCATAGAGAGAGAGAGAGATGAACACATAGCTACCGGTAGAACCCTTAGCCTCGAGAGAGAACTACTCCCTCCTCATCATGGGAATCAGCAACGGTGATGGAGATGGCGGTGGAGATCGATGGAGATGGCTCCGGGGGCACTTCCCCATCCCGGCAGGGTGCCGGAACAGAGACTTTCTGTCCCCCGAATCTCCCCTTCGGTGGCGGCGGCGCTGCGGAACTTTTCATGGCTGTAGGCTTGACTATTTAGGGTTTTGGCTTCGGGAGGCTTCTTATAGGCCAGAGGGCAAGGTCAGTGGAGTGCCAGGGGGCCCACACCACCTGGTGGCGCGGCCAGGGCTAGCCTGCGCCACCACATGGTGTGGCCACCCTGTGGCCCCTCTCCGACTCTCCTTCTGGCTCCGTGAGTCTTCCGGGAAGATATCAACTTTGGCTTTTGTCCGGTCCAATTCCGAGAATATTGTTTTTCTGACTTTCCTGGAGACAAAAACAGCAGAAAACAGACAACTGGCACTGTGGCTCTTGTTAATAGGTTAGTCCAAGAAATCATATGAAAAGTACTCCAAAGTTGGAACAAAACACAAGAAAGTAGATTAAACCAAGCATGGAACATCAAAAATTATAGATACATTAACAATGTATCAATCGTCACCTAGGAACGCGAGAGGACGAAGGATCCCCATCAGCACTAGCGCCGTCCAGGCTTTTCCCAGAGGCACCCTCTGGTAGAAACGGGGGACGGCAGGGAGGTGGACGAGGGCTTGTGTTGGCAGGATTAGGGTCCCTCTGGTTCATGTTATAACTGTGTACATAGTCAAACATAGAAAATATTGATCCACCCCCTCGTCTCGCGCGCGCCCACGTGGAGACCCATTGGTCCCGGTTTGTTCCACGAACCAGGACCAATGATCCAACTCACTACTACGAAACAACTTATAGATAGACAAGATATTTAGTGGCGCATATGTAAAACTATGCGTCACAAATATATATCAGTGGCGCACTAGAAAAAATGCGCCAGAGAAGTTTGGCACTTCAATGGCGCACGAAACCAATATGTGCCACATAACTCCATATTTCTGGGGCGCATATTTTCGTGTGCGCCACTGAAGTGCCAAACTTCTGTGGCGCATATAGACGTATGCGCCACAGAAGGTTGATGGGACCAAGCAGCAAAAAAAGCGGGAGAAACTTCTGTGGCGCATGTGTCCATATGCGCCATAGAAAGTGATGTTTCTGTGGCGCATATAGGTTTATGCGCCACAGAACAAGCATATAGGGGGGAAAACAGATCCCCCCGTGGATCGCCTTTTTAGTTTTGTAAAAAATAAACAAAAATGATAGAAACTTCAAAAAAATAATTCGTTTAAGTTGTAGTTAGATTTTAGGGGATAGATCTAGACAAAATTGAAAAACATGAATTTCGATGTATTTTGCAAAAATAGGTCATGGCACAATAAAACGGCTCTAACTTTTGCATACGATGTCGGAAAAAATCTTTAACCTATCAAAATGATCGTCTCGAAATTTTCTACTCGATTTCAATGTCTAGAAGCCGTTGAAGATTTTGTAGATTCCCCAAATTCCAAAAGAGTAAAAAGTTATGACAGACAGAAGATTTTTTCCTGCAAAAAATAAAATAGGGGGAGAAACTTCTGTGGCGCATTTCCCCCATTTGTGCCACAAAAGTCTTGGGCGGGATTCAAAATTTGAATCCCGCCGGCGCCCTTCTGTTGGGGATCGGCCCAGAAAATAAAAAAATTCCTACGACGGAACCCTAGAAACTTTGCCTAGGATCTATCTATGTAGTAATGCGGTAACGGCCGGAGCGTAGAGAATACATACCCTTGTAGACCGTACGCGGTTAACGTTCCGTGGGGAACGTGGTTGAAGTAGTCGTACTCGAAGCCGACCTCAAGGTCACAAAGCTCCTTGCAGGTCACCCATTGCTCCTTCTTGATCTTCATCATCTTCATCGTGCAAAAGCTCCGACTCACGACATTCTAGCGCCCCAAGTGTTGCGCCTCGTGTCTTCGTACACATCTGGTGCATGATGAGACCTCCGGCTCCCCGATCCCGCCAGGAGTGCGGAAGTTGATATCTGGCTAGGAATCCCTGCAGCGCAACGACGTACTGCAGGTGTGCCTCGATCGCACAGCCCAGACTTGGGGCCATGGTCACGAGGTATAGAGAGAGGGAGGAGGAGAAAGTCAACCAAAGGACTTCTCCATTTGTGTATTTGGTGTCTTTAAACCCACCCATGGGCACCCCTTTATATAGGCGGAGGGGGTGTGCCCTCCCCATTGGGTTAGCCATGTGGGACTATTCATAAAAGAAAAGGCAGCATATTTTCGGACTTGCCAAATGGGCCAAAAGAACTCAGCCCAAATAGGAAACAGAAAATGCTAAATAAAAAGAAAAGGAAAAAAGCAACAGCAACAGCTAGCCAGCCGGGGGTGCCAGCCTGCACACCGTGGCCCAGCTCGCGCTGACTGCGCCCGCGCCCCGCCCCGGGTGGGCCAGAAGCCGGCGGCCCACCGGCCGTCCGCCCTGCTCCGTGTCGCCTGGCCCGGGTGGGCCGGGTCGCCTGCCCGCGGCCCACCTGGCCGAGCAGCCCGCCCGCCTAGCGCTGAGCGGCGTCCAGTTATCTGCCGCCCTGTGCGGTGGCGGTTATCCGCCGCCCACAGGGCTGACTGTTTTATCTTTTTCTTTTCCTTTTTCTGCAGCTTTTCTTCTAGGCCTTTTCCCTCTGGGATTTGGCCTAATATAAAAGTTGTCTTTATAAATCTTAATCTAAATATTATTTATAATATATTAATTCACAATTAACATATAATAAATATATATTTAAATTCCCATTTATTCGAAAACACTTTTTCGATCTTTTCCTTTATTCTTTCTCCGAACAACTTCAGATCTCTCCGCGGAACGATTTCGGCTTTCTCTCTTTCTCTACTGTAATTCCATCTTACGAATGATCGCTCTCATCGTACCCTTAAGTGTATCCTCTCACGGCTCGGGAATGCTCTAGACATGATCTGTATCAATGATCAACAGAGGGACCAGGGATATCCATGTGACTCCTTCTCCTCCTCTTCCACCACCAACTCTGGCAACCTCATCCTCCTCCTCCTCCTCCACCACCACCAACTCCGGCAACCTCCTCCTCCTCCACCACCAACTCCGGTAACCTCCTCCTCCTCCTCCACCACCAACTCCGGCAACCTCCTCCTAGCCCTCCTCCAGCCACCACCAACTCTGGCCAGATCTAGATCTGGCCCGGTTTTTTTTTTGAAATTTGAAAAAAACTTTTGTGGCACATATTGGCCATATGCGTCACTGAAGTTTGAGACTTCTGTGGCGCATTTTGAAATGCATTTTGAAATGCGCCATAGAAGATAGTTATCAGTGGCCAGGTATCAGTGGTGACTAGGAAATGCTCCACGGATAGTGAAAAAAGGTGCGCCACTGATAAGTTGTTTCCTAGTAGTGCCTCCCTCTCGTCGCGCGCGCCCCCACGTGGAGACCCATTCGTCCCAGTTTGTGCCCGAACCGGGACCAGCATTAGTACCGAGTGATTGATCTCGGTTCGGAAACCGGGACCAATGGCCCTTATGAACCGGGACTAGAGGCTTTTTTTCCACCGGTGTAATGTACAGTATTTCACTTCACTACATCTACATAATGTGTGTACGACAGTACTAGCCAATCGACAAGATTTGCAATATAGGCAGGCTTATCATTTGTGTGGGGCCAACAATATTTTGGATTAACCATAACACAAAACAAATTAAAAACACCACTTAATTGATGCTATTAGATTTCTAGAAATATATCAACTTAAAAATTATTTTAACCTGACACAATATATTATGAAATACCCCCCCATCCTAAAATATAAGGCACCTAAAAACTAGTCAAAAGTGAAATCATACTAAGTTTGACTAAATATTTAGAAAAAAATATATGTACATCTACGTTATGGAATGGACACATTAAGAAAATATACTTTATGTTAAATCTATTGATATTGACTTGGTATTGTAAATATTTATATTTTTGTGTATAATCTTGGTCAAACTTAGAAAACATTGACTTCTGACTAAACCTTAGGCGCCTTATATTTTGGGACGGAGGGAGTCCACTAGTAGAAAATGGGCCTTTGGTTCGGGCCATTAGTCCTGGCCGTGGCTAGGGCCGGGACTAATGGTCCGAACCAGACAGCCCGAGGAGGCCGAGGCACTATGTCCCGGTCCGTAAGGAACCATTAGTCCCGGTTTGAGATACAAACCGGGACAAATGGGTCTGGGCCGGCACGTGTGCTCCTGGCAGAACCTTTAGTCCCGGTTTGTATCTCAAACCGGGACTAATGGCCTGGCCCTATATATATGCACCCAGCCCTCCACTCTCTCATGTTTTTTTCCTATGTGAGAGGTGGGTATAACTTTGTGCTAACTTTTTTTCTTCATATGCACTAGAGGTGTTCGGTGAAATGCCTATTAGAGCGATGCCACTTGAGTTCACACAAGACAAAATATGATATGAGGTGCCAGAGCACACTTAAGGTTTCTCCTCTTTGTTTTGAAGTGTCCTAAAAGGTTAGCAACTATTTTCTCATTTTGACTGCGTGGTACTAATTTAAGCATCAGGATTGCATTTGATATATATGCATGGTTGTATGATGCAGATGAGCCACCCATGGATGTACGGTGACCGACGCTCTGACGCTTACAGAGAAGGCGTGTGTTCTTTTCGCCTTGTGGCCGAGGCGAACAAGCGGCGGGATGGTTTTATGTGTTGTCCATGTGTTGAATGTGGGAATGAGCAGGCTCACACTTCCTCGAGAGTCATTCAGCGCCACCTGCTTCGGTCCGGTTTCATGTCCGGCTATAATGTTTGGACCAAGCACGGAGAAAGAGGGGTTATGATGGAAGACGGCGATGAAGAAGAGAACGATGATGACAACTACCGATCTATGTTCCCTGAATACGATGATACCACAGTTGAAGATAATGAAAAAGAAGGGTGTGAAGAACGGGAACCAGATGAGCCCGTTGATGATTTTGGTCGGGTCATTAGTGATGCAAGGCGAGACTGCGACACAGAAAAGGAGAGGTTGCAGTTCCAGCAGATGTTACAGGACCACAACACATTGCTGTATCCAACTTGTGAAGATGGCCTGAAGAAGCTGGGTTGCACACTGGAATTGTTGAAGTGGAAGGCAGAGACCGGTATGACTGACTCGGGATTTGAAAAGTTGCTGGTAATAATGAAGAAGTTGCTTCCAAGAAATAACCAATTTCCCTCCAGTACATACGAAGCAAAGAAACTTGTCTACCCTCTAGGATTAGACGTGCAGAAGATACATGCATGCCCTAATGACTGCATCCTCTACCGCGGTGAGAAGTACGAGAATATGGATAAATGCCCGGTATGCACTGCATTGCGGTATAAGATCAGAAAAGATGACCCTGGTGATGTTGAGGGCGAGCAACCCAGGAAGAGGGTTCCTGCCAAGGTGATGTGGTATGCTCCTATAATACCACGGTTGAAACGTTTATTCAGAAATAAAGAGCATGCCAAGTTGTTGCGATGGCACATGGAAGACCGTAAGAAAGACGGGATGTTGAGGCACCCTGCTGACGGTCGGTAGTGGAGAAAAATCGAGAGAAACTTCCCGGACTTTGCTGGTGACGCAAGGAACTTATGGTTTGGTCTAAGTACCGATGGCATGAACCCTTTTGGGGAGCAGAACTGCAGTCACAACACCTGGCCCGTGACTCTATGTATCTACAACCTTCCTCCTTGGTTGTGCATGAAGCGGAAGTTCATTATGATGTCAGTGCTCATCCAAGGCCCGAAACAACCCAGCAACATGATTGCTATGTACCTAAGGCCATTAGTTGATGAACTTCTACAGTTGTGGGACAAACCAGGTGTACGTGTGTGGGATGAGCACAAACAGCAGGATTTTGACCTACAAGCGTTGCTGTTCGTAACCATCAATGATTGACCTGCTCTTAGTAACATTTCAGGACAGACGAACAAAGGATACAATGCATGCACGCACTGTTTCGATGAGACTGAAAGTATATATCTAGATAAATGTAGAAAGAATGTGTACCCGTACAATCATCGTTTTCTTCCGCCCAGTCATCCCTTAAAGAAGAAAGGCAAGCATTTCAATGGCAAGGCAGAAACCCCGATGAAGCCTCTCCCCCGTAGTGGTGCTGATGTATTTGGTATGGTCAAGGAATTGGATGTAATCTTTGGAAAGGGTCCTGGAGGACAACCTGTTCCGAAAGACTCCATTACCAGACACGCACCCATGTGGAAGAAGAAATCTATATTTTGGGAGCTACCCTATTGGAAAGTGCATGAGGTCCGCTCTGCAATCGACGTGATGCACCTGACAAAGAATCTTTGCATGAATATTCTAGGCTTCTTGGGCTTGTATGGGAAGTCAAAAGATACCCCGGCAACACGGGAGGACCAGCAACATCATAAAGGACGAGACGGCAAGCATCCATGGCAGTTTCAAGGGCTTGCCAGCTACGCTCTTACCAAAGAAGAGAAGGAAATCTTTTTTGAAGTCCTTTTTCAGTATCAAGGTCCCGTCTGGCTTCTCGTCGAATATAAAGGGAATAGTAAATATGAAAGAGAAAAAATTTCAAAACCGAAAGTCTCATGACTGCCATGTGCTTATGACGCAATTTCTTCCGGTTGCATTGAGGGGAATTCTACCAGAAAATGTTCGACTAGCCATTGTGAAGGTATGTGCATTCCTCAATGCAATTTCTCAGAAGGTAATCGATCGAGAAAGTCTATCAGGGTTACAGATTGATGTGTTCCAATGTCTGGTCAGCTTCGAGTTGTTGTTCCCGCCATCCTTCTTCAATATTACGACGCACCTCCTAGTTCACCTAGTCGAAGAGATTAGAATTCTCGGTCCTGTGTTTCTACACAATATGTTCCCCTTCGAGAGGTTCATGGGAGTCTTAAAGAAATATGTTCATAACCGTGCTAGGCCAGAAGGAAGCATCTCCAAGGGCTATGGAACAGAGGAGCTCATTGAGTTTTGTGTTGACTTTCTTCCTGACCTTAAGCCGATTGGTGTTCCTAAATCTCGGTATGAGGGGAGGATCACTGTAAAAGGCACACTAGGAAGGAAATAAATGGTATGTAGGGACGGGCATTCTTTCACTCAAGCACACTACACAGTTCTACACAATTCCACCGTGGTGGCTCCATATATCGAGAAACATAAGAATATTCTACGCTTCGAAAACCCGGGGAAGCCTGAAACCTTGATTCAAGGGGAACACGAGAAGAATTTTGGCAATTGGTTGCAGACACATCTCATGAAGAACACCACTATTGGGGATGAGTTGTACTCGTTGGCCAGGTTACCATCTTCGACTATATGTACTTTCCAAGGGTACGAAATAAATGGGAATACATTTTACATGATCGCCCAAGATAAAAAGAGCACCAACCAAAACAGTTGTGTCCGCTTTGATGAAACAGATGACAATGGGCAGATTGACACATATTATGGGTACATAGAGGAGATATGGGAACTTGATTATGGACCTACTTTTAAGGTCCCTTTGTTTCGGTGCAAATGGGTCAAGCTGACAGGAGGCAGGGTACATGTAGACGAAAAGTACGACATGACAACAGTGGATCTCAACAATCTTGTGTACATGGATGAACCATTCGTCCTAGCCAATGATGTGGCTCAGGTTTTCTATGTGAAGGACATGTCTACCAAACTAAGAAAAAGGAAAGATAAGCAAAAGAGTACAGAATACGATGAGCCAAAGCGCCACATAGTTCTTTCAGGGAAAAGAAACATCGTGGGAGTGGATGACAAGACAGACATGTCAGAAGATTACAATAAGTTTCATGAAATTCCGCCGTTCAAAGTGAAAACTGACCCAAGCATCCTGTTAAATGATCAAGATTCTCCATGGCTATGGTGCAGAAGAAAACCACAAAACTAGACGTTGGTGATGTGTAATAATGTATTAAACCTTTTATTTGAGACATAAATCTATGTAATTAAACCTTTTATTTGAGACATAAATCTATGTAATGTATTAAACCTTTTATTTGAGACATAAAGGTCCCCTTTCATGTAATACATCTTGCTCAATCAAACTAGACGTTCTGAGCCGCGGTAGGTGATCACACAAAGAGAAGGAACCATCAAAAGAGAAGGAACCCACAAACACTAAGGATACATAGCACAACTGATAATTAAGAAACATGCCTAATGGTTGGAGTGATTCAGTCATGCTCCTGCCTAGCCCTGTAATACGCGCCACTGTAGTCGTCGTAGTCACCGGTGCCATCGTCGCTATCGTCGTCGGGGTCGCCGTAGTCAAACCTTGAAGGTTGGGCACACGTGGGCTGGATTTGAGGGTACCGCAGGCGGGGGTTATTGCCGGTCGTGTTGTAGGCCATGACACTCTAGAGAGTCCGGCCGCGCCACCATAGCCGACGGCCAGCCTCGTTGAAGTTCAAAGGAGGTGGGCCGTCCTCCTCGTGCCTAGCGAGCGCCCTCTCACGCCGATTGATGAAGAAGGCTTCCCAAGTTGTGAAATAGTCGGGATGCCAGTTGGGATTCCTCCGCTGCTCTGGCGTGAGCTCGAGGTAGTAGTGGTTCGTGATGGCCATCCGGCGCTCCACACCTAGAGGGACAGGAGGGACCGGCACGCCTCCGGCGCTCAGCATCCAGCCGGTGGGGACGCGGTAGCCCAGTGGGCAGGGGTAGTTCGAGGCGCAAAGCGCCTCCGCCTCCCGAGTGGTTAGAGATACGATGGAAGCCATGGGAAGAGAATGATGAGTCTAGATATGATATGCAAATGGAGGCCAAGCGTACATATATATACTGAAAAAATGGCGGGAAGACAGAGGTGGGAACCGGTGGAAAGCGCGGGAACGCAGTGGCGCGGGAAACTTTCATCCCGGGTGGGGGCTCAAAACGAGACAAAATATGGGGGGGCCTTACCTGGGGGAGGCTTATCTGGGAGGGCCTTATCTGGGGGGTGGCTAACCTTTAGTACTGGCTGGTGGGTGCAACCGGGACTAAAGGTGGTTTTTGTGTCATCTAACAAAACTGTCGGTGGGATAAGGAAGCGTGGGTAACCTTTAGTACCGGGTGGGGGCTCAAACCGGGACTAAAGCTGTCGGTAGGATAAGGACGCGTGGGTGGACGCACTGCTCGATGAGATAAAGCATGTAGCGCACGACGCCCTGTCGGAGGAAGAAGACAAAGTAGAAGCGGCGCCGTGCCTATAAAAGGAGCATCGATACGCCATGGCAAGCACCTCAACAAGCCAACATGGATGGAGAGTTTCATCCCCATGGATGGAGGAAAGGGTTGGGAAATCTCGAGTGGTGGAACTTCTCGAAGATGCCCTTGGTGCACACGCCCTATGGCATCTTCGGAAGTTCCGCCTCAGAAAATATTTTCCTGCTAGCCCGTGAAATACTCCATCTCCGCCTCCCTGGGCTTAGAGGTATGGTGGAAGCCATGGAATAGAGTGGAGAGAGGCGGCAGATATGAGTCTAAACTGTAAACCCTAAACCCTAAGTCAGAGGAGGGAACCCTAAACCCTAAACTAAAAACCCTAAACCCTAAACCCTAAACCCTAAACTAAAAACCCTAAACCAAAAACCCTAAACCCTAAAACAAAAACCCTAAACCCTAAACCAAAAACCCTAAACCCTAAACCCTAAACCAAAAACCCTAAACCGTAAACCCTAAAGGGGCTACAATCCGGAAGAGAACGGGCGGGAAAAAATAAGGCGGGGTAGACGATCCGGGGCCCCCGGTCTATGTTTTCGCCGGAGGAAGACCACCGGAGCGTCGGAATTACATGAAAATGGCAAAATGGTTAATAGTTTGTCTAGTTAGAATAATTATTTTATAAAACAAAAAATAGATTTGAATCACTTATTTACAAATATGCAAAATATAATATTTAATGCATTTTTAAATTGAAAATGGCAAAATGGTTATTAGTTTCACTAGTTAGAATAATTATTTTATAAAACAGAAAATAGATTTGGATTACTTATTCAAATTCAAGAACTTTTCATGTTGAAATTTTTCTCAAATTCATAAGTATGCAAAAACTGTAAAATTCAAATGTTTAAATAATATGCTAATTGAATTTTTTTTAAACAAGCGCGCCCTAGGGTGATTTTTTTTGAAAAAGGGACCTTTAGTCCCGGTGCGTGCTACACACCAGGACTAAATGTGTGGCGTTGGCGCACGCCTATTGGGCTGGGCCGAAAACCCTTTAGTCCCGGTGCGTGATACGAACCGGGACTAAAGGTACATCCCCTTTATATTCCCGCGCCGCTTCTTCTCCCCAAACCACCACACTCTGCTGCAGGGATGAAGCGCGCGAGGACAACGACGCACAGGACGCTGGCAGGCTGCCCGACCACTCCACCACCAGATCCGGCCGCCACCAGCGCGTCGTCCCCCCACTCCAACGCCGCCACCAGCTAGCCAGATCTAGCCGCCGCGCGTGTGCCCCTGGCCAGCGGATACCGCGCCCCTCCCCTTTCTCCCATCCGGCATCGGCGGCGCAGCAGCTATACGTGCACGCCGGCGCGCGGCGGCGCTGGCCACTGTGGGCGAGCAGGCCGGCCGGGGCGGTAGCCGTGCACGCCGGCGGCGGTGCGGGCGAGCAGGTCGGCCGGGGCGGCAGCCGTGCACGCCGGCGGCGGTGCGGGCGAGCAGGCCGGGGCGGCACCCCCGGCCACTTCTAGCTACTAGCTAGTTAATTATATTTTTTTCTTTTTTCTTTTTAGTAGTATATAGTAGTGTAATATAAAGTGTATTTTTTTAATATATAGTAGTATATATTAGTGTAGTATGTTAATTAGTGTAGTATATTTTTTTATTTTTTAGTAGTATATAGTAGTGTAATATAGTGTATTTTTTTAATATATAGTAGTATATAATAGTGTAGTATGTTAATTAGTGTAGTATATTTTTTATTTTTTAGTAGTATATAGTAGTGTAATATAAAGTGTATTTTTTATTTTTTTAGTAGTATATATTAGTGTAGTATGTTAATTAGTGTAGTATATTTTTTTTATTTTTTAGTAGTATATAGTAGTGTAATATAGTGTATTTTTTATTTTTTAGTAGTATATATTAGTGTAGTATGTTAATTAGTGTAGTATATTTTTTATTTTTTAGTAGTATATAGTAGTGTAATATAAAGTGTATTTTTTATTTTTTTAGTAGTATATATTAGTGTAGTATGTTAATTAGTGTAGTATATTTTTTATTTTTTAGTAGTATATAGTAGTGTAATATAAAGTGTATTTTTTATTTTTTTTAGTAGTATATCTTAGTGTAGCATATTTTTTTATTTTTTAGTAGTATATAGTAGTGTAATATAAAGTGTATTTTTTATTTTTTAGTAGTATATATTAGTGTAGTATTATTTTATGCAGCAATATTGAATGAAAAATGTTATTGTGTGCATTTTGTAGAAAACTATGGATCCAATCCAGAGAGACCTAGCACAGGAAGAAATTCTCGAGGATATGATCAACGACACCCCCATGTTGATCCACCCGAATCTCCGTCGATTTATCTGAACCCCTCCGGTGAGGGAGAGGAGGTCGACCGAAATGATCAAGGAGAAGCCGACGGCTCCGGTGGTGGAGAAGCCGATGGCTCCGGTGGTGGAGAAGCCGATGGTGAGGTATATATATGAAGTCTGGTGATCAGTAGATGCATGAACTGAGTTGTATATACATATAAATTGACGAATGTTTCTTCTCTTAGGCCTCCACATCGAGCAAAAAATATTCCAAACGAGGCCCGGCCAAAAAGTTGGACGCATCTACACGCTATACAATTACGCGGGTATCACCACGGGGTGAACCGGTGGAACCCGAAAAGGCTAAAACTGTATTTAAACAACAATGCGGAGTATGGTTAGGGATTGCATCCCGATCACCGTTCGAGAGTGGAATAAGACCAAAGGGGCGAAAGAGGGTGAGTATGTCTCCGACAGGTGCAAAGAGGGTCTTTGGAATGACCTCATGACACATTTCACCTTGCCAGAATGTGAGGATGATGCCGACACAGCTGCATTTAGGAAGAAAGTCAAGCAGTGGACTCTTACGAAGATGGCCGAACTATTCAAGAACTGGAAGAAAGCATTATGGCAAAAGTACCAGAAGACGAAGAAGACTCCTAAATTTGAATGCTGTCTAACGAAGCAGCAGGCTAACTGGGATGCATTTGTAAAGTACAAGGAGTCACAACCTGCTATGGAAATGTCGGAAAAAAACAAGAAAAATGCAGCGATGAAGAAATATCACCATCACCTAGGGCCAGGGGCTACGCGGCTGCCATGCCAAAGTGGGATGCTAAAGAGAATGAGCTGCTTGCTAAAGGGATCACTCCAGGACCAATACGCGAAGAATGGGATCTGAAGGCAAGGAATTGGTTCCTTGGGCATGGGAGTGAGTATGACGAAAGTACAGGGGACCTTATTTGCAGTGACAGGATTAGGATACCCCGGGATACATGGCAGAAAGTGGTGAAGGAGATTAAAGCGGGTACAACAAAGTTCTGTCCCGATAGAGAGAAAGACTTGCTGACAAATGTCCTCAGGAATGACGAACGCGGAGGACGTGTACGAGGCCTTGGCCCTAGTTATACGTGGGAGATGGGGTTTCCCAAAGACACAGATACTTATTGGAGCCGAGATAGGGCAAAGAGGCAACGGCAGGAGGAGGAGGGAGACAGGTTCACCGAGTTGCTAGGAACACTTCGAATGCATCAGCAACAGACTGACGAACTTCGAGGAGCAGCGCACCTGCAAGATCCTGTACACGATATTACCGCCGTCCCATCTCAGCGGAAAAGCAGCGTGGCTGAATCGGAGGTCCCTTCTGACAATGCACGTATGGTAGATGGCGGTCCTGGCTACCCCGTGGATGGAATCAAGGAGCAGGCATCTTGTGAGCTCCATTAGAAGGTGAAGAACCTATCCATCAAGGTGGCGGTCGGATGTGCTTTACCTTGTCCACCTGGCGCACGCTGGCATGGCCGTGAGATTCCAGCTGGCTATGCTAAAGTTGGTGTGGATGAAATCGCAATGGGGTGGGACTCAATGGAGCTTGACATCCCTAGACCTGAAGGTGAGAGGACACTCGGAGAAGTACTGGGTCGTATCATTCTATGGGACAAGAACAACATCAAGCTTCTAGGCTGGACGCCAAAGCCAACACCGCCTCCGAGTGGTCGCATGTCACCTTCACCTCCATCACCTCCAAGAAGCCCACCCCATGACTACGACCACCACAGCCCGAGTCCATCTCGATCTCTGCCGCAGCCTCCGATTCGTACTAAACGACACAGGAGCCCAAAATGACAAATGTTGCCCCTCCCAAGAGTACCTCATAAGAATCTTCCTATCAGACCTTACGATCGTACTGACGAGGAAACCGACATGATCGTAAAGGCCGAATGTGTTGCGCAGCTTCAAAAGAAGAAACCTGAGCCCGCCCCGGTATACACCGAGAAGCAAAAAGCGTATGCACTTTCTTTTCTGAACACAAAATCGCAATATGACTTGCACCATAAGCCAGATGACTATCGACGCACACTTCAGAAGGAAGTGAAGAAGAGCAAATCAAGTAGAAGTGCAAGCGGGAGCAAATCATCAAGTCAAAGTGCAACCGGGAAAAGAAAGGACGTTCCCCAGCTCGGGGAACAGGCCAAAAAATCGACCCCACCCCTCAAGGTGGTATCCTATGACACTCCCCAGCAGGATATGGAATAAGCTAAGAAGCTTGCGGCTGCTATGAATGTGACTGTTGAGGAATTGCTAGGTTCCCAGGACGACAAGTTACCCAAGGCTCAGGTAGTCCCTACAGATGTCCCAGGGAAGCCTCTGGTCAGCTTTGAGCAGTTCCAACAACTGCCAACACAAATGCGGAGTTTACATAAATGGTACTTGAAAGCCGTAAAGGAGGAGAGAATAATGATCGTGGCGAAAGTCCCACATGACTACTACTTCCGAGAACAAGAGGTCCATGTTGAGTTTCCAGAACTCTTCCAGTTATACACTTTCGACGCCCTCGACAAAAGTCTCATGAGTTGCTATTGTCTGTAAGTTGTTGAATTCATTGTCTATATATAAGTTGTTCATTTTTTCAGTTGTTCAGTTCATTGCATGTAATTATCCTAATTATATCCTTTTGTACTCTATTACTATGCAGAAGGAAGATCATGGAATGTAAAAGAAGGTCAATCTTCAGTGTTGGGTTCATTGACCCAGATAAAATACATTGTCGGACGCTAAAGGATAAACCCGAGGACACACAGGAAAACCTTCTAAGGTTTCTAACGGAGCAAAATTTCTGTGACCATATACTGTTTCCTTACAATTTCGTGTGAGTGTCTTACTCTATTGTACACATTCTCTTTTGCTTACTCGATGTTAAGTGTAATTGATGAGTTACTGATGTATATATAAATGTGTACAGTTTCCACTGGATTCTCATGGACATTCAACTTGATAAGGGAAGAGTTGAAGTCATGGACCCATTAAAGAGACCCCTGGAACAGTTTAGTGACATGCAGGACATGCTCTAGAGGTAATTTTCGCGCTACAGCGGTCTCTTTCGTTGATTTCCTGAGATATCACGTAATAAATAACTCATTCATTTTCTTTACCGGGTAGGGTTTGGAACCAGTTCAAGAGTGCGGTTACGGGTGACTTTACTGAGAAGCTGACGTTTATGCCGGTCTCGGTAAGTAGTAGGCACATCTCTTTACTTCTAGTTTTAATACAATTATGATGCTGGATTATTATTTTGATTGAATTCTATTCTCGTAAAGTGCGTGAGGCAGCCACAGGGGACGAATCTATGTGGATTCTACGTTTGTGAGTTCATTCGCACGTTTACCAGTGAGCTGAATGATTATAGAGTCGATGTAAGCAATACATTCATAACATTATTTTTATTACCGTCACTTTTTGTTATCATGATTGATATTCATATTGATCTCCTTTTCTTATATAGTTCGAGAAAATGCGGGATCAGCTCCTACCACAGCAACGCGTAGTAGCAATTGCTGAAGAACTGGCAGGATTCTTGATAAACGAGATGATAGATGACGCCGGAGAATTTAGTGTGAATAGGCGCCGATGATCCCCGACCGTGTAATTGAATAGACGGGCTCTAGTCCCGATAATTGTGATCTCCATGTGTAACTATCATGTATATATTTGTATGCTCGATCTTAAGAGAAGTTATCTTATGTATGCACGAACATGTACGGTATGTGGTAGCGTAGAAAACTATTTTGAAATGAAAAAAAAGAATACAAATTAAATTCTCTGCCGCGGCAGAGAAAGTGCCTAAAATTCTGCCGCGGCAGAGAACCATTTGTCCCGGTTCGTAAGAATACAAATTAAATTCTCTGCCGCGGCAGAGAAAGTGTCTAAAATTCTGCCGCGGCAGAGAACCATTTGTCCCGGTTCGTAATACGAACCGGGACTAATGGGGGGCACCCAGCGCCCGTAGAGACAGCCATGTGGATGCCCATTGGTCCCGGCTGGTAAGAGGGCCGGGACTAATGGGTGGGCTTTTAGTCCCGCCCCTCCAGTTCCGGTTACCAGGACCGGGACTAAAGCCCCTTACGGGCCGGGACTGGAGGCCCGTTTTCCACTAGTGGTAGCTTATTGATATTTTGAAAAATAAGTATACTGAACTACTCATACCATCAATCTGACATCTGGAGTTATTAGCAAGTAATGTTCATGCATAAACATATACTAACATCATGAGTGTATGAAGGAATGTATCATGCATGATGCATAAGAGTTAATTTCGCATAGCTAAAGCATGAATACCAACCCATCGGTTGGGTCTATAAATTGAGGTAGTATCCACACTACCCATGCATCAGTTCGCTCCTTGGATACACATATGAACATATTTTCTGGGCATACATACATGCATAAAGTCTATACACACGTCCCATGAGATATTAGAAGATTAGTGATACACATATGAACATATTTTCTATGTGACTCGTACGCACCCCAGAGGTGCATGGAATTCAAAGGCCGGCCAGCCGATACAGGATAACATAGTAGATTCTTGTCGCTCCCGGATCGTGGGCTATCTGTAACCGACCCGAACATGCGCAATGTGGGCTTAGTGCACCACCTCCCCTTTGCGGGTTTCCTGAGCCGCTCTATATAAACGTCTGTGCGGCTTCTACCACGGAAACACCGAATCCAATCTAGGGTTTTGCCAACCTCTCTGCTTGCGCCGCCACCATAGTCTCGCGAATCTCGCCAAGCTGAGATTTATTTTTTCTTAGTACATTCGGGTCGCTCCCGGACCGTGGTCAATCTGTAACAGACCCGAACATGCGCAACGTGGGCTTGGTCCATGACGTGCCCTGTGCGGGTTTCCCGAGTCACTCTATATAAATACGTGTGCGGCTTCCACCACGGACACACCGAATCCAATATAGGATTTTGTCAACCTCTCTGCTTGCACCACCACCGTAGTCTACTCCATCTCGCTTGCCGGCGTGCACCGGCGGACGAGAGAGCTGGTCTCCGAAACTAATCACCTTTTCGATCTTATAGGGGAGAGGACGAATAAGGTTTTTAGAAAGCTCTTCGCGTGACTGCTCAGGTTCGTCATCACGGCGCATCTTCCTGGGCGTTCCCCTGGTCCATGGGTGATCCGTCTTCAACGCCGTATCCTACGAGAAGGTGCTGCCGCTGCTGCACCAATGACGACTTCATCGACAACTGATCATTACATACACCGTGATCCGATCTGTTGTTATACTGTAGCTGATTTTGTATTTGCACTGCTGCTGTTCGTGTTGATTAATACATCTAGTATGTTAGAGGTTAACGTGATCGTAGTTGATGTAGTCATGATCTATATTCTAGAATTAATTTTGAAAATTATGCCTAATAATCCAACACTTATGACATGTCTAAGAGATGATTTATTATTTCCAAAAACAACAAAATAGCTATTATTTTATGGTTTCTGTTTTATTTGCAGCATATGCGAGAGGTGCTCTAACATGAGACGACGCTTTGGACGGCGTGCTCCAAAATTTGGCATCAGTCTTAGTATGCTCAATTACTTTTTTTTCTTCAAATGAAGAGCTTCATTGATTAAATAATAGGGTTACAATCCTTTGCAAGAATACTAGCTAGGAACCGCGGGTTATAATTGACCCAGACACATCTCCTCTCTTCACTAGCTCTATGAGAACAGGCATGGGCTGCCATGTTGGCAGATCTCCTCACATGACTAATAACAAAACTAGTGAAAACCCCGCTAAGCACTTTTAACTCACCACAAATACTGGCTATGAACGATCTTTCAGTACCAGAGTTCTTCCATAGATTAGCAATTTCTAACGAATCTGTCTCCACGTGTTTGTGTTGCAGATTCATATCATTAGCCATCCGGATACCGTCACACATCGCTTCAGATTCCATAACTAAAGGGTTTGCTACATGGTCAGTGCTTGAGCATGAATCATCTTCCTTGTATGGTCGCGCGGTTGAATGCCTGTTGTGCCGTCAATATTATCACCTCTGAATTTTTTCTTATTTTTTGGGAAGTGTGCATCCGTATTGCTAATACTATACTGTGTTGTTGCAGAGGGTGGTGTATTTGGTATCTCGTGATATTAACATATTCCATTTATAAAAGATAATTAGAATATTAAAATAAATTATGCCTGTACATCTAATGGTAGTGATTTGTATTGATGTTAGATGTTCGTGTTTTATATATTTTTTCTTTTCAAAATAGGGGAAGATCACCCCGGCCTCTGCATCCAAGATATGTGCCGGTGAAGCAACCCCGCAATGGTGCCAGGCGGACGCACCGTGTCCCGGCGCGCGGGGTCTGGCCCTCATCCTCACCCAGGCACGCGAGAGGGCGAAGGATCTCCATCGGCACCAGCGCCGTCTAGGCTTTATAGGACCACGCCCTCTGGCGGTGGCGGGGGGCGGGAGGGAGGTGGAGGAGGGCTTGTGTTGGCAGGATTAGGGTTCCCTCTGGTTTATGTTTTATCTGTCTACATAGTAAACTTAGAAAATATTGACTTCTGACTAAATATATAAGAGATGTATTTCAGGACGGAGGAAGTAATGTATTTCACTTCATTACATCTACGTCATGTATGTACGACAGTACTAGCCAATCGACAAGATTTGCAATATAGGTAGGCTTAGCATTTCTGTGGGGTCAACAATTTTTTGGATTAACCGTACATACAAAACAAATTAAAAACAACACTTAATTGATGCTATTAGATTTGTGGAAATATACCAACTTAACAATTATTTTAACCTGAAACAATATATTATGAAATAGCTTATCACTATTTTGAAAAATAAGTATACTGAACTACTCATACCATCAATCTCACATCCGGAGTTGTTAGCAGTGGTCCACTAAATGGATACACGCAAGTAATGTTCATGCATTAACATAGACTAACATCATGAGTGTATGAAGGAATGTATCATGCATATGATGCAGAAGCGTTAATTTCGCATAGCCATAGCATGAATACCAACCCATCGGTTGGGTCTATAAATTGAGGTAGTATCCACTGTACCCATGCATCTGTTCGCTCCTTGGATACATACATGCATAAAGACTATACACACGTACCATGAGATATTAGAAGATTACTGATAGATTATGGTACGCTTGTCTAGGATCTTTTCTATGTGACTCGTACGCGCCCCAGAGGTGCATGGAATTCAAAGGCCGGGCAGCCGGCATAGGATAAAATAGTTGATCTCGCCGTTGTAAACAGCCGTGGTCGCTGAGATATGAAGACATGCAGCTGTTTGGTTTCAACGATAACATCGACAAAAGGAGGGGTCGCCGGTGTTCCAAATACCAGGTCAGTCGGTATCCTATGTGTATGTGGTCTGTCCGTGTGAGCTTAGGTGACTAACCCACGCCTGACATTTGCTGGTTTTGCTAATAAATGAAGACATTCTTGGGGGGTGCGGTTTGCTGCATAGTTAATCAAAAACTTCTTTCTACCCGCGCAAGCACATACCAGACTGATGTCACCCATGTGCTGACCTATAGTCTCTTCACAAATTTATGAAACAAAACTGACACATGATTGAAACACGACTTTTTTTGAAACATTTCTGAAACTTACCAATCTTGTATCATAAGTTACACTTTTCGACAAAATGTTTCACAATATTACCCATGTTTCAGTATGGTTTCACAAAAGTTTCACTTATGTTTCAGTTATTAATTTTATATTGAGCAAATAACCCTCAAACATAAAAAACGTCAAACGATGCATTAATCTCAAAGCAGTGGATTGTATTTTCTAAAGGAGCATATATTAATATCAGAGGATACCAATTACACCCAGCCTCTGCAACAACGCATTGCCCTAGCGGCCATACAGATGCATACAGCCAAAACAATAAAGAAGAATTACAAAAAGATAGTAAAGTCCCGCTACGGTTTCCCATTCATTGAAACAGTAGTACTACCACCACCAAGATAGCACCAGAAGTCCATCTTCTCCAAAAACGATGCCTCCAAGAAGGGAACAATGCACAAACACCGCCATCGCCCGATCAAAGATCTAGGTTTTCATCCTGAAGAAAGTCTACGATCACAAAACAATACCTTCAACTAGGTCATTGCCAGGCACAACCAATTATGGCCAGACCCTAGGTTTTCACCCTGAAAGAGAGGACCATGAGCTTCTCCTGTATTGTCGCCCCTACTTGCATACCACTGCTTCAAGTCACGAGTCACCAAGCCAATTCCTCATCACCCGGTCTCGACCCACCATTGTTAGTTCTCAGATCTCGGCCTTCATGACATTCTCCGTCGGCACCATGAAACGAGAACATGCCCCATGACATTAACAGCCAACAGAGCTTCGAAACACTCCCACTGAACCAAATGGTCAGAATAAAACATGGGCGCGCATGACAAAATCCCACCCAATCCAGCGATCTCTCGGCATATGCGCACTATAGAGTTCGCCGGCGGAGCCTTCCGGAACACGACGCTTCAGCTAGATCAATGACGACATGCAATCAGCAGATCTTCACCATGGTTATGAGTTGGAACCCTAGGACCACAGCCTTTTATTCAAGCCGAGCATATGGAGAAGACGACAGATCAGAAAGCCGTCGCATAGCGACACCGGCGTGCTAGCCTGGCCCAGATCAGAATCCAAATTCGCGGCCGCATCGTCGCTGCTTCCCAAGCCCCTCGCCCTCTACCTGCTCGCTCCAAGTCCCACTGCGCCGCCACGAGGACGGCGGATCTAGGAGGAACCCTAGACCCGCGGCCACAACACCAACACCCGTAAACGCCGAGGGAGGGGATTATGGTTGTAGTCGCCGCCTGGCCAGGAAGCATCGTCCCGACCACCGCTGGGGCCTAATGAAACGGCGCAGCCCCAGCCACCCCATCGATGAAGACCACCAAAACCGCCACCCCTAGCACCTTGGGTACTAGGGGGCCTCCGCCACCACGGCCAACGCCGACGGCAGTGGCGGAGGGAGGCGATCTGGAGGAGGAGGGAGGTCGGCGGCGAATCTGGGAAACCCTCCGGCAGCGCCTGGGGTTGCCACGAGAGGGCAGCAGTGGATGGGTGGTGGATCAGATGCCGGTACATACTGTCACCTTTAGAACGCCGCTCTCCAAAGTTAATCAGCATGTGCTGTGCAACTAGTGGCCCATTCATTTTCACCGTGTTAGGATGATCTTCTACTATTCCTGTAACATCCCAAAAACTTCAATCCAAGCTTATCAAGATCTAAATCATCAAATTTGGGGTTAACAAAAACTTTTCCAAATTTAAAATGAAAGCATTCATATATGTGTGCATTTAAAATAGGAGTTGTTTGAATTGCCATCATTGAGTGATCCAATGATTGTAAAATGTTTCTTAGGTGATTTAAACATCATCTACACCATTCCCAAACTTTTCCTAAAGAAAATCAAATCAAAAAGAATTAAAAAGGAGGAATGGTCATTTTGGCCATTTTAATCCACTACACTACTTTGAGTGTTCCTAGCACTCATTTCTTAACAGAAACAATTCTTGATCTTTGCACCCCTTGTTAGTACACATAATGAGTTACCAAGGCCCACCTTTTTATCTGCTAAAAACATTTTTTACTTATTTTAAATTGCATTTAAAAATTGAATCCAATGCATATGCATAGATCACCCCTATTTCAAAACCCATCTATTTGAGCTCCACTTTCAAAACCCTTGCAACCAGAGACTACCTAGCACTAGTGGAGATCACTAAAAAAATTTGAAACCAAAGTTCAAAACTTTTTCTCTTTCGGCCATTTTGTCAAACACCTTGCTGGTAAGATCATTGTAGCCTAACTAATACTGTTTTGGGCTGATTTTGTCTAGCAATTGTGAAGTGCTTTGGTCATCTTGTCCCCCCTCAAGCAAGACCAGACCAACCCTAACATCTCCCCTACCTCCTAGCTGCACTACACAGCCATGCCAAGCCACCTCTCGCCGGCCGACCGTGCACTCACCGCAGCAGCCCTCTCCCGCCTCTCTCTCCATGTCTAGGAGGTAGCTCACACCTCACCGCCACCCTCTGTCCCCAGCCCGAGCCCAGCCCTGTAGTGGACCACCGAGGATACCACGCGCCCAGTGCCACCGCACCATGCCGGTGCCGCCCCCAGAGCGTGCTCTGTCCCCGCTCGTCCAGACCGCCCCTTGGCTGCAGCCCGCGCCCGCCGCTCCGCCACGACCTAGAGACCACCCCAGACACCCCCGTTCGCTGCCCCTCGCCTCACAGCCACCACTCACCGTGGACACCACCGCCTCTGCCGCTCAGAGCGCCACCTCACCCAGACCGCATGCCACCGCCCCTACGGCCGCATTCAATGCCTAGAGCACCGCCAGGGAACCGCACGTCGATCGCCACCCGCAGCCATGTCTCTACCCCGTCGTAGCCATGTCGCCACCGTCGCCTGCCCATCCCGCTCGGTCTCACCGTCGGGCCTATAAAAGGAGCCCTCCCCAGCCTCTTCTCTCCACACCATTCCACTCCCCTCACCTCTCTTAACCTCACCCACCTCTAGCCGGAGCAAGGCGAGCTCTGCCTCACCGGAATTGGAGCCGGAGCAGCCGCGGCAGGAGGAGAAGGGCCCCGCTGATTGCGACCACCCCAAGCTCCGCCGCAACCGCGCCTCGCCTCGCCGTCGTCTTCCAGTTCGTTTGCCCGCCTCGCCGACCTAGCTGGAGCCCTGGTACGTCCCCAGCAGTCCCCCACCGAGCCGCTAGGGTTCGAGCTCGCCGTCGACCTGTTCGTCATCGACGATAACCCTCGGCCGTAGATTTCCTTTCTAATCCTACAACCCACAGCGCGCGTACCGTTTCGCATGTTAAGTGCCGCTGACAAGCGGGACCCCCCTGTCAGCTGAGCCCCGTGTCGCGGAGTGCCACTGGGCCGGCCCAAGTCTTTTCCCGCGCTAGCCCACCCATTCAAATCTGGATTTTTCTTTTTAGTTAAATCTAGTTTCTGTCCACTATTTCAAAATTCAATTCTGGGAGTTTGACAAATCCAAATTGCATGAAACTAATTTTTCTGAAAGGTATTAAGATGATCTATCCAAGCCCATTGGATTTAATTCAATTAGAGTTATAGATCTCTCCTAATAAAAATAAGAAAACAGAAGCATTTGCAACTTGCAACATTTTTATAAAATCAACCAAGTTAGCTTTTGAGTTGATTCCAACTCACAAAAATCACATTTCATCATATCTATCTAGTTATGTAATAATATTAAGGTTTACATGCAGTGACTTTGGACTAGTACCAAAATAATGCTATATAGGCATTTCTAGTCACTTTAAATCATTAAATAATGAACTTACACCAAAGTAATGTTGATCCAACCTTTAAAACTCATTCCCACATGTTAGAATATGTGGTGAGGACATGTGTCCACATGATCCCATATTTTGGTGGTGAATATTAAGTTTTAGTTAATTTTTCAATGAGTAGAAATTACTTTTCTAAACTAAAAAGGATGAAACTATTTAATCAAACTTGTGATGCTTGTGATTATAATAGATCATCAAAGGTGTGTCTTAGAATGCTACTTAGCTTAGTTAAGTATTGTTTGGTGATTGTGCACTCCCTATGTATTTATAGACGATAGTACCGACCAAGCTTTCGAGGAGGAGGAGTTCTACCAAGACGAAGAAGAAGAAGAAGAAGAAGAAGAAAACTTCAACCACTGCACCAACCAAGGCAAGCCACCATTAACAGTGCAAGCTAACACTTGCAAGTTTAGTGCTTAGCAAGTTAGGATTAAACTAGATGGTTTAGCAAAGATGCCTTAAGCATGCTTGGATCACACCCCTTTTGACTAGTACTACCCCAAGTTCTATTTACAAGTTTTACTCCCTTTAGTTTACACCAAGTTCTTTACTTAGTTCGAAGGTAGCATAAAAAGTATAAAACTTGACTTATTTAGAACCCTTTAAATGTCATTCTATGGCATGAGATTGAACCCATCTTTTCCACCTTAGTGAACACTCTTAACTTAGTAGTTTAGAGTAGAACAAAAACTTGAGTCACTTTAGATGGGAATACTTGGTGAAAATGAATTATGAAAACCTTGGAATGATGAGTCATTCTATTGAGATGTTTTGACATGTGTTGAGAAACATAAATGGTTGATGATGATGAAAATGTTGAGGCATGAGCCTTAACCCTTTTATAAAACTGATGGTTGGATTCGGATGCGATACCATTCCAAATTTACCGTATAACCATATTACCTGAATTGGGTAAGGCTTAAATGGAAATTTATATGCATTAGTATTAGTTCCCTCACGGGAGAGGTCTGAGCTGAGGTTACCTCTCATGATGTCCACCTATGCAGTGCCCAAGATGACTGATGGTCATGGTTGGGAGGCCATGCTCATAGGAGAGGTGCTTATACAAGGGTATGTAAAGGGAAGGTTATGTTTGATTATCTGCATACTAAGTATGATGATTCAGGGCTATCCCTGATAGATGTATCGAATCCTGTGGTGAAAGTGCACCACCTCTGCAGAGTGTCAAACTATTCGAATAGCCGCGTCCACGGTTATGGACAGTTGGAATGGCCATACTATTTTGTTGTCAAATGTTTTATAAATACTTTGAAATGAATGATGAATCTTGACTTGACCACAACAGGGTTATGTTTATGACAATAGTTTCCCCAACTTAAGTGATTCTAGAGTTATACCTTATCTTTCTTTGCTTTAGAACTCAGCTTAGGTTTCAAACTTAACTTTATAGTTAAACATAGAGTTAGCACTTTAACTTAGATTTATAATACTTGTTACTGGTAGTTTGCGAGTACTTAAAGAGTACTCATGGCTTTTGTCCCTGGCTATTATCATGGCCAGACTATGAAGGAGACTATCAAGATGATGGCCAACAGGATGACTATGATAACTAGGACTATCTTCCTTCGTCAGCATTGCATGTGCCCCTGAAGATGGACCCCACCGCTACGCTTATCTTTTATTTCCGCTGCTTGTTGTATTAAGACTGGATCATGAGATCCTTATTTGTGTAAGACCTTATGTATGGTTTGTAATGGATGATGTACTGTCATATCCAATCCGTTATGTCTCGCAAAAATGGTAATCCTAGGATTGCAAGGTATGGCATAACGGGCATCTGGGATTAAAAATCTGGGTGTTGACAATTCCTAAAGTACTTTCTCGCCATGTACTGCATTTTTTGAAATTTCGTGGGATCTTAAGGAAAACAAATGAACTTGCTTTGACATCGATAGAGTACAAGCCGCTCGAGCTCCTGGCTTGTAGTACTCGGGTTGTTGTTGCGCACGACAACATCCTAGGAATTTGTGGTGATGACCGCAAAATCGTGCTAACCTATTCACATTAGTTTGTGTGCGCCCGCTAGACATGACTAATCAACCAATTCCTAAATTGTAGTTGTTATAGAAAACTAGCACAATTGCCTGTGCGTTGCAACGGGTTGACTTCTATTGAAATGTTTGTTGAACACACGTAAAGAAAGCCTTAGTCAATGCTCGACATCATATACACACACACAGATATATATATATATAGGTTTCTATATATAGGGTTCCCATATATAGAGTGGCACTATTTGACACCCAGGGTGTAGAATAGTTATTTTTCATCCACCTCCTATCTTTCAAACCGTATATGATTTTTACGTCACATAAATTTTCTCTTATCCCGGAAGTCAAGAAGAACATAAAAAAATTTAGACATGTCGTAAAAAAATTATTTATATGCCGTAAAAAATACGGCGTAAAATGCGAATTTTCCATGTGTTTTACACTATAATGACTCATAAATCTTATTTTTATGTCGATTTTTTTACTTTTGTGATGAATATGAATATAATTATTAGTATACAAAACATAAATTTATGTATGTGAGAACATAAAAATATGTGGGGTGCAAAATAACTATTCTCCACCCTGGATGCTGAATAGGGTTTCTATATATATATATATATATATATATATATATATATATATACCACTGTAAGAAACTGAATAGAAATTTCTAAAAGAGACAATTGTAGTTTTTTGTTTTTATCAAATTTCAATACAATTTTACAGTCAATTTCATTAATCGCAACAAAAATGTCCATAAACAATTAAATCATAGACTTGTCAATGAGAATGCAGAAAACAAATAGACACGTGTCTTCGGATACTGAAATACCTGCATAATAAAAACACTGAACTAATTAATCTAGGTTTCTTCTTGCCCATTAATTCATGTTCTCTCCTTTGGCTTTCGTCCATTCCTTCATAAAACGTAAATGAGAGATCAATTGGCTCGTACATCTGGGTAGTGCAGCAAGATAGAAAAATATTGGATAGGAAAGCCCTCCAACTGCATGTGTAGAATCATCTGCAACATCATCTGCATGCTCTTGCACCTCACAATGGGCTATCCTTTCACATACAAAGCCAACCTATCCATGGAGATGAAGGGCAGGGATACCGGTCTGACATCATCATATCCCACTATGGTTCCTGTTAGCGACAGTCCAACAATCAGGAGTAGTAGGTCTTCCAGCATAAAGCAGCCCGGAGAGCACTCCATTGCGGCCTTGGCTCCAGTGCAGCAGGGTCGTAGGTGCAGCTAGAAAACATCTTCACTTCTTCACGCGTAGAGAAGTGCAGATCCAGGGTCGAGGTAATCCATGCCGTCATCCTCCAACACCCGCCCATGCCACCAGCCTCAAGCTCCCGAATAGACGACGGGCCGAATTAAGCTGGCGGCCAGAACGGACACCGCTCAGAGGAGCGTGGCTGGTACGCCCACCAGGCCACGAAGGTAGCACATCGCGTGTGTTGTTCGAGGGGACGCCTCCACTCACATCGAAGGAATATAGACCTGAGGCCAAAGATCCTCCCAAAAGTTTCAACCCCAGCCACCATGGAGAGGATTAGAAGGGGAAAAGAACACCACTTAACTCTGAGAGAGGCCTGGTGGATGGGAGGATGTGGAGGTGTCGCGTACGGCTCCCTGACGGCGGCAAAGGAGGGAGAGGACAAAACATCCAGAGTTTTGGTCTGTCTAGATCCTCCTAATTGAAACGCATCAGGAACTACAGCAGCACACCGGAGATTGTGAAGCGGGTCTTTTCCAGATGCAGCAAGCGATAGTCATGCATGGGCACCCGATCAGCTTGGAGTATTCGTGATCCCAAAGAACATTGAGTACACTCGTGGATCATTAGCAATCCCGTCTCCATCAGCAGTAGCGGTGCCAGAAATTCGTGGTCAAATTCTTTCGTGCTTTGTATTAATCTAGCGATTACTGGCTCTCCAGCGCCCACATCCTGATGGCCACCTGGCTTCCGCCACCCATCGCCACTTTCTCTTCCAGATATCCGCCTCCCGCGATGACCATGATCGATATGATTTCATCTGATTTCAAGAGTAGTCAGCCTGCCCTAGTTTGTTCCCTGCTATACATATACGGGCGGGAGGAAGGAGACATATAGTGTCTATTTTCTCCTCGCGTGAACAACAGATCTGGCCATGATACAAACTTAATGAAGGATATGATTTCATCTGATTTCAAGAGGAGTCAGCCTGCCCTAGTTTGTTCCCTGCTATACATATACGGCGGGAGGAAGGAGACATATAGTGTCTATTTTCTCCTCGCGTGAACGACAGATCCGTCCATGATACAAACTTAATGAAGCGAGATCGATCTTGCCTGCGATTTACGAAAGCGCACGGACGTATGGTTGAAGGCGTAAAGATACGGACCGAGAGAGAAACACTCCTCCCTTTATTATTAGGTATAGATTAATAAAAATATAAACTATTTGCCCCTACGAAAAAGTTAAAGCACACATAATGTAGACTCCTCTCCCGACCCACTCCTCCCATGATGGCAGCGGAACATCCTCGGCCAAGAACTAGAGCTAGCACGGCGGCGGAGAATGCCTGTTCTTCTACGACCAAAGTGTTGCGGGCTAGCAGCCGGCGCATCTGGGCAAGCGGCGTCGGTGTTGGGGCAGGTGGCCAGCAAGCTGTGGAGGCAGTGTAGAAGGGTCCGATCTGGGCCCATATGGGTTACGGTGGGCCGCCTTTCACCACCTCGTCCCTGCAACACCTCATCTTGTCCGATAACGACAAGTGGATGTGATCTGCAGCACGAGGAATCGTTGGGCGTCGGGTAATGGCGGTGGCGGCCTACATCGCCACGGGAAATGGATGGCCTGGCTAGTTGTGATCTTTCAGCCCACATCTAGCACCATCGACGAGTTGCGGAGGTGCGGCTGCTGGTGAAAACCGTGCAATGACCTGTCATGAAGGGCAAGGGTGGTGCATTTGCTCCGTTTGGCATCGCCGCTCCAACTTCTGTCTGCTTTCTGATGATGCTCCGGGGAAAACCCAGACCCGAGTATTCCCAATCGGAGGATGGTGGTGCTTTGGGCATCGCTCTCCCTCTTGGGGGCATCGTTTTTTGAGCAGCAGCTGGACGGTGGAGAAAATAAGGTGGAGCAGTGTACATCTACCTCGTCGATGGCGAGGCTCGGTCGCTTGGTTCAGTGGAGTCTCGGTGTCAGGCGTGTCATGCATGAACATAGACTAACATCATGAGTGTATGAAGGAATGTATCATGCATATGATGCAGAAGCGTTAATTTCGCATAGCCATAGCATGAATACCAACCCATCGGTTGGGTCTATAAATTGAGGTAGTATCCACTGTACCCATGCATCAGTTCGCTCCTTGGATACACATATGAACATATTTTCTGGGCATACATACATGCATAAAGACTGTACACACGTCCCATGAGATATTAGAAGATTATGATACAGTATGGTACGCTTGTCTAGGATCTTTTCTATGTGACTTGTACGCGCCCCAGAGGTGTACGGAATTCAAAGGCCGCAGAGGATAACATAGTTAATCTCGCCAGTGTAAACAGCCGCGGGCGCTGAGATATGAGGACACATGCAGCTGTTTGCGTTCGTCAATAGCATCCAGGATAAGAGGGGTGGCCAGTGTTCTAAAGTACCAGGCCACTCCAAATCCTATTCCTATGTGGTCTATCCCGACTTTGACTGGTTTTGCCAATAAAAGAAATGTTTTTTTTATGATTGTGTCCTAAGTTCTCGCAAAAATTAGAGTTGTGCCACTGGATTGGGCAAAATTGTGGCTGTACCACTTAGACCCTCTGTGCAGGAATTAGCCATATACCACTGCGCGCCGTCTGAATTTGATGCCCCTAGCTTATGCTCCGTTTCCTTTTCTTCTTATCCATTTACTTCCCTATAGAACCCACCAGGGACGATTCTAAATTCTCGATTAGGGACTAATTGCGTGCTTTCCTAATTTTGATGAATTCAGTGGCACAGTCCAAATTTTTACATGAACTGGGGATCCAGTCATAATAATCTCTAAAAGAATATATTCTTGACGGGGTGAAGTTTGCTTAGGAGACACAATCATGTTCTATGTACGCCCAGTTTTCAATCAGTCCATTGAGCAACTGATGCACAAACATGGCATTAATCTTGAGCTTCCCTAATGCCCACCGGATGGATGGGGACCATCATGAGTCTTTAATTTTCATCATTACCATTTAGCCAGGCACCCGTGTGCTTTCATCTGTTCACCTGCCTCCCTATCATTTCCCCTTTTTATCACTCAATCAACTAAGTCAAACGGAATAACCACCTTCGTCCCCTGCGCTCCTTTGTGTACTCCACCATGTTTTCGCAGGATGAGTCGTATCTGTGTCCTCGCATCCCTCCCCTCGAAACTTGCTGCTTTGCTCAGCCATGCCACATAATTTGTTCTTTTATTCTCCTTGACTGTAGGGTTTCAACGAATCTACACTACAATCACTACAACAAATGTGCTAATTTTTGACCCTCCGTATTGTCACTCAATGGTTATTGTTCTCTATTTTACGACCTTCTTGTGACAAAAACACATGGTCAAAAGCTGAGAGTCACTAACGGATTATAAACCTTTCTTGTGAATTAGTCATAAACTATTATAACCAATATAGATGGTTTGATCACCCTCTATCTAGCATGTTCACATAAGCCAATCCTATGTGGCAATGCTTGAAGAGCAAATTCAGCCCAATCCAACGAGGTGCTCTACATGGGGCAAGCCCACCAATTTCAGATTTTTTATTTTACAAATTTGGCAATTACAGTGCAGTTATTTAGTAGCCCAAGTGCAAAAATTCAGCTCATATATTTTTGGCTGTGGCATTTTTTGGCCCAACATTCTTGTCTATTTTTATTTTTTTAAAGCCGGTCCCACTAGTCAGATGGCCCCAACTATCATGGGTCACGTTTGTCAGTTTACAACTCGACCCACTTGTTAGAATTTCAAATGGCTGTCCCAGTTGTTCTCACATTTCAACAAACAAAAATTACAAATATTTGAAATGCAGACATTTTCACTACACAAATGGCAAAATTTGAAATGGACATGAAGAGAATATACGAAATTCTTGAAATAGTAGCCAAACTTTTTTTTTGTATCATTATGTCACACATTTTTTTTTAAATTACAAACAATTATTTCAGTAAACAAGAATAAATAAGTAAAAATATTATTTAATTCCAATAAATATATAGTGATTTTACTTTTTTGTATTTTCTATTTAATAAAGAATAATTAATATATTTAAATCCTTAAATAGGAATTCGACAAATAATATGTCTAAATTGATAAGAAAATGAGAGAAATCCAAATATGATATCCATATCAGCTTATCTAAAACTATGTCGTGATTCTAACCATAATTTCATTTGTCTATTTCGAACTGTGGTTCAAATCTGATGGACTTCCTGCCGATTCGGTAGAAATTTGACTTTTTCATGAGGGGTGGATGGAAAGGTTTAAGATACCCCTGTTGAAAAATTATCCATATAAGGTGGTCTACAATTTTTTCAAAATGGGTTAGTACCAATGTGAAACTTCCATTTGGTGGTTTCTTCATAAAACACCCCATTTTTTGCAATCAGAAAATAGAAAACAGAAAATAGAAAACGGCTTTTTGGTGCGATAAAAAATAAAACTTCCTCCTGTAAGATTGTAAGACATCCCAAGAATGCACATGTGTGCACAATATAGGCATATTATCATAAACTATGTTGCGATTCTAGGGATAACATTGGTCATTTGGCATGAAAGCCATGAAACCTCGAACATGTCAGCTCATTTTGAAAAGGTTTTTTTATATTTACCATAATAGAAGTTTTATATTTTTCCTTACAACTATATCACATAATATGACACAACACAAAGGTTTTACTTTTTTTTGGATCGTTTTTGAATTTTTTTTATACCCGTTTCGAACTATATGTAATGTTTTAATCAATTTTTATTTATAAATGTGTAATATTTGATTATAGATAGATAGATCTTATTTTTCTGTAAATTTTAATATTTTAACTGTATTTTTTAAATTAGAATAATGATTTAGTTATAACTTTTTTAAAACTAATGTGGTAAAAGAAAAAATAGCTATACCAAGGGAAATGCTGTTGGCGTAAAAGATATGCCGATCCTACATCGAGCGCAATACTATGTCGACGGCCAGCTTTGTGGGGTGCCCAGCTCGTGGCCTACGATGACGGCCCCAACTTTTGTCTCTCGGCGCCTCGCTCCGTTCCTGTAGTGTATATATAAGAGGCGGGAGGGACGCCGCAGATGCGCATAAGATCAGGACCGACCATACAGCCTGCTCTCCCTAGTGCCCAAGTCCAACCCACTAATTCATCCTCTTCCTAAGCCCTTGTCCAACTCAAACTCGATAAAGATTATTGCGCTGTGGTACGTACAACTGGAGCTGCAACTCACCTCTGCTATTGGAGCTGGCACGAGTTACCAACCCCGATTTCAGTTGGAGCTACCAAGTTGGCGATTCTCCTTGCATCCAGGCAGCTAGTGCCCACGCTTCCCCTCTCCCACGACGATGCCTCTCATGTTTGTGCCATGGCCTTATTGAACGTGCAATGGCTGGTAGGCTGATAGAAGAGTTAGTCCAATCATGAGCCAACGAACAGGAGAGGCAGCCAAAATCCAAAGCCCAATCCGAACAGCATGTTGCCCTGCGTGAGGCAAACCTCGCTGTGTAAAGAACGATCGCACAGGAATCGTAGGAACTTTGTCGTACATACCATGCTTCAATTCCCAGGAGATTTTTGGGACACACAAGAGCTTCTTTTGCTCTAAGATGTGGATTGCTCCCGAAACCTCCCCTCCCGTGGCGACCCCAGGCGCCGCCGGGGGGCTCCCAATCTCCGCCGCCGCCGCCGACCTCCCCCCTCCTTCAGATCGCCTACCTCTGCCGCTGCCGCCGGCGTCGGACGTGGTGGCGGCCCCCTCTAGTACCTAAGGTGCTAGGGGTGGCGGCTGCGGCGGTCTCCTTCGATGGGGTGGCTGGGGCTGCGCCATTTCAAGAAGGCCCCAGTGGTGGTCGGGACGGCGTTTCTTGGTCAGGCGGCGGCTGCAGCCGAACTCCGCTCCGTAGGCGGTTGCGGGTGTTGGTCTTGTGGCCACGGGTCTAGGGTTCCTACTAGATCCGCCGTCCTCGTGGCGGCGCGGTGGGACTCGGGGTGCCGTGTCGGTCGCCGGTCGGATGGTTCCCTAAGCGAGCACATGGAGGGTGAGGGCGTAGCACCGATCGTGAGTTCGGCCTCATATCTACGCCAGGATATTTGCGGAAGAGCACGCCAGTGACGTTCTGCAACGGCTTTCGGGTCTGTCGTCTTCTCCACATGCTCGGCTTGAATAAAAGGTGGTGATCCTAGGTTTCCTACTCGCCGCCAAGGTAAAGATCTGTCAGTTGCGTGTCGTCATCGATCTGGCTGAAGCGTCGTGTTTTGGAAGGCTCTGCCGGCGAACTCCATAGTGCGCATATGCCGAGAGATTGTTGGATCGGGTAGGATTCGGTCGTGCACACCCATGTTTTTACTCTGACCGTTTGGGTTCAGAGGGAGCGCTTCGAAGCTTTATTGGCTGTTAATATCATGGGGCATGTTCTCGTCCTATGGGGTCTACGGAGAATGTCATGAAGACCGAGTTCTGAGGACTGACAATGGTGGTTCGACTCCGGGCAGTGATGAGGAATTGGCTTGGTGACTCGTGACTTGGAGCAGTGGTATGCAAGCGAGGGTGGCAATACAGAAGAAGCTCATGGTCCTATCTTTCAGGGTGAAAACCCAGGATCTAGCCTTAATTGGTTGTGTCTGGCAATGGCCTAGTTGAAGGTATTATTTTGAGAGCATGGACTTTCTTCAGGGTGAAAACCTAGATCATTGATCGGGCGATGACGGTGTTTGTGCACTGTTCCCTTCTTGGAAGCGTCGTTTTTGGAGAAGATGGACTTATGGTGCTGTCTTGGCGGTGGTAGTACTGTTGAATTAATGAGGAACTGTAGCGGGAATTTTATTTTTTTGTAATTCTTCTTCCTTTTTTTTGGCTCTGTGCATCTGTATGGCCGCTAGGGCAATGCGTTATTGCAGAGTCTGGGTGTAATTGGTATCCTCTGATATTAATATATGCTCCTTTCCAAACAAAAGTATGTTTGACAGATACGGCAGGAAACTCATGTATCAATGGTTGGATACGTGGGATACGAGGATACGGCGGGATACGTATCCCATATGTATCTGGCGATTTTTTTCGTTTTTCGAAGAATGAAATTAATTTGGATACATGCGGGATACATATACGATACGTTTTGGATACGGAATTACCCTAATCCTCTGCTTTTATAGTGACTATCTCTTTTGTAAAGCTATACGTGTGATAGCACTCCGTGACGAAAAAAGATACTATTTTGACATGAAGCCAGTCCAAGGTAGAATTATAATTTCATATATTAATAGCTAGAATTATAATTTTTTTCTACATGAAGCCAGTGGAAGGTGTTGCTACTTTTGCAACTTATCTGTCTCGGTTGTCAACTAATATATAATTTAATTCGCTTCTATATTATATGAAATATTGTTTAAAGTACACGAACATGTGATAATTATGTCTTGAGGAAAGATGTTTAGGTAATATTTTTCTGGTTAGAGGAGTATTACGCTTGTTGGAAGTATTTTAGTGCCTGATAACGCTAAATTAGCACATGCATGTCTTGTAGTTATTACTCTTACATTGAGTTTTCTTATATAGAAAATAGTTGTTGATTTTATCCACCCAATAATAATTACCTATGACGACGCTCTCACCATTAAACAAAGCAATTGAACTACTAGTGTATACTATTCAGATAAGTTACTAAGAAATTCTCTCACTTACCCTCTTGTCATAGATTGTTCCTTTGTACAGAGTTTTTTTACATGTGTATTACTACAACACACATAACCTGGATAGTTAAATTTGTTGATGCCATCTAGTAACCTTATGCACCAATGTATTAATTCGATCTAGCTAGAGGAAATTCATATAATAGGAGCTATGTTCTGCCCGTAATTTTAATTATAGGTTCATTCATATTGGACTCCCTATGAAGCGATTCATTTCCCTTGAGATCACAATATGCATATCAATGCATGTCTACCAGTGAGATATCCTAACTGAGTCTATGAATCTCAATCATTTTATTTTCTAATGTTTCAATAATATTATGGATATATGACCTTAAAGATGTAAATTACATGAATTCCCATACTGACATATAGACTATTATGCATGAAGACATGTAATGTGCATGCATTGTCATGATTTTGCATAGCTAAGTTATGAATAAGGTTGACACATCACATGGTTCTATAAATTTCAGTGGTGTCTACTCCTCAAGCCATTCACTGAATATGGTGATATCTCAGAAAGTAGCTATCCTCGCAAAAAATAACTTCCACATAATTTTCAAGACACAAGTGTGAGTTGGGATATTAGAAGACAACTGAGATGTTTCATCATGGTTGGCAGGAAAGTGATCCCTGTGGGATAAGTGCTCCGCCAAGCGAACTTGTTTCCTCAAGGTTTATGATCTACCTAGTTCAGAGTAGTAGTGTGAAGTAATTGGGTGTATAGAAACTCTAAGTCCGGGTACATTTGGGGTTCAGGAGGAACTGATTGCTTTTATGTTTTAGGTTCTGGGTCCTTTTGGTAAACCATGAGCACGGTGTTCTAATTTATTTTGATTTTGGTTCCTGGTTATAATTATAAGCTAGACGACTCAATGAATGCCATTTCGGGGACCTTTGGGAACCTTCCATGTTAAGAAAAGACGTACAATATGCGAGTTCTTGGTTCATCTCATACGTGAAACCAACCAACACCATACAAGAAGTAAAGGATATTTATTCATTTTTGTTTTGTGGATTGCAACATTTATGAGGCGAAGATGGAAATGGAGACTCTATAGAATATCTCAAAGGCTGGTGCAAGATAATTTTCAGCGATACTGACAAAAATATTGTGTTGAGAAATCGATTTCTCATCCACATGCGTTGGTGATGCTAAGTAGAAGTTAATGACCAGTACAAAATACACTATTAATCGTGTGGCGAGTCACCCCTTAGTGGTGTATCTTTGACACACCACTAGTAATGGATACCAGTGGAGTGGAGGAAGCCCCACACCTAACAGACTGAGTGGCATTTTCTTTACATTGACACGCCACTAGTAGTCGAAATACTGATGGCGTGTAAAAACACGACACACCACTATTATTTGGATCGCACTTGTGGGCCTGTCCTTAGCAATAGTAGTGACATTTAGTGTACGAGACATGCTACTACGTAGTGGCTTGTTGTGAGGAAACTCCATGCCACCAGTATCCTTTCGCTCGGTCGACTAGTGGGTCCCACTTTTCTATAGGAAAGTGGCGAGCCACTACTTTATTTAATGGCATGGAACAATGGTGGTGCGCCTCTAGATTTACTATCCCCTATAATCATGTTCCTCCTAGTGAACACCTGATTTCCTCCAAGTTGGCATAGCCAATGTAATTTTCTTATCTTCTTAACGCAAAATGCAAGTTCCATTATTTCTCGAAAAATAATAACATACCATCAAGTATTCTATAAGAAGGTCCTCCATCCGCCCAAAAATACATGGCATATAAATTTAGTCAAAAAATAAAACTTACCAATTTTGACCAAATATAATGAGGAAATATAGTTACTACAATGTTGAATTAATAAGTTATGAATGTACAACTGGTGGTGGAAGTGGTGATTTTGATTTGTTAGTGTTAGAGTATTAGGTATATACGGTTGTTATGGTAGTTTAGGTAGAGTTAGGATCTGTTTACATACAGTCCTAACTTGACTCGTACTCCAAGATAATCATCTGTACACCTATATATACTCGGACATGAGGCTCAATAATATATTCATCATATTCCACCAACTCTTTAATGGTATCAGCCTAATCGGTCCAAACCCTAGCCGCACGCTTCTGCCGCGCCGCCCCCGGGGGGTCGATCTCAATGACCTCCACCAGGGCCGTGCGATCCGTACGCAGGGTTCGTCCGCCGATCCGTGATCGGCTGTCCTGTAAGTCTATTTTTCCGATCTCTTGATCGGTTTTCTTTTTTGGTTTACCGATCTTAGATCAGATTGAGTCGCCCACCGCCATCGTCATCGCCGCGCCTCTACTCCGACATCGACATCGAGGATTTACATCTCGTCTGTGCGCCTTCCAGCTATGCCGCCCCCTCGGATCGTAGCGTGGTTGCACGCAGTATACTTCGCCGTCCTCATGCATCGACGGCCTCAGCTTTCACCATGCCATCTCCTACGGCGCGGATCGCCGCCGTCTGCACATGGTCTTCGTCACATCGCCGGGTCTTCCTCACCTACTTCGAGCACTGCCGCCGCGCTTCACAAGGTAACCTGCAGGGCGCCCTCTCACCGTCACAGGTCCCGCCGACTACCCCATCGCCACTCCAGGCATCCAACATGACTACCCTAGGTCGCCGCTGTTTTTGCCGTCTCCTCCCTGACTACACCACCTGCTACTCTACTCCGACAACCGCGGTCAGCGCCAGCATCTCTCCCTTTGCCTCTCTACGCGTCGCAACCGCTCTAGAGGCTTCCTCTGCTAGTCTTTCTAACATGGCAACAAGTTTATGATGGTCCCTGCCCCCGCACGCCTGGTACTAGCAACACCGGGAGTGCCTTCATCCCCGACGCGTTCCCGAATCTTGCAAATTCGGATCGACGCCTCGTCTTTATCGGCTTCGACAATGTCTTCTTTGGCATCGACCCCTCTACGACTGCCTCGACAGTGTCACCGACGAGTTCTTCTTTGCATACTCGGTTTCTGCAAAACCGGAGTGTGCATTTGTCCCCGAAGTGCGCCTAGTTCTAGCAAAACTATGGCCGCACCTCGTCCTCGACGGCTCGGACTACATCGACTTCGGCATCGACACCCTGAACGACTGCCTCGACGCATCTCTGTCATTCTCCTCGCGCGCTATGCGCATGTGGCTTCACGTGCGGCTACCTGCACACCGACATCCCCGACCACGACATCGACCACGGCGACCCATCGCATGGCTATCTCGACCATGGCACCCCCTCACGCTCTCGGCTCCCTCGACATCGGCACAAGGGCTCTCACCTCACCTGAGAATCTCACCAGCTTCCTCTACAGTCCAAGCTACCGTGACGTGACACCGTCCACGACGTTCCCGCTCGGACTAAGGGGGGATGTCAGCCTACTAGATGCTACTTCGGTTTATCTCCAGTCTAACCATCCGCGACATTCCAGTTGTTCACGACGCTACCGCTACGACTGCGGGGGAGTGTTAGAGTATTAGGTATATACGGTTGTTATGGTAGTTTAGGTAGAGTTAGGATCTGTTTACGTACAGTCCTAACTTGACTCGTACTCCAAGATAATCATCTGTACGCCTATATATACTCGGACATGAGGCTCAATAATATATTCATCGTATTCCACCAACTCTTTCATGGTATCAGCCTAATCGGTCCAAACCCTAGCCGCACGCTTCCGCCGCGCCGCCCCTGGGGGATCGATCTCAATGATCTCCACCAGGGCCGTGCGATCCGTACGCAGGGTTCGTCCGCCGATCCGTGATCGGCTGTCCTATAAGTCTATTTTTCCGATCTGTTGATCGGTTTTCTTTTTTGGTTTACCGATCTTAGATCAGACTGAGTCGCCCACCGCCATCGTCATCGCCGCGCCTCTACTCCGACATCGACATCGAGGATCTACATCGAGTCTGTGCGCCTTGCAGCTATGCCGCCCCCTCGGATCGTAGCGTGGCTACACGCAGTATACTTTGCCGTCCTCATGCATCGACGGCCTCGGCTTTCACCGTGCCATCTCCTACGGCGCGGATCGCCGCCGTCTGCACATGGTCTTCGTCACGTCGCCGGGTCTTCCTCACCTACTTCGAGCACCGCCGCCGCGCTTCACAAGGTAACCTGCAGGGCGCCCTCTCACCGTCACAGGTCCCGCCGACTACCCCGTCGCAACTCCAGGCATCCAACATGACTACCCTAGGTCGCCGCTGTTTTTGCCGCCTTCTACATCTTCGTCCACTACAACTTCGCCACCAGCTTCATCATCTCCTCCCCGACTACACCACCTGCTACTCTACTCCGACAACCGCGGTCAGCGCCAACATCTCTCCCTTTGCTTCTCTACGCGTCGCAACCGCTCTAGAGGCTTCCTCTGCTAGTCTTTCTAACATGGCAACAAGTTCATGATGGTCCCTGCCCCCGCACGCCTAGTACTAGGAACACCGGGAGTGCCTTCATCCCCGACGCGTTCCCGAATCTGGCAAATTCGGATCGACGGCTCGTCTTTATCGGCTTCGACAATGTCTTCTTTGGCATCGACCCCTCTACGACTGCCTCGACAGTGTCACCGACGAGTTCTTCTTTGCATACTCGGTTTCTGCAAAACCTGAGTGTGCATTTGTCCCCGACGTGCGCCTAGTTCTAGCAAAACTATGGCCGCACCTCGTCCTCGACGGCTCGGACTACATCGACTTCGGCATCGACACCCTGAACGACTGCCTCGACGCATCTCTGTCATTCTCCTCGCGCGCTATGCGCATGCGGCTTCACGTGTGGCTACCTGCACACCGACATCCCGGACCACGACATCGACCACGGCGACCCATCGCACGGCTATCTCGACCATGGCACCCCCTCACGCTCTCGGCTCCCTCGACATCGGCACAAGGGCTCTCACCTCACCTGAGAATCTCACCAGCTTCCTCTACAGTCCAAGCTACCGTGACGTGACACCGTCCACGACGTTCCCGCTCGGACTAAGGGGGGATGTCAGCCTACTGGATGCTACTTCGGTTTATCTCCAGTCTAACCATCCGCGACGTTCCAGTTGTTCACGACGCTACCGCTACGACTGCGGGGGAGTGTTAGAGGATTAAGTATATACGGTTGTTATGATAGTTTAGATAGAGTTAGGATTTGTTTACGTACAGTCCTAACTTGACTCGTACTCCAAGATAATCCTATGTACACCTATATATACTCGCACATGAGACTCAATAATATATCCATCATATTCTGTCAAACTCATACACTTTCAGTTAGCGTAGATGTTAATTTTTTTATCTCTATACTTGGTCAAACTTAGAACCACTAACTAAATGTATAGATCATGTATTTGGTATAGAGAAACTTACCACTTCAGTGCATGCACATCGTATACACTAGTAGAAACCAGGCCTTTAGACCCGGTTCGTAAGGACTTAGTCCCGGATTGCAAACCGGGACTGCCAGATCAGGACTAAAGGTCCGGCCTTTAGTCCCGGTTCTGTTATGAACCTGGACTAGAGGTCCACCACGTGGCCCCGCGAGCCGCGCTAGGCTGGAGGACATTTAGTCATGGTTCGTGACACGAACCGGGACTAAAGGTTCCCTGCCGCGGCAGCGTTTTGGGCCATTTGGCTGCCGCGGAGGAGATGGGGTTTTAGGGTTTTATGTTTTTCTTTTCATTTTGTGTTTTGTGTTCAATTATTTTTCATTCCGTGTTTTCATTACAAACAAGTTTTCCTATACATTACAATGCTACTACATAGTACTTGTACATGTTGATGCATATATAATATAATTTCTCTTACAAGCATACATGCATGGAGGTCATTACATGGAGTCCAAACCGGGTCAGAGCATGTCTATTTGATTACATGGAGATCATTACATGGATGCTTTAGGGTCGATCTAGAGAGTATTATCCGCATGGGTCTATGACCTCGTCGACCAAAAATCCAGCCAATTCTGGATTGCTAGTAGACGGTCCTGTGGTAGGAGCTTGTCCCGTATCGCGTCCAACTTTAAAGAAGGATATCATATCAATTAGACTTAACACAACTTATTGTAGTAAAAATAAAGGGTTAATATATTGTTTACTTACTCGAACAATTTCCAAGGGCTTCTCAGTAGTGATGTGAATGAACTCGCAAACATAGAATCCACATACATTAGTCCCCCGTGGCTACCTCGCGCACTTCTACAAGAATAGAATCAATAAAATAATAACTCTAGCATGATAAATGCACAGAAACTAGAATTAAAGAGATGCGCAGACCTAGTACTAACTACCGGGATCAGTTTAAAAATCAGCTCCTCATGCCATTGACCGCAGACCTTGTTCTTGAACCGTGTCCAAACTCCACCTAACATGGGTATACCCTACAGGTACTCGAGTTCGGTATATACGGTCCAGATACGGCGGAAGCCCACGGCGTTGGCAAGGCCCAAATGGAGAATTCGAGTGGCCCACGGACTCTCGATTGCTTGCGAGACAAGAAGAAGCTTAAGATAGAAAGTTTAAAGGGAAAACCCTAATCTGTAACCGACTCAACCTGCCACCCAAGACCTAGCCTATCTATATAAAGGCTAGGAGGGGGCGGCGAGGAGGACACACGCAACCCTAGTTTCTACAACTCTCACCAGATTACATCTGCGCGCCCATGTAATCTTCAATTCCTTTGTTAATTCCAAGAGCAGACAAGAAGGAGTAGGGACCTCTACGAGGCCTGAACCTGGGTAAAACTTGCGTCCCTGTGTGCTTGTTTGCTAGCCGACTGATGCCTCCAGCGCTCCCTCCTTCTCCAAAACCCAAGCCCATAACAATGGGCATTGACGAGTTAAACCCTCGTCAATTGGCGTCGTCTGTGGGAATTGGGAGTGCTGATGTCGCGGCTTCTTCGACCCCATCAACCGCGATCTACAACTCCGCAGCAGCGGAGATTCGCCAGCTCTTTGGCGCGTTCGACTTCACCGTCCACACGCCTGCTACTCGCCCAGCTTTCGAGTCCGTGGGCCACGGAATCAGTCTGGAGATTGGGACCTTCTGCTTCCAGGTTGGTCAGATGGGCACGCTTCGCATGCCTGACCAGCCGACGGCACCCGCGAATGCTCCATTATCATGGTTCCCGCCACCAATCGGCACCCTCAGCGAGCTCAACGGCTCAACAACAGCTGCGAGCACAGACATCGACAGCAGTCGCGGATCCGATCTGGGTGACCTGGCCACTAAAGACAGAGCCTACGGCTCTGGATCTGAAAGTTGCGGGACCAACAGCTTCCCCAACCACTTCATGTGCGCAGTCATCAACGCAGGAGACACTACCGCCAATCGCGAAAACATTGGCCCCGGATCCGGCACCGGACAGCCCAATGACACTGGACCACCCAACGGCAGCACACCCGATGGCGGCCCCACCAACGGTGGCAATGGCGCACCCGTCAACAATGGAGCGGCAGAAGAACCGCCTACCATAGTGAATGCTCACAAGGGGGAGCGCATGGTGATCAAGCTCAACGACAACGAATGGGCCCACTGTTGAGAAGCTTTGCGAGGCAATCCTCTGCCTCACAACTCCCTGTAAGACATGCTGATGGGCTACCATTGGCTACTGAAGGAGGCGTATAGACGCCAGCTACATGCAATCGCGCAACTCGAAGCGCGTAAAAAGGCGGCGGACGAGTCATTCGATTTTCCTAAACTTTTCACTGCTTCCCACATCTACAGATCGAATTTATTTATCACCAAATGTTAGAAACATACTTTCCTATTTGAAAGCTACTAATTTTCTTCAATATGTTAAACTGTGTATCATTGAAAACTTGTAATTGTGTAGGTCATCATTTGGTTTGTGGATGTTAAACTTCATGAAGTACTGGACAGGAAATTTTTTGTCTGACACTTTTGATCAGGTATATTTCGCTCCATGGTTAAATATTGTACATATTTATTAGTTCAAGAACTAATTCTGATTTTTTTATAGGTTCATATGACAAATTTTAGGACAAAGTTGGCTGTAATTTTGATTGACTCAGAATTTAATAATGAATATGTGAGAAACCTAAATTTGGACGTTAAGGAAATCAAATCAAAACAGACCCCATGGATTTTATGATGTTGGATGGTCCACCTCAGAAGACCAAATCATCAAACTCATCATCAAAGGTTGAGTTCGTTTTGCCATCACATGTTCCTTTACTTCCCGCCAACTCAACAAACACCGACTTAACGAGACCATCAGGTGTTGAGTACATCTCGCAACCAGTTATCTTGTCGCCATCTATCAATCCAACAGATGATGACTTAATAGACGAACTTTGCTTGTGCATCAGCATGGTTGATGATGTCACTTCACTCGAGTAAGCATATTTTTCCAATTCAGTTTGAGTCCTTAGAAGCTATTCTTGTGTCTCTGCAATTGATGGAATTTCGATTTCACAGGAGAGAATGGGTGAAAAGCTCCAATCCTTATCCAATTAGTTTAAATTTGAGACAACTAAGGAAAATATTAAAGATGGATGAATACATGGAAGTTGATTGCTTTAACATGCTGCCACAACATTCGGCTTGTTAGAGACACTCCGGTTCACTATATGGATCTAAACTTTTGCATAAGTTACTACAATCGCATACTGCATTTTACACATAATACTATTAATGTTTTCTTATTTTTATTTTAGTCGATGACCCACTATGCACGTGACCCAAACTGTCATGAAAATCTAGACGTTGCTAGGTTCGAACAATTGTTTGCTAGCTGGCCTGATAGCAATGAGTACCATATCTCAGAATGCAACACGGTAAGGTTTTAATTCTTCATTACTGAGAGTGGTTTATTTGGTATTATACTTACATATTTGTGTCATTGCAGATTTTATTCCCTTGGGATGTTCTTGGGATGTTCCAATTGTTTGTATTGGATCAAAATAAAGAAGTTGTCCCTATTTTGGACCCGCTACCAATACCTAATTTGGGGAAGAATATACTTAAAACCATTGTCAACAATCTAAACCTTGCACTCCAAGGTGCAAACCCGGCATTGAAGGAAAACATCTCTAAATGGGGATGCAAAGTTCCAATTGTTCCATCAAACTCATACGGGTATGTATCCCGTCAATGTATTACAGTCTTAATTGATTCATTCAAGGCATAATGTAACATTTCATACATGCAGTCCTATATCAGGTTATTAAGTTTTCAATTTCATGCACTCCTGGGATGATGGAGTTCTACATTTTCCAATACCCGAGGTGAGTATTTACACCATGCCCATTTGTATCTAAGATGCACATGTTTTTTAAATAATGATTTATAATGCATATGTAGGATAATGTTGAACTGATAAAGCGGTTTTTGGTTCATATTTTGAAGTACGAAGAAAATGAGGCTCTAAATAATATCCTGGCAATGGAGCGAATCATTATAGAGTGTATAAAAAGATGGACCTTTAAGAGATAAACATCATCAAATAATAAAGTAGAACATTCAAGCAAGAGGATATCGGACTTAGAGAGTTGATGCATTGGGCTTGCCGACTTCAGATGAAGTATTGCATTATTCCTTGTTAGTTCTTGATTTATTTTCCTAGAGTGTTACTTGAGTGCTACTGTACTTCCGTTTTTTCTCAGCCCGTCACATGACACACATACACATGAAAGATTGTGAAGACATTTGTTATAATCATTCTAATCCTGGGCAAAATTAGAGCATAGGAAATAGCATTTGTTAGTAGGGATGATGTATTCATATTACCTCTTTCACATGTCTTTTGATCAAAATTTATTGGGTTCCACGTGATCTTGTCTGTAAGGCTCTCGAACCTGATCTTATCCATGCCTGCAAATTAGAGCAACAAAATACCCAAATTAGTGAAATTCCCATCTCTATCTCTATCTCTACTACTTATAAAAGAGAAAACAAGAACTTCTCTACACGCACCCATCGACAATCCCTACAGCCCAAGGAACATATGCATTCTCACCCTAACAGGTAACACCCCATGCAATTTCACACCCTATAATCGAAAATAAGAAGACAATTGCATATACATGAACTAAAGTAATATTGTTTATCTCATGAACATAGGAATGCCTTCACCAATATTTGTCTTATTATGAATACCTGGTACCTTAACTTCTACACGCTGCAGACTTAATCACAACAATTTTACCCTAATCAAGGTAAACAAGACACAAAAAGTAAAATCTTAGTTTCTTATGGAACCAAAGCTGGTGCAATATTTAGTTCACTAGAAGTTCTCAAAGAAGACAACAAGAAGTGTGCAAAATGTGTACCATCTTTCAAAACTTACATACCAACAAGTTAAACTGGTTGGATAATGGTTGCAATGGTTAAAGTTACAAGTGTGTTTTTCGAACTGATCATGATAATGCTTTTATGATAGATTATAAGACGTGTGTTGCCCATGGCATACTTCAGAATCAAGATCTCGAAGTGTTGTTCAAATCTGGCACTCAAACTACATAAATAAAAAACAGTAAAGTTGCAGCTTAATACCTTCATAAAGATTCTATCCCTGGTCAAGATAACAACTATACGGCCTCACAGTGCTGCTGGACATGTGAGCCAACTCCCCAAATACGTTGTCCCAGATCGATGCATCCTGATGTTACATACCTCGACAAACATAGCCACACCAGAACTGGCACACCATCCTGCTTATCAAGCACCACCACCAACAATAATTAAGTTCACACAATGATATAAAGAGACAAGAGAACCAAAAATATTGATTGATTTCTACACCCACATCATGCTTGCAAGTGGATCAAATTGCTTGATGCATGAGGTCCTAGATAGTGAGAGTTTGATCAACATTCCCTGTATTCACCATGTTGTACCTGCAGAAAACAGGGGCGAAACAGGCCAGGTCGTTAAGAGGTCTATGTGCATTGTGCAAGACAAGAGTCCAATCTTTTAATTTTTTTGGAATTGTACTTTAGGCTTTTTGTGGCTGCATGGAGTCTAAACATATTAGCTGTTCAGTTCATATATGTCAGGAGTCAAAGACTTTTGCTCCTACGCCGCAACCGGTTTCTGTTCTCAGGAAGGAAATGGCATGTGAACTTTGTAACCAATGGAAAAGCTTTACCTACAACAGCTAACCTACATCAGGTGTAATTCATTGATCGGTTGCTGGAGAGTCTGACTAAGATACTGGTAAGCAAAGCTCATGAAAGCCAACCATTTGACTGGTACTACGGAGAGGTCAACTAATCTAGAGATGAAAACGTGAAAATCAATGGCAATCCCTTTGTCCATCTATTCCCCAGAGCTATAACCAGCAGTCAACAGATCAACACTATTTTTTCCAACGGAGTGGTTCTACTATTTTCGAATAATCCCAATTCAGTTATTCCATTGCTACCAGAGTATAGCTACTGTAACATAAACAACGGAATATTTTGAGCTGAATCTAGCAGAATCAAGACAAGAAGGGCGACGAATTACCACTCGAGAGCAACGTGGAGTGGGGCATTGACCCAGTATGCCATACTTGGGCCGCTCGGGGAGGCCCGCGACATGGCTAACCCGTCGGAGTGGGGAGTCCTTCGTCGGCGTCACTTTCGTGCGGGAGTCAGAAGGAGGAAGGCGGCGCTATGGATCCCTCCAACGTGCGCGCAGCCGGAGGATGCATGGTCAACGCCTTCGCCGACGCCCAGCTGAAGGTCGCTTCGCCGACGCCCAGCTGAAGGTCGCTTCGCCTGACACGAGCTTGCAGAGAGCGATCGGCGGCAAGGCAGGGGAAGGGCCGGTCATCGCTGCCAGAAAGGCAGGGGAAGGGCTGATCGGAGGCGAAGGGGAACCAGGGAGATGCGGTCCTGTCGCCGGCAGGGGGGAGGCGGTGGAAGGGGTCACGCCGGCGACCCGGAATTTGTGAGTGAGGAGAGTGTCTGATCCAGAATTTTTTTCTTTTACAAAGGCCGTGTACTGTGACGCCGACCTCATATACCAGTAAATTTAGCAAATCGTAGCACCGTGCACATCTCATTTGCTTTTAATTTTTAATTTGGAACTATCAAGTTTTTTGATAAAAATTCAACTGATTATATTGTGAAATATTTTCTAAAAAATCGTAAACACGTAGGTGATTTTGGGTTTGTAGATAAACTCAATGGTTCATGATGAGATGAGCGTTTTGGCACCTAGGAATATATGCTCGCTTTATTTAAAATACATTTTAATCACGTTTTAAAGTGTTAAAAATTATGGGGAAAATGTCATGTGCTCACCTCATCGTTTTATACGCGCACAAAGTTGTTCCACAGAAACTAGACCTTTGTTTTAGCCGGTATTAAAAAGACAAATTTTGGTGCTAAATAAAAGCTTTGCATGGATTTTTTTTTGGTCCTTTTACGGGCCACACAAAATAATGCTTTTGCAAATATTTCGTACACGCATCGAATGTGGGCTGTGAGACCGCTCTGGGCGGCTCGATAAACACAAATACACATCACTCAACTCGGTTAAAAGTAAATACTGCCTTTGTCTAAAAATAAGTGACTTGGTTTTGTATAGATTCGCATGTATGCATGTACTAAAACAGTCTAGATGCATGTGAATCTAGACATATCTAAATCAGCTATTTCAGAATAGAAGGAGTCGAATTTAAAAGGCATTGTTATGTTTTAGAGACGTGCGTTGCACGTGCATGCTTACTAGTTGTTAGAAAGTTTGGAGGGGATCTGAAGCGGGTTTATAGGAAAACAAAAATATAAACAGGAAAACATGAAAAAAAAATCAGCCACAAAAACCATCAATTTTCTGATGTCCGCAAGCTAGCCACCCAAGAAAAAAAATCAGTTTCACAGGGTCTTCTGTTGTGACTTGTGAGCCACCACTCTGATAGTGACATAATGGTGCCCTGAGGCTCCAACACGCACTAGTGCACACCCCCCCCCCTCTAACACCGGTTTGGAGGGCCCTCTAACAACGGTTGTAGAACCGCTATTGAGGGTTCGGTGTTAGAGCCCCCCCCTTTAACACCGGTTCTTATACGAACCGGTGTTAAAGGGTGGTGCACGTGGGGCTGCCCCAGGGCTCAGGCCCCCCCCTTTAACACCGGTTCGTAACGTTCTGTGCCGCGGCAGGAAAAAGAGACAAATCTCTGCCGCGGTAGGAAATCGGCCTAAATCTCTGCCGCGGCAGAGTTCTGCCCCTGCCCCGTTCTGGGCGTATTTCTGCGGCGCGGCGGGGAAGGGGAGGGGGGGAATCGATCGGGAGCGGTATACACATACATCGTCATCGGTACATACGAGTACATGAATAATTAAGCAACTAATATTATACACAACATCGTCATTGTGTGGTATTCTCCGTAAACGTTGAAGCATCAAGTACAAGACAAACACGTTCAAGCATATATACAACGTTCATTTTGGTGGATATCTAAAGAGTTCTCCGTCAGGCGTGACGACCTCGTCAAGTATGAACCCCGCCAATTCCTCTTGAATGGCTCGTATGCGGTCAAATGGTAGGAGTTGGTCCCGCATCCGTTCGATCTGAATATATATGAAGAATGGGGTCAATATATATATAAGAATAAAACTCAACACAATTGATGGTAATAAAATAATGTTGTGTACTTTGTTTACTTACTCTAAGTTGTTCTAGTGCGGCTTGGCCCGTCGCACATATCGTGTTGCGAATGAACTCGCAAATATAGTACCCACATAAGTTATTGCCGTGTCCCTGATGTGCGCACTTTACGAGAATAGAGAGTTCAATCAAAATAATAATCAATAAAGCATGATATAATGAAATTGGAAGCAGAATCAAAGAGATACGCAGACCTAGCTAGCTAGTATTACTTACATTTTGGTCTACAAATTTTAGTTATTCTGACCATTCACCCACGGCACTGCCCGTGAACCTTTTCCAAACCCTGTCCGGCAAAGAAAATGGATAAAGGAGTAATTAATTACTTGTTGTCACGAAAGTTGCCGATCTAGTGCGATAATATGATTGAAATTACCTCTGGAGCATCTCTCTAAAGTCTGCCCATAGCTCTTTTTCTTTTCGTAACGAGTCCATGACAAGGACTTTTCCTGAGTCAGGTTGAATGACTAGCAGAATAAAGTGGAACCTACGCATGCATAACTCATCATCAGTTACACTTAACATCGAGTAAGCCGAAATATAATGTGTACAAGAGAGGGTAACAGTACTCACGAGAAGTTGTAAGGCAATAGTATTTCCCTTTTGTTTTGTTGTCTCAGTAAAGACCTTAGCAATAAATCTTCTGTTTGCCCGGGTTTGGTTCTTACCACTTCTTCATGAACTCTATTTGGGTCAACGAACGGGTTTGGTTCTTACCACTTCTTCATGAACTCTATTTGGGTCAACGAACCCAATGTCAAAAGGTCCTCCTTTCATGCATTCCATAACCTTTTTCTTGCATAATAGTATATACATATATGGTGAGCATATATATATACATGGAATTAATGAAGTGAATGAGATGAGATAGAAAATACAGAAATAGTACTTACACACAATAAAGGCTGATAGCAGCTTTGTCGAGTTCCTTCTGATTGAATAGAAAATGCAAGTCTTCAATGTTGAAGTCGATCTCGTCGTCTCCGCACAAGAAAATCTCATCTCTTATATGCGCCTTGATCCATTCTTCCTTTCTCGTCTTGTAGAAATCAAGGTATCACTTGTGCAATCTTCGCATCTTTGTTGGTAGATTCTTGAGCTCCTCTTTCTTGATGAGATTCTTCCCATACTTCCATGGCTGTATGGGGTTGGCATCGCATTTGGGCAAGTTGTCTCCCATGATGTTCAAGTATGCAATGTAAGTCATCCCCATCTCATTGGCCTTTCTTTGTAGGTCTGCCTTGTAATCATTTACGGGAGGAGCGTCCCGTGTGTCGAACACTTGGAGCAGGGCGCATGATTGGTTTTCCTACTCTCCGAGCATGGGAACTGTTTTCTGGGGTGCCGCACGACTGCTACTTTCAGTCTCCCTACGGCGCCTTGCATCCGCCTTCAAAATCTGGCGCTTGTAGTCCGGCACAAGTGGGGTTTCAGGTTTCAAAAGATTTTTGTAAAACTTCTCCACCACCGCCGGATCTATTTTCTCCTTTGGCTCAGCCCGTCTAGGCGCAAAGAATTTCTTGACCTCTTCTCCCGAGATCCTATTGGTCTCCTCGTCGCTGCGATTCCAAGGTAAAACTGGCAATGGCTTGGCGGAAGGCTGCGGGACGTAGTTTTTTGAACTCTTTGGCGTACGGTTTCCTGCGGATTTCTTTGTGGCAGTGCTAGTGATTCTCTTCGTGGCAGTGCTCTTCCGCTTACGCTGAGGAGATGGCTGAAGCGCCGGAGATGGCTGACGGGCAGGAGATGGCTGGCGCGCCGGAGATGGCTGGCGCGCAGGAGATGGCTGAAGCGCCGGAGATGGCTGCCGCGCAGGAGATGGCTGAAGCGGCTCAGACTGCTGACGCTGCGGAGACGGCGGGGGTGCCAGTGGCCTCCAATTTGGAAGCACGATTTGTTCCTGCTTCCAAAGAATGGTTGTTTTCACTACAAATTTGAGTTGAGTTTCCCCTTCACCTGTAGCATGGTCAAGCTGTGCTTCCTCATATTCCTTCACAACCTCATCCACCCCGACAATAGCATAGCCATCTGGAATCGGTCGGCAGTGGTAAGTTCCACCAGCTACAGGAGGTAAGGCATAGCCGACATCCACCTTAATGGATAAGCCCATTAATCTCACATGCAGCTCAGCGTGTTCGCTCTCCGTGATCTCATCCACGGGGTATCGAGGACCCGCCATTTCAAGCGTGGGCTGCACGTTCTCCGTGGAAGCCACGCTGCTTTTCCGCGCAAAGTGTGGGCCGCCGGCAGATTCCAATGCAGGCTCTTCGTGCCGCTGAGATGGGCCGGTAGCTTGATGGCTCTGTTGTGCATTCACTTGCGCATGCAGCGCCACAAGTGCATGTTCTATCTGTGTCATCCGCTCTGTACGCTCTTTTTCTTTTCTGCCGCGCCATCTGTAAGAGTCGCTCCACTCGGCAAACCCATCCTTCCACGTCATACCCCCTGTGCCTCGTGCATGTCCAGGGTGTTCTTTTTTACCGATGGCGCGTGTGAGCTGGTCATTCTCTCTGTCGGGATGGAAGGTCCTGGCGGCTGTTTCCTCGTATGCCGTGATGAGTTCAGTGACGGGTTTGGCAAGGAGGGTTGGGAAGATACACAATCCTGTTTCTGGGTCCAACCTTGCCCCGATTCCGTAGAACCAAGTCTTTGCACGTAGGTCCCACCCATGTGTCTGGGGTGTGATCCCTCTGTCGCGCAGGGCCTTCTCAGCTTCCTCCCACTTAGGCCTCTGAGATATGTAGCCACCTGACCCTGTCCTCTGGTGATATTCCTTCTTCTGGGCATTTAGCGTATTGGTTTCTGACCTCTTTGTAGCTATAGCACCTTTCTTGTATGCCACAAATTCGCGCCAGTGAGGTCTTATCTTCGCATAATATGCGTCTTCGAAATCTGGAGTCTCGCGAGCTTTGACAAATTTGTTCAATTTTGTCTTCCAATTGCGGAAAGCGTCAGCCATCTTCTTTAGAGTCCACTCTTTGACCTTTTCCTTTATAACCGGTTTGTTTTCATCCTCCTCTGGCGGAAGGGTGAAATTTACCAACAGCGAATTCCAAAGCGTTTCTTTGGATCTTTCATCGACAAAGGTACCGTCGCCATTCTTTGGCTTATTCCAATATTCAATTATGATTGGGATTTAGTCCCTAACAAGAACTCCAACCTGACGTACAAATTTGTCTGCGGCCTTCTTGGGCTCCATCGGCCTGCCATCAACACGGACTGCTTCGATCGTGAACTTTGCACGATCTTTCAACCGATGGCTCGCGCCTCGCTTGCTCTTTTTCGTAGAACAAGATGGTTGCTGGCTGGTCGATCTAGAGGGCTAAAAGAAGAAAGAAGCGTTAATTAATACATGTAGAAGAAGATTGTTGGTGGAAGTCAGTAGAGGCTTAATCAATGCATATACCTCGTCGGACTTTGTAATCACTAAATTGCGTTCACCGGAGTCTTCATCTTCTCCATGACTACTTGAGCTGTCATCATGTCTCTCCAAGTTCAGATATTGTGAGGTGTCCTCATCGATAATGTTCTCCATTATTTCTTCTTCTTCAAGGTTTCTACGAAGTGGATCCATAGTTTCTAAAACAATAATATTATCTAGAGTAAGAGAGTAAACATTCAAGTGGACTTGGATTCATACACAAATATACATATTATTCATACAAAAATACACAAATAAATACACAAATAAATACACAAATGAAATTAAAACCCTAAGGATGCTTGATCATTTTAAACGAGTTCCGAGGGGTCCAAACCCTAATTCGGAGAAATCCCGGATGCATATGAGAGGGGCTAGCTACAGTGGCTGACCGGAGGATGCTCCAGAAAGCGGCGGCTGGCGGCGCTGGAGAGCGACCTAGGGCGCGCGAGGTAGCGGGTTCGCCTCAGCGTGATGCAGCCTACCTAAAACGGGCGGCGCCACTACCTAGGGGTCACCGGAGCGACGTTAACGACGACGGCCAGCGGCGGCGCTTGCAGAGCAGCGAGGTGACGACCCTAAACTAATACTAACTATAAAATACACTAAATAACCCTAAACTAAATACACTAAACTAAATAACGCTAAACTAATAACCCTAAACTAAATACCAGCGGAGGCTTCGGTGTTGGCGCGCGGCGGATCCGAGCGGCGGCGACAGGGGTGGCGGCCGACGCGGGCGCGCGCGGTGGCGGACGGTGCTGGCGCGGCGGGGGGCGTCGACTGCGACGGCGACGGCTCGCGCGCGCGGGGAGCAATGCACACAAGCCAAACCTAGTTATGCTAGGAGTAGTGGATCGGGTAATATAAGCTCATAGGGAATAATGCAACGGATAGGATACTCTATCTATCGATAAAATACCATAGTAGAATCGTATGCATCATGGCAAGAATGAAATACTTTCAAAATCATAGGATTCTTTTATGTGTGAGGCTATGCTTGCCTTGTTTGTTGATACCCAGATATAGATCTTCGGAAGCCTTGTGCTTGACTTGATTATAGTTGATCAAGTATTGTTCTTCAAGCTTCGATGATGTTGATCTCGGTCTTCGATCTCGGAGTCGGTATCGTATTCTACCGGGAAGAAGCAAACATCGGAAAGAAAGGGAGAACAACAATCAACACATGGCATCGATGCAATGATCAAGCAAGTATGATGATATGACAAGTTAAATAGATCTTAAATGAAACCCTAGGGCATGCTTGATCATTTTAAACAGGGTCCGAAGGGTACAAACCCTAGAACAGGGGAACCCTGGAACACCTATGAGGGGCTGATTTAGTTCTCTAATTAAAATTGTCATTTAAGTTGCATAACAATGCATGATTATAGCTTAAACAAATAGATCTCAATTTTATGGACATTTTGATATATTATACATATTTTTCTAACTTATAAATAATTAGTTATTGAATTTATAAGATTTAAACCAATTTCTGAAATTATTAAACCATTTAAAAACCTTTTATTGTGTCAGCATGACGTAGGACTGACGTCACCGGAGGGGACAGGTTGTTTCTCACCGGGGCTGGGTCTAGCCACTGCAACAGACGGACGGGCCCGAGGCCACATCGGATGCCACCGTGGCGGTCAGCGGACAACGGGCCCACGGGCCACGTCGGGTGACGCCGCGGTGACGTCATCGCAGTGGCCACCGTCGGGTTATCACCGGTGATGGCGACAGAGGGCGGGCGCGGGGCTGCGTTCGGGCGAGCGCGTCCAGGCGGACCAGAAACTAACGGCGCAACTGGCTTTTGGTCGTCGGAGCAGCAGCGACGACGGTGGTCTACGGCGGCGAAGGGCAGGCACGCGACGCGAGCTCGGTACAGAGCGGGAGGAGGACGAGAAGGTGGTCCCTTCGAACCAGAAGCTCACCTTGAGCATGTAGCGCGCGACGGAGAGGCCGAAGGAGGGCTATGGAGACGACGCGGATGACGGAGATGGTCATCGGAGGCGGAGAGGCCGGAGGAGACGACGCTTTCGATCTGGCTAGGGGGAAGAAGGAAGGGGAAGGGCGTTATAACACCCCCCCTTTAACACCGGTTCGTGGCTGGAACCGGTGTTAAAGGGGGGGGGATTCGTTTAGCGCCCGCACCCCCCCCCCTTTAACACCGGTTCCAGCCACGAACCGATGTTAAAGGGGGGGTGTGCGCGCGCGAAACGAAATAAATGCGCCCCCCTTTAACACCGGTTCGCGGCTAGAACCGGTGTTAAAGGGCGGGGGCATTTATTTCATGCATTTTATTTAAAGGGGTGGGGGCATTTATAATTCAAAAATAGGATATGAATTTAGAAAATTCATATCTTATTCATTTCAACTCAGAAAAATATGAATAATATATCATAATTTTCAGAAAAATAATATCTATCCATTCATGTAAAAACATTTTATATTTACTTTAGATGAAAATTTCCAAAATGATTAAAACACTTACATATAAATTTTGATTATTCAATTCAAACAAAAATAAATTGTCAAATCCTAAAACTTTGAACATAAGAAATATTAAGCATCTAAAAAGGAATCTAACCCTATTTTATTAGAGAAAATCATATTTTATTTTGTATTTACATTTTTGAATTGATTGGATATTTAAATGCCGCATCTTTTGTATACACTTGAATCTGACAAAGCCTCGCTCAACTTACATTGGATTTTTGATAAAATAGCATATTGTGAACCTAAAAATGATTTTTGTAAAAAATCATGAGCATCGTATCATTTTGTGAAGGAGATAGAACTGGAATTTAAATACAGAATTCAACTAATAGTAAGTTACATAAAGCACGACTGAAAATTAAGATACATAAAAGAACTAAAAATTAAGATATATGGCCAGATTAAGTAACAATCGGCCGAACTTGTTTCGGAATGTTGGAGTGATTCATTCATGCTCCTGCCTAGACCTGTAATACTCGCCACTGTAGTCGTCGTACTCGCCGCCGCCGTCATCGCTGTCGTCGTCGGGGTCGCCGTAATTGAACCTTGAAGGCTGAGTACGCGTGGGTTGGACTTGAGGGTAGCGCAGACGGGGGTTAGAGTCGGCGGCAGTGTCATAGGACATGATGCTCTGGTTAGTCCGAACGCGCCACCATAGCCGACGACCGGCCTCGTTGAAGTTCGGAGGAGGTGGGCCGTCCTCCTCGTGCCTGGAGAGCGCCCTCTCACGCCGATCCACGAAGAAGGCTTCCCAAGTAGGGAAATAGTCGAGATGCCATCTGAGATTCCTCCGCTGCTCCGGCGTGAGCTCGAAGTAGTAGTGGTTCGTGATGGCCATCCGGCGCGCCACACCTAGAGGGACAGGAGGAACCGGCACGCCTCCGGCGCTCAACATCCAGCCGACGGGGACACAGTAGCCCGGCGAGCAGGGGTAGTTCGAGGCGCAAAGCGCCTCCGCCTCCCTGGGGGTTAGTGCTACGGTGGAAGCCATGGGAAAGAGTGATGAGGTTGCAGATATGAGTGTAGAGATGTGCAATGACAATGGAGGCCAACCCTACATATATATATATAGTGAAGAACTGGCGGGAAAAAATGGCGGGAAGAAAAATGGCGGGAAAAATGGCGGGAAGAAAAATGGCGGGAAAAAATGGCGGGAAGAAAAATGGAGGGAAGAAATAGAAGGAAGAAAAATGGCTCATTTAATACATATACTGTTAACAGAAGAAATATGACATTGATTTCCATGTTGAGATACATATGTGTGCCAAAAATGGCTCAATTAATACATATAGTCAATCTTATGATCGCGTCGACCGTAACCATGGAGTATCAACACCGTTTAACAGGATGGTTGGGTCAGTCTTCACTCTGAAGGGCGGAATTTGATCAAACTTATTATAATCTTCTGACATGTCTGTCTTGTCCTCCACTCCCACGATGTTTCGTTTCCCTGAAAGAACTATGTGACGCTTTGGCTCATCGTGTGATGTATCTGTTTGCTTATTTTTTCTTTTTTTTGGTTTGGTAGACATGTCCTTCACATAGAAAACCTGAGCCACATCATTGGCTAAGACGAATGGTTCGTCTAACTTCTTGTCTACCTTCATAAGATTTTTGAGATCCACCGTTGTCATTCCGTACTTCTTGTCTACCTCAACCCCCCCTCCTGTTAGCTTGACCCATTTGCATCGAAACAAGGGGACCTTAAAATTAGGTCCATAGTCAAGTTCCCATATCTCCTCTATGAACACATAATACGTGGTCTTTTGCCCATTGTCTTCTGCTGCATCGAAGCGGACACCACTATTTTGGTTGGTGCTCTTTTTATCTTGGCCTATCGTGTAAAATGTATTCCCATTTATCTCGTACCCTTGAAAAGTACATACAGTCGAAGATGGTGTCCTGGCCAACAAGTACAGCTGATCCCCAACAGTGGTGTTATTCGTGAGAAGTCTTTGTAGCCAGCCGCCAAAACTCGCCATGTGTTCACTTATAATCCATTCATCAGACTACCCCGGGTGTTTGAGGCGTATTAAATTCTTGTGTTCATTGATATACGGGGCAACCAAGATAGATCTTTGTAAAACCGTGTAGTGTGCTTGATTGAGAGAATGCCTGTCCCTACATATCATTGCTTTACATCCTAGGGTGCCTTTTCCACACAGTCTCCCCTCATGTCGTGATTCTGGAACACAAATCGCCTTAAGGTCAGGAATAAAATCAACACAGAACTCAATGACCTCCTATGTTACATAGCCCTTGGAGATGCTTCCTTCTGGCCTAGCACGGTTATGAACATATTTCTTTAAGACTGCCATGTACCTCTCAAAGGGGAACATATTGTGTAGAAATACAGGACCGAGAATGGTAATCTCTTCTACTAGGTGAACCAGGAGATGCGTCATAATATTGAAGAAGGATGGTGGGAACACCAACTCAAAGCTGACAAGACATTGGGCCACATCTTTCTGTAACCCTGGTAGGCTTTCTGGATCGATTACCTTCTGAGATATTGCATTGAGGAATGCACATAGATTCACAATGGGTACTCGAACATTTTCAGGTAGAAGCCCCCTCAATGCAATCGGAAGCAATTGTGTCATAATCACGTGGCAGTCATGAGACTTCAGGTTTTGGAATTTTTTCTCTGCCATATTTATTATTCCCTTTATATTCGACGAGAAGCCAGACGGGACCTTGATACTGCTCAGGCATTCAAAAAATATTTCCTTCTCTGCTTTGGTAAGAGCGTAGCTGGCAGGAGTTAAGTGGCATCGTTTACCCTTCTCGTTCTCAGGATGCATAGGCTCTTCAGGGTCTTTCAGACGTTGCTGGTCCTGCCGTGCTTCCGGTGTATCTTTTGTCTTCCCATACACTCCTAGGAAACCTAGCAGGTTCACGCAAACATTCTTCGTCACGTGCATCACGTCGATTGAAGAACGGACCTCTAAGACTTTCCAATAGGGTAGGTCCCAAAATATAGATTGCTTCTTCCACATGGGCGCGTGTCCGGCATCGTCATTCGGAACGGATAGACTGCCAGGATCTTTTCCAAAGATTACTTCTAGGTCCTTGACCATACCAAATACCTCCTCACCGGTACGGAGGACAGGCTTCCTCCGGGGTTCTGCCAGACGTTTGAAATGCTTGCCTTTATTTCTTACTGGATGCAGGTTCGGAAGCAATCAACGATACCCTAGGTACACAACCTTCTTACATTTATCCAAATATACACTTTCAGTCTCATCTAAACAGTGTGTGCATGCATTGTATCCCTTGTTTGTCTGCCCTGAAATGTTACTAAGAGCAGGCCAATCATTGATGGTTACGAAAAGCAATGCTCGTAGGTCAAATGGCTCCCCTTTGTGCTCATCCCACATACGTACACCTGGTTTGGCCCACAGCTGTAAAAGTTCTTCAACTAATGGCCTTAGGTACACATCAATGTCGTTGCCGGGTTGCCTCGGGCCTTGGATGAGCACTGGCATCATAATGAACTTCCTCTTCATACACAACCAAGGAGGAAGGTTATAGATACATAGAGTCACAGGCCAGGTGCTGTGACTGCAGCTCTGCTCACCAAAAGGATTCATGCCATCTGTACTTAGACCAAACCTTAAGTTCCTTGCGTCACGTGCGAAGTCCGGGTACTCTCCCTCGACTTTTCTCCACTGTGACCCATCAGCGGGGTGTCTCAACATCGCGTCTTTCTTACGGTCTTCCATGTGCCATCGCAACAACTTGGCATGCTCTTTATTTCTGAAGAGACGTTTTAACCGTGGTATTATAGGAGCATAACCTTGGCAGGAACCTTCTTCCTAGGGGCCTCGCCCTCAACATCGCCAGGATCGTCTCGTCTGATCTTATACCGCAGTGCAGTGCATACCGGGCATGCATCCAAATTATCGTACTTCTCACCGCGGTAGAGGATGCAGTCATTAATGCAGGCATGTATCTTCTGCACGTCTAATCCTAGTGGGCAGACAACCTTCTTTGCTTGGTATGTACTGTCGGGCAACTCATTATTTATTGGAAGAAGATTCTTCATTTTTACCAACAACTTTGAAAATGCGCTGTCAGTCACACCGTTCTCTGCCTTCCATTGCAGCAACTCCAGTGTGGTACCTAGCTTTTTGTGGCCATCTTCGCAAGTTGGGTACAACAATGTTTTGTGATCCTTTAACATCTGCTCCAGCTTCTCCTTCTACTTTTCAGTTTCACATTCTTCCTTTGCATCAGTAATGGCCTGACCAAGATCGTCATCAGCGGGCCCATCTGCTGCCTCTTGATCTTCATTATCTACCCCCGTTGCAGTATCGTCATATTCAGGATACATATTATGATAGTTGTCATCATCCTCTTCTTCTTCGTTTTCTTCCATCACAACCCCTTTTTCTCTGTGCTTGGTCCAACAATTATAGCTGGGCATGAAACAGGATCGAAGCAGGTGGGCGTGAATGGTTCTAGTATTTGAGTAGTCTTTCTTGTTCTGACAGTGAACACACGGACAGCACATAAAACCATTGTGACCACGGTTTGCATTAGCCACAACGATGAAATTTTGGAGGCCCGTAATGTACTCGGAAGTGCGGCGGTCACCGTACATCCATTGCCGGTTCATCTGCATTAATATATAGTATATATCAAAAAATAATAGGGAGATGACCATTTATATATATACTACATCAATGACACATGAAAGGATAGTTGCCGACCTCGACCGAGAAGGAAAGAGCAACGAGAAAACTTATTTTGAGCTCTCGGGCATTTCACCGGACACCTCTTGTGCATACGAAAAAAACACAAACTAGCACACTTCACACCCTCTTGCTAGGCTCCAAAATGAGATAGTGAAAAAATGGAAGAGTGGGGTGTGGGCTGCGGTGTCTTATATAGCCCCCCCCCTTTAACACCGGTTCAAGCCACGAACCGGTGTTAAAGGGGGGGGGCTGCGCGGGCCACTGGTGCAGGGGCCTTTAACACCGGTTCGTGGCACGAACCGGTGTTAAAGGGGGGGGCTCCTTTTTGCTGCACGGGCCACGCTGGTACAGGCCCAGAAGAACCGGTGTTAAAGCCCATTTCCAGGCTCAACCAAAGGCCTCGTTTCCACTAGTGACGGTCGGCAGTTGGCAGTAATGAAGAACGGCCTTTCATTTCAGTCTAGTGAAATTGCAATTGCCTGGAAGGTGTGCGCAGTTTTCGTGCTCTTTTCGGCAGAATGGGAAAATTGGGTTGCAAGGGCACAGCCCCTCCTGCACAAATAATCTACTGTCAGACACTTTCCAAGCATAGCAAGTCAAGAGAAGATTTTGCCCCTTTGAATTGAATTCTGTAAGAATTGAATTCTCTAAGCCGGTGCGTCAGTTCTCTAAGCCGATGCGACATGGACACGTCGTCTTCTATCCATGTTCACGTGACCGGATCAAGACCATCATGTGTGACGTGAACCTGATCCATAAGCTTCCATAAATCCACATATTGGGAAAAACTAGCACAAAGCCCGTGGTTTGTACGTCACCATACTAGATCAAATAAAACGACATTTCATATGTTTAAATCTTGTACACTTTCGAAATCAAATGTCATGGATTCCTTAATTTACCTGCTTTTGCAACATATAATAGTGATTATCACGGATATCAATTTTAAAGTGTATGGTCAAAATCACATTATAATTTAAACCGTGTAACAATGAAAATCACATGATATCAATTTGATCATTTAAATCACAATAAAACATCAACTATCAGAATAAACAAAACAAATCCGCTTAAATTCCACACCCCCCTAGAAAAAAGTGTTCGTTTATTGGGAAAGAATCAATATACTTTTAATGTCGAATCGGGATTCATTCATACACTACAAGGATTTGGGTCTATTGCAACAAAATTATTTGTCGCAATTTGTGCCTATTTGTGGAAATATGTACCTATTGCCACGAAATACCGTTCGTTGGCAAGCGTTGCAATTAAACACATGGTAATAGGATATCGCAACGAAAAAGCAATCGTGGCAATAAAGTGTTCTATTGCAACAACAATGTCGGCAGTTGCCACATTTTTTCCCGTGGCAACACCCACTTATCACCACAATTTGGTTTGTGGAGCTAACTTAATACAACATGCGAACGAATCGTGGCAATTGATTGTTTGTGGCGATAGAAATTTGTGGCAATAACCTATGGCAACGACGCATGTTCGTGGCGTATGCTCTTTCGTGGCAACAACCAATCGTGGTAATAACCTATAGCAACACCTCTTGTTTTGTAGCATTAACCATTCTGCCATGAACCGCTAGGCTCGTGGCATTAAATTATTGCAACAAACATTTCACTCATGGCGATAAATGGTTACCGCAAAGTCAATTTTTTGTAGAGAGAAGCTATTGCGGCAATTTAAACTTTCGTGGCAATACTCTATTTCAACAAAAAACAGTTCCGTCGCGCAAAATACTTATCGCAACGGACAAAATGTTTGTAGCAAGAAGCTACTGCGACAACGTGGAGTTTTTGTGGCGATACTATATTTCAACAAATTCAGTTTCGTCGTGTCAAATACTTATTGTAACGGGCAAAATGTTTGTAGCAAGAGGCTACCGCGACAACTTAAAAGTGTTTGTGGCGATACTCTATTTCAACAAAGATTTATTTCGTAGGGCCAAACAGTTATCGCAACATGCAGAAAAATTACGGTGACAAGTTATTGCACCAATATAAAGTTCTATGCTGCTACATCCTAGCGTAACAAAGCATATACACGTGGCGACTGAGATTTGTTGCAACATTATATTTTTCGTGGTGCTAACCTATGGCAACCGAAAGTGACTTGTGGCAATAGCCTATCGCAACAGTAAAAAAAATATAGCCATTCAATTATGAAATTTAAAACAATATGTATTCATACAAATAATAGTTCTCATAGCAAATATCCATCAAATGGAACTCAAATAAAATGTAGCCATCCTAATTAACTCCCAAGACTAAGATGTCCATGATGTAGACTCCGATGCAGCTACTTCTTTTGATCCTGTAATCAAGAAATAATTTTTTTAGCTATAGTTAAAAAGAACTGGCATCAGACAATTATTCCGCCCCATTATTAAAAAGAATTGATGTCAAACTAACTGGACTAAAACCGTGTGATCAGAACAATTTTACAAGTGTAAATGTCAAAAGCAGCACAAGTACATGTATTTCAAACTTCCGCTATTGATTTAGAGTACATTCCAGTTTTTGCCCAATTTAGCAAATATTTCGTTACGTGCCTTTGCAGTAGTCAGACACATACATATAGCAACTGCTAGTTACTTTTTCCTTTGCCAAAAGCATGCACCAGCTGCTCACGTTCAGAAAACCTCTCTGCTCTCACGACCTATTGTCGGCATTGAATAAAATACCCTATGACCAACATTGCTAAACAATCCGAGACCAAAACCTTTTGCCTTCATTGACACATACGATCTCTAAACTTTCAGAAATTAAGATTTCACGATTTGTATTCCTTATCCACCTACCCAAATAAAACTGGCCATTGACAAACAAATGGGGAGAGCAAAATGACTGGCGACTGGGAACCATCTGTCAAAACACTTAAATAAATTAAAGGGGTAAAAATTGGCACAAGTTTTGCTAAATGGGGTAATTAGGATGAAATTTGCTAAATGGTTAATTAGCGACAAAAACATGAAACTAGAGGGTAAAAACTAGAATTTACTCATTGATTTAAGCTGTGACTCAATGTATAGTTTCAGTTAAGTTCACGCAGCAGGTCCAGGAGGTGGTAGTTATGGTGCGCTCGCTGTTCTAACTGTCGTACACTGCTGTTCTCGAGTATGTTCAGTTATAGGGGAGGAATGGCAAGACTGATCTCCGTTCTGTTTGTTATCTAAATCTGATGCTTGTTAAATGAACCTGTGTTGATTTTGTTTCTAAGCATCACAACCATTCAGGATGAACAATACCAGAAGATCAAGAAGGAATTTTATATAAGTCGTGGTACCCTGAAAATGCTTCATCGATCTGGCAGTACAACATGTAGACAGTGGGAGATGGTATACTCTAACTTTCCATGTTTTCATTTCAAAAACATTAGCCAATGTAATGTTTGATGCATCTTTTTTTCCACTAATATTACCCACTGGTCTAGCAGAACTCTAACCCCGCCGGTATGATCAAGTAAGTTGTTCATATCTTTTTCTAAAAAAAGTATACTATACTGACTTTGAATTATGCATGTTTTTGTAGGAATGATGTCCATGGTAAATACAGAAGCATGAGGAGTTATTGGAGATGCTGCTGAAGAGTGACGCACATTCAAATTCAATACTTTTTATGCTGAAGAGCACACAGCAGCATTCCAAATATGAAGGCAATTGACCTAAAAAATGCACGTGAACATGATGACAAAGTAAGTTGTGACTTACCATTGCTTTGTACATTCGAGAATTTTGTATGAGCTGATTTGAAGAAATCACAGTTGGCCTTGCTCCTAGATTCCTGTTAGGACTGGAGCTCTGTAAAAGAGCATTTTGCAAGTTTGGATTACTATTTTCTTTGTCAGTCCTCTTCTTAAGCACCTACAAATAGAAGTGCATTTTCAGCAATGCAAGTAAGTAAAATAAATCTTACAAGGTGGCAAGCATATGACTATAATCACCTGCTGTTGTTGGCTTCCCATCTGTTGGCTGAGTTTAGCCATCTGTTGGTTGAACTTTGCCATCATGGTTTTTTCAAATTCTAGTCTTGACCTTTGCTCCTCTTCCAGCAACCTTTCCCTTTCAGCTCGCTCTTGTTGTAACCTCTCCTCAAGTTGTTCTCTCTCAGCACGCTCCAAGCTAAGCCGCTCTTGCATGTCTGCACGTTCAACTTCTAGTTGATCTTGTAATTCATTGACCTGCTGGCTGAGCTTAGAGTTTTCTTGCAGGGTTTCCGCTGTAGCACGAGCTTGCTCCTTAATCTGAATCCAAAATCTTTCAGAACCAGTTTTAGGTTTGGCCATGTATCCGTACCCACGAGGCTGCGATGACTTGCATAACAAAGTGTCTTTGTATGCAGTCTGGAAAACATTGTTTCTCTGCTCACTTGAGAGTGGGCCATGAGTTTCAGTTTCTTTGGTTTCAACCGCTTCACGTGCTTTGTCCTAAGAACAAAAAGAACAATTATAGCTAATTCATCAATATTGACCTATAAAAGATGAAAGAAGAATGACAGAACCTATCAGTACTCACATAAACGTCCTGGGACTCTTTTTTAGACCATGTTCCATTCTTCGTGTGGGTGAGTTCCCACAGAGCAATACAATCTGGCTCTTCTCCAGCTTCCACGTTTCTCTGCAAGTAATATGACAATGAGATGCTTGAAACATGAAACGATAGGTAGTAGCAATGCATACATATTTAGTTAGAGTCATACCTTTTCAAAACTTAGTTGCGAGTACGATTTTGATCCCACTCTATGTTTTGTCTTCTGTTTCTTACGGTTATCAGAGTTCTTTTGGCTGCGTTCCTGTCCAATCATTGAAACCAAATATAAACAGTCAGACAAGCCACTTCATCTAAATACACAATAGACAAACAATGAGCTTAGAGATAACCTGAAATTTTGCGTCATTGCCAAAGTAGTTGATCATCCATTCCCACTCTTCTAGTTGTAAATCTTCCGGCACATTAGCCAATCTAGCCTCATCTGTTTTGTATGCCTTGTAAGTGGAGCTTAGAGTTGCTCGCCAGCCTGTATATCGCTCCATCGCAATTTTGAGAACTTTTTCTTCCATTTTTGATGTATCTTCCAGGTTCCATCTATCCTGTAAAGCATACAAAAAAATGAATATACATAAGTAGTCCATTATCCATGGCAAAATAAGATTACAAATGTGAAAAGAGTTGTACGCACTATCATATCTGCAACAATGAATCCATGGACACTAGGGTGAATGTCCGACCACCTCCTCACTCCAATGAGTGGTAACTTTCCTTTCATTATGACTACCACGTCATCTTTGAATGAGCGATTGTTCATTCCTACTGCACCACCCAATGTTTCAGAGAATGAAATATCTAGCTTCGCAGATCCATTGGCAAAACGCTTCATAGATGCTTTAACACCTTTTAGGACACCTCGCCCTTTCTTCTTCTTCTGTCCATCAGCTTCTATATCCCAAATCATACAAAATAGTATTGTATTTCTTGGTTATTAGATTGCAAGGAAGGATGACACAAATAAAAAGGAAAGCAAGTACCATCCTCTAGTAGCGCGCGGTTGCGGCGAGCATGGGATGCCAATTCATCTAGGGAACACATGTCATTAGCAGACACTGGAGTGTCAGATTGTCCTTCAGTACCTGTACAAGATTTAGGAGTATTAAAGATTTAGCAACTTAACCCATAAAAAATATTTTATGCATTGTAGCAAATGCTAGAGACAGCTGAAGTGACATAAAGAGTTTACCAGTTCTGGGTTGCCCACGTTCGTTTGTGTATATTGTTATACTTTCCATCCTTGTGTACCGAACAGAGCCTTTCATTATGCCCTTGTGTAGGTAATAACAGAATTTGTGTCAGTTTTAGAAAAAACATAAAACATAAAACAGGCATAAAATCAAATAAGTTTACAACAAATTTTTGAGGATAATGATGACGACACAAGCTGGTACAGTTTCAAATTCTATGACATCTCACTTAATTAAAAAAGTAGAAATGAAGATGTCTTTTGCTAACTAATCCATATTGCTTTATATCTCACAACCATTCCAGAGATGACGCCTGTGTTTCAGCCCACAGTGTGGGGCGACTTCTTCATCAACTACGATCCACAACCGTTACAGGCATGCATGCTTCATGTTGTTACGATACTCCCATGTGTTTTTCTTTCAGTTTTATCTGGCCAATCCCAAATGTTTTATGGTCAATCTTGAGATGTGCCTGAATCCTGTCTATTGGATTTCAGTTTTGTTGCTTCTCCTAGCTATATCATGAATATTCCATGGTTTTAGTTAACAATGCCTAACATATATGTTGGTATGCAGTGCAGTCAGAAGAAAAGATGGCAGAGTTGAAAGACAAAATAGCTGAGCTATTCGAATGCAGTAAGTTAGCGGTTGGTCCAAACTAAATTCAGAACATGTGGAAGGTATCCAGAAAACTAAATTCAGTACTGCTAACTGAACCAAAATTCAGAACATGTTCTTGTGGTCTGAAGTTCAGAACATCTATGTTCAGTACTGCTAACTGAACCAAAAGTCAGGAAACTAAATTCAGAAAACTAAATTCAGAAGAACTTGGAGTTGGTTGAGACCTGCAAACCAAAGAAAAGATGCCGAGACGCAGCGCTCGAGGGACGCCGGCCAACGGTCGCGCTCGCGAGGATGAGGTTAGAGGCTGCACAAGTCGCTGCGCCCCGGGCCATGGCCCTGGTTGCCTAGGGCGTGGCTCTGCCCAACGCGGTCTTGGACGCTGCCGCCATGGATGTGGACGCCGGGGCCTAGGCCGTGGACGGCGATGTGGGCTACTGCATGGAGGCGATGTGCTCCATGGACGCATGTGGAGGTTGGGATCGGCCATAGATGTGGACGCCGTCGGCGATCTAGAATCGGCCATGACGCTCTTAGTTGGCTGTGTTGGAATCGTGTGGAGATTGGGAGGAAGAGAAGGAATTACCTGAGACACTCGTCGTGCCATTGACTCCTGTGTGGTTCGATTTGTAGACGCCGTCATGACGCCGTGAGCAAGGAGGAACCTGGCACAAGGGCTCAGATCCAATCGCGCGTGATGACGCCGTAATTTGGTTTAGCATACTAATCGGTATTAGTTAAGAGAGAAGGTTAAATAGGCGCTAATTTTGGTGGGAACAAAAAAATGGGAGGGACGCGGGACTTTTAGCGGGATGATAAAAGGTATTGGCGCAAAAGCAATATTATTTGGTGGGAAAGTAAATATTTTTTGGAGAGCAAGTATAGAATAGTAAAATAAATTGGGAAGAAAATTCAGGACACCTATATTTCCTATTTATACATTTCTGGCGGTTATCATAATGCAGGGCATCATATGTTTAAAAAGTAAAAAATGCAGGAGTGCAAAAACAGTGCTTTCGGAAAGGACCGTGCCCCATTAAAAAACAAAGGACCGTGCTGAAGGCCTCTCCGGGCGTGCTCAAGGCCGGCGGCAGGGCGACCTCAAGGTCGGCCGCAGGATGAGCTCACGCTATGGAGATGGGAGCATCGATGGTGCACTAGGTAGACAAGGTCCGTTGAGTAGCGGCGTGGGCGACAGCCTGGGGTCCACCGCGAGCGCAAGGAGCCAACGCCGGGAGTAGGGACTGGCTGGGTGGGGAGAACGGGCATGGCGTGTGGTGTAGTTCGTGACAGGGGATTGGAACGAGTGGAGAAGGAAGAGATAAGAAGGAAAGAGGTGTCGTGGGTGGGACCCATAGGAGGACGCTGCGATCGACCCGGGGGACGCGTTGCGTGCGATCCCCAGGGGGTACTAAATCATTTTCCTTTCGAAAACTAAGGCATTTCTGAACTACAACTATATTTGGTAGCAACCTCATTATTTTTTGTAGAAGCATGCACCTTTGCTCCAGGAGGAGGTCCTCGCCGGTGCGGAACAACTCCTCTAGGAACTAGCCGTGGCCACTTCGGGCCTAATCGAGTTTAAAAACCAGCTAGAGAGGGAAATTACCGATTTTCAATTGTTTCTCCTCGCTCGCCCATGTCGTTCACCCCAAGCGCACCTCATGTTCCTCTCTTGGACGACCTTGGTGGTGAGGAGGAGAGGCACGGGAGTGCGCGTTTGCGGTTCCGATGCGTGTGTGGTTGACCTCATCGTTTTTTGGGGCTCCGTGGGGGAGTTCCTCTTCGGCGACCGTCGACCGCCGCTTGTTCAATAAGCCTGCTTCTAGGCTTCTTTCTAGGGCCACTCTTCTCTGTCTGCCTCCTCCCACCCGTGGCAGGAGTGGGGAGTCGGCCGACGGGCCGGCTATCTCTTTTGGCACCGGTAAAGAGCCTCCTACTTGTATTTGGCTTTGTGCCAGGGGTCTTTCGTCGGGTCTTCGGGGGCGATTCCGTCGATGGTGGGAGCTCATCTCCCCATCTGTCTGGATGGCGGCATGGTGGATGAGGAGTGCTAGCCACACCCCCAATAAGGCCCCTCCTGGGTGGCTCTGAGCTCCGTGTGGTTGACCCCCCTCCTCGGCCGGCCATTGTGGTGAGGGAGGGTGGGGGGTTCCTGGCCGCCGGAGCGCTGGTCGCCGCCCCGTTTGGCCCCCTCTCCGCGGTGATGGTGGCTCGCACGCTCCCCCTCTTTCGACCGGCTGTGGCGGTGAGGGGTGGAGGGGATCGAGCGTGGCTGCATCTGCGGGTGGAGGAAGCGGAGGTTGCTGTCTCCCTGCGCATCTGCGTGGCGGCGGGAGGCCGTGGTGGGTGGTTCCCGGCGTGCTTCAGCGGTTGAAGACGCCGACGGTGCCGCTCCAAGCGAAACCTCGGTATAAGCGCATTTTTGGTGCTTTAACCAGTTTGGATGCTTGTTGTTTTCTTCTGGTTCTCTTGGCCGGCCGTGGTGGCGTGGGAGAGATCATTGATGGCAGCGCACGACAGACTTGCTCAGGACACCTGGGGGAGTTTCGGTCTTCCCTCTTTCGTCGGATTCCTCGCTACTCTGACCATCTTTGCCCGCCTTCACCCACCCGTGGCAGGAGTGGTCCTCTGAAGTGCGGGTCATTCGACCTCGACGGTGTTTTCGAGGATTCCTGCGTCGGGGATTTCCGGAGTTTGGAAGCAACATCGGCGAGCTTTATCCTGACGGCTGTGTGCCGTCTGTCAAAGCCGGTGAGCTCCGTCATCCTTTCAACCTCCATCAGAGGCCTCTCTTTGGGTCAGCGGCCGCGCCCAACCTCGACATTGAAGCAAGTGGTTTCGTCCCCACGGCGGTGCTCGATGGCGGTGTAGTTGACCTCCGGCTCGGCAGAGGAGATAGGGAGGGACCAGTTTTTCATCCTTTATTTTTCAGTAGGATCTTATCCACATATATTGGGGGCCTATGTTTGCTTCTTATCTTATAGGGCCTTCTGTAATAATGTATACCTCCTCTGTTTGTGTTTAATATAATTGCTTCCACGTCCTTCAGGAGTCTCCTTTAAAAAAAAAGTACTCTGCCTTGTATCTCTCTATTCAGTAACAAACATACTCGGTCTCTTGTTCAGAGAATGCAAAAAAGTCAATGCCTGGTATTAGAACCCAGGACCTCCAAATAGGTCTGACGGTGAGTTACCAATACAGCCATGGAAGAAATCTTGTTAGATAAATATATCCGAGGGCTATATAAAACAAGTTGTCAGCCCGTAGGCTAAAAGTCCCTCTAATCCAGTTTCCCAACGCGAGGGACATCGATTATTCTAGTCCGCCCTGCCCTCACGCGCCGCCGCCCTCCGCCCTCACAGGACGTCGCCGCTGTATCCGCCATGCAGCCGACCAATCGCCCACGACGACCAGGAGAACTCGGTCGATCTTCTGCCCCTGCCTCCTGAAGCACACCGCTCCGCCGAGTTCCGATCAACCTATCTCTGCTGCGTCCGTCGTTCGTCGCCGGATATTCCGAGGTTATCTCCATACAAGTACTATACACAAAGTTGTTTTTGTCACTCCCGTATTGCACATCACAAATATTACTTGATCAAGTCTAGAACTCATCTTGGATCAAGTGGTATGTCAACATAAATTTGTAACCTGGGTGGCTCCCTCCCCTTTCCCCTTGTTACTACCAATCACACTGCATGCTAATAGCACAATGATCTGCATTGCTTTTGAACTGAAACAATGCCTTTGTCGCAACAAATCAACAAATGAATAGTGATCTATGAGAAAACTGCAATTTCTGAAAACATGCTAATAGTACCGGGCATAGCCTTAATGAAGATTGCAGAGTTAATTTAAGATTACTGCCTACAAAATTCAGAGGACATTTCATTGACTGGAAATAAAATAAAATCTCCTTGATGATAACCTGTATCTTTTCTTGTATTTCAAGTACAATAGCTCTTTAATAGGGCTAATTATATCGAACATTAGTTCTAAACGGATTCCTATCCTACATCTTATTTTACCTAATCCATGTTTTGGATTAAAAAGCACATCCTGCAAAATACTGTTGATCGACTGAATCTCTGCAAAACATCATGAATAAACTACATGTCAATGAACTAAAAACCGTCAGGCATAAACCGCGAAATAATGACACAACATAATTGGAAATAAAATGACTATAGTAGTTCTGCAGAAGCTAGTCCTGCCTCATACGACATATATAATCCATTAGAACAAAATGCATGGAAAATATTGATGCATCTCCACGGATATATAGTGTTGAGTCATAAACATTTGTATGATCCAACAACAGGAAAGAAATACTGTGCTACAGGCCCATGCGCCACATCACTCAATCCTTTGGAAGAAACATGAAGAACAGTAGTAATTTCTTTGCCTATATATGTGCCATATGCCTGCTGCAAACAGTACTTTAAAAAATATAGTTAGGCCTGAAAGAAAATGAAGGTGGCTGGCTGAGATACAGGTCAGCAGCCAACCGATCCACATTAAAAGCAGGCAGATACATTCACAATAGTTGTCTTACTTTGGTTCTATAATTTGTGCTTTGTAAAGTTTCATTTTATATTAATTCCTGAAAAATTAATCTGTGCTCAAGGTTTATATGTTATCAAAAGATTTATCCACTTAGGCTCATTTAGATCTACAACATTTAACTTCTTGGTGGGATGTCTCGGTTGTATGGTAAATCTGACTTCAAAACTAATGCAGCTGCTATGTTTTTTTAGCAGGACTAGCTTTACGAACATAAGGCAAAATGACGCGAGATAAGAGCTGGATGGATAAGGAAAGAGATTCTGCTGAGTGGCAAACTGGCTTGAAGGATTTCTTGAATTTTGCTTTTGCTGGTGCTCATCCAAACTCATATGTCCCATGCCCATGTAGGAAATGTCTAAATAATGCTTAGAGAAAAAAGAGGGATGTTCATAGTCACTTGCTGCACCATGGGATGGATCCGACCTACACTAACTGGATATACCATGGTGAGAAACCAGATGAGGGCAGCATTTCTGATGATTCTGATGACGAAGACGATGTAGATGATGGTGATGGGTTGTGTGACATGCTCAATACTCTCATTAGGGGCACAGACATGGGAAGTAATGCAGATCATGCTGAAGGTGCAGGAGACACTCATGTGGATGATTCCAGTGGTGAAGGAAGGAACCAGGAGCCAAATGCAACAGCCAAGGTGTTCTTTGAGCTATTGAAAGAGGCAAAAAAAGAGTTGTACCCAGGTTGCGAGGATGCCACAAAGTTATCTTTCATTGTGAAGCTTTACCAAATCAAGTGTGTGACTGGGATGACCAACAGAGCATGCGACTTAATTCTGCAGATGTTCACGCAGCTGCTGCCAAAGGGTCATTGCATTCCTACTAATCTCGCAAAAGTAAGGAAGGTGATTCGAGATCTTGGGCTGGACTACAAGAAGATACATGCGTGCACTAATGATTGTGTGCTATTCCGCGGTGATCATGCTGATGCAGAAGAATGCCCTGTCTGTCATGCGTCTCGATGGAAATCTACTCCTAGCTATGACGAAGACAATGCATCAAGCCTTCAATCAAAGAAGTCAGTGCCACAGAAAGTTCTATGGTATTTCCCACTCATTGCAAGACTGCAAAGGCTGTACATGATAGCAGCTATGTCATCACATATGAAATGGCATAAGGAGGGTCGTGTGGATGATGGCGTAATGAGGCACCCTGCAGATTCGAAGGCATGGAAGCATGTTGATAAGAAATATCGTAAGAAGTTCTCAAAGGATGCTCGCAGTGTTCGGCTTGGCCTTGCTTCAGATGGATTCAACCCCTTTGGGCTCATGAGTATATCACACACTACATGGCCTGTCATTCTTATCCCTTATAACTTGCCACCTTGGATGTGTATGAAACAACAAAATTGGATCATGTCAATGATTATTCCAGGACCAAAGTCAGCAGGAAATAACATAGATGTGTACTTGCAGCCGTTGGTTGATGAACTGAATGTTCTATGGGATAAAGGAGCTTACACATATGATGCCGCAACCAAAGAAAATTTCCAGCTATACGCATGCTTGTTGTGGACCATCAATGACTACCCAGCTTTCGCAATGTTGAGTGGTTGGAGTACAAAAGGCAAGCTAGCATGCCTTCATTGCCACAGACATACAGATTTTCTATGGCTCAAGTATGGTCGAAAGCATTGCTACATGGGACACCGGCGTTTTCTGCCCAAGAACCACAAATGGCGTAGAAACAAGTGCTTGTTCAACAATCGGGCAGATAATAGAGATGCTCCTGTGGCACTTACAGGTGAAGAAGTTGTGCAGCAGCTTGATAGCATTCAGCATGCACCATTTGGGCGATCAAATAAGAGAAAGCGACCAGAAACTAATAGCTGGCATAACTGGCGGAAGAAAAGTGTATTTTTCCAACTCCCATATTGGAAGCACTTGCTGGTTAGGCACAATTTGGATGTTATGCACATTGAGAAGAACATCTGTGACAGCGTTCTAGGGACTTTGCTTGAGATAGATGGGAAATCAAAGGATGGTGTGAAGGCTCGTCTTGATTTGGAGAACTTGAACATAAGGAAGGACCAGCATCCAAAGCCCGGTAAGCATAAGTATGAAATAAAGAAAGGTTGCTATGCTTTAAAGAAGGAAGATAAGATATTGCTCCTCAAGTATCTACAGAGCATTAAGATGCCTGATGGATATGCTTCACACATTAAGCGATGTGTGCTCCTCGATCAGTGCAATATTACTGGACTCAAAACTCATGACTGTCATGTTATATTTCAGAAACTTCTTCCTATTGCATTGCGCAAGCTTCTGCCAGAGAATGTTCTTAACCCATTGCTTCAGCTAAGTAAGTTCTTTTCTGATTTATGCTCCAAGGAGTTAAGGGATGAGGATTTGGAGAGGTTGAACAAAAAAATTCCAGAAACTCTATGCCAGCTCGAGATGATCTTTCCACCAGCATTCTTTGATATTATGATGCATCTCCCAATTCATCTCGCCGAAGAGGCCCTATTGGCGGGGCCTGTCTTTTATAGATGGATGTATCCAATTGAGCGATACTTGCGTACGCTGAAAGGATATGTGCGTAACAAGGCTCACCAATAGGGAGGTTCTATTGCAGAGGAGTACATACTCGAAGAGTGCATGACTTTTTGCAGTTGATTCGTTGATGGCATGCCTACAAAAATAAGTTAGTCCGAACGCCATGAAGATGGAGGAGCAGATCAACCACCAATAGGGATTACCATAATGAGTACAGTTGATAACTCCAAGAAAGGTTTTGCTCGTGAACTACTCTCTTTGGCTGAGGTCAATGACATGAGGCACTTCATAATAACAAACTGCGAGGACACCGCGCCATGGGCTGAGTAAGGATACCTATGTATTTATTTCATATCATTCTGTGCATTAATAATGTCATGTTGAATTAATAATCATTTCTCGTTGTAGGGAACATCTCCAGGAGCTTAAAAGGAACAATTCTCATAATCTTGATAAGCAACACAAGCAAGAGTTTGTTGGCTGGTTTGAGAGACAGGTAAGTTACTTTCACATTTGCACTAACTAGTAAGTTCGCATGTGCACACATGTCTCAACTAAGATTTCATAATATATACACTGAAACTTTTTGACAATGAATTTGGCTTACAAACTGCTGTAGTAGTTCGACTTGCAATCCTATGATTTAGTGCAGTAGTTATACCATACAACTATAGTACTCCCTCTGACCCATATTAGTTGACTTGTATTCATTTAGATATGAATGTATTTAGTCAAGTTTTAGTGCTAGATACATCAGTGGCTATACTTATATTGTATCTAGTAAATACAGGAATTCGATAAGTATTCAGAGACTATACATATATTGTAACGGAGTAAATTCGGGATTTGAGAATGATATGAGCGCAGGCTCTTCTGGCTCTCCCATCGATTGGACGAAAACTTCTGTCTGTTTTCTGTATATACAACACACTAAGAGGAGTGGTTTATGTAAAATAACAGAAATCTTAATTGAGTAGCAACGTATGGACCTAAACATTAGCATGGTAACACTACAATCTTGCAAATTTGAATTTGAATCAAAATTTGCAGGGATCTGATTATGTGAATACTAAATAAAATTTAGAAAATGAAAGCTGGCTTCAGACTGTTTTCTATAAACTTATTTTTGCTGAAGAGAAAAGCATGCTTACTTACACATGCATGTCATGTAACTTCTGCAACTAGTAATATTCAGAAGCTTCAGCTCGTGATTAGGTGTTGGATTCCTTGAATGGAGGTAGCAGGTCGATGCGGTGCAAACAGGCAGGGGGACTCCGGGCAGGATAAGTAACCGGCTTCACTAGCCGCTTCAGTCTTTTTTCCTTTTTCTCGAGTGATACGCCTGGGATTGCATGTCATGGGTCTGGTGAGTCTGGATCAGGACCAAGACACATTATGGACAGCCGTATATCTGAAATCCAATGGATAGGGACAATAGGGGTGATGTGGATGCACTAGATTTCAGCTTGCAAACATTAAATGCATTTTAGTGGGGATAAACTTTATAGATATTATAGATAATTCTACATAATGGAACCTTACAATATACTTGTCTAGATTTCCTTTGTGTACATCTTGAAAAAATGTTGGCTCTTTTATAAGTAGTATAGATGTTCCTACTAATGACGTACCAGCGATATACATTTCCCTCACATATATACTATTCCATGAAACAGATCACAGAACTCCGCAAGGATGGGAAAGTCAGCAATCTTATATATTCACTAGCTAAAGGACCTGATCACCTAGCTCGTGTTTACAACCGTATAGTTCTAAATGGATATTACTTTCGGAATTCATACATAGAGCAGGACTTGAGTACCCAAAATATTGGTGTCATAGTCAAGGGCGATGAAACCACAGGCAATATTGATTATTATGGGGTGATCAAGAAAATCATAGTTCTTGACTTTCCTCCTGATAAGGAGGTTCCTCTATTCCAGTGTGACTGGTTTGATGTGCCTGCTGCCGAAAAAACTCAGAGTAAGGGGTATAAGAAGGATAAATATGGAATTATTGACCTTGACACAACTCTACACCGATTCAAGGGAGAACCTTACATTCTAGGGCTCCAGGCTGAACAGGTCTTCTATGTGAGAGATGTGAAGAACCCTCATTGGGAAAGTGTTATTAAAATGAATCCACGCAATTTGTTTGCTCCTTCTGTTTTAAATGGTGTAGGCCTTGATGAAGCTGCTGAAGTCTATGAAGGCGGTGATGCAGACATACTGGATGTCGTTGATGCGGAAATTATGGTGCCAGAAACTATTATTTTGGTAGCTAGCATGCTCAGCTGTCCTACATGCATGTCTGATGTGTTAGAATCTGTCCTCCCATGAACAATATTATCTTTGATTTGCTTTTCTTGGTTTCGTACATTCGTGTGAAGCTGAAATATGGACTGATAGTTCCTGACCTTATACTGTAGTTTCTACATTTTCTTATGTGCTATTACATGTTCAATAGTCATTCCTATTGGCAGAAGAACAAGTGCCATTTCACACAGGATATCATGGTATAAATTACATGTAGTATGTTGTTTCCTCATGTATAACTGTATAGTTTAGTGAGCTATTTTTTTTGATGAAAATTCTCAAAAGAGCCGCATCATATATTGCCTTCTCACATTTTCTTGTGCTGGAAATGTATCCAGCAGAAATGACACAACTTCCATCACTAAATTTGTTGCAGAGTGGTTGATAAACCATGCACTACTATAACATGTCTTATTTAATTTTTGGTTTTTTGTAGTCACATTTTCTTCCATTTAAAGCTCTTTATAGTTACCAATGATATTCTGTTTTGACTATGACAAATGTTGTTTATCTTTTCAGGATTTCTGAGGTGCTTTTATCCTTGTTAAAGACTACAGGTTTCTGCTACAAGACTATACATTGCTACTATCTTCAATGCGCTGGGCCATGATCCATGATCGGTTTTGAATTATTGAGAGTGTTTGTCATGCCCGCCAAACACCATCACTAGTAATGCTCTTGTGGTGCATATCACGATCCAAGTTTGCTGGCCCTAAGTCTATGGGAACATCTTTCTCCTTTTTTCATGTTTAGCCACGTCCTGTGAGTTCCCCCAAGTTATCCAGTTAACCTGCTCTTTTTGGGAAATGAATTTAGGTTTGTGACGTATTGGATTTCTTTCATTTAATGGATGGACCTATCTTTTTTGTCTCTCCTTTTGTACTACTCTCTCCGACCCAAATTAGTTGACTCAGATTTGTCTAGATTAAAAAATGTATCTAGACTTTTTTTAGTGTTAGATACATCCGAATCTAGACAAAACCAAGTCAACTAATTTGGGTCGGAGGGAATACTATATCCAAATGGCGCAGGAGGACCTCCCCTACCATTTAATCTAAAAATAGTTCTAAAAGTAATAATATATGTTACAAGAATTTAAGTTATTTTGCTATTAAAATGAGTTTGCTTCAAAGTATATTCAGTTTCGCAGAGCAATATACAAATTGTTTCATCTATTGGGTTCACAACTGTTTCATCTGTTAGGTTGACTTGCTAACATATTGTAGCTCAGGGCAGTTGCCACCACCGCATGCAAAAGCACGCACACCACGGACAAATCCAACTCTCAATCTCTCATACGCTAGGCATGCCGACTTCTATCTAAGTACATGGTGATGCATTTGGGCGAGACAGGGAGTAGAGGGATGCCGGGTGGCATAGTCATTCTGATCGCCACCACCGGCATCTGGCAAGGCCACCACGAGCGGCGCGGTGCATGTCGCTAGCCACCGCACCGGCGAACAACAAGATCTCATAGAAGCTTGGCGTTGAGGTCAGCTAGGGCCACGTCGGCAGCGAGGCGCGATCCCTCAGCTTGGCCTCATAATAAAAGGAAAAGTAATCAGACAACCTCTGGTTTCTGTAATAAAATGACCTATGGTTATTTTCTAATTGCATCATTTTAATCAGACCGCGATTTAAAAATTATAAACAATGGGAAAAATCAAGATTGTTGCAATAGATTATACATATTACCATGGATACATAAATTATCACAATATGCAATAATTATTGCAACACAATGAGGTTAAGGCAACCTATGGTTTTTCTGTAACAAAATGACCTATGGTTATTTTCTAATTGCATCATTTTAATCAGATTGCGATTTAAAAATTATAAACAATGGGAAAAATCAAGATTGTTGCAATACCTTATACATATTACCATGGATACATAACTTGTCGCAATATGCAATAATTATCGCAACACAATAAGGGTAAGGCAAAAAACCGCTATTATGACAAATACGTATTTTGTTGCAATATAAGCAGTTTATTGCAACAATATGAATACTTAGCGCAACATGGGAAAATGTTGCAATATATTTCAAAATATTACCACAATCTTTTGCTGTTGTTGCATTAGCTAGTCTCTATTGCAACAAGGTGATAATTTCTCGCGACAATGCAGAATTGTCGCAATAGGACCACCATATTACAACGCCAAGGTGTTTTGTTGCAATACACGTCATCTATTGCGACAAAAAAGGTAGTTACCGTGACAAAACTAAATTGTGGCAGCATGTGGAGCCTATTGCCACAAACAAGAATTTCGTGGCAATATTGCATTCTATTGCAACGAAAACTGTCCATTGCAATAATTATTGTTGCAATAGACCAGATTCCTTGTACTGATAATAGACATATAGAGATTATTATACGCCAAGTAACATCAAAAGTGATATCAGCAGAAAGCTCATGGGGATCCATCATTCACACATCCATCCATGGTATGGGAAGAGTCAATAGGGATCTGTTTTGAACAAAAATCAGGAGTACTTTGGTTATCATTAGAACAACGACCACAAGAGTTATGTTGCACATGTGTTTCATCAGAAAGAATTGAAGACAAACAAGCCTTGTTGTTAATATCAAATACCTTAGCTTTAGCCCACAAAGATGCTGGTTCCAAAACCACATGTGCATCATTGCAAACTGGCAATATAGTAAGAGGTAAATGTAATTCCTGGGTATCATCCATGCCCACGGTAGGATTAGTATTTAACAAAACACAAGTATTAAGATTATTAGAACAATCTTCTAGTACAATATCATTTACCTCAATCATAAGTAATTGGAAAGATCCAACGCTAACAGTTGGGGAGGTCGGCAATTCTGCCGCATGAACTCCTACACCATGTATATGTTTGCTCCCCCCAACGTTAGAACTATTTCCTTTGCTAGGAGGTTGCTCCATCGGTTTGTCTTCCTCCACCTTACTCATATCATCTTTTTTGATTCATTTGCATCATCATCTGTATCCTTTGGATCTTGTGAACCAGTTAAGGAACTCTCATTAGCCAGAGAGGTACCAGATTTCTCAACCAAAAACTTCAGTCTATAAAAACCTCATTTTATCTAGATGTCAAGATAAGGTGGGATGAACTCAGGATTCACACAATATACCAAAACCCGGACAATTCTGTTCTGCCTAGTGAATGGCATATCCACTGATTTAGTTTTGCCCAATAGAGAACCAACCTCCCATAAGGAGAGGAAATCACCTCTCACATCCTTGGGTACTCCATCAATTTGCACCATCACCCCAGGCAATAAGAAAAGTGGTTCATCAACCACCCCCATTCATCAAACTTAAGATAAATAGGAGTGTCAGTAATTTGGTACTGTTTAATAGATTTCATGCCTTGCACCTCATCTTTTGTAGGGAAGTTAACTTTGAAAACATTATGCTGGAACTCAATAACCTCCCAAGTGTAATTCGGTGAGAGTACCAATCTCTTGAGGATTTCGATCACTTGGGCCACCGTCAAAGAACCACCTTTGAAAATAACCTTAATCACCCTAGAATTCTCAACTCCAGGCCTATAAGTTCCCATTGTGAGTAATTCTAAGAAAGTGAGTTTCTCATTACCAAGTCCATCTACAATCACAATTGGCTTTGGGGAATTCCATAATGGGCAAGAAGAAGTAATATGTTGAGGATATTCGCAATTGTCACAAACAATTATTGTACAGTCTTCTGGAAGCGCCCTGCCTGATTGCATCTAAAGCACTTCAGCTTATCATTCTTCCTCGGTTTCTTTGCAGCATTTCCATTAGCAGACGTATCAGGAAACACAACACTGACCGCTTGTGGCATAGGGACATATCCCCTAATTTTTTCTACCGCAGCAGCCAAAACACTCACGAAAGCCTGCCCTGGAGCCGCGACAGCCTCCGTAGGCATCACGACAGCCTGGCCGGTAGTCACGGCAGTCTGATCCTGTGCTGTAGCAGGAGCACTTTGCCCAGCCGAACCGACAGACGCAGCGCTCAACGACACCGTAGCTCCCCCGAGCGCGCCATCCGATGCCGATTGCGGCAGCACTAATGCCCCACTTTGCGCCGCCGCCACAACCGCATCCACCACTTGCTTGATCAAATTTTGGTCCACGCTCCCGACGCAACATTGCCATGGGAGCTTCCAAATTCATTGCCGGGGAAGCTCCTATTAGCACACGCACCGAAATTCTCACGACAACCATTTCCTCTATTGTGCCAGGGTTCTCCACCTCCACAGGCATCTCGAAACTCATAACGTTTTCTATTGTGGTATACAACAATGTTACCATTATTGAAACCATCTTGGTTAAAGCCAGATCCTCCATGGAAACCACCCACAACTCTACCCCTGAAGCTATATTGGCCATTGAAATTCCCTGGTTGTTCAAACCTTTGATCAAAATCTTGGCCTCTTGTTGTGCTGCTTGATGCGCCAGGATAAAACTTCCCTCAGCCTCTGTCAGGGTTAGCGCCGTTGAAATTGTTACTGGGGTGTCCACGACCCCCACCGGTTCCGCTTCCCCTCCTGGAGCCTCCTCCAGTTCTGCCTCCATGGTGCATCTCAGAGCTAGGCCGCCGCCCCATTAGGGTTTTGGTTTCCTCTGTAACTTGACAGAAGAAGAGAGGATGAGGAAAATTTCCAGCCCCGAAGTTAGCGTCAAGCGGTATCTGTACCGTAGATGACCAGGAAGGGACCGAGGTAGTACACGGTTGAGCCCCATGGCTCGCACAAGCCTGAACGCAAACCGGGCTACGAAGACCAATTCCCATCCACGAGCGCAACGGGCCCAAAGCCCTAAAATTTGAAAAGCGCATAAATTCGGGATCCGAAGATCTTGGCTCCGACGGAGAAGAAGCTAGCGAGCAAGCCACCTTTGAAGATCTCCGCCGGCGAACGAACATCCATCCATCGGACCCATCATCATCACTCAATGAGGAAAAAACAGAAGTTTCCAGTTTTTTGAGAATTCGCCTTGAACTCGTGAAATACCTAGCAGAAGCAGTTTTGCTGCCATCCGAAGAATTTGAACTCACCTAAGCTGTAGGAGAGACCCACAATTCCAATGCCACTAGCCGTTGCTGACGCCGCCGCTCGATCCGCATAGCAGCCCTCGAGGAGGGGTCAGCGAGCAAATCGACGGCCAACTGAGGCGATCGCCGCAGATAATGGTAGAAAGCGAACGTCCCATCCGTCGAGCCACCCTCCTCCACATCGCCGTCGTTGTCCGACGATAGCGCCTAGAAGCATACCCGTGCCGGCGAACTCCAAAGAGGAGAGACGAGATCTCCCCTGTAATCGCCCTGGGAATCGCCTCCTCTCGAATCACCTCCTCGTGAGACTCCTCGCCCGGAATCGCCGCCGGTCTCCGAGTTCTCTGGCATGGCAGCCGTCAGTGGGCTAGTCCGATGGTTATCCTATACATGGCGGACCAAAATGAGGCGATTTCTCATAGACAGGTGGATGTAGTTCCAGCCCTTGACCTTGGTGTAGATTTTTTTTTGATAAAAAGGCAATATCGCCCGGCTTTAAATTATAAATTCCATGCGGATCAGAGTTACAAGATGCTGCAATATCACCTTATAAGACATCAAATAGATACAAGAAAAAGAAATATAAGCAAGACACACAGCTTGATCGCTGAGATCCTCATCCACCAGTGTAGAGAACACCTGGAAAGCCAGAAAGGATTACACTCAAAGGACACCAGCCGTCAACGATAATCGCGCCACCCCGGAAGACACCACCGCTCCACCCCCCCGTGGCTTCCCCACTTGACCTTGACGTAAGCATCATGACCGACTTAAAAATCACTAACTCAATTTATACAATATGTATTTTGGGTCAGAGGAAGCTATCACTTCATTGCATGCACATCGTGTATGTGCCACACAGCCTCAATACTAGTCGCTCCACTTGATTTGCAATATATGCTAGCTTACACTTTGTGTCAGACCAAAAAAAAAATGCTTAACCATCAATATAAAACTAATTACAAGCATAAACAAAATTAATTATGAAAAGAAGCAACATTGAATTGATACTATTAGATTTGTTAGGAAATATACTAATATCACAATTTTCTTTACTTGAAAAAACAAATTATGAAATAGTTAATATTTCTATTTCTAAGGATCAATATCTTAAACTACTCATTCTGTGAATCCAGGATCCGGAGTTGTTATTAGCAGTCCACTAAACTGCCTATATAGGCAAGTCATGTTCATTCATGAACATAGACGAACAATCATGCGTGCATGGTGGAATGTATCATGCGTGATTCATGGCTATTAATTTTGCATAGGTAAAGCATGAATACCAACCCATTAGTTGGGTCTATAAATTGATGTAGTATCCACACCACCCATGTATCAGTTCACAGAACATATTGTGGGATACACATAAACACATTTTCTTGGCATATATATATGCATAAAGACTTGCCATGAGATATGACAAGAAAACTGATAGGTTAGATTAAGCTTGTCTAGGATCTTGTTTATGTGACCGGTACACGCCCATTAGGTGTGTGGAATTCCATGGTCGGCCAGCCTGCATAGGATTACATAATTAATCTCGCTGGTATAATCAGCCATGGGCGCTGAGATATGACGACATGCACATGCTTGGGTTCACCAATAACATCCACAAATTGATGAGTCGCCAATGTTGCTAAGTACCAGGTTGCTCCAAGTCCTATACCAGTGTGGTCAGCTCATGTGAGCTAAGCTGACTAATAGACGCCCAACTTTGGCAGGCTCTTGCTGATATAAAATAAAAATCTTGTACGTGTGCGGTTTGGGACAAAGTTAATCGGCATGTCCTGTGAAACCAGTGGTCTTTTCAATTCACATGAAACAGTACATGTAGTTTCCGTAGATGCAGAAGGGTTGAGCTGTGAATCTCGTCTTTTGAGTGCCCAGGTACTACACGTGTATCAGGTTCTTTGTTAATTTATTTATGGTGCTGACCTTTTTTGAAGAATGGACAGTTACAAAGTTTGTAGGGGATCTGGTCCGGGTTTACAGGAGAACAAACATAAAATACATACTGAAAACATGAAAAAATAGCGACAGAACATTCATTTGGGATGTCTGCAAGGTAGCGACCCGAGGATGGTTTTGAGATTCATGCGGCCGGCCTGGTGTCACGTTGATAAGGTATCCCGGAACCTCGCTGGAAAATCCTCTTGTTACGTTCCTTCCACTTTCCGAGCACAGCAAGCCAAGAGAAGATTTTGCATCTTAGCTTAATCTCGGATTTCCAGATTAAGATCTTTGTTCCCGGTCGCGTTGCCCCTACAAATAGAATTATGAAAGCCGATGCAATCATGAACACGCCGTCTTCTTTCCATCTCCACATGACTGAATCAGGAACATCGGGGGTCAACCTGATCCATTCGCTCCCATCAATCCACTCCGAGTAACGCGCTATGAAGTGTGGATGACTCGCGCGAGAGCAACTACCATGAAACTTCTGATTTGGCTCGCGGGCAGCTACCCCACCTGGGCACCCGCCGTCTCTCCCTTGCCGGCCACCGCCGCCCCTGCCTGGACCGCCCGCCGTGTCTGGAGCTCCGCCGCCCCTGCCGCCTGCTCCCGGCTGCTTCCATGACCGCGCTTGTCCCGCTCCTCCGCCGCCTGGCCGGCCGCTCCCCTGGACGAGGCCGCCATGCCTGGAGCGCCGACCGGCCGCCTGCTCGTCCCGCTCCCGCCTCCGCGCCTAGAGCGCCGCCCGCGCTCGGCCCTCCGCCGCCCTAGCCGGCGTACCCCCTCCGCAGCGACTGGCCGACTTACTCCCTCCGCCTCTCTGGCCGGCTTGCTCCACGCCCGCGCTCTAGGGACGGGAGGTCGATGGATTCCTCCATCACGTGGAGGATAGACAGCGTGGAGGACTTGATTTATTTCCAAAAACATTATAGGACCTGTCTTGTAAAAATTTAGGATCTGATCGTAACACATGTTGAGGAAATAAGTTTATAGAGCTCTATTTTACAGCTTCCGGTGGAGGGACGATTTTTGGTGCTAGGAGAGTGCTCTATTTTACAGCTTTCAGTGGAGGTCGCGCAGGCGCTGCGTGCTATATCAGGATGCAGCATACCACTTTTACAGCGTCAAAATATGCAGCGACTGGTGGAGATGCTCTTAGAAAAATCCATGCCACCAGTATTCTATCGCCTGATTGACTAGTGGGTCCCACTTTTCTATGTTATGTGGTGAGTTGGAACACGCCACTGGTAAGCACTTACTGGTAGCGTATAGGAAAGTGATACGCCACTACTATTTTTAGTGGCATGGAACCCTTCTGCATCTACATGTTTGAGCAAAACTTAGCAACTTGCGAGGCGTATGAAAGCAGTAACAAGTGGTTTGTCAAAGAACTTAGCGGGGGTCCCTCCGTAGTATCTGGCAGCAAAATCTTTCATCGATATGCAGCGAGGCGGCATCCCAGGATCAGGTGGCTGATGACCTTCTACTGGAACCCGCTGTCCAGTGGTAAAGTAGTGATTCATCGCCTTCGGGATAGTTATATGTCAGTCGTTTCAGAAACAAAGGCTCAAAGTAGAGGAAGTGGGACTTGTCATCATTTGCAAAAGTAAAGGTTAAACTTACAGCCGTCACTTTCCTAGAGTACGCATCGCACTCTGCTCTCAGCTCAATCCATGCATCATACTCCCTGTTATAATTTGCCTGGATGGCCTTGTAGGCATCCTAGAAATCATGCTACAATTTCAAAAATAAAGAATCTCGTCAGCTTAGCCATTTAGGATCAAATCGCGGAAAGACGGTGAAAATGAGAAACACTTACATCAACGGTAGAGGTAGTAGGGCCGAGGACGAGGCGCGATAGAGGGGTGATCGGGGGTGAGGGTAGCCTTGACTTGTGTGAGGGTCTTGGTAGGCTGGACCACCGCATCAAGAATGTTGAAACGGCCATGCGGCTTGCCGTGGCTCGCCATGATCAATGCAGTCTCATCGACCTCAACGTGCATGGGCTCATCCACCTCCGGATGCAAACCCTTGAGCTTCTCGTAGTAGATGTTGAGCTTCTCCTTGGCGTTGCCGTAGTACTGGTCAAGCTAGGGTTGAGGCTGCTGTAGGTCGGGCTTCTTCGTCTTCATCTTCTCCCACACGACTAGGTCGGTAATAGGGCTATCAACCTCCCCCTCCGTCTCCACCTGTATCGCCAATGAAATGTTAATTATGTATGTCAACTAATAACATGATAGGAAATAAATGTTGGTTGTTCCATGTATGTATATACCAAGTGCTTCTTGAAGAGACCATGATTGCGGCTTCCCCCGCTGTGTGTTCCCATACTGTCGCGGTTTTTCTTGTTCCACTTGCTCACGACCTCGAAGTCAGGGTCTTCCCCGATCCACCTACCAGCCAACACCTCAAAAGCATCTTCTTTGTGTTCACACCACATTGGCATAACCTGAAACCACAACACTTATTTGAAGAACAGATAATGCAATGGGAACTTAGCATCTATGGAACTTCTCATTGATAATCTACTTACCGTCATGAAATCAGCCACCGTCATTTTTGGCTTTTGACCCTTGGCAATCTCATCCTTCCGTATCTTAAGGCCGTGCTCAGCTTGGAAGTGATTGATCAACGTATTCTTGGTGTTGTACCATTGCTGCGTTGTCAACTTCCGACAAGCTGCAAGCAAAGTCTTCTCCGCCACCACCTGATGCTCAGGTCTCACCTGATAGAAGACCTTCAATCATGCAACCCAAAAGTCATGAGTTAGCACGATGATGGACAAAATAATTATGAAAGTAATGAGTTAACACGATGGTGAGCAAAAGTATGCCTTACCCAAAAGCTGCTAATCACAGCATCAGCAGCACTCCCGAAGCCCGGGCAATCGGTGGAGGCCTCATAGTCCGCCCAAAACCAAGCTAGCTTCCTCTGGCCGTTGGGGACTGTAGTGTACAAGCCCGGCCAATACTTCCTAATCAAAGATCCAAGCAAGCTATTAGGGTGGCGGACCCCCTTAGGATGTGTCCAATTGCTGCACAATAAACAAACATTAGTAAATGCCAAATTGTTATGACCAAAAACATGAGTTAGCATGTGGTGAAAAAAAGAACTATGGTGATCAAATTAGTAAAGTCACTTACTATTTGCCATAGGGCTCAATCGTAGGTCTCTCCTTCAGGCGAGGCTCCTTTGTAGGGACACGCGCCTCCCCACGAGTCGGCAACTTCTTCGTCGGCGCCTCACCCTCCGCCTCCTCATCCGACATCCCCTCCAACTCCTCGTCCAAATCTGACTGTGAAGCCACGATGCCATAAGCGGAGGGTAAGTCAGACAAACGAGCAACACACTGCGGGGGAGACAAGTCTGGATCCTCTGAATCGAGTCTTGCAACTACATTCAGAAAGAGTAAACAATTTAGCTTGAAGACATAAAAAATATAGACGTAATTCATAAACAATGGGGGAGATGAGTATGTACTCGAGGCTACACCTCCTCGTCCTCGTGTTGCACCTCCCCGTGCTGCACCTCCGCGTGCTCGTCCTCGTCCTCCTGTCGGGGGAAGTTCTCCCTGTGTGGGAGGTGGGTCCTCGGCTCTCGGGTAGCGCGGGTTGGGAAGATGTACCCTTCCCCTTTGGGTAATCTTCTCTTGGTTCATCAACTTGAGAAGGGAGGCCGTTGATTCCTTGTTCCCCCGAGGCATTGGTAAATCACCTGCATTGAGAAAGAGTAAACAATTAAGTATAAATAAAGACATAATGAAATTAAGAAGCATGTTGAGAAATAAATACTATGCATAAAGACATAAAAGACCCTCACCTCTAGTCATCACTATCATAAAGTACTTGGTTGTTCTCATTTTCACTATCAGTATTACTATCACGTGAGTAGTAAGGCTGGTCGCACGGTGGAGGCTCATCAGTGTTGAAATTCGCCTGATGAAACTTGGTGAGCATATCAACGTCCTTTAAAATCCACCACTGTCTCACCACGAGTTTGTGCATCATTCTTGAGGCCCTCATGACCCACTTGTATTTCAAAACCCCCGAAGTTCTCTTCCTCTTGATAGAAAACTCCCTCGTATGTTACAGGGTCAATGTTGACGTAATCGTCGGCGTTGGGCCTGGGTAGCTTACCATGTGGTGATACCTGAAAGACGACTGCCCAACCCTGGAGTTCCTCTTTCTTGCATGGGTAGGGCAAATAATAAACTGTCTTGGCTTGGTGAGCCACTATATACACATCGGCTCCGCTATAGGTGGTTGAAGGCCTAACTTCAACTAACCCAATGGAAGGGGTACTTCTTTGTCCATCGATGGGGTTTGAACCAGTGGCATTTGAACACAACGAGCTTGAGTTTTATGTTTGTCTCGAACGTCAGCTCGTATACGTCCTCTAATATCCCTTAGTAATCAACTTCATCGGTTCCTCCGGTGAAGACCCCGGTATTTATAGTTTTTGCATTAGGCTGATTGTTCTGGTAAAAGTCTGTATGGAAGTGGTACCCATTAACATCGTACTTATGATACCTCATGACTCTACGGCTACAACCCTGTGAACACATCGAATCTCATTTGTCATCTCAACGTTGCGATCAGCTCCCTACATGTCACGAATTGCAAGGTAAGAGGGATATGTGTAATAATAGGGATAAGTCACAGACTGCAAGAAAAGAGGGACATGTTAGAAATTACTTTGGCCCTGAACCAAGCCACGAATTTTTTCTTTCCCGGGGCACCATCTTTTAGAAGAGTGTCCAGCTCCGCGACACTGGGATCCCTCATTTCTGACCATTGGTCATCCTTGAATTGGCTAAAAGGAGAAAACGCGTGTTAGACCGAACCAAGTTACTAGTTGGAATAAGTAATTTTTCATCAGTTTACCTCATGAAACTGATAAGTTCATGCTTCATGTTCATGAGCACATAGAACATTATGCCCTCCTTTTCGTTCAGCTTCAATAAGTACTCTTTTCTAGCACCGGACTTGCCACCGGGAGATTGAAAGAGTGGGATCTTGGGGTCTTCCTCCAACTCGTCGACATTGTACCGAGCGATCGGGTTATGCAGAGTGGGAACATCATCGGCATAGTACTTTGTCGTGATGTCTGCTATCTCCCCGATCAGAGTTGCCTCAGCTATGCATGCTTCAATCTTACTTTTGTTTCCACATTTCATCCGAATATACTTAAACTCTCTCTCAATACAGAACTGACAACGAAACTGCACTGGTCCACCCAAGAGTACCTCGTTCGCGAGGTGCACAATGAGATGTACCATCGGAGTAAAAAAGCCTGGCGGAAAGATCGTCTCAAATTGCATAACAACTCTCGCACTAGTTCCTACAGCCTC